>OZ035845.1:7139363-7739363 GCA_964034765.1 Knipowitschia caucasica | reverse complement strand
CGACCTCGTTTGACTTTGCTTTGTGTGAATTCCACTTGAGCTAATGTGACCCACTTGAAACGCCTGTAATTACTGTGCTTTACTAACATTTTCTTCTTGCTCATCAGGAGTCTGGCGTACAACAACCTCGAGACGCTGCCCAAAGATGTGTTCAGGGGCATGGAGGCGCTGACCAAAGTGTGAGTTCTCCCCATTTTATTTGTTATCCCAGATTTGTATTTAGTCTGATGGGGTTTACAGCTGTGAATGGACTGGGGACTCTGAGGAGCACAGGGACTGGCCTCCTGCTGGGACTCTGAGGAGCACAGGGACTGGTCTCCTGCTGGGACTCTGAGGAGCACAGGGACTGGCCTCCTGCTGGGACTCTGAGGAGCACAGGGACTGGTCTCCTGCTGGGACTCTGAGGAGCACAGGGACTGGTCTCCTGCTGGGACTCTGAGGAGCACAGGGACTGGCCTCCTGCTGGTGCCAGAGTAAGGACTAACCATGTGGAGGCAGCATTTCAGATTTATGCAGCTAAAATCTTGAACAATCTTCCTGAAAATATGAGACAGGCTTCATCTCTAACAGTTTTCAAGTCCAGGTTAAAAGCAGTTCTGTTTAACTGTGCTACAACTGAAGGATTTTAAATGCACTGTGGTTATTTATGATTTTAATCCCATGTGTTTTAATGTTTTAATGTTTTAATGTTTTTAATTACTTTTGCTTTTTACTTCTATTTTCTATGTTTTTAATATTTCTTGTGATCTTTGTTTTTAATCCTATGTTTATGTTTATTGTGGTGCTTTGTGTTGCCTTTAGTAAGAAAGGTGCTCTACAAATCAAAGTTGGTTGATGTATGAATGTGCTGTAAAAGTAACATGGATTGGAAGCAAAATTACGTCTTAAATTTGTTTTTGAATCTAAATATGTTTTTATGTTTTGTATCTTGTAAGTGTAATTCTCGTAAACAAATCCGACCACAATTTCTGACAAAAAAATTCTGATTTAGAAAACATATAATTTTGTTTTGCTAAATGTTTTAAATCTATTTTCTCCTCTGTGAGAAACGGTTGTCTGACTGAGCTGCTCTTTACTCACGTTTCTGTCTCAAAACATGATCTAAACATGTGACAGAGACCAGTGACAGACAGAGACAGTGGAGAAACGTACACATGGTTTACACATACACATTTGGCATAGACAGAATCACTCAGGTGCAAAAGACAGGAAATGTGCAAACAGGAAATGTGCAAACATGTTGAAAAAGTGAATCTCTTTTGTGCAAAATATATCATGTACAAATAAAGTAAACTGACTATAGTTTGATCCCACATGACTCTCCCAATGAGTAATGCGATGTTAATGCTAATGCTAAGGCTTTTTTAGTGTGTTTACGAGATCCTTTATTTGTCTCACAGTGGGAAAATTTCAGTGTTTTTTTTTTTTTATTCATTTATTTGACAGGGACAATGTAGTCATACATAGTTACATTATGAAAATGCAGCTGGATGCATCACCAGTTACAGAACAGTGGGAATGAGGAGCACTCGACACAAGATAAATGAACAATAACTCTGTACTAAACCCTCTACTAAACTCTTTAGCGTTAGCATAATAAGGAGCAGTCTATGATCCATAATAAGAAGCGCGGTGTGTAGTGTGTCTGGGATGAAGCTGAGGGAGTTTGGAGCAGTGTGTGGCAGGAGAGCAGTGTAAATGCTAAAGTTGTCACTCTTTGAGGAGAGGATGGTGTGTTTCCCAGAAGGAACAATAGCACTGTGCAAATGCAGAGAGCACACAGAGCACACATAGAGCACATAGAGCCAGGGCAACAGCAGTTTGAGTGCACTTCAGAGCAGACAGCTTCCAGATACTTGTGTCTGGCCTCCTGTTGCAGGGAGACGGAGGACAGCACAATGTGTAATAACCAAGCACTAATGGAAACGATGTTGGCTCCACAGGCTCTCATACAGAATGTTAAAACACGCTTCAGACGCTCTTTTGGACCTGTAATCGACAATATCCTATTCTAGTTTTGAGTACAACATGATACTGTAGTTTTAATTCCAGTGTTAGTCCCAATATTGATGAGTCCAGAGTAATATTTCCACATTTCCTGTCTTTTTGCACACCCTGAGTGATTCTTATCTGCCTAATGTGACCAGAGGCGTCTCTTGCCCGCCCCACCTGCCCTGCCCACCGTGCGACGAATAGAGGGCTATCTTGTTTCATCTTATCTGTTTTATCTTGTTGTGTTGTGAATGCAGGGACTTGCGTGGGAACAACCTGGTGTGCGACTGTAAGCTGAAGTGGCTGGTGGAGTGGATGCACGAGACTAACGCCACCCTGGACCAGATCCACTGCAGCGGGCCTCCCTCGCACCAGGGCCGCAAGATCAACGACCTGCTCCCACACTCCTTTGACTGCATCACGGCGGGTAAGCACACCCACACACACACACACACACACACACACACACAGAAGCAGAGTCTATACCCTTGTTTACCGTCATCATGTGTGCGTTTTTTTGTGTTGCCAGAGTTTGCCTCCTATCAATCATTGAAGTTTGAGTCCATCTCGGTGGAGGCCTTCACCTTTGGCATGGACCAGTTCGTGGTGTTTGCACAACCGTTCGCTGGGACCTGCAGTTTCCTGGAGTGGGACCATGTGGAGATGAATTTCAGGACTTTTGACACAATTGAAAGTAAGATTTAAATGTCGACATCAAATCAGTCAAGGTTTTTTTTTATAAAGCGCTTTACAAACAAAAAAGTGCTTTACAGTTTGGTTAAAAATAATACTAGACTTGCATGCGAAAACCAGATCCTGTCAGACCTCTGAAGCTGTGCAGGGCAGGGTCTGGTTAGTACTGTGATGGGAGACCTCTGGGAACACCAGGTGCAACAGTGGGGCGGCTGTGGCTGTATAATGCCAAACTGCTCTTGTGTCCTTAGGCAAGACACTTTACCCACATTGTCTAGAATGAGTCTGGTGTGTGTGTTTATGGTTGGTGGTGGTCAGAGGGGCCAATGGCACATACTAGTTGCCTTGCTTCTGTCACTGTGCCCCAGGGCAGCTGTGGCTATAGTTGTAGTTTGTCACCACCGTGTATGGAGTGAAAGAATAAGGACATGTGAAGCGTCTTTGAGTTTCCTGAAAAACTCTACATAAAACCAATGCATTATTATTATCATTATTATTAGACACACCACAATAATCCACAGAAAAATTGCATAAAAATGTGTGATGTTTGAAAAATGTTAGATTCTTGTGGGCGAAGTATGAACATTCATCTGATTCTAAGTCAAGTCTCTCCTTCCAGGCACGTCCACAGTGGTCTGCAAGCCCATGGTCATCGACAACCACCTCTTCATCATTGTGGCTCAGTTGTTCGGGGGCTCCCACATTTACAAGCGCGACATATCGGCCAATAAGTTCATCAAGATCCAGGACATCGACATCCTGAGGATCCGTAAGCCCAACGACATCGAGACGTTTGTGATCGACGGGGAATCCTTCTTCGTTATCGCGGACAGCTCCAAAGTGAGTACCAAAGTTTACAGGTGACATTAGATATACTTTTACTTTGACGGCAAGTTTGTGGAGCTATATCCTATCGAGCACTATTTATTTAAAATTTTCAATTCAATCTATTTGTGTATAGCCCTAAATCACAACAGCAGGGGTCTAAAAGGGCTTTACGTAGATGTCAGAGAATCCAATACTTTAAACACAGGAAATGCAATAAAAACAAACACATAGGAGCCATTGGTTTGTCAGGAGCGGGATGACCACTCTCCATAATTGTTAATAATTGCCCAAATATGTCTTTTACCCTTTAATGGTTTCCTCATTTGGTGGATCACCTTTTGAGTCACTTTATCTACATGAAGCTTGGAACAGACATTTTGGAGAATCTCACTTGGTTTTAGCCACTTTTGCTAAACTGTATTTCAACCATTTAGTAAAGGCCTATAATTTAATCTAAAAACAAAACAAAAACAAAGACAAGACATAAAAAATAAATAATTAGTGTTCTTAGTGCTCCCACATCTTAGGAAATCCCCCCCAAAATGTGAAAAATTAAAGGGTAAATGTCCTAAATCATCACTGTCCTTAGACCCTTCTTTATACATACACTGTACATGAGCAGTGTCTCACAGCAGTCACCACATTGTCAAAAAGTGCTCACATTTGGCATTCATTTGAGCACTTTTTTGGCAGTCTTAAAACAAGATTTGCCAACGGGACAAAGCAAAATGATCTTGTTTTAAAAAGAAATGTCTCCCTTGGAAAGAGAAAATAAAGCCACAGTTCTTAAATTAAGACTAAATGGCTTTGTCCCATTGGCAAATATTGTATAAAACCACTCGATTCAAGCATTTATTTCCTCATATTGTATCATTTTTGCAGTGCAAGTGTCAATATATTTTCACAATGTATTCACCTTATAATCAAGTACTCTATGTTTGAATAAATAAAGCAAATACATGGAACAATATGCCCCCACCCCATGTTTAAGACTAGGATTAAGAGCTCCTATATTTGTGCCACAGTGGGGAAATGTCAGTGTTGCATCTCAAGTAACAGAACTTTAGGAATGAGGAGCACACAGCATAATATAAATATTCATATAAAGATAAATGAACAATAACTCAAATAAAATAACGTCCATGATTGAGCACAGTGTTTGGAAATGTCGATATCCCGTGTGTATCCCAGGCCGGCTCCACCACAGTGTACAAGTGGAACGGGAATGGCTTCTACTCGCACCAGTCCCTGCACCCCTGGTACCGGGACACAGACGTGGAGTACGTGGAGATGTCGGGGAAGCCTCACCTGATCCTGTCCAGCAGCTCGCAGAGGCCCGTGGTGTACCAGTGGAACCGCAGCATGAAGCTGTTCGAGCGCCGCACCGACATCCCCGACATGGAGGACGTCTTCTCCGTCAAGCACTTCCGCGTCAAAGGTCAGAGGAGAGGAATATGTAACGCACCCATGCTAGCATCGTAGTATTGTAGCATTATTGTATTATCAAAGGATGAGCTGCAGTTAGGGTTGGGACTAGAACGTAAGGTACACTGCAGAAAGTTCTAAAAATGTGTTGCTTCAATCTGACAAAATGTATCATAATTTGGTTTCATTCTGACTGCCTTAAAACAGGATTTGCCAATGGGACAAAGCACAATTATCTTGACTTAAAAAGATACATGATATGTCTCCCTTGGAATGAGAAAAAATAGCAACATTTCTTGAAATAAGACTAATTGTCTTTGTCCCATCGGCAAATCTCGTTTGAAGTTAGAATGAACTCAAATTAAGATGAAAAAACACTTGATTCAAGAATTTATAACTTCATAGTTTATCCTTTTTTACAGTGTAGATTTTCATATAAGCATATACAAGATAAAACAAAATAATTAAATCTAGTCTAGTGGCAGATCAGTCCCACATCAGTATCTGATCCTGACAACACAGATTTGTACAATTATAATGATGTCTGGAGTGGACGTTCTAAACAATTATAAAGGCCTGATTACATAATTGATCAATTTCAATTTCCGAATACAGATTAAGATTAATATGAAGCGATCCTTTACTTGTCCCACAGTGGGGAAATGTCAGTGTTGCATCAGCGGTTACAGAACAGTGTCCGGTGATGCACGAGGGTTCGGGACAAAGTGACACATTTAGAATATCTCCTCCACTTTCATATGTCATGAGAGATGGAGGACTCAAAATGCAGGAATGAAAATATATAAATGATTTAATAATGAAAAAACAAAAGTCCAAAAACGAGACCAGGAACAAAGGCAAGAACAAAGACAACACAATGGACCAGCAACAAGGGGAGAGAAGCACAGGGTACATACAGACACAGACACAGGTGAAACACATCAGGGCGGGGCAGACAACCAAGACAGGAACAACAACTACAAACCAAATCACAGAGAACCAATTTCAAAATAACACAAAAATACAAAAATAAAACCCACACCATGACATCATAGAGACTGAGTCAGTGAGTAGAGGTAAGAAGTCCTCTACTCAGGCGTCGATTATCCCGATACCAATATTGATAATTGAAAGTATGACATTTCTCCACTCTGAGACGAATCTTATTGCTATCTTTTCGATTTTTTTCCACTCCAGCTCCCTCTATCGTAATCTGCCTTCAATGAAAGCCAATCACCCGCAGATCTAGCACCAGTTTTTATTTTCTTTTATTATTTGTATTATTTTTGGTTGTAGCGTTTTTGTTATATTTTCATTTTTTCATCTTGTCCATTGACACAAACTAAAAACACATACAGTAATTATTATCAGTTTTTACAGTAATATTGTGCTCTGGAATGTTTTGAGGTAACTTTTAGGGCTGTAACAATCTAACAGGGCCTTTCTGAGTGGAGTTTGCATGTTCTCCCCATGTGCGTAGGTTTCCTCCGGGTGCTCCGGGTTTCCCCTACCACTAAAAACAGCAGTACAATCTATGTGCGCTCCCATCTTCTTGTGGAGTGAGAGACAAAATGTAAAGTGCTTTGTGACTCTGGTCTGTGAATAGTGCTATATAAATAAATATTACTAACTCACTATTACTGAAACAATGAATAAAGAATCCACCTCTAACCAATGATAAATAACTGTTGTTTAGAGGCGCACAGACAAGCGTAACGTCAGATGACACATTCAGACTCTAGAATAGACCTCCTCCTGGAAAGAGAGACACATGTGCTGACCTTGTGACATGTTGCCGTGGGAACAGGCACTTATAGTCACATGTTGGTTTTCTGGTCCTTCATTATCACCTGGTGTTTCTTAACTAAACTGTGAAAACAAGAGTTCATATCAGAGGGGTCCAACTCATTTTGTTCAGGAGCCGGTGAAAGAATAAGAAATGATCGGGGCCAAAAGAATAGAAGGGATTTCATTTTCTTTTTGAAGGTATTTTGACCTTTTTAGTTTATTATGACGTGAGTTTCACTATTATTTTTTGGTGGATTTTTCTGAAAACCAGAAGTGGACCAACTTTAAAACTTTATTTGTATGGCACTAAAATAGACCTGGTTCTTGGTAAAGGGCAAATTGTAATTCAAATACTTTTCCAGTGGCACTTATCTGTTTTTGAATTAACTATTCATATTTTTTGTTTATTTCTTGGTCGCCCTTAACCATCAAAGCTGTAAAATAATAATGATAATTGAAATTCATTTCAGCGGCCACTAAAAATGGTCTTGCAGGTCAGATTTGGCCCACGAACCGGAGCGTCACATATGTAATACAAATCTTTTTTTTTTTTTATCAAATATTGATTGTGTTGCGCTGCATAACAACATGACAAAGAAGTTACAGAGCAGAGAAAAAATGCACAAATATTTTACATTTTTAGTCCCCTTTCCTCTCCTCCCTCGGGTCCTCCCTTCCCAACATAAACACACACACATTCACACGACGACCAGGTATCCATGGTGTTTCATTGCATGGAATTGTTGACACAGATAATATCTTTCTTTGATTTTTCTTATTATTCTTTATCATTATTCTTATTTTTCATTAACACAATTTTGTCAAGTGTTTTTAGAGTGAGTGGTTGGGGGACATCCTGACGACCCGTTACATCACCTCAGCCGCCTCCCAGAATGCAACAGTAAACATATTGTCCGCTCTCTCCTTTTGAAGGTGAACTGTTTATCTGCCTGACAAGATTCATTGGGGACTCCAAGGTGATGCGCTGGGACGGGGCCATGTTCAAAGAGGTCCAGACATTCCCCTCTCGCGGCTCCATGGTGTTTCAGCCCGTCGCCATTGGCAACTGGCAGTACGCCATTCTGGGCAGCGACTACTCCCTGACTCAGGTCTACCAATGGGACACCAAGAGGGGCCACTTTGTCTCGTCCCAGGAGCTGAACATCCAGGCTCCCAGGGGGTTCGCTCTGGCCGCCATCGACGAGCGCGTCTTTCTGTTTGCATCCAGCTTCAAGGGGAAGACGCAAATCTACGAGCACCTCATGATTGATCTCAGTAATTAAAGTGAAAGATCGGGGACACAAACATCCAATTCAACTCGCCATTCCAAATGTATATAGTTTATTTTTGTCTTCAAAGTGGATGCAGTGGTGTTCGGCTGTCTCTGTTCTCAGGCGTCTAGACTGTCGTGTCCTCATTCCGATCTGTTTTAGCCTCTGTTTTGTCCTGTGATTGTCCTGTCTTTAGAACATGGGTGTCAAAGCCAAGGCCCGGGGCCCAGATCCGGCCCGCATATTAATTATCTCAGCCCCGGGATGATATTTGATTTGTGTTAGCCTGTTTAAACATGTTTTCACTTGGAATTACTGACAGAGCCATACAAAATATGGAATTATGCATTTAATCATGAATAATATTATAATTCACTGTGTTATGTCTTGGGTCAATAGGTTTTATGCGATTATTTGAATAAGTTTTAATGAACATTGAACCAGTCCGGCCCTGGGCTCGTAGCAAATTTGCTTTTTTGGCCTCTGATGTATTTGACTTTGACATCCCTGCTTTAGAACTTATTTATTTCAAGCATCGTTCAGATTCATTCCGACTACTTTATGTATCCCATCAGGGGCAATTCCTTTGAGAGGCAGAGGGAATGAAAAAAGATATAAACAAAGGAAATGTCAAACAGTAAGATATGATATGAAGTGGAGTCCATACAAAGTCTAACTAGGTCAAGTTGAATTTTTTTGGTGGGAAGGAGTTATCCAAGTCCTGGAAAAACTCATATCACATGTTTTTTTGCGAAAGGCCCCTGACAATAATACCTCTGGATGAATAAGTTGCTAGAAGCGTCCCACTGTGTGTGCTCTCTTTCACAGTACACTTGACCTTGTCTCTCCCATTGTGCACACTTGTGTTGTTTTTACCCTAACCCACTACCTGTATTTTCTCTGTTTGCGAGACTCACACACTCAACACATTGTTCTTCTAACTCTTTTCGGTCCAATTTGCCATTGTCGGATATGTTTTGTAAAGTAATTTATATTTATAATAATAATATTGCTGTTGTAGGCTTTGCGAAGACTAGTTTTAGATCATAGATATTTAGCCTTTCCTCAATAATGTCTTACATAGAAGGGGATATTAGCCTATTTTTGGTAAAAGTAGTAATAAATAATGTGTAAAATATGTTTCATTGTTTCATTGGAATCTTTGTGATCTTTTAGTTTTAGTCTGAACGTGCATTTCTCTACTGTCCTAGTGGAGACACTGTGGTTATTGCTTTACATTCCGTAATTATGATTATTTCAACACATTTTTGTTTTAAAGTGATAACACTGGCCTCTACAGATGTAACTTGTAACTTAGCCAAGTGAATTCACCTCCTTATTTCAAATATTCTTGGATTTAATGATAAACTTCACACATACCAAGGCTGAACTTACAACATTTAGCTGAATCTAAGCTAAAAGTGGCCCCCAGCTGAGGAATGCACCTTTGACAATGAAACGGTAAAGTATTTCCTCCTCACTTTGTTCTTATACTGTACCTCAGCTCAAGGGGCCAAAGTTACGTTTATTTGGATTGTCAGTTTCCAGAACATCAAAAGGATAGTGATTCTCTTGATTCTCCTGGAGGCATGGAGGAATTCTGATTCCTCCAAGCATCACAACACGTACTGAACCCATAGAACTATTGTATATGCATTTAAAACAGATCCATGATTGAGCCTTTTTTCGGTTCTGTCTGGAAAATAACGCAATAGTCTCTTCAATAATGTAAATTTACTATATACATATGAATGTTTCACTTAGAAAAAAATAAATAAAAAAATAATAATATGTATTTAGCAGAGGATGGATTTAAAAGTAGAATGTCTCAAAGTACGTTAAGGTTTTTAATGCTTTTGGGTGATATGTATGCCCATATTATACCCATGCGGTGGTCCCTGCTACAGCATCACCACATGCGCTCCCGGAGGTGGGCGGGGACCTCGGCTCAGGTTTTGTCCAGCCGCGCAGCACCGGGTTCAGTTCTGCCCCCCTGTGGGTTTAAGTGACCGGTGCATGTGGGAGAGCTGGCGTCCCTGTCCTGTCACCAAGGTTAGTCATTAACCTTGTCTTGTGGCCAGCTCAGGACGAAGGCAAGAGAGAGACGGTAGCGGGTCCACGGCATGCTGCCTCCTCGCCACATCTTACCATGGGAGACAGCGAGCAGTGCGCACGCCGGGCACTGACCCTGGAGAACGGCATAACTTTAGCCTTCTGTAACGAGGACAGCCATGGCGCACACGACCAGGGCGACTGTTTCGATGAAGAGATGGCACAGACGCGTCCTTTACGCAGTGATCGCAGCGCGTCGAGAGAAGGAGCTGGAGACGACCATGAGGAGGAAGAAGAGGAAGAGGAAGAGGAGAGCAGAGGCCAGCGCGCACCACCGGAAAAGCTCCCCAAGAATACGCTATGTCCGCCGGCGTTTTGCGTCAGAGGCAACACAGCATCATCATCATCATCGTCAAGGAGAGAGAGAGCGACTGAAGGTACACACGGGGAGCGTGTTTAGAAACTTAACGAACATATGGAAGTTTTCAGATTCTGTTTTCAATTCCTTAAACAGCCACTAAAGCAGGCTGGGAGTCCCACGCACGCTCTACGTCACTGCGATTATCTAATAATGCTCTTATCATGTGTGTCATAGAGTATAATGACCTGACTATCTCCACTCAGTTGTGTGAGCGCTTATATGAAGCTAGTAGTGCTCTTTAGGGAAGAATGCATTGTCAGTTTCCAGCGCAAGAAACTTGTGCCAAAAACACATTAAGCTACACCACCATCACCATTACTATCATGTAGGCATCATCTCAGATGACTGGCTTGTATAGGCTTTTATTAATCCATTTGAAATATCAATAATAGTCTTTAAAGATTTCTACATAAACTGGAACATTTTCTTGTATTGTATGGTTTATAGGAGGCAAGTCCAAACTAAGGCCCGGGGGCTGAATGCAGCCCGCTGTGTGATGTTATGTGGCCCTCTGCCGCTAACACAAACTAGCCCATGAGGTACTTTGACAGTGTCATTCAGCCACCTTCAGCTCCGTCAATTTAGTCACACTGTGCCTCGTTTTAAAGCTCAGAACATTTGGAATCCAGTGGTTGAGTTTATTTGTAGATAGCCTGGCCTTAGCCATCCATACACTCCGCTCAATCATCATTTCCTAAATGTAATTTGTACTATGGTGTGGTACGACCAGGCTAATTTGTAGATACTGACAGTTGTTGTTGAAGATTCTACATATGGCCCTAATGCAGCTGTGGTGTGAATCAAATGGATCTATCAAAGACCATGTATAAAGCCCAGAACAGACAGAATCCAGTCAAACAGTTATTAATCCATGCTGTCGGCCCCTGGACAAGAAACAAAGGGGCTCTCATAATAAAGAGTTTTGACAACATTGTCCAAGAGCTCAATGTGAAACATTGTCTTTTCCTTTTTCCCTCCTGTATTGATATTCGACAGATAAGATAATCAAGTATGTGTAAGTAGATCTTTTCATGTGGTGTTTCTCTGTTCCCTACAGACACAGAGAAACCAAAGAGATGTCCTGGTCTTGGCTTGTTCTATGCCTTTCTGTCCACTGTATTTTTCTCCATTATTGCTCTTCTGGTCAAAACCATCCAGGGACTTCACGCCATAGAGATCAGTGGCATTCGATGTTTCTTCCAGATGCTCTTTGTTGCACCACTGCTCATTTATTACAAGTAAGTGTGTATTTTTACAACTTTATACAGAAATCCCCTGTTTTATTCAAGCTAAGCACTGATTTAAGTCCAGTTGTTGAAATATTGTATATATTCAGAGACACTGAAGTGAATGAACTTCTGGTAAATAATCATAATCAAAGCAACAAAGTAAATATATTCCCGGCCACATTGTCACAGCCTCGTCCTCACAGTCATGTGTTGGTTCTTCAGGACAGGCTTCATCGGCCCCAGAGATAAACGCATCTATCTGTTACTGCGCGGCTTTATCGGCTCCAACGCCATGATCCTGCTCTTCTACGCTGTGCAGCAAATGCCTTTAGCTGATGCTACTGTCATCATGTTTAGGTGAACACACTTTTAGAGACTTTTTTTTCTCTACATTCACTTTACTTTGTAGAAATATCTGTAATTCCTTTGACTTCCTTTCAGCAACCCAGTGTTTACGTCCGTGCTGGCGTGGATATTCCTGAAGGAGAAGTGCACTCTCTGGGACTGTTTCTTCACGATCTTCACCCTCACTGGGGTCATCCTCATCGCCCGACCACCTTTTATATTTGGAAAGCACCTCAGTGGCATCGAGAGCAACTACAGCAACCACATTAAGGGGGCGATCGCTGCATTTGCAGGTGCCACAATCACTCATTTCACTCATTTCATTTCATCGTCCTTACTCTCTTGTTTGAACGTTCCCAGGTGCCATTGGAGCTGCGTGCACTATAGTGGTGCTTCGGAAGATTGGGAAGAGTGTCCACTACTACCTCTCTGTGTGGTACTATGCCGTCATCGGACTGATAGAGTGCATTATTACTGTTTCCGTCCTTGGGGAGTGGAAGATCCCCGCATGTGGCCGCGATCGCTGGATTCTCATGTTGATTGCGGTGCTGGGCATTGCCGGCCAGTCCTTCCTCACGAAGGCGCTGCAGATTGAGAAGGCTGGACCTGTGGCTCTGATGAGGACTGTGGACGTAGTGTTAGCCTTTACTTTTCAGTTCATCTTCTTTAACCGTGCCCCCACCTGGTGGAGCCTGGGGGGAGCGCTGTGTGTAGTCGCTAGCACCAGTGGAATAGCACTTAGGAAGTGGTACGTCAACTCGCGCAAAAGCTGAGTATTTATTTATTTTGACAATCAAATAATATATCAATACTTGAATAACTTTAATGCTTAATCTCATTAGGATCAGAGACAGCAACAGATGCATTATACCATGTTTCTATGCATTATACAAGTAACCTATACGGTTTTGCTTTTCTACAAAATTATACATATATTGTTTCAAAACTATCAGAATGATTGTGTTGGTGTGCCAATGGAAAGATGTGGTGGAAACAGCTCACTGAGCATTGTGGGAGGTTTCCCCAGTGCCACTGGAGCTGTCACATGAGGATTAGATCCGAACATGTGACCTATTACCCAAAACATTTCTTTATACAAGAGTCAGCACTTATTCCCTTTACACCATTGTTGTGTTCTCTTCTTCTCAGTGTGTAACAAAGGTCTCACTGGGAGCTGTTAGCACTTTATTATTGTCCGAGGACAGGAAGCGTCATTTTTCTGAAGCCTATATAGAGATTGTAGTATATAAACCTCATTCAGGGACTTTATCATTGGAAGTGTAAAACACTGTCATGCAAAGGTCTCCAGCCCTGTAGGAAACATGTGCCTTCGACATGTGGCTGTGCTGCAGCCTCAGCATCAGTCACTGACCCGTACTTGAGGATCTACTTTGATGCACACATCCATATTTCCCATAGTTTTAATGTCGGTGCAGGTTTCAGGCGATACCTCCAGCTGCCTTTGTGTGTTGTGTCAGCCGTGACGATCAGGCGTCATTGCAGATGAGCGCTCTTTATTTATTTAATTTTCTCATAGATTTAAGCTACTAAAGTATTGTATCTTTTAAGAGAACGTTCTACTTTGGGCTGGAGTCACAAAACCAGCAGAGTCCCAGGTGAACTATAGCTTATATTTTTTTTGCATTTGCTTCATTTTAGTATTGAATCTGAACAGTCTGAGTTTGTGTTTATCCTAAACAGTGAGAGATGTTAAAGCCACTTTTACACAAAGGACATTTCAAGTGCTGTATAACACCTGTATACAGTATGTGCAGTTTGATCCTCATCCAGACCTACTATGCAACGTGTGTGTCCTGAGAGACTTGTTTTGTTTCCTTTGAGCTGTAATGTGCTGTTATGTAATAACTCAGTTATTATGTCAATTTGAAGATGTAAGCCTTCGCCTTAAGACTGTTTTGTATTCATGCCTTTTCATAAACGTGTATTAGTGGATTATATTTCTTTAAAGATAGTATTCATACAATTGTTCAATAAAGTGTTCTCTTCACTGTTTATGGTAGTTTCCCTTTGAAAGCACAGGTACATATTGTGTTCCAGTGTTGTGGTCTTTTGTCCCTAAAAGCCTTTCACAAACGCCTGAGTCAGGCCGCTGCTGCGCGCCGCGCGTCACACCTGCTGCAGAGGATTGTGTGCTATTGTTTACTGTTGTGTGTTGTCACTATTGTCACCACTGCTTTGTGCGTTCACTCGCTCGGTTCAAACATTACGACTCACAGGTTTCACCAAATCACAGTCAAACATATTTCTGCTACAATTACAGTCAGTGCACCTATGTGTGTCAGTTCAAACATGTATCTTTACTGTAATACATTTTATTTCACTAGTTTAAGTCTGTTTGGCCTCGTCACATCTTTAGATCAGCTATTCAGACAGAAAAGTGACAAAGAGAAGTTCAGAGAATCAGTTCTCTGCCCAAAGGGTCATAAAGTGACTCCCAGGGTCCTGTACGCATAAAACATAAGGATGATGATAACAGGTTTTGGTCTGATTTGTTCACAGCATTTTTACAAGACTCCTTCTTTCGGGACAAACAGATGTGAGGTACCCCAGCTTTAACCTTCACACAGATATCAATATTCTATTTCTAATCCAGACTTCTTATCTAGACAAATATTTTCCCTTTTCATGTGATAAGGCTTTTTAAACAGCAGGGGGCAGAGCGCGCTGTGTTTACTAAGCATATTACAGCAAATAAAGCCATCCCTAAGTCAGTCTTATTATTATGATTATGATTATTGTCATAACAAAGTTAGTGCCATATGAACCAAGTCGGACTCTGAGGAGCACAGGGACTGGCCTCTTGTTGGCGCCCAGAGTCAAGACTAAACTTTTCAGATGAATGCGGAATCTTCGTGAAAATGTGAGACACGCTTATACTTTGACAATTTTCAAATCCAGGTTAAATACAGTTCTTCTGCTGGTATGCATACAACTGAAGGATTGTATTTTCACTCTTTTTAATGCACTATGATTATTAATGTTTATGATTAAACTCCTTGTATAATTGTTTATATGGTGTTTTGTTAAGCCCTTTGACTTGCTTTGTCTGTAAATTTATCCTTGTGAGATAAATAAAGCATATCTTATCTTATCTGACCTGTGCAATAAAGAATAAACTTGCCTTGCCAATATGACGTCATCACGCATCTCCATCCATTCGACATCATCACAAACACTTATCTAAGCAAAATATTAGTGACGCAACTCTAAACTATGCGGTCGTTGTGGACATTGGGAGACGGGGATTCCAGAGTGGACCTGGGCGGCGGGTGAAGGGAGTGAGAGGGGATTGCACATTCCTGTCACATGCCATAAGCTTTCCCATCAGAGTGCAGCAGCGGCAGCGCTCGGGAAATGGAAAATAATCCCCAGTTTTCCACCGTGAAAGTGAAGCAGTTAAAGGCTGTGGAAAGCGGGCATCCCCCACACGTGCTGGATCCCCGACCTGCGTCCTCCACGGGGAACCGTGCAGAAAGTCAACGATGCTTTTGGAGATTGAGTTTGAGCCATAAAACCGTCCCACAGTGGGGAATTTCAGTGTTGCATCACAAGTTACAGAAGAGTAGGAATGAGGAGCACACACCATAAGTAGTATAGCGAGTTTATTTGTGTATAAAGCCGACTCCAAGTGCAACAACAATCACAAAATGCATTCAAATAATAAATAATCTGTGAATATGCACAGCTAAACAGAATTTGGATTTGAACAGAGTCTGAATTTGAAGCCTGTCTCATATTTTCAGGAAGACCGATCCAAGAGGTTTACACATATAAACCTGCATACATAGTGCAAAGAAATACTTGTATCCATGTTCAATGATCCAAGATACAAGCGGTCGAAATGAGCTTCCCGAGATAGGGTGATATACGGAAGGAGCTCAGAATAGAGCCGCTGCTTCTCCACGTTGAGAGGAACCAGTTGAGGTGGCTTGGGCATCTATTTAGGATGCCTCCTGGATGCCTCCCTGGGGAGGTGTTCAGGGCACGTCCCACCCGGAGGAGGCCCCGGGGAAGACCCCGGACACCCTGGAGGGACTATGTCTCTCTCTGGCCTGGGAACGCATGGGGTCCCCCCATACAAGCTGAAGGAAGTGTGTGTGGATAGAGAAGTTTGGGCATCTCTTCTCTACTGCTGCCCCCGCAACCTGGCAACGGATGAAAGGGAAGAAAATGAAATTGAATGGAATCCATGATACTGTAGATATCTGTATACACTCGAGTACACACATATTGAAGTAATACGTTAATAGCTCTGTGTAGGTTCAAACATTTTCAGGGATGATATACTACAGGTCAGCAGCACATTCTGACAGTATTGCACATTATTGCACAGATGCAGGCCCAGTGAGGTAGTAGTAGTAGTAGTAGTAAGTAATCTTTATTTATATACCGCCTTTTCACTGCAGATCTGAGTCTCAAAGCGGTTTACAATTGTTAATTTTTGGGCATTTATCTCTCACTCCACACAGAGATGGGAGCGGGGTCGCCAGTACAGGAGGCGCATGCCAGAACTATTGGACATATTTTTAGTGGTAGGGGAAACCGGAGTACCCGGAGGAAACCTACGCAGACACGGGGAGAACATGCAAACTCCACTCAGAAAGGCCCTGGTCCGACCGGGATTCGAACCCAGGACCTTCTTGCTGAGAAGCGAGAGTGCTATCCACTCAGCCACCGTGCCGCCCCGGTCGGCAGTGTGCAGCAAACAAAGTAAAGTATATGTTGTGTGTATTAAACTGTCTTTTTGTGAGAAGTTATTGGTGCATTCCGATGTGGTGACACACAAAGAGCAGACCAGAGGTTATTGTCCTCCTGTCCACAGCTCCACAGTTCACACTGCGCTTCTGACGGAGAATGGAAGCAGCAGGGCGCGTTCAAGGCTATGGGATTCTACGCAACTCTTGCTTCAAAATTTAGGAATTCTGTAGTTTAGTATTACTTTGACACATTTTTGCACGTGAAAAATTTAGATAATCATTGTATTTTGTGTGTTGTGTTGAAACACAGCGCCCATGAAGGAGTCCTACCTGTTAAAATACTATATACATAAACACAAATGTTGATTATTATTGATCATTGACACAATATCAATGTGTGTGTGTGTAGTGTTTCCCACCATGGAGTGAAACAAAAGTGACGTGTGTGAAGCATCTTTGAGTGAAACAGGCTTCTACTCTGACAATGTTCAAATCTTGTTTAGCTGTGCATAAAACTGAGGATTGTATATTATTTTTTATATACTGTGATTATTTCTGATGTTAAGGTTTTTTTTCTTGTTTTCTAAGCGTCTTGTGTTGCCCTGTTTCCTGTCAGCTAAATACATAAGGTTAAACAGTGGGTTACTAGTTCTATATTTAACACCCAGAGCTGTTTACTGTCAGCAGTTAGCATTCAGTAGCCTTTCAACATACAGTTTTTGCTGTATATTTCAAGTTGCATTTACTAGTTTAGGCGCTTATTAAACGTGAAAAAAGGTACAAAAATTCCTTAAAAAAAACTAAAGGAAATCTGGAGGAAAACTAAACATACTTGGGGTTAAATCTCTCAGAACTCCATTGATTTGGTTCTTGGAGTTACCTGTCAGATAAAGTGTTTGAGTTGTATTTTTTTCCGAGTTGTCCGTGAACGCGCCTCGGTGGTTTCGCTCCGTGCTCTGTCCCACCGACTGTAATCTCAGACAAAAAGTTTGCAGCGGGAGATCGTCAATGTTCGGAGTTGTTTGCAGATGCTGGCGGGTTTCCTGGACTTATATCGGTGAGTACACATCACATTCGCCTTCAGATGTTGACGAAGGACTTTTGTTTTCACGTGTTTGGAGCAGACGACGCGCAGAGTTTTGTTACTGACTCTTTTCCCCAATGCAATCCCAGGCTCTTTACTAAACTGAGAAATCGCTTCCACCTGCTGCTAACCTGCACACACTTGATAAACAAAGTACTTTTTAACAATGCATTACAAATCTAGATTCAGATGCACCCAGAATAATGCATAAGGAGGTTACATTTCGTGTGTTTTTGCAAGATAAAAAAATAAATTCTTCAAATGTATTTTATTTTACTTTATTAGTTTATTTGACAGGGACATTGTGCATTAATAAACATTTCTGTAAATATCATATCAAATATCACAATACCTGTATTCTGCTCGGCAAACAACATATTCACAAATGTATGAAGGAAAGTTGAAACTAAATCAGCACTATTATCTATTTTATGCAAACATGGACTTCAGATTCAGATTAATTTATTTGCCATTTGCAGTAAAACCACATTGGAATACATTAACAAAAGTCCCCAGTGTGCACAAGACAAGTAAATACATAAGACAACATTAAAAGTGCAGAAATAGACCTCTTTAATTATTTTTCTGTTTTTGTTATATTTTAATTTGCATTTTTTTAAGTTTATGACCTCCCTCACTCTTGTATAAACATATTGCATTGTAACTTGTTTGTACAATGAACAACTCTATTGATTGCTTGTATTGTTTATAAGCAAAAAAAGTGTTAAAAAACTTGATAAGCATAATCTTATTCACTTATTTTAGCTTAATATGAACACATTAATAATTGCCTCCATAGTGTTTTCAATCATGTTAAAATCTTAGACCATTACTTCAAAAAAATAAATAAAAAATGCACATTTAAAGCTGAGGTACTTAACTTTATACATATCATATGTTGTTAGACCCAACATACAGAGTGTACTGTAAACACACGTGTTTACGTGTTGCCTCTTTGCTGGTTTGCCCTATGAGTCACTATTTGACTCTTTGAGCTGAGAGCTGGTCGAGGGTCGTCCTCTTTCTGCTTTTCTGTCCAAAACATTAACAATACTTCTGTCACTTCATAACAATTCATATTTTATCTGTTTATATAGATTTTATGATGAAATTTTATGCATAACCTACTTTTCAGTTTTTTATTACGCAAAGTCCTAGTTTGTGACGTCCTGTTACTTACAGCGGCAACAGAAATGATACTGATTCTGAAAAAAAAATCCATAGAAAAATGTTTATGACTTTTTTCCTTTTTTGTGGTTTGCCGTAGCTTTAGTCAGCATCTAAAAGAAACACCAAACGCCAAACGACTTGGCACAGTTTGGCTCCAACTGTTCCAAACATGACAAACTGGTTGAACACGGTGATACATTAAGTTTTGCACTTTTGTTAAATAACTGTGGCATTGTTTTAGTTTAGGATCTGCAGCAAACAGAGAACGATACAGTTGTTTGGGAGAAGGCTGAGACATGAGCTGATGTATGTATCCTCCGGTCGTCTCTCGGGGCAGTAGTTTCCACACAAGTCTTTTTTAACATCTGAAGCTTCATGATTGAATCATTTTCATCATTTATTTGTTTGGTTCAGAAAGTGTGTTTTATTGAACCACAGGAGTTGTAAATACAGGCCCAGGTTGTATCTGTCTTTGTTGCTGATTTCCACCTTCATGCTGAACACGCACTCATTCAACCCTCACCGATTCTGCACATTTTTAGTGGTTTGGGAAACCGGAGCATCCGGAGGAAACCTACCAGACAGGATTATAGGCTTTGTGTGAGTTTTGTTTACGCATTATACAAAGTTGTTTATAGTTTATACAGCTGCATATAGAATTTGTGCTTTGCCAAATGTGGGCAGTATGACATATGGATTACACAGCCTTTCTGTGTGGAGTTTGCATGTTCTCCCTGTGTCTATGCAGGTTAGCTCAAGGCTACCGTCTTAACACGCACTATTATTATAATATATCTTTATTTGTACTTTTCAAAACAATGTTTACAAAGAGCTGCACAGTCAGAATAAAACAATGTATGATCATAATTATATTCAATATCAAAAAGAAGAAATGCAGTGAAACAAAGCAGACGGATGGAGGGCACACAACAAAGACAAAACAAAGGTCAGAAATGAACTATAAAGTTTACAACAGGCAGTTAAAGGAAGGCCGTTCTGGAGCCGAGGAGCCTGGAATGAAAATGTTTGATCACTTTCTTCTGGATTAGTGAGAATGTTTTGAACATTTTTGTGATGCACCGTCCCAACCAAATACACAATAACAAATACAAATAAAATATACAGAATTATTACTCTGTCTGTCTCCAAACCTATATATTTTTGTGTACCATCTATTTATGTATTTGCATATATGTTTTATTAGTTTAGTTGAACTCGATTAGACTGAACCCATTAGGTGCCAGAGCTCCAGCGCACTTTCTATACAGAGACGTTAATATCAGAAAACATAAAGAGACTTGAATAAAGACATTCATGTTAGTAGTCCTTTATCCTGATAAAGTTTCAGACTAAACCGTTTGTCTGGTTCACAAAACATTTCTGAAATCTGAAGGGTTACACACAAACACAAACTGTAAAACCAACCCAGTGGAAAGGGTCTGAGACAATAGGCTCATAATGGGCTTAATGACATTTTATAGAAACTTTCCACTACAGTCTCATATTTGCATTTATAGCAGAATCCATCCACAGCAACCAGTGGAAAGTTACTGATCCTGTCAAAAGTGTCTTACCACATGATTTTTTTTTATTGTGCAACTGTAATTTCAGAGACAACACAGTGATGTTCTTTCATACTGTATCGCGGGGCCCCAACAGTGAAAAACACTGATTAGTTCTGCTCAGTGCACCTCATTCATGACACATCTTTTATTGAGTCATCCCTGCCCTCGGCCTGTGGCTTTGTCTGCGTTTGGCTGTGCCCCTCTCCCCGTAGTTCAGAGGTAAACATATCTGCTTCCATCCACACAGAACCACTCTCCTCTTCCTTCTCTCGCTCCCTCCCTCTCTCTCTTTCTCTCTCTGTTTCTTTCAGTCTCTGTCTTTCTATGTCTCTCTCTCTCTCCCTCTCACTGACTGGTCTCTCTCTGTCTCTGTCTCCCTCTGTCTCTTTGTCTCTCTCTGTCTCTCTCTCTGTCTTTCTCTCTGTCTCCTTCTCTCCATTAGCATCCATGACTTTGCCAGGCCTTTAATCAAAACCATATGTTCCCAGGTCCATGAAAAGTCTGTTCTGTCCCACTGCAGCCAGCGTGGAGACACAAACACCAGAGACTGGACTGAAGGCTTTACTTTAGACATACATACTCTCTCTCTCTCTCTATCTCTCTCACTCTCTGTTTCCAAGTCCTAAACCACCATTACGCGATGGCTGTATAGATGTATTTTGGGCGTGCACCATGACATCACCTCTGCAGATGATCCAAACGCCTCGATAAAGCAGAGAATAATGAAGCCGAACCTTTAAGATTTCAGACAAGTTAAGCTCCATTGTCATGACGGATACTTCTCTCATCTGGGATCCACCTAAACCAAGTGCGTTTGCGAAAAAGAAAGGCCTGCGAATTGCCTTCTCGTGTCCTTGTCGGCGTAAGCCTTGAGCTGATTTGAATGTTGTGAAATGTAGAAGCCAAATGCAAAACTGCTTTGATTTACATTTGAGAATCGGTTGATGTGGAAGACAAAACACACCCTGTAACTACAAACATAAGCTGTTGCTCTACAGGCTTAGTTCTGTCTTGGTCTTCTCTGCAGCCTGTATCAAAGACACAATATGGATCATGTAGAAACCTCATTGACTTTTCTGAACATTGGTCTCTGCCCTTTATAGACCGATGGCTCTATGTGTTTATCATTGCATTTCTCATGTTTGATTCTCTGATTTGTGTTGTCGAATGGACAGCTTTGTAAAGTCCTCTGAGATAATTACTGTTGTGATTTAGGACTGTGTACAAGTTACAGATGAGATTACAAGAGTGCAGTTTTTAAATGCTGAAAACTACTATATAATCAATAATGCATCAGTTTTATATACAGCGCTTTTCATTGTCATTATTTAACTCCATACACGGTGGTGATACAGCTGCCCTGGGGCACACTAACAGAAGCGAGGCAACCAGTCTGTGCCATCGGTCCCTCTGACCACCACCAACCATTCACACGCACACCAGACTCATTCTAGGCAATGTGGGTGAAGTGTCTTGCCTAAGGACACAACAGCAGTTTGACACTTTACAGCCGCAGTGGCACCTGGTGTTCCCAGAGCTTAAGTGTCTTGCTAAAGGACACAACGACAGCAGACATCAGTGGGAGTCGGTGGAGAAAGTGGTCTCGAACCCACGACCTTCAGGCTCAAAGGCCAATGCTCTGCCAACTGAGCTACTGTCGCCCCTACATACTACATACATGTTTGTACACTGAGCATTTGGGTTTGCTACTTTTGATGTTTTTAATTCTAATGCCATTTAACAATTCAAAGCAACAGAATCCCCATGCATACAGAGCTAAGATTCAAGGTTACTGTGCTTATATTTTAAGTTTTCCAGTCTTTATACCAGGCAAAGATGTGATGGGGAAAAAAATATATACTAGAATATTTATGTATCTTTTATTCAAGACACATTGATAACATTGCATAAAATAACATTCTGCACTGTTAAAAAAAGGCATTGCGCTCAAGTTTTTACCTTTGGCTGTAGACTTGAAACATTTGGATCTAATCTAAAATCTTTGTCCTGTGGTGTAGTAGTGGAAACATCACCCTGCAAACAGTAGAAAGACCTAATCCTGCTGCAGGTCCTGAGTCATCGCACACGTGTGAAATAATGTCCTGTGAATGAACAGTGAAGAGAGTGAAGAGGGAACGGCAGAAGGTCTTCATTAAACTCTACAAAAATCATCAAAGGCCTGTGGTGTGTCCTTGTTTATATTAGTTGCTGTAAAACTCGTGTGCGTGAATTGACATGAGTTCGATGCCACTTAGTTGAGGGTCTATTTATGTATTTATTTTTCTTATAAACTCATCTGAGGAAGACAGAAATTGTAATTTTCTTGGTCACAACCCTCTTATTCTGTTGTGTCTCTATGACCTGGTTCCTGGTACAGTTTGTTATTGTAGTTGTGTATGTGTGTGTGCGTGTGTGTGTGTGTGCGTGCGTGTGTGTTGTCTGCGTTGTTGGCCTCGGGCTGAGATAGTCTGGAAGGACCGCTGCTCTTTCCCGGATGCACCAGGCCTCAGTTCAGCGATAACAAAAGCTGCTTGAACTCACTGTGTTGGTGGCATTTGGCGGTGGATTCCATCAGTTTTGCTAATTGGACCAAGTCTTACGCAACGCAAAATTAAAACCCACAAACTCTCGTAATCGAGCCAAAGTCTTGCACATTCTCCACTAAAGCATAGAGCAGCGCGTTCAAACCCTGTGCATGGAGCGACCTTAATGAAGACTTTAGAGTTTTTATAAATGATCGTTATGACTTTTCCAGACATATTATTCGAACATCTCTGTGTACTTTAACGCGGAGGCTGCCAGACCACATGTTACATTAGTTTGAGCTGCGAGGAACGCTTTTCTTGCATGAATGATCAAACTCTTCATTATGGCCTAGTGTAGAGGAGAAAGTTCTGTAAAATACCGCCTTAAGTTAATGTACACTGGGGTTTGACTCATCCTTCAATGAAACTATAGGGCCAGCTGTCTGTCCAGATATGGTTCCTCTGTAGACCTATGGTGCATATGGTCAGACTTGCACTAGAATATGCAGAATTTTATACTTGCTCCCACTCCTTTTTGAATATCTTACAAGTGTTTCTCTTGTGTATATAACATTTATAATTTTGTATTGTGTATATGTAACTCGGGGTTATTCATGCACTATTTTGATATTCTACTAATTGTTTTCCTTGGTCTGCTTCTTCATCATGCTAAAGTTGGAGATTTGACATTTCTTTCCTTGTTAAGCTAGAGTAAGAGATTTTTTGAATTTAATTTAATTTGAGTTATTCATTTATTTTGTGCCGTGTGCTCCTTATTCCTACTGCACTTTGCCCACTGTGGGACGAATGAAGGATCTTAATCTTTAATCAGAGAAATATCACCCAGACCCAGACAGAAACGTGTAGAACCATCTCTACACAGGTAAAAGCCTTGGTCGGCATGGGAATAGAACCTGTGACCTTCTTGCTGTGAGACAGAAGTGCCACTGTGCCTTTTGAGACTGACTCTATTAAGACTTAGTCACACATTCATTCATCTTGCACAACTTCTTTTGCCTCATAATCAAGTTAGACCTGTTCAACTGTTAAACATGTGATACATAGATCACATGTTTTTTATTTGTAATTTCTTTGTTATCTTTATTTCAATGTCTCATAATTTATATGAGACATATTCTATATTGACACATTATATTTTTAGGGCAAGTTTATATGTTTAGCACAGTTCATACCCAAGGCAATTCAAAGTGCTTAACAAAACAATCACACAAGGCATTGAAATCATAAATAATCACTGTAAAAAAGAGTAAATTTACAATCCCTCAGTTGTGTGCGGCTAAACTGAACTGTTTTCAGCCTGCATTTATACACTGTCAGAGAAGAAGCCTGTCTCACATTTTCAGGAAGACTGTACCAGATTTTAGCTGTATTAGTCTGAAAGGCTGCCTCCACATGTTTAGTCCTGACTCCGGGCACCAGCAGGAGGCCAGTCCCTGTGCTCCTCAGAGTTGGTTCATATGGCACTAACATGTCACAGATGTACTTTGGTTCGAGGCCATGGAGAGACCTGAATTAAACCAAGCTGCTTTAAAGTCTATTCTCTGAGCCACAGGAGCCAGCGCAGAGACCTGAGACCTGGACTAATGTCTAGTAAAGAGAAGCACGTGTCTCTGTGTCCTAGTCTGTCATCAGTACGTCGCTCTCCTGCTTCTCTCTGTGATCCTCAGACCACATGCAGTCGTGGGGCGTGTTGTGTGTGGGACTTGTGGTTTGTTTTGACAGCGCACTGAACCCGTGTGCAGCATTGTTCTGTCGCAGCCCGTAAATGCTTTCTCTGTGCGAGCTCTGAAGTTCGGGCCACACTTTTGCCGACGCGTTTGAGTTACGAGTTGTCACGATGGATTCATTACTGCTGATCGCCACCGTGACTAAGCTAGTAAACATGCCAACCGCTGTGGTCTCTGTGTCATGGATACATTTCACACCAGAGCTAACCACTCCGCAAGAGCCTCACCTCCCTCCAGCCACATGCTAGTTATGTAAAGGAGAAAAACACTTCCAAGATCTATTACTGTTTCAGTTTTTACTCGGGTGGGAAAATGTGATGATTCGATAGTATTGCAATATAAGGACCACAACAATTCAATATTATTGCGATTTTTAACATATTACGATACAGTCCCTCATATTATTCAAAGCATTACAAAAATTGAGGACAATAAGACTCGACTCAATTATTCTCATTTATTATGGTCTGCACAGTAACTGAAGTGCAAAAACATCAGTGGGAGGTGCAAAAAATGAATCCTTAAACATTCAGGACACTTATCACAGACAAGACACCGTTATTGGTAAACCCAGAGAAAACACAAAAGTGAAAGCGATTATTATTCAATTCAATATCACAACACTTTGCTCTACTGCAGCGTTTTTCAACCAGTGGGCCGTGACACGTTGGTGCGCCTTGAGACGTTGTGCGGTGTACCTTTTGGCAAATGATCCAATACCAATTGCTCAAAATATTGTGAGAACAAATATACTGCAAGAAGATTTAAAAAGACTTTAGTGCTCGTCTGATTTTCTATATTATACACTTTGATGAGAATGACTTTGCATCGTTAATAAATGCTGCAGAGTTTAATTTTTGTATCAGTTTCTGCTGCCATGTAACTGTTTTCACTGAATAAGCCACGGCTCAAAAAGGTTGGGGAACACTGCTCTACTGTATTATTACTGAATTATTTGTTTAGTGCAAAATATTGCGATACTGAAATGGATTTCTTTCTCCCCTAGTGTTAACCTCTACACATTAGTTTACCTCTCGCAGACATATGACCTGGGTTAGCTACATTCACTAGTTTAGACTTTGGGTTGGGGGTGCTACGCTAATAACTCAAATTACAGTTCACTTCAATTTCTGTTTTCTCGTCGATCCAAACGACAATAAACGGTAGTGATTTGTTTCTTGTCGGCAGCGCTGACGTAACGCTTTCCTTTGTCACTTTCCTCTCTTCCTGCCTCAAATCTCTTGTTTCTGTTATTTCAGTTGTCAGTAACGGGGCCTGTTTGGTCCAGCAATTTTGGGTCAATAGTGGGATTTAAAAAGATTTCTCAGTCGTCAAATAAGCAAATGTTTTCTAAGATTATAAGTAGATGTTTTATTGGTTTAATAACTGATCATGTTGTTATTTTTTTGTCCTTCGCAGTGCCATCAGAAGGACCTCAGCTATCAAGGACATTACTCAGCTCTCCGGATCTCTGTTTTCTAGTTTGTACAGCTGCACTAAGCTTCTGTTTCCACTCGACAAATCCACGTAGAGCGATGCAGTCCCTAAAGACTTCTACTGCCCTTTACGTTCTATACACATGATGACAGAGTGACCTCGTAAAAGCTGGGATGGCCTCGGAGAAGACCCAGACGCGGTTGGGTTCTGTGGCGGTCGGTCAGCGCGCCTCACCGCCTTCGAGCACAGCCAAGAATGTGGTCTTTCAGGAGTTTCACCCGTTCACCGATCTGTGCCGGTCCAAACAGCACTGCGGCCCGTCCCTGCTCTTGTACAGGAAGTTGTCGTTGGACGGAACCGGAGAGGGCCCTGTGGATGGGAGCGGGCTCGGCTCTGGCTCCCGGGACAGACTCGGCTCAGATGGAGGCGATAATAACGACACTGATGGAGACGGTGTGGCGATGGCGGCTGGGCGTTCAGGTCAGCTGGAGGCCTCAGTCGAGGAGAGGTCTGGTCTCCGCACGAGTCCAGGGTCCAGTCCGCGCCTCAGTCCACGGCAGAAGCAGCGCCACCTTCGCCGCAGCAGCCTCACACTGTCGGTTCTCAGCCTCAATAAAGTAAGAAATGCATCCCCTTCACTTCATCTACCCTTTTTAAATTTTATTTCTTGCAACAAATCGATCTCATCCATGACTACAACCCAGACTCATACATTCATTCATTCACACTGACATTCTCACAACTAATCTGTCCAAGAAATATTTACTGATCTTATTTGAAGTCCTCATTATCATCATCACAACATTTCAAAGTTTAACATTTTCCAAAAACAAGTAGGACTAAATAGCAACACAATCAGATTCAGATTAATTTATTTGCCATTTGCAGAAAACCACATTGGAAACACTGTGCAAGACTACCCCAGTGTGCACAACCTTAAAATCCACAGTACTAAAACTAGGAACAGAAACCATAAAATAAAATGCAAAAAGAGGCGCAACCCATAATTCTACTTTTCCTTCTTTCTTCTTCACATCCTCACTATTAAATGGATCTTGTGTGTATTTTGCATACAGTTGTGCTTGAACATATTGAAACTTTTCTTTCCCATCCATTTGTTAGTGCCTGTGTGAAGCCATATATCGCCATAGTAAATTGTAATGTTCTGTGGAGGCTTTTTCATAGAACAGCTAATCTGATTGACTCTTTATTCATCTCGAACATATGAGTTTGTGTTAAAGCAAAAACCATAAAATGATGTTTATGTACAATTATCTTCAAGGGGAGTTGGGAGAATGGGCTTCCACAACGTTTCTCATGCAAACTGAGGGATGTCAGCTTATTATCAGGGTCAATGGAGTAGTTTCTGTTTGAAAATAGAAAACCTGCAGAAATGTAGATTTGAATAATGAGTAATTCATCTTTATTCGTATTGCGCATTTCACAGACCAAGGTCCAAAAAAGCGCTTTACAATCTTGGAGAACCGATCCACCTCGACCACCGCTATAAATCAATAGTCCAATAAACCGGTGTGTGTAAACGTGTGTGTGTGTGTGTTCTGCCGCAGACATCACTACGAGCGAGATATTCCAGACCCTCCAGCGAGCCGGGCTCTCGGGGTTCCTCTCCCTCAGGCTCCCCGGGTTCCTCTCGCCGCTGCCTCCCCCCGGGACACCTCAAGCGCCAGCGAGTCATCACGGGCTACTCCAGCTTAGAGCGGCTCAACAGACGTCCCGCGAGCAACAAGTGCGCGGCAGACAAGCTGTTCCTGCCTCCGCCTGCCCCGGGGCAAGTCTCCGGGAGCAGCCACAGCGAGAGCAGCGCAGACGAGGTGGACTTTGAGAGGAACCGCAAGGAGGAGCGCTCCACCGTCCTCGTCCGGCGCTTTTACAAAAACAACAGGAAGGTAAACGACGGTACATTGTTTTTTTACAGGGCCTTGCAGAAGTTTTAACGCAGCTTGAACTTTCGCAAATTTTGTCAATTTTTACAACTATAAACAGAGATTTTAATTAGATTTTTTTTTTTACTGAAAGTTCACACACAAGTAACAGACGACTGTGAAGTAAAATTATACATGATTCTGTTTTCATTTTCAGGAAAGACTTAAACTGCTGTTCCCAAACACCATCTAATTTTAACAGAGCTCAAGTTGTTTTGTAAAGAGGAACGGGCTAAACTTTCTCTAGATGTGCAAATCTTGAGGAGTCATGCCTCAAAAAACTTGCTGCTGTTATTGCAGAAAAAGGGGGTTCCACAGAGTATTAACTCTTACTGCATGAATACGTGTGTACTTTTAATAATAATATTAAAATGTTTAAACCAAATCTTCACAGTTTTCTGTTACTTGTGTGTGAACTTTCAGTAAAAAAAAATCAAAATACAGTCTCTATTTTTATGGTTGTATGCAGAAGTTCATCCTGTAATAATACTTTCGCAGGGCACTATATTTACTGTATGTTGATTTTGTAAAATTTATCAGGTCAAGAAATCCGTGTGTACCGGGACCAGGGCTATAGTCCGGACCCTTCCATCGGGACAGATCTCTGAGGAGAACTGGCTGCAGGTCATGTGTTATCAGAGCTGGAGACCATCTAAAGAGGAAGTGTGGACTCTGCTGATCCACGCGGCGCCGGAGCAGCTCAGTGTGCGCAGAGACATGCTCCGCTTAGTCCAGGACCTCCGACAGGTACGAGCACTTCTACCTTCGTTCCAACAGAAGCCCATCACTCAGAAATAAATGGGTAATAAGTGACTGGACGTATATCAGACGTATGAATCTAACCAGTTGCTGACCTTCCACACCTTTTGAGTTTCCAAGTGATTGATAATTCACGTCTAATGAATGGTTAGGCTCTGGTTTTATGAGTCCGTGTGATTTACTCGTCCCCTCGGTGAATTCTGGTAGTTTTATTTTTCCTTGATTGAATGTTTTGCCCTTTTTTATGCAAGTTATTTCAGCAGTTTATGCCAATGGAGCAGCACACATCTCCTTCACACACTGGCTCTTTTGTTCAGTGGAAAATGATTTATTCTGTGTCTGTGCTGTTGGCCGTATTACCGAGTGAAGCTGAGGCAGTGTGTGAGAGAGAGAGAGGGTTGTTGGCACATGGGCAGTAGAGCTGGGGGTTGTGCAGAGAGAGAAAGAGAAAGGGGGAGAAAGAGAGGGAGAGAGAGAAGTGGGGGAATTACTTTTTATTATACTTTCCATAAAAATGCCTCGATCTTAAGCAGCAGTTGTAACTCAGCCTCGCGAACTGAATTTGGATGGCTCCGCTGGTCTTCCCAACACATATGTAAGATTTTCATGTCAAGTCATCATTAAAAGGCATTAATAAACCGTGCTCTTTTCAAATACTTCTTTAACTGATAACATAAATCCGTGGTTTATACAAAGCACAATGTGTCTATCCAATCGTCTGTGAAACTGTATGTTACTGCTCTCTGCTGTTTATTCTACTGTTTGTCGCATGGCGCCGTGGCAAGAGCTCTGGTGTGTGTCGTCTGGTGCACACTGGGGTAGTCTTGCACAGTTTTTCCAATGTGGTTTTACTGCAAATGGCAAATAAATTAATCTGAATCTGAATCTAACAGTAGCTTCAGTCGAGATATTCCAACTTCCAAATTTGTTTTACAGCCCGTACATCTTATTATTTTCATTTCGATGTCCCTCCCTCCACCGTTTTACCAATCAGAAAGTCTGTGATCCAGGCGCCATAACTCACAGCGTCGAGCTAATCTCACGGGTATAGTGAGATGTGGCCACAGAACTAAAAAAAGTTCTCGTTATGATTCTCAAATCATATCAAATCATGACAAAACAAGGAATAAACCAGGATTTCTATCTTGTGAAAAAGTTGTTGGTTTCAGATATGTTGTTTGACAAACTCTTTATTCAGATATTATGGTCCCAGCTGGATTTGTCTGCTTATCTGGCAACCTGAGTCAGGGAGAGTGCAGTACCACTTTAGGCCAGATTTTTACATACTGATCCTTTAAAAAAGCGTTATCTGTTAAATTACAACTGATTACTACCGTCAACGTATGGAATAGGTGTAAGTGTATGCATGTGCAGTATTGACATATTGGTGTAGCCGAGTTGAATTCTGACTTTGCTTTTTACGAGTCCTTTGCGGTCGCTGAAACACTCTCTGGGTCAAGTCCAGCTCGGCCGCTAATAATGAGCCCATTGAATACACACGGGAGCTGCCAGAGGGTCCTCATCCAAACCCCAGCCCAGAGTTCACCTCAAAAACTCAGAGCAGAACTTTGAACAGATCGATTACACAAGCCTTCAAACCACTGCCGACACATCTTTCACTGAGACAGACTATAGCTCCATACAGCAGCAGAGAAGGCACCATAACCCTTGACTCTCAGTGCACGACTTAAAATCTAGTGTTTCTCTGTAGACGTTCTCTGTCAGGCTGTGTGTTGGACCCTCAAAGTGCAGCGTAAGCCGTACTCCTGTAATCACACTGAGGAGGGTTCTGGAGGTATCCTGTGGCCCGCTGTTTATTGCTACAAGTAATGAAGCGAGCCAAAGAACACAGGAGCATGTGAGGGAGGCACTGGAGCTGATAGCAGCCTGTGTGTGAGGGACAGGAGAGACGGGAGAGAGACGGGAGAGAAGGGAGAGACGACAAGAGAAGGGCGGGACGGGGACGGGAGGGAGACGGGAGCGAGACGGGAGGGAGACGGGAGGGAGACGGGAGCGAGACGGGAGCGAGACGGGAGCGAGACGGGAGCGAGACGGGAGCGAGACGGGAGCGAGACGGGAGCGAGACGGGAGCGAGACGGGAGCGAGACGGGAGCGAGACGGGAGCGAGACGGGAGCGAGACGGGAGCGAGACGGGAGCGAGACGGGAGCGAGACGGGAGGGGGGAATTGAGGTAAAGGACGGGACAGATTGGAGGGAGAGAGACTTGAGAGGGACTGGAAGGAGACGTGAGATAGATGTGAGAGAGAGACGCGTGAGAGAGACGTGAGAGACAGGAAAGACGTGAGAGGGACGTGAAGGACGGGACAGATTGGAGTGAGAGAGACGTGAGAGAGACGTGAGAGAGACGTGAGAGAGACGTGAGAGAGACGTGAGAGAGACGTGAGAGAGACGTGAGAGAGACGTGAGAGAGACGTGAGAGACGTGACGAGACGTGAGAGAGACGTGAGAGAGACGTGAGAGTGACCTGACAGAGGCGTGAGAGAGACGTGAGAGAGACGTGAGAGAGACGTGAGAGAGACGTGAGAGAGACGTGGAGGGCACGGGAGGGGCACGTGAGGGGGGAATTGAGGTAAAGGACGGGACAGATTGGAGGGAGAGAGACTTGAGAGGGACGTGAAGGAGACGTGAGAGAGACGTGAGAGAGACGTGAGAGAGACGTGAGAGAGACGTGAGAGACAGGAAAGAATGAGAGGGACGTGAAGGACGGGACAGATTGGAGGGAGAGAGACGTGAGAGTGACTGGAGGGAGACGTGAGAGAGACGTGAGAGAGACGTGAGAGTGACCTGACAGAGGCGTGAGAGAGACGTGAGAGAGGCGTGAGAGAGGCGTGAGAGAGACGTGAGAGGCGTGAGAGAGACGTGAGAGGCGTGAGAGAGACGTGAGAGAGGCGTGAGAGAGACGTGAGAGAGACGTGAGAGGCGTGAGAGAGACGTGAGAGGCGTGAGAGAGACGTGAGAGAGACGTGAGAGAGACGTGAGAGATAGAAAGACGTGAGAGAGGCGTGAGAGAGACGTGAGAGATAGAGAGACGTGAGAGAGGCGTGAGAGAGACGTGAGAGATAGAAAGACGTGAGAGAGGCGTGAGAGAGACGTGAGAGAGGCGCGATAGAGAGAGGCGTGAGAGAGACGTGAGAGAGGCGTGAGAGATAAAGACGTGAGAGAGACGTGAGAGAGGCGTGAGAGATAAAGACGTGAGAGAGACGTGAGAGAGGCGTGAGAGATAAAGACGTGAGAGAGACGTGAGAGATAGAGAGACGTGAGAGAGACGTGAGAGAGACGTGAGAGAGAGTGAGAGAGACGTGAGAGAGACGTGAGAGAGGCGTGAGAGAGACGTGAGAGAGGCGTGAGAGAGGCGTGAGAGAGACGTAAGAGAGGCGTGAGAGAGGCGTGAGAGAAGCGTGAGAGAGGCGTGAGAGAGGCGTGAGAGAGGCGTGAGAGAGACGTGAGAGAGACGTGAGAGAGACGGCAGAGAGAAAGCAGAGGGAAAGAATCAAATCAATTCACACGGTTTTCCTCTTGGACAATAATAGAAAACATTACGATGTATGAAGCTTGTTGTGCTGGGAGCCTCAGGGCAGATTCTAACAGAATCAGTTTCTGAACCAGCATTTCTGCCTTTGTGTCGCAGACTATTAGGACCCTGGGAACAAGTGTCATCTGCGGCTTCTGGTCCAAAGAGTGAAAAAGCCACACAAGCAAGCGCAAACACGTTAGAATACATCTTTAAACAAATGCGTCGAGATGAGGTCACGTGCAAAACAAAGTCGTGCTAGTATATTATGGTGCTGGTCTGCAGGCAGTTAAAGCATGGACAAACATCAGGGACTTGTTAAATGTGCTTTCTGTTTGCACAAAGAGCTCATTTTTAAAACCTCTACATGTCAAACCCACTGATTTGTTTTGAAGATTAAGATATTTGCTGGTCTGTAATTACCTGGACAAACAACCGTGTCTCTGTGTGTCCTTAAACATGGCTTTTCTGATGAGACACGGGCAAATATCCTGTCTGTAACTGAACGGTGCACTTATTGTTTAGTTCAACGATGGCACTCTGTAAATATAGGTTTTATTGCACCCATAACAGTTTGTGTCAGTGTTCCATAGCGCTGCCAAATATGTCTATGCGATATTATGCTTTAAACACGAGAGGAGTGAGTGCATATGGGGCGCAAAAACAATATAATACAGGGTAAATGTGAGAAGTCGGGTGCTCTTCGAGGATCTGTTGGAAAATAATGAAGAAAGCAAAGAGGTCCGAGGCGCTCTGACTTAATGGTATATAGGAGGATTTTCTACTTCCACGTGGATCAAGACTTGGTCCTCCCAAATGTCAATCATTCTGGTGATATGTGCTCGTCAAATAAGACCAGAGAGTTTAGTTGAAAAAGTGGAGAGGGCGGTTCTTACCTAAAATATCTTTAACTTGAAATACGTTTTTGTGGGAAAGACAGAGCGACATACTACGAAAACTCTGGTCTTCATCAAGGCAAGTGGACTGAGGCAATATCATACTCTGGTTTACTGACAGGTGTGCTAGGCCCTTATCAAGTGGATTTTTATTTACATATCTATTTGGACTCATTCCATGCATGATCCATGTTGATTGAATTTCCGTTGTAGTACAAAGTTTGTGAGTAGTGAAGAGTTGGAGAACCACTGGAGAGAGGTGGCAGAGGGCCCCAACAGCGCTCTCCCCGTGCATTTAACCCGCTCTGTCTCCATGTAATTGTTTTTCAGCGTGGCCCGTGGCACTACAAAAGAATGTGCAGAACGGGCCGTTTTGTCCACAGCTGGCAGCGCGGCTTAGCACAGATTAGCCGGAGTGAGACCTGCGCTTGTTAAGTCACTTGTGCGATAAATATTTAACATGCCTCTCTGACTCATAATCGGAATCGTCTCATAATAATAATAATGATGACGACGATGATGATGATTATGAATGATGGTTGTGATCGGTTTTATACAGCTCTTTTTTTGGACACGCTTCACTCCCCTAGCCATAGCTGCCCTCGGGTAGAGTGACAGAAGCGAGGCAAGTAATCTGTGTCATTGGCCTTATCTCCAATCCTCTCCAATCATTTTCGCACACACCAGACTCTTACTAGGGAATCTGGGTGAAGTTTGCACTGTTTTGTGGGTTAGGCAAATATTGGCACTGGCCGCAGCCGCCCCACTGTGGAACATGCCGGTGGTGCCTCCTTAAAGTCCAACAGAGATTTATTACTGTCGCTACATATAGATTTTATAGATGTACAGGAACAATGTTTATCAGCTGTACATTTTATTTACATACAGGTCAATTATTGAAGACAAAAATGTTAATAATCTCTCATGCATATTTTGAATCTAAAGTTAACAGTGATTCAAACTATGCATTTGTTTTATTTAGATGGTTGTCCAGGGGGAATGCGTAAAATGAGCGGAAAAGCCTTTATACACGGTTTTTTAAAACGTATTTGTTTCTGGTGTATCTGGGTCTTGCAGAGTGACAGTTGCTGTGACGTGCCTCGGCCTCCAGGACCTGCCTTTTTATTCTGTTGTTGCCATAAGTTGGATCCTCTCATGTTACTTCATTGTGGGAAAATAACTTTCTTTACAAACTGGAAATGTGTCCCTAAAGAGGTTGAACTATGGGTCAGTGACGTCGACGTTAAAAAGGGCTTTAGAAACAGGAACTCCAAATAGAACGATAGGAAAACAAACCATTGCATATGGAAACTTGCATCAGCTTTTGACGAGTTTTTAGTTATTGGTCGACGGATGTGTCTCTGGCTTCACAGCTTTAGGCCTTTTTTTTCCCAGAATGTAAATGTTATCGTCATCTTCAGACTAACAATGTCTCGACCAGTCTCAAACTCAACACAATTGTCGTTAAAATAGCTCGTCCCTCCCTTTCCTAACACTTTTAGATCCAGCCAAAAACAAATGCATGAGTTGTTGGAGATATTGTGTATTGTGCCCCGTGTGAACATTTTGAGTGATGGGAAAAAGAGGGCTCACTGCTGTTGTATGATGGTGCTACAGTGCCATCCTCTGGCCAGAACGGGAACACTTGATCAAGTTAGAATTCTGTAGAAAATGTGTGACTATCGGGGGAAAGGAATTATTATTATAACCTGCCTTTCACACAATAATTCATTTTTGGTATTCATTTTGATAGTAATGAATAAACTTGATTCCATTTCGCTTCGGATTTTCATCAGCCTCTTTTTGAGTTATTCTTTACAATACTTTTCATGACACACTTTTCCCAGAATCTCAGTTTTTCAAATTAAGTTCAATATTTATTTCAATAGCAGTAGACACAGAGAGCCGCTGGTATCCAAGCTAATCAACTGTGCTCATTAATGAATCGGGTTCAAATATCCAAAAATAAACATTTACATACAATATACACTTGCTTGATTAGAATAAACATCCTTTATATATATGGTGGCTACAGGGTTCCAAATTAGAAAATAAATCATGAAAAATCATATAATCAAAGTATTTCTCTTGCTTAAATGAGTCTAGTGTTGATTCTAGTTTTAGTATCAATCCATTCTCCATGATACGTTTGACAACCGTTTATTTTATTCATTTATAAAGTTATTTACAGTAGAAAAACCATTGCCAGCCATAGGTAACTGATGTCCTACCGATACAGATACATAGCCTACCTTTAACTAATGAAGATGGCGTACTTTTGCAAGAAATCTTTTGTTTACTTATTATACCCCCGAGCTTTTTCTTGTGCCGTTCTTCTTTGCAGTCTATAATGTGTGTTTACAGTGTCCAGCATCTCTGCACTTGTCCAGCAGAGGTCACTGTATTTACATAAGGCCCTGGAGGATCTGTGCCCTTGTTTGTTCCTGGCTCCTCATTTGCTCTGCTTTCCATAACGAATTGTCCTTTTCGAAAATGACATTCAAGCATCATATTTAGCACAATGCTCGTCCCTGACCCCGGTGTGTGCGGATCAAAGACATGCAGAGTACAGCAGCTGTCCGCTTTGTCCTGGCACACTTTGATTTGAGCCTCTTCTCTCGCCATCCTCGATTAGACTTTGAATACCACGTCATGTTTTTCATTGGTGTGGGCCACGGGGGGGAACATTTCTGACTCGAGAACAACGAGCCTTTGACTTGACTGAATCGCATCTTAATATCTCCATAGTCAAACAGGTGTCGCAGTGTTCATGAGCCGCTGCTGTGAAAGTGATAATAATCAGCAGATCCCGGGCCATAAACCAGGATTATTATGATTCTGATTCTGCTGGAAGTGGTCCCACAGCTTTTAATGAGTCGACCTTCTTCTCTCCAAGATCATTTCATTGTGTTCAGCCTCAAGGTGCTACTGTATTTTAACAGATGTATGCGTAATCTAAAATACTAGCTGATCTTTATTAAAATTGTTGCTGTTTTGTGTCTGTGTGTCATCGGCTGTCATGTGTTTTGTTGGAGGGTATTGTAGGGTTTTGATAATTTTTTTATTTGTCTTTAATAGTAACATAGGTCTCCAACCTGTAGCTCGCCACCCTCTTTGAAGTAGCTCCCCAAAGGATAATTGTATGAGTAAATGTAAAAAAGTAGTGTGTGATGGATTGGTTTATGGGTAAAACTAGACAACAAAATGAGAGCAATTGTCCAAATTTGGCTAAATTAATGAAAGTACTTTTAGAGATAGTCTTAAAACAAGATTTTCCAATGAAACACACATATTTACTATATATGCTTGAAATGAGACTTAAAACTGGTTGTTCCATTGTTTTAGGAAATGTTTTCAAATCAAGATGAAATATACTTAATGCATTGTGGCGCAACATTATGTCAACAGACCAAAAGAAATTGCTCTTTGCCACTTTTTTACCCAAAAATTAGCTCTCCCAGGGAAAAGGTTGTTTGACCTGTGTATTGTAGGATGTGGTTAAGGATACGCTTTTTGCTTCGACCAATGCCCTTTCAAACCCTGCACAGGTTTTCTTGTTTACTCTTGTTTTTTTGATTTTCTGTGAATAAGTGTTTCTATACCTCCTGCATAATTTGAAATAAATAAACAAAACTGACATTGGAGTGATGGGACCAGCACAAAGCTTTACAGTCCTTCCCTGAGCAGAATTACTTGTTTGGGTTATAATATTCTCAGATGATTTAATGTTCTTTTGGACCATGACCAAACTGGGGGCTTGTACACCGCATTGGGCACATTCAGTCTGTTTCCGAGCGGCCTCCAGAGAAGGATCGATTGAATCCTAAGTGGTTTTAAGTTTGCCTTTCTCTGATGATAAAATCTCTCCTCTATCTGCCCTCGTGAGGCTACCAGGCACATGACCTAATATGGGGGCCCCCGGACTCCCCAGCCCAGTGCTGCTGCTCCTCTGCTCTTTTATGTCTGATGTCGTCCTCTCACTCACTGTAGCAGCACCACAAAGCTGCAACTGTAGCTTTAATTTGACTTGAAGGTAAATCAAATGTATACAAATAATTGATGAAGTATCTATCTAAATGGATTTCGACTTTTCCGTGACAGTGCTTTATTCTTCACTGGACTTCGGGAATCGATTAAGAGACCCTTTATCCGTCCATGCGTTTCATGAAAAAATAAAATGCATTTAAAAAGTAGAAGTCAAATTACATGTTTGCTCGGGAACACCTTGGGATAATAATAATAATACCTTTAATTTGTAATGCACTTTACATACAAATCTCAAAGTGCTACAGAACAACAACAATAAAAGCACACATCATTAAAGTTAAAACAATGTTAAAACAATGTTAAGAAGGGAACAGAAAAGTTTTAAGTCCTCTTTTGTAGGTCTCCAATGACTGTGGGGCCCTCAGGTGTGGTGGTAGGGCGTTCCACAGTTTGGGAGCAGCCGCCTGGAAAGCCCTGTCACCCATTGTCCGGAGTTTAGTTCTGGGGATGGAGAGGAGGTTGGTGTCTGTGGACCGGAGTGCTCTGGTTATGGGCGGAGGAGTGAGAAGTTCTGTGAGATAGTCCGGGGCATGTCCGTGGATGCATTGGTAGGTGAGGAGGCAGATTTTGTATTGGATGCGTTGGATGATTGGAAGCCAGTGAAGATCGCGAAGGACTGTGGTGATGTGCTGGTGCTTTGGCGTCCTCGTCAGGATCCTGGCAGCGGTATTTTGGATATGCTGAAGCTTTTGAAGGCTTTTTGCCGGGATCCCTGTTAGGGTAGATGAGAGGACCTCAAAGCAGACGGCAAAAGGGCAGTAAAAATATTAATTAACAAAAAGTGCAGCAGGCTTGGCTGAAGGGAAACAGGGCAAGGCTTGGTCCAGTGGGGGGCTCCGAGCAGGCAGTGGAACTAGGAACACAAAAATCAAAAATGAGAAAATAAGTCACAAAGCAAAAACCCTCATAGGCAAGGAAAAACGGTCTAGTCACCACGGTGGAAGACGGAACAATCTGACGATGAGTGGAGATCAGCTTGGAGACTTTGTACTGTGGTGATGAGGGAACTGAAGACAGCTGTGCCTGCTCGAAGACCACACCCAACAGGAGCCATGCCTGAAACAAAACAAAACCACACGGGGGAGGCAAACCACAACAATCCCGACGAGGAGGGCGTTGCAGTAATCCTGCATAGACTTGGATTAGCTGCAGGAGGTGATTCCGTTACCCGGCAACAGATATAGCCAAAGAAAATGGATGAATGTCGGTGTAATTCTCTTCTTGAATCTTTTGGTCTCACTCAGCATGTGAGTGGCCCCACCCACAGCAGAGGGCACACTCTAGACCTGTTAGTTACAAAGGGGGCGAACATTTATAATGTAAACGTGGTCGATGTTGCGCTTTCGGATCATTTTTGTATATTTTTTGACATGTGTTTCACTAACAAACCACCAGTGGACTCTGCAACTGTACGAAGAAGACAGATAAATGAAAATACTGAATAAACTTTGAGAATGCATCGTATTCTACTGTAGATGAACTGTAACTCTGTCACCTCTAGTGTTTTGAAAGTTCTGGATACCGTTGCCCCTGTGAAGGTTAAAATAGTGAAAAATAAGCAGAAGGCGCCGTGGGCTAAAGCAGACTCGGTCAGGGCACAAAAGAGAGAGTGCCGGAGGGCCGAGCGGAAGTGGCGCAAGTCCAACCTCCAGGTTGATTACAAGATCTTCAAAGATAAGTTGTGCGAATTTAACCAGGTGCTACGTAGTACGAGAGAAAGGTATTTTTCTGAAATGATTGAAGGCTGCAGCAACAATCTGCGTGTTCTGTTTTCAACAGTTAATAGATTAACAAACCCCCCTGTTCAAATGCCATTAGAGCTAACTTCCAAACGTAAATGTAATGAGTTTGCACATTTTTTCAATGACAAGGTTCAAGGCATCAAAAACGCCATTGTCTCCAATCCACAGATAACAATCCAACAGCCAGAAAGGCTCTTTGAGCTAACTTACTTTGCACCTGTAAATGATCAAACTGTCCAAGAGATAATCTCCAGTTTGAGCTCCTCCACATGCAGCCCGGATGTACTACCCACTAGATTTCTAAAGTCTGTTCTGAGCAGTCTGTTATCTTCACTCACAGAGATAGTAAACATGTCCCTTGATTCTGGAATATTCCCAAAGGCCCTGAAAACTGCAGTCATCAGGCCCCTGCTAAAAAAGAGCCGTCTGGATGCTACGGTACTTAACAACTATCGTCCCATCTCAAATCTGCCATTTATGGGGAAAGTCCTTGAGAAAGTTGTCTACCTACAGCTTACTAGATTTCTTATAATCAACAACTCATTTGATATGTTTCAGTCCGGCTTTAGACCCCACCACAGCACTGAGACTGCTCTCGTTAAGGTTACAAACGATATCCGGCTGAACACTGACGCAGGCAAAGTCTCAATCCTAATCAATCCGTGTATCATTCGTTCTTTTGATTTTCTAAATAAAACCAACATTGAAAAAACGAATAACGAGGGATGTTTTTGATTCTCAATATTTGAATTTAATGCAAAATTGAAATATCGGTTTGTTTTTGGTTTTCTGTGGATCTAATTAAAACGAAAATGCAGTAAACCAATAATGATCGTCTAAATTACTTTTTGCGATTTCCATTTGAAACACAAGAATCCCCCGGAAGTGATTCGCAAGTGCGCACCCCGCAGGTAAACAGTGGAGTAGCGGTGGAGATGAACTAAATGATGGGTGCGTTGGAAGACTTTGCAGATACAGCGATAGAATGGTTCTAAAACATTCAAACATATGCAGAAATATCAACCACGTTACACCGACTAGGTTTGTCCAAATGTCAAGTCATCAGCTGAGTCATGTCTCTTCTTTTGGATACAGTGGTTAATCACGAAAGCAAACTTTTTGAAGTGGCGTTATTTCATCGTATAGGGCTCACAGAAAGGTATTCTGAGTAAATGTATTCATTAAACATGGATCATGTTCCTGCCCAGTATATACTGTACATACATATATTTTTTTTTACATATCAGCCGCCTTAAAACTATTGCTGCTCCATCTCTTTTTCCTGAAATAATTTTATTGCAACATTCAAGAGGGATTCTGTCTCCCGAGGCTCAGGAATCACAGCTTGTTGTGTTTTGGCAAATTATGAAGGCCAAAGACTAAATTCATCATGTATGTAAATCTGTGTGTCTGTTCCAGTGTAAATATTTTTGATTAGTTTGTTCCCAAATTAAAACACACCTGGACACAATTCTGTACATTTTTTTTCTAAATTGTGTTGAATCGCAATGGAAAACCCGTTAAAACAAATACTAAACTATTAGTGGATTATGTATCAATAGATTTATGAATTAGGAAATGACATTCTTAACTAAATAAGACTGTAAAATGACAAGTTGTGTATTTGAATGTACCTTTACAGAACAACTTACACCTCAGACTTCCTTTCAGCAGCAACATGGGTCCAATTTTATTTAGACTTTACTAAGGACTTACATGCAAGCACAGGATCCAGAGCTAAGAATGAAAGAACAATACAAAAAAAAAAATAGCTGTGTTAAAAAGACACATAATCACATATTTACAGCAAGTCACACATACAAAGAAGCCAGTGACTCCAAAGTTTAGAAGTGAACCTGACTGAGCTAATGTAAGGGCAAACCAGGGACTGTACAATACTATTTGGTAACATCATGACTCTACACATAAACCCTAGCCTGGCTAACGCCAGACGAAATATCGAGCGCACACAGCAGTCTGGCGTTAGCCAGGCTACATAAACCCTGCACTCAGCAAACATCTGACTGGACGACTGTGTCTGGGATCTTCAGCAACGTCCTCATTGAGTCATAGGAAACTGTTAACCTCTGCAGACTGAGCTGCTTGTAGCTCCGCCACAGTTGGTTTGTGAATAAAGGAGCCCAAAAAGACTGGAACAAGGAGGTTTTTACATTCACAAGACAAATGTTAGACTACCTAACCAGCATGTTAGATTGACCATAGAGTTTACATCTCTATCTGTGATGTGAGGTCACTGCGTGTGTAATGCCCATTAAGACCAGGACAACTGGATTTAAGAACAGTTTTTACAATTTCAAATGTGACAGAACATAATGTACACTGATGAGTACGTGCTTTTTCATGCAATGATTCTTATTTTGTAACATAAATTTACAATGATAAACACGAGTTGAAAGTTTAAAATGTCAAGGAACAAAAAGGAGATTTGTAGATCAGTTATTATTAATTTTATTGCATTGACATAAACACATCCATCTTTGCAGATCACTGGTACCGGCCAGGACCAGCTGGAGAGCTTTGCAGATCACTGGTACAGGCCAGGACCAGCTGGAGAGCTTTGCAGATCACTGGTACCGGCCAAGGCTGGGAGTAGTGTGAAGTCTGAAACCTTTACCTGCTGCACACCCAGTGAGATCTAAAACAGAAATAATTATTACTTGTTATAACTTAACTATCTTATAAAGTCCTGCTGACTTTATAACTTTATAAGAGAAATAGTAACCACCAAACAGAAAGATGCTATGCTAGTCTTCTATCAGGACAGGAACTCAAGCTGAACATGAGCCCAGCGGCTTTGACTGTTTCAAAGCTGCAGTCTTTCTGACTGTTTCAAACCTGCAGTCTTTCTGACTGTTTCAAAGCTGCAGTCTTTCTGACTGTTTCAAACCTGCAGTCTTTCTGACTGTTTCAAACCTGCAGTCTTCCTGACTGTTTCAAACCTGCAGTCTTCCTGACTGTTTCAAAGCTGCAGTCTTTCTGACTGTTTCAAAGCTGCAGTCTTTCTGACTGTTTCAAAGCTGCAGTCTTTCTGACTGTTTCAAACCTGCAGTCTTTCTGACTGTTTCAAACCTGCAGTCTTTCTGACTGTTTCAAACCTGCAGTCTTTCTGACTGTTTCAAACCTGCAGTCTTTCTGACTGTTTCAAAGCTGCAGTCTTTCTGACTGTTTCAAAGCTGCAGTCTTTCTGACTGTTTCAAACCTGCAGTCTTTCTGACTGTTTCAAAGCTGCAGTCTTTCTGACTGTTTCAAACCTGCAGTCTTTCTGACTGTTTCAAACCTGCAGTCTTTCTGACTGTTTCAAACCTGCAGTCTTTCTGACTGTTTCAAACCTGCAGTCTGAGGGCTCCTCGTTTCTCTTCATAAGCCTGAAGCATCTAGCTCTAACTACTGTCCCTCGACAATAATTGAGAATGAAGCAGAAACAAAGCACAATTGAATGGTTAAGGTACATCTAGCATCATCTTTTATTTACTAAAATTTAGCATGATTACTTTCACCAATACACAAACATATGTTCTTATATAATATGAAAGTCTATAACATACATTTATAATAATAAAGCACCCAAATTAGGTGCATTTGTTACATGTGTAAGTGTTTCATGTATGTGCTTAAGCTAAATGTGTCGTAGCTAACGCTAACTTAGCTGTTAGCGCTAACGCTAGTTGCTAAGTTATGTCTTACCTTGACACTTGTGTATATATTTTTCATCGAAGAACCCCTTCTCTCGTCTGAGAATTCTCATCTGCGATGGTCTGTGCAGCAGCGAACGAAAAAGCTGGTAATCTGACTGATGTTGAGGAGAGTTTTAAGAGACATTTCTCCTACAACCAACGCTAACAAGGTGCGATCCAAGTACCTGGAGGCGACACTTCCTGTTCTCGTGACAAACGCGCACTTTCGAATCACTTCCGGGGGACGTTTGTGTTTCAAAGGAAAATCGCAAAATGTAATTTAGACGGTCATTATTGGTTTACTGCATTTTCGTTTTAATTGGATCCACAGAAAACAAAAAAACAAACCAATATTTCAATTTTGCATTAAATTCAAATATTGAGAATCAAAAACATCCCTTGTTATTCGTGTTTTCAATGTTGGTTTTATTTAGAAAATCAAAAGAACGAATGATACACGGATTCTGTTAGATCTAAGTGCTGCCTTTGACACTGTCGACCATGAGATCCTCTTACAGAGACTAGAGGACTGGGTTGGCGTCGCTGGCACCGCCCTAAGTTGGTTTAGGTCTCACTGCTAATTTACACATCACGCGTTACAGCACTTACGCGTTATACGCGCAGCAGACGCGCGTAACTTTTTTCCATGTTAACCTATGATGATATTTACACTTCTAGCGTTATACGCGCGTATGACGGACGTATGACGCGAAGGTGCGCTCTAATTTAGGATGGATTTCTAATTTTGTGCGCGCACCAACGCGTGTCCCATTGAAATCTCAAGTAAAACATGATTTTTCTAGCAGTCCTTGGCTCTAGATTGCAGTATACGCACACACAGCACTTGTATCTAAACATCAGCAGGAGGAGCAGCAGGTTTTACAGTGATTCTGGACATCGTTTTTTTTCTTTCATAAAGTCTTGCGTCTGGCCAAACCAGCACAGAGACCATGAGGACAAACACCTGCATGTGATTTGTGTTGCCCTACATCAGTCCTCTGGTCCGTACTGTCCTCTACACTGCTCCATAGACAACACAGGGAGAGCATCAGAAGACGCGGACCTGCGCGCACGGTCAGTGTAGATACGCCAAAAAAATGTTACGCGCAGAGAGCGCGCAGTAAACGCGTACGCGCTGTTTACGCCTACTGTGTAAATTCCCTGTTACCTTGAAGACAGGAAGTACTTTGTGGAGATTGGAAACTGTGTCTCAGATCATATGGCCCTGACCTGTGGAGTCCCACAGGGGTCGATCCTGGGACCTCTTCTGTTCAATCTCTACATGCTGCCGTTAGGTCAGTTAATACGCAGAAACAACGTTTCCTATCATAACTATGCAGACGACACTCAGATCTATGTCTCACTGACTGCAGGAGAACATGGACCAGTGGACTCACTCCTTCACTGTATCCAACAGATCAGTGGGTGGATGCAAAACAACTTCCTTCAGCTAAACGCAGACAAAACTGAAATGATTGTCTTTGGTCCCCAGAAACAAAGAGAGAGCGTCATCTGTCATCTACAGTCTCTCTCCCTAAAACCTTCAAACAAGGTCAGAAATCTAGGGGTAATACTGGACTCAGACTTACATTTTAATAGCCACATCAAATCAGTAACATCAGCAGCTTTTTACCATCTAAAAAACATTTCCAGGATCAAAAACATAGTGTCTAAAGCAGACCTGGAGATTCTTATCCATGCATTTGTCTCCAGTAGGTTAGACTACTGCAATGGCCTGCTCACAGGTCTGTCCAAACAGGCTGTAAAACAGCTGCAGTACATTCAAAATGCAGCAGCTCGAGTCCTGACTAGAACCAGGAAGTACGACCACATTAGTCCAGTTCTCAGGTCTCTGCACTGGCTTCCTGTGGCTCAGAGAATAGACTTTAAAACGGCTCTGCTTGTGTACAAGTCTCTCCATGGCCTCGCACCAAAATATATTAGTGACATGTTAGTCCCATATGAACCAGCCCGGACTCTGAGGAGCACAGGGACTGGACTCCTGTTAGTGCCCAGAGTCAGAACTAAACATGGGGGGAGGCTGCTTTTCAGATTCATGCTGCTAAAATCTGGAACAATCTTCCTGAAGATGTGAGACAGGCCTCCTCTCTGACAATGTTTAAAACCAGGTTAAAAACGGTGCTGTTTAGCTGTGCATACAACTGAGGGATTTTATATTTTTATCTTTCGTTTTAATGTTCTGTGATTATTTATGATTTTAATGCTATCTTGTTCAGCACTTTGAGTTGCCTTGTGTATGAATTGTGCTATACAAATAAACTTGCCTTACCTTGCCTTGCCTAATTCTCATTAAACGTGTCGTTCATGGTAGAGGAAAATGTATTACTTCAGTCAGATGTTTTTGACTTTGATCCCGCTCTAAAGAGTCAGATTTACTCTTTGCTTTCCCTTTTGTAAACGGTAAAGACCAATAAACCATAGTGGCATCGCCTGAACCGTCCTGATTGACGTGAGACAAAAACATGTAAAAAATTGTTTGTTTTGTTTCCTGTCGATGTTGTGTGACTGTAATCTTGAGCTGAGTAACCCCTGCTACTTTTGGGACATTAAACTTGTCACAAATATGAACAATATCTCTACAATCTAGTTACTGTGGGCAATAACTGAAGGATTTCTTTGAATACTGTCAAATTTTTACTGTAGACTTCTGAAATACATTTTGTTACATACTTGTTGTTCTTTCTGCTATTGATTTGTTGTCGCTCAGAAGTTTGTTGATGACGCTGCTCTGAAAGAAGTGTCCTGAGATTATTCTGCTTTAGACTTCTGACATAAGGCTCGTTCAATTGGACACAATGGACCAGTTTCAAAACGTAGAGCCGCGCTTTCGAAACCCATTTCCACAAAGTAATGCTTCTAATAAAGAGTGTCGTATGCGATCCACAATCTCACCGCCTCTCGCGCTCTCTGCTCGCAGCGCCGTGCATCAGAGGTCGTTTTCCTCCGTGGCGTTGCAGCAGGAGCGTCCGTGCAGCAGGGGATTCAGAGCTGCTGCCGAGTCTGAGGCGTTGGAGAGCATTAATCAGAGTTATCTTGGGCTGAGCGAGGCGGCGACGTGAAGCGTAGTCTATGACATCATGAGAACTGCAGCGGCCAGAGTGTGGACCAACTAATGACTCCCAGATTGGTTTGAGTCTCATTAAAATATCCGATTTCTTTTTTTGGATCTTTTTCCTGTTTTTCCAGTCACACTATGAAACTTCAGGTCTCTGCTTGGACCTCAAGAAATATCGTCAAAACCATTGGAAATAATGGTTTTGACGATGTTTCTGGAGCTCCAGTGTTTTTAGCCGCGTGTATGTTTTCTAAATTGGATCAAAAATCATGGTAGAGTCCTGCAGCGTCACGGCGTGAGCTTGTTAGAGGTGTGAACGTGTGCCGTAGGAGTTCCCAGGCTCAGGTTCTTTGTTAACTCGACTCCGTGTGAAGTTTAGACTGAGAGCATGATTGGAGAGGTGCCCCTGACCTGCTTCAATTTCCTCCGTCGTGCTCCGTCGCTTCCCCTCCTCCTCAACACCTTTTCAAAATCTTCTCAAAATACTAACTTTTAACCATTTTGTCCATCTTGGTTTCATGTCAACTATTGCAGTCAGTGCCCATAGGAAGTGTGTGTTTCTAGGGCGTGGACGGCTGTCAGTCAAGGGCCAGTCCACTCAATAGACGACTGAAAGCGAAGGAGATGGACAGAAAATGAATGATTGCAGTTTTTTTAGACTGAAAAGTGAAAAAGCAAGGACCACTCTCGCTTGGCCATTCAGTCCATCAGCCCAAACTGTCAAATAGGCGCCCGATAAAAGTTCTAGTTCTGTGCATAACATTTTACTTTCGGTTGAGACTATGTATTGTTTATGCATAAAAGTAAGGTGACCGAGCTTTAAAAACAGCAGTCATGTAAGTTTTGGCTTTGCCTCGGTTCACAAATAGAGGCAACAGAACCATCATATCCACAGTTATAGATTAAATCTGCTGCTCTGTCCCTGTTTGGTTTCTATCTTGACAGCTCTGCATACATTGTGTTGGGTGTAGATGATGAAATGTCGTTGATGGAGAAATGATTCGTTGGCAAAAACACTCTGACCTCATCACGGGTCGATCCCTACAAACGTCAGTGAAATGATCCTCCCTCAAAGTTCTGCCCAAAATGTAGATAAATCCTACATAAACAAAACCGCATGCACTCAATCTGCTGTTTGTGTAAAATATCCATAAATACTCGACCAGTGCGAAGGTCGACCAACTCAAATGTCGATGGCGGTCTTTTTGTGTCCCGTCCGTCTCTGCCTCGAGTTTCACGTTCCTTTGGATTTGGACCTTTGTTGATGTTTGCGGTTTGGTGGTCACATGATCAAACCACAACAGTCAAACTCTGTGGTTAAAGCGGCTTGTTCAGTGGGAGAAGCTTCAGAGCTGACGTGTGTGTGTGACCCCAGCTCTGCCCCCGAACCGAGAAGAAACCTCAGCTAACCTCCAGTATACGCCAGAGACTTGGTAAATAGTCACATTTATGAGGTTCTTACATCAGGAAACGACTCCTCTCGCCACACACACAGAAGCACCTGTGTGCACAGAGTTAGGTGTCTTGCCCAAGGATACAACATTATGATTCCTCTGCTGATCTTTCACACCGGCCAACTTGTACCAGATCACTCGTTCTGACTCGTTTGTCGGGTGCAAGATTCGAACAGTCAACCCAACAGACCCACCCAAATGGTTTTCTCGCTGCCCGAACCCCAGAAAGTACAAGACACTGGCAACAAAGGCTTAAGCTCTGCGTCTTTACGGCTTTGGAAGTACTTTATAAAGACATACACAGAAATGCATTTGCTTCTGGTGTGCAGTAAGCTAAGGAGGATCTGTGTTATGTGTGTGCATTAGAGTGAGCCTCTGTCTGATCTGACCACGACTTTGATAGAAACCAAACGTGTGATAGTGTGTGTTTGTGTGTGTCTAAAGTGGCATCAAAGAGAAAGGTCTTTGCTCGCTCCAGGTTACACAGGCTGAGCTCATAAAACACGTCTGATGTGCATCCCACTCTAGACATAACTGTGTGTTTGCATATTAGTCGGTTGTGCGTCCCAGTGTGCATTCTACATACCAGCTCAAAGTTCAGGAGATGTGTGCGCTCCGGCTCCGCGCTAAGCCTTTCCCAGAATGACTGTTGCCAGGCAGAGAAATTACCCAACAGGTCACTAATGGTCCTCAATGACAAACTGGTTCGTAATCATTCAGGGCTCAGTCTAAACACAATGTGACGTCTTTGCTTCAAAAACCTTGGAACGGCATCGACAGTTCCTTGAACACGTTGCATGGACTATTTCACTTGTCTCGTTAAAAATCACACACCTCAGATATGAGTTTTATGTGAAAGAAGTGACAGACGGTAGTGAAGTGAAGGCAAAATGATACATATATTTATTATTTTATAGAATAATTGAAAGGTCTGAGAAAACTGAATACTTAAGCAACACACTTTCATGTGTGTGTGTTGAAATCATGAATAATTTTGTTTTAGGTCCAAAATGGTTTTCTTTGTTGTGTTGGTCTTTTCACAAGCAAAAGCACTGGATTAGATTGTTTTTTTTTCTGAACAAACTTCTGCACATTTAGACTTAGCCGTGATCCTAGTACAATCACCAGAGTCACTTAAATATGTTGTGTATTTTGCTTCTTACGGAGCCACTCCTTCGTTGCCCGGGCGGTGTGTTTGGGATCATTGTCTGGAAGACCCAGCCACGTTTCATCTTCAAAGCTCTCACTGATGGAACATGAATAAAGAATCTCTTAAAGCTCAGTTAAGTTGATTACACTGAACTGACTCACACTCAGGGCTTGGCCTGTTTTGCTTTGAGGATCTCAGAGTATGTGTAGAATGTGATTCTGCTGCCACCAATGAAGCTACAACAGATGTTACATAATACTGATGACTTCCTGGTGAACAGTGATTGGAACAGCATCATTTAAAGCTCAGGAGTGTTTGATGTGTGTGACCAAACTACTACTAACTACTACTTCTACTTCTACAACTACTACCTTCATATCATTGAGCCGTTATTGAAAAGTATAATGAAAATGTTACTGTCATTTCACCGTCAATGGAATCGTAGCGGACCTAAATGTAGAAGGATTTATGTGGCGCATTCTCAGAACCCATCCACCATGACTGAACTAGAGATGTTCTGCAAATAAGAATGGTCCAGAATCCAGACTCATTTGGAAGAATTTAGAGGCCGTTATTTCTGCAAAAGAAGGATGTAGAAAATATTTAGTCGATTCTTTTTTTGTGGTGCCTAATGTTGTTTAAATAAGTCGTGGTGTATCATCTGACACCAAATGTTGTGTCTAATCCATCGGCAGAGCACGTCTCAAGCCCTGGAGTCTCACACTTAACAGAACCGATTAAGCCTCAGTTCGTCTGAAGCATTAATTTACAAATAAATTCTTAAAAAATCCTACAATGTGAATTCCTGGCTTTTCTTTTTTTTAAGTGGAGAACTTGCACAATTGGTAGCTGACTAAATACTTTTTTGCCCCACTGTATATGTTTTCAGCTTGAGGGTATGAGACCAAGTGACCCCGTAAAGTGGCGGTGGACACATGCGGCTCTGAAATGATCGGGACTCGGATTACCATTAAGTCTAATCTTTACAACACTGACTGAATCTTGGTCGACATTCATAGGAATTTCCCGTCATTCCCAAATCACCAGTGGCCTCTAACCTCCCTGTGATTCTGCATGAGTTCCTTTGCTCTTGTATTGAAATGATACAGAAAGTGGTGGCCCTAAACGGCGGCGTGCAGACAGCCCCAGCTCTGGTTAGTGGCGTCCTCTGATTGTGTGGGAGCAGCTGTTCTGTGTTCGCTAAACGCCACATTCACGTTCTCCTTTTGTAGTTTCTGTTGCTCGCAGCTTTTCTGGATTCGTAAATTGCTCTCTTGACCTCGTCGCGTGCGCACACTTTTGACAGCCCTGGCCTCTGACAAGTTTTATGTATTAGGCTAGCCGTTGTATTTCGGGATGGCACGCAATTCCAAACGCAATTATGCGCGTCTGTTTTTGGTTTCGTGAAAAAAAAAAGGTTACGAATCGTGTTCTTACTGCACTAAAGTGTCTGACTTGCAAACATTATCACACAACAAACACCACTTTCTTAAAGGAGCTAGGGAGTAAAAATAAAAAAAAAATGTTAAAGCAAAAGTATGCATGGGGAAAGCGATACACTGCAAAAAAAACTCTATAATGTGAGGTAATAATTGTTTGAATAGAGTGGTTTTTATCTTAATTTGTGCACTTAAAACCATATTTTGACAATGGGACAAAGTCATTTAATCTCATTTCAAGAACTATAGCTTTATTTTATTATTTCAAGGCAGACATTTCTTGTAACGTCACAATTTTGCTTTGTCCCATTGGCAAGTCTTGTTTTAAGGCAGTCAGAATGTGCTCAAATTAAGATACATTTTTGCCACATTTTCGCCATTTTTGTAGGTAGGTAAAAACATGTGATTAGAAATGAGATTGAGTTGCTCTTATTTCTAACAGGAAAAGTCTGGTGTCTCTTAATGCTCCTTTTGATTGCTCCTCCTGCTCCTTTAATCACGCGGCCTGGTATGTCCTCCCTCCCTCAGGACGTCCCAGATCTGACAACAGTTTGGCAACACCCCATTCAGGAAGCCCATCCCTCCCTCACCATGAGCCATTACATTACCACTGGACTCGCACAAGCACATGCCACCCACTTCCAGCGCGCATACTTGTCTTTTTCCGGAAACATTCATTAGACTAATATGACACCGGCAAACTTCCAGTCAGCACGTAATATCATACCAGTGTCCATCCGTATTAATTACATGTCCTCATTAACATACATTGCAGCTTTCAGGCAGTCCATCATTACTGCTTCTGGCCATAGAGCTTAGAGTCGCAAAAGGCAGATTTTTTTATTTTTGTGTGTGTGAAATAGATATAGATTTATTATGGGATTTTACTGTGACATTTACAGATGTATTGCGCAATTTTATTATTGTGTGTTATACCTGCCAAAAATGATAATGTGTGTCATGTATAATAGAAAAAACTAACCTCTCCATACTTTCGAATCCCGGGTTCGAATCCCGGTTGGAACAGGGCCTTCCTGTGTGGAGTTTGCATGTTCTTCCCGTGTCTGGGTAGGTTTCCTCTGGGTGCTCCGGTTTCCTCTACCTCTTTAAAAAAATGTACCATAGGCATGAATGTAGATGAGAGTGTGAATGGATGGTGTTGGATGGGGCTTTGATGTTCCAGTCCAGTGTGTTCGGCGTCTCGCTTCCGTCATCACCGTGTGGAGAGAATGGTACAATATCTGAACTCTGAATATTTTTAAGCACTTTGGGTGACCTTGGTCTGTAAAAATGCGCCAAAAATAGTGTTTTATGAATACTGGTATAGATGTGTAGACTTTATTAGGGTGTTGTGATTTAGGGAGATTTTATAAGCGACTCCCATTAGAACTACTCTTCTGTTCTATTTTTTAAGAGTTGTTGACATAAACTTAAAGGTATATAGGAGGATTTTCTACGTCCGGGTGGATCATCAAGACTATTGGTCAGCCCAATGTTCAATCATTCAGGTGATACGTGCTCGTCAAATAAAACCAGAGAGTTTTGTTCAAAAAGTGGAGAGGGCGGTTCTTTCCTAAATATTTGGTAAAATCCTCCTATATACCTAAAGCAGAGCTCTCCAACCTGTAGCACGGGAGCTACCAGTAGCTCGCCAGTCCCTTTTCAGGTAGCTTCCAAGGATTTATCTTGAATGATTCACTTTTGAGTCATTACACATCTATTTTAAGTATAAATATAGGGTTATACTGTATTATGGTTTTTTCACATTTGTTTCCCATGTTTTGTCAAAATTATTACATACATTTTTCTATGACTCAAAAAATAAGTAGCTCTCTGCCTCTTCTGTTGCATAAAAGTAGCTCTCTGATTGAAAAAGGTTGGAGACCCCTGACCTAAAGAATCAATCCAAACCATTATTTCCTTAAGCCTTAGTGTAACATTTAACAAGTTTATCAATTCAAGCCACTTCATACTGTCCTGACCCCGCAGACAAATGACGTCACCTTTAAAAACTCAATTTGTATTGTCTCCGCAGGGCGTTCAAACATTCGCACCCGGCTGTACATTGCATTCTCTGTTTCCGCCTCCTCGGGGTAGTTTGAAAAATTTCCTCCTTTCACAGTGCTTCTTTGAATAACCCTTACAGATTCACAAACGTTTTATAACCGTCAAGAAATTGCATTTTTTTTCTCTATTTTGAAAGAAGGCAAAAAAAGCTTAAAGTTGTGATTGTTGTGAAAGAGGACCTGCCGATATTGAATGCAGTGTGATTGTTCTCACAGGTGCACAGTCTGGACCCAGGCAGAAGGGAGCCGTACCTGACTCATCCGGCCCAAAAGCTGCTGCTATTTCCTGGACCAGAGCGGCACCGACACGATGCTGCTCCTGGGGCCTCTCGTCTCACAAGGTTTGACTGCACACTATGTACCAAGCATTACCAGGCACCACAACGCACATATACATTACTGTCTTAACTCTTTAGGCGCCAAAATAGTCAAATCTCGAATCCAGGACACTTTATACAAAAAAACTGGCCTCACACAAGAGCAGAAAAAAGATACACATTTCACACATCTACAAACTTACATCAATGATACATATAGACATACAATGAGATATATAGACAGGCAGACAGACAGGTAGACGCACAGGTACAGGCAGACAGACAGGTAGACGCACAGGTACAGGCAGACATACAGGTAGACGCACAGGTACAGGCAGACATACAGGTAGACCCACAGGTACAGGCAGACATACAGGTAGACCCACAGGTACAGGCACACATACAGGTAGACGCACAGGTACAGGCAGACATACAGGTAGACGCACAGGTACAGGCAGACATACGGGTAGACCCACAGGTACAGGCAGACATACGGGTAGACCCACAGGTACAGGCAGACATACAGGCAGACGCACAGGTACAGGCAGACATACAGGTAGACGCACAGGTACAGGCAGACACAGGTAGACGCACAGGTACAGGCAGACATACAGGTAGACGCACAGGTACAGGCAGACATACAGGTAGACGCACAGGTACAGGCAGACATACAGGTAGACGCACAGGTACAGGCAGACATACAAGTAGACCCACAGGTACAGGCACACATACAGGTAGACGCACAGGTACAGGCAGACATACAGGTAGACGCACAGGTACAAGCAGACATACGGGTAGACCCACAGGTACAGGCAGACATACAGGTAGACGCACAGGTACAGGTAGACATACAGGTAGACGCACAGGTACAGGCAGACATACAGGTAGACGCACAGGTACAGGCACACATACAGGTAGACGCACAGGTACAGGCAGACATACAGGTAGACGCACAGGTACAAGCAGACATACGGGTAGACCCACAGGTACAGGCAGACATACAGGTAGACGCACAGGTACAGGCAGACATACAGGTAGACGCACAGGTACAGGCAGACATACAGGTAGACGCACAGGTACAGGCAGACATACAGGTAGACGCACAGGTACAGGTAGACGCACAGGTACAAGCAGACATACGGGTAGACCCACAGGTACAAGCAGACATACGGGTAGACCCACAGGTACAGGCAGACATACAGGTAGACGCACAGGTACAGGCAGACATACAGGTAGACGCACAGGTACAGGCAGACATACAGGTAGACGCACAGGTACAGGCAGACATACAGGTAGACGCACAGGTACAGGCAGACATACAGGCAGACGCACAGGTACAGGCAGACATACAGGTAGACGTACGGCAGACATACAGGTAGACGCACAGGTACAGGCAGACATACAGGTAGACGCACAGGTACAGGCAGACATACAGGTAGACGCACAGGTACAGGCAGACATACAGGTAGACGCACAGGTACAGGCAGACATACAGGTAGACGCACAGGTACAGGCAGACATACAGGTAGACGCACAGGTACAGGCAGACATACAGGTAGACGCACAGGTACAGGCAGACATACAGGTAGACCCACAGGTACAGGCAGACAAACAGGTAGACCCACAGGTACAGGCAGACATACAGGTAGACGCACAGGTACAGGCAGACATACAGGTAGACACAGGGACTGGACTCCTGTTAGTGCCCAGAGTCAGAACTAAACATGGGGAGGCTGCTTTTCAGATCCATGCTGCTAAAATCTGGAACATTCTTCCTGAAGATGTGAGACAGGCCTCCTCTCTGACAATGTTTAAAACCAGGTTAAAAACGGTGCTGTTTAGCTGTGCATACAACTGAGGGATTTTATATTTTTATCTTTCTTTTTAATGTTCTGTGATCATTTATGATTTTAATGCTATCTTGTTCAGCACTTTGAGTTGCCTTGTGTATGAATTGTGCTATACAAATAAACTTGCCTTGCCTTGCCTTGCCTTGCCTAGACCCACAGGTACAGGCAGACGCACAGGTACAGGCAGACATACAGGTAGACGCACAGGTACAGGCAGACATACAGGCAGACGCACAGGTACAGGCAGACATACAGGTAGACCCACAGGTACAGGCAGACATACAGGTAGACCCACAGGTACAGGCAGACAAACAAATATGCATAGACGGCAAAAGGGTAGAAGGGAGGGGGAAGTTAGTCAGCAGTGATTACAGATGACTCAAAAGATAGGGAGAAAGGAAACGTATATGAATGATAATAACAATAATTGATTAATCGATACAAACAAATAATAAAACATATTTTCTTTACCTCTGTTGTTGATTTGAGTAGTTCTCTCTCTTTCAAAGTTTCATGACTCCACTATTTTTGTCACATTCAATTCAAGAAAAACACTGGCGCTTAAAGGGTTAAATGTGCAGATCAATCCTAGTGTCAGAAATGCATTTGCTGTGTACCAGTCTGGAGCTGATAAACCACATGTTTGTTTTGGGCTCTTTCTAGTTGTTAACAGAATTATATAACTCTTTAGATCACTCGAACCAAATCCAAACCTCTGTATTTATCGGCTGCTTTCACACTCGTTCTGGTTTAGTCCTGGTTTATGCCAACGTGGACATGCTTTAAGTCTGTTCCCGTTTTACTTTTACTGCTAATTTTAGTCCTCGTTTTGACTTACTGAATGTCGACAAGACTCTGGTGCACTTTGGGGTTCGTACACTTCGTTCCGGGAGATGTAAGTGCGCTAAACAAGCACACCTGGGTTTACTTCACTCAGGAGAACTAAAACACTTGAACTAAATCCGTGATGTCTTGCTTATGAAGTGAACCATTCCATTCCAGTAGGTGTGAATGTGTTCATGTAATCTATCACAGAGAAAGAATCAAAGGTGCTCTTCTGATCACTGCTTTTATTTTCAAACTGTTTATTTCTGTTTATTTTGTGTCTATTGTGTACCTTTTTAATTGTTTTTATATTGTTTTAATTGGAAAACGTTTGAAAGAAAATTCGTACTCTACTACTATACTGTAAAAATCTTTGCGATGCTGACAAAATTACAATAAGCTACTTACTGTATACTTCTGTGTGTGTGTTTTTACCGTATTTACACTATGCTTCTCCGTCTCAGGTCGTTTCGTGCGTGTAGCGTGCGGACCTCCTTGTGTTCGCTGTTGGCCGGAGCTCTTCTGGAAGCCACGGCATCTCTCGGCTCTCGCTCCTCGCTGCCTCTGCCCTCGGCCAGTCCTCTGAGCGCCAACTGCCATGTTCTGAAAGGTTAGCACCGCCATGGTTCAGAGTAACGTTTTAATATGTGAACAAATTGATGGTAGAAGGTCTATGTTCACAAAAAACGTAATGGGAAAAAATAATGCATAGAGCCGTAACTGAATGGGAGCACACTACGTTACTGCAGGTTGTTGGACAGTCCCCACATACAATCAGTTAATTTGCCTTTCACCAAAATGTACCGTTCTCTTCATATAAGGCAGACTCTCTGTGCCCGGTGCTACACATGCGACCATTACTCAACGTCTTCCTCAAACTTAATCTCTTCTTGATTTTCATTGCAGATCATGTTCTGCGACATTAAAGCTGAAGCTAGCACTGGATTCATAGACGGTTTTAGACCAACTTTTTATTACTATCTGAAAGTTCTCTCACAAACTTGACTATGGAGTCAAGTATAACATCTTTGTAAGTCTGCTTTGATAAAGCTCCACATTTTAATGTCATAAATTTGTTGAAAAACAATTGGCTACATTGGAGTGAGTTTTTCTCATGAATTGACACATGAATTCCCCACGGCCCATTCATTAGTTCCTCATGAGTTCATTAAACATTTTCATGAGTTCATTAATGATGATCCATCCATCCATTTTCTTCCCCTTAATCCATTTCTGGGTTGGGGGGGTGTCATTCAGAGCTGCACCCAGTACACTTAGCACCAGCTCCTCACTGATCCTCCTGCAGGCGCTGAGTCCACAGGAGCCTTGATCTTCCAGCGGGGGCTTCAGGCAAAGTGGGGTTAAGTGTCTTGCCCAAGGACACAACAACAGCAGACATCAGTGGGAGTTGTGAAGTAGGTCTCATAGTGGGCTCGAACCCACAACCTTCAGGCCCAAAGGCCAATGCTCTACCAACTGAGCCACTGTCGCCCCCATATATGATGATAATCCTGTTGAAAGCACAAGCTCGTCATTACCATCATTTTCATTTTCAAATTCCGATAATATCTGTAATAACTATAAAAAAGAAACTATGCACCGTCTTCTATTTTCCGTTGCAGAAGGACTTGTGGTGATTCTCAGTATTCTCCTGTGGTTTTCTCTCTGCTCCCATCCTCTGTTGTTTTCCCACATGGTGCTCTGGACTCGATCCAATTGTTGGGCTTTTCTTTTTTTTTCTTTCTCTTTTATTTCCTCTTGTCATCTCGGCCTTTCAAAGCCGGACCCTGGCTCTGCTCGAGTGGCGCATCACACGAGTTGGTAACTTGTGTTTTAGCATCTGAAAGGGGCTCATATGCACTTCAAACAAGACTTCGACTCCTCGGAAACAAACATGTCTTAATCCATACAAAGGGCCGCGTAGGAAATGTCCATTATAGAGTGTCTCACTTACAAATCATTTTACATATTTACTCTGGAGGCTAAGAGATGCACATTCACTTAACATCATCCACTATATCCATTAGTTTAATGAGAAATCTAAGCTTAATATTTAAAATGGAAAAACCATTTAATGTGTATCAGAATAATCACTGACAATCTAAGTCTGTTGGTTCTGGTTTAAGTCCCTTGTGTTCGTATGTGACATGCAGTACATACTGTATCTGGTGCATGATGGTGCGCTGTAGTGTTACTGGAAACAAACTTTGTGTGTGTGTATGTATGTATGTATGTATGTATGTTTGTGCGTGTGCGCTTGCACATGTGTATGCGTGTGTGCGAAGACAGTGAAGAAGTGGGACATATTATATAAAATGGATGAATATAACATAATTCACTTGTGCTCAAGGCTAATTGGACCATTAAAAAAAAAATTGTTACTTCTACCTTGTGGCCTTGAGCCAATACAGATTTATATTTATAAAAATAACTGCTCTAAGAAGGATGAGGAACAAACATTATACTTGTCTTTTTATGTAAACCTCAGTCTCCCGGATACCCTGGATACATACTGTACATGTACATAACATACAGTAAGTGCATATTGTGCTCACATTTATGTATGGAGTACTTGAATGACAGCCTTGGCCTAAGTGGATATGACGCATGTAGCTGCTGAGGCCAAAGACAGAACTCACCACCTGAAGATTCTATGGTTTTGTCCTCTGACTCCCGTCTGTCCTCGTGGAGTGTGCTCTTCTACAGACAGATGTGATGTAGAAGGCTTCAAAGTCATCTCCTTTATGTTTTGTTGTTTTCTCTTGCTCCATGCACCTGTCGGAGCAGCACAGATGTGAGAATGTGTTGGTGCTTATTGTAAAGTGTGCATTGATGTTTTTCTTGGATTGTTAAGTGCCGCAATTGTGCTGAGGTCAAGAATATCTGTGATTTGGCGCGAGAGGGCGGGGGAGTAGCTCTGAAGAATAGAGGTTATGAATGTGGCTGTGTGGCATAAGCACAAAATCTGCACACTGCGTAACAATTGTGTAACCTCCCAATAAAGTAAATTTTTAGAGAAAAGGAGGAGATCCGAGGCACTCTTTGACGGTAAACACAAATCCTTTCATGAACAAGGAAGACAGATTTCCTCCTTTCTCTAACGTTACCAGTGTTTTTTCATTGCTGATCCTGAAAAAAATACGCTCTCATCTCTCTTGAACTTAAAGTATGTTTTTAGTTGAATTGAAACAGAATTGCGTTTCTTATTCATAATCATCACAGATTTCCAGAGAGGGACTGAAAAAGCATCCATAAAAAGTAAACATTATGTATCATTTCCCCACATACAAGCTTTGGCGCCTGTGGATTCTCACTGCTCTCTCTGACTGATCCTCCTTGATTGCCGCTAACCCTTATTCCCCTTAACCGTGCGACCGGAGCCGTCCGTGTGTCCAGTCCTCCCTGTGTGTTTTTGCGTCGCAGTGGGCCGGCCTGCCCGCTCCCCCATGTAGCGCACGGCTGCGAACTGTCTCTGGTGTCAGCGAGGAGAGGGAGGGCCTGTGCGGGGCGAGCGAGCGGTAATCCGAGCTCAATCAGGACGCCGAGCAAAGCGCAGCAGCACAAGTGACCGAAGCATGGGAGAGAGGGAGCGAGAGAGCGAGGGAGGGAGTGAGAGAGAGAGAGGCAGAGCTGTGTGAAAAGGAGCCTCCAATGTGGACCGCTGTAAGTGTTGTGGGACCATGAAGCACCGGATGGACTTAAAGCTGACCAGTGAGTAATCCATGTGAGTCGTCATTCAGAGCTGAGCTAGAGGGCTGTCAAACTTCAGCGCGCTTCACTTTTATACTTTTATTACTTATTTTATTGATGTCTCGTTTGTTTGACGTGGTAAATGTGTATTATAAATAAACAGAGCTAGAACTTGCACTGTAATGAAAGATTTCGTTGCGTTTCGTGGCTTTGTTTTGCCCAGAGCTGTATGTTTGTGATGTTTTCTTTTGGTGAAGTCAGCACTTTTTTCCGTCTGATAAATTACTGTGTTGCGGTCTTCCCGGTTGGAGATGGGAGCGAGTAACACCCAGGCCATTTTCAGTCCACAAACTTAGACAATATTGTGTTCAAATGAATTGAATTGAACGGATCCCAAGCACTTCATGTACCATGTAGATGTCTCTGTCAAACTTGGTCACGTTTTTTTCCAGATAAATTTGAGAATCATGCAACAATCGTCAGACATACCTGTTGGTTTTTACCGTTAAATGAGCTCATAATTATTCTCCTCCGAAACAAAGTAAGTGAATACAATGAAGCCGGTGGTCGTCATCGCTCAGACCAATCAATGTTTATTGCGTGAGGACGTCTGGGGGTATATAATCGGCCCACATACAATGTTCCAGAGTATTTCTGTTGGATTCTGGACATGTCATCCTCCCAGTCCGCCGCCACCCGCTCCGTGCACGAGCCGTAGCTGTTGCATTAAGCCGAAAAGGCCTTTGCTGTTTTAATCATACGCGAAAGAAGTCAGATGGATTTGATACGTTTATAGACCACTGGCAGTCGGTGACAAGTGAGTTCATTTGTGATGCACCTGTTTTTAAGTGGCCCACATTCTCCTCTCTGTGTGTGTGTGTGTGTGTGTGTGTGTGTGTGTGTGTGTACTCTTTGTCCTTTGCTAATGCATGCTTTAGTCGTAGCACAATAGTTGTATGGCTGTTTCGTTATTGACACCATAACCTTGTGTTTGACCAGTACTTTTAAATTGCTTGATAGAATGACACTACAAAAATGGGTTATAAAGATTCCCATAAAGACACTTAAAACACATTATTGTTGACATTTAAAAGGCCTTTTCATATTAGCTTAAAATACATGTTACTCCAATATTTTTGCGTGAATCAAAAATGTATCTGTTTTTCCTAATTTTACATGACATTTAATGCTTGTATGCTTTACCTTTTGACTGATTACCCTTTTTATTATGATTTGAAATACATACAAGACATTAAGTGGTTGTGCATGGGTTCATATGTATTAGGTGAGAGATTGTGATAATTGTATGTATTGTATGTGTGTATTGTGTGTCCTCTGATTTGTGACATGTGTTTAATTCAAGACAAAATGTGAGTCATCCGTCAAAGGGATGTCCAGGTTGTTGGGTTTGCGTGTTATGAGCAGGTAGCTTTACACAATGCGCCACGGCCGGACCACTGCGGAGTAAGGAATCGAGCATGAAATCCCCAAACAAGTGAACTCATGAATATGAATGAGCGATCTGTGCTCGGCCCACGTCTCCACGGGGGGTCCGCGATCACTCGAGCTGTAAAACATGCTCCAAGATTGACCATGTCTGTGGAAAATCTGTGTTCCATTTCACCGCCGCTATTTGTTACAGAGAGAAGGTCAATTCTTGCACAACCGCAATGATCACTCAAGCCTCGTCTGTGGATCAGCGAATAAGAGATGATTTTACTTAAAGCTGCGGCATTTATTTTATTTTATTTTTTTTAAATAGCGCACGTCTTTCATTGCAAGTGAAAGTTGAAAGTAAAATGTGAACGAATCGGAAACGTGTTGTCTTTTGCATACTTGCAAGAAAGAGCCCTGTGAGCTGATTGGCTGAGAGAGGGTGGTCCTTTTTGTTTACTTTTCTATCTAAAAAGCTGATCTAAAGATTTGACAGATGAGACCAAAACATTCTGAAAACTAGTGATAAGCCGGTTTGAGCCAAATGGATTTTATGACCGGGTCAGCTTTTTGTGCCTTCAAACTTAGATACCCCAGCTTTAAATATATTTGAAGGCTTTTAACCATAATAATAGTTTCCACACTCAATTTACCCACTTATACACTATCCCGACTAATAACTATAACGCACACAAGATTCATAGGTGGTAAATTGGGTAAAAAAAGTCCTCACTCAGCTCCTGGATTTTCCTTTGATTTGATTTTTAGCATTTTTTTAATTCCGATTTCCATTAAGCGCTTCTTAAACATTTCAGATATTTTGTCCTCACTACATTCCTTTATTTCATCAGTCAAAAATATTGTTAAATTATTCTGTTCGCCAACAAAAGCATAATTCATCGCCGTCTTCTTTAAATGATCAGAACTGTTTTCATGAGACTAGATTTGAAAATGTTGGTGCTTATAACAATCTGGGAACTTAAATACAGTTATTATTATCAATGTTATGAGAGAAAATGTCATGTTCAATAATTTCTGAAGACATTCTTGCCATCTCCCATCTTTTTGTTGAACATTTAACTTTTAATACATATCCCTGTCACAATAAATAATGTTGATGGATGATATATTGCTTCAGAAATGTCTCATCATAAACATAAGTATCAGATTTGCCACTGATGCCTCTGATCCCAGTGAAGACATTTTCTGATTTGTCTAATTAATAAAAAAATCAGAAACAAATAAACAGCAGAAGGAAGTAATACTTTTATCAACCCATCATCATGCACCAACAATACACCGACAATAAATATTGAAACCCAAATATATTTTTCATAAATATATATCAGTTATTGAACGAGGTGTCGGTATAGTCAGGAATACACTTCTGTCTTTTCTGCTCCCACGTTCTGGAGCTTCACGCTGACGCTGAAGGCCACATCCACAAATCAAAGTGTGAGCAAGTTTCATTTCTTGCGGCGGCCATTGGCGTTTCTATAGCGACCTGTTGCTCATCTGGAGGGTTACCAAGGACAACCTTCAAGTGTCTCTCGCTGCAGACGTGTCCAGCTGCAGTTTGTGAAGCGGCACAGAGACTCTTGACGCTGTGCAGCCCCCGCTTGTTGGAGATTTGCGCCTTTGCCATCATTTTTAATCTGTACTTAATAATAGAAAGCAGGAGAAACATGTTTTAAAGCTGAGAAACCTGTGCCAGATTGAGTAGATTTGTTACACTGCAAAAAATGATGAAAAATAAGTCAAAAATTGCTCAAATTTGGCAAAATGTATCTTAACTTGAGCACATGTAGGCTGCCTTAAAAGATTTGCTGATGGGACAAAGCAAAAGGATCTTGTTATGAAAATATATAAGAAATGTCTCCCTTGGAATCAGAAATTAAAGCAGTTCTTGAAATAATACTAAATATCTTGTCCCGACTCGAATTAAGACACATATTACCAAGTTTAAGCAATTCTTGACTTATTTTTCATCCCTTTTTGCAGTGTAGTGGCCAAATACATACGTTTCTCTCCAGGATCAGCCCAGGCGTCCTCTCTTATCTGTGAATTGGACTGGTTAGCTGTGATTTGCTTCTGTGTAGAGCGGGTGTGTAAACAGACTAATGAAGCCGAGTGGGATCCAAGGAGTGGAAGTGGAAGTGGCAGGTGATCAATGCCTTTTACCTCCTGTGGGCTTCTCTTTGGGAAGAAGAAGGAACAGTCTCTGCTCGCATTGTGTTTAGAGTTGGTAGAGATAGACGGTAGAAAGTTGGCTTCAAAATAGTGTTGCTACAGTAGCTTTCATCATTACCCGACGCCAAGCTGTGTATGCAATGTTTTATGAAGATGTGGGAAGATGATATTACTGAGTTGCCCCCCATCTGGAAGTATGAAGCATGACCTCATGGCATTCTCTAGTCTGAAAGTCATGGAATAGTGTTTAGGATTACTCGCAGAATGTGTGTTACTCTCACATAACCTACAGTCAGGAAAAGGATGCTGTAAAAATCAGAAAATCAACGGTTGTCTACGGCGACGGAGCTAATATGGGCTTTTTTGTTTAATATTTCTTTCCCAGAGCGGCAACTGGCCACCAGTATGACCAGCAGCTCTCTCCCTCCCAGCATCAGCGGCATCAGTAAAGAGCTCGCTGACCTGCGGCCGCTAGTGCAGTTTCCAGAGGAGATCGCGAGTATTCTCACTGAGCAGGAGCAGCAGCTGTACCAAAGGGTAAGTATTACTGTACATGACAAATATATACATTATTATTATTATTTGTCTCATTATGCATTTGTTACCATACCATTTCTTTCTATAACTGCAATTCAAAATCAAATCATATATCTCTCCACATCTTTTTGTTTGTTTGTTGTATGAATCTTGTTTTTGCAATATATTTACATCATGTACAACACAAAAAACAAGACATTTCTCATATGTGTTGCAGGTCTTTCCCTTGGACTACCTCTGCTTCCTCACTGGAGACCTGGGCAGTTCGGAGTACCAGACCAAACGCCACCCCAACCTCAAAGCCAGCCTGTCTGCGCCTGCCATGCCTTCCCAGAATGCCATGCGTGCCAATGGTGTGGAGGACCTGGTCGCACGCTTCAACGAGGTACAAACTTAAAACTCTCGCATCATTAAAACATGGAACCAAAACGACGCAGTGTGCAACGTCAGTTACTCTCAACCTTTTGATTACAACCTTGTGTGACTTTTTTGTTTATACTTTTTTAAGCAATGTTACCAAAATAATAGGACCGTCCATTCCAAGAGTATGGACAGTAGTTTCACAGTAGTTTTGTCATCACTGTGAATATTTGAACCCACAGAGCCAATGACTTAAAATATTCTTGCTCTAGACTTGCTCTAGACTGTCATACAGATTTATATACCACTTACCCTAGAATGAATGAATGAAGCTTTTATTACTGACTCATGGTCCAACATTGACACACACAAAAAAGGACAAAACATACAAGTTAAAAAGACAGAAGACAACTATACCAGTGCGCCCACATCCTCGACTGATAACAGGCTGCACTACAACGGATATCAACCAGTGACCCAACTAGTTCCTTGACAGACCTGTCCAATCGTCCAATGAAGCTGTGCATGAGCGCCCGCAGTTAACTCCTGCAGTGACAAACATCTCACTCGCTCTGGTCCATCTCGGCATCATTATAAGCCACCTGCAGCTTTTGCATCGATCCTTTTTTGTAGTTGGACCAGAGATGAGCGGTGTACAGCGGTGTACAGTAGGTCTTAAAGAGCCTTATCTTGACCTGGTCAGTGCAGAATACAAATCTGCGTGCCAGAGTATTGGCCTGAGCATATAGCATCCTACATTGTTTCTTAATGTCCTCATCATCAGATAGGTCCTCTGTGACTATATGCCCCAGGTATTTTATTTTGTTTGTGACAGTAAGTGAGTAAGTGACTAGAGCAGGCGTCTCCAACCTTTTTCAATTGGAGAGCTACTTTTTTTAGCAGTCATAATAAAATTCTATGTAAAAATTATGACAAGGGAGAGCACATATGGAGAACACATGTATAATATACTGTAATACTGTAAAACCCTATATTCATACTTATAATAGATATGCAATGACTCACAATGTATTTATTCAAGATCATGTGTTCAAATCTAAATCTTATGGGGAGCTACCTGAAAGGGGCTGGCGAGCTACTAGTAGATCCCGAGCCACAGAGCACAAGGTGACCCCTGCACAAGAGTTTTCAAGCTAAAAATAGAGATTGTGTTTTGTTTCTTAAAGTATAGAGTTGGGCTATTCTTAATATTGACTTGTGCTGTGTGCTCCGTATCCTACTGTTTTTGTGATCCAGCACTGACATTTCTCCACCGTGAGACAAATAAAGTATCCCTTAATCTTGATTCTATCGCGGCGGATACAGTCAGAGTGAAACGCTGATACGCTCTCCAGCAGTAGATTGACTGGGAATGATGATGTCATCTTTAAGTTGCGTGCCGTCCACATCAGCTGGTTTTCATTTGCGTCTGCGAAGGGGAAAGACACAGAGCACACTTTTACTAATGTGTGTGTAACCTTATATGGGCACGCTCAAACTGGAGGCAAATGATAGCGGCGCTGCTTTGAGGCGAAATAGTTTTAACATTTTATACCTCGTTGATGCCGCAGTATTTCGCACGATGGTTCAGATTATTATGAGTTACAGATCTGCGCATACTCCAGCTCTGTGGTAATGCGTTCCAGTTTCTCTAGACTTTTTAAGTGCCTCTTGTGGATGGCGTCACTTTTCCTGACTCCGAGCGGTCTTAAAGGATGCTCCGTCATGATTCTCGATGCTTGGTTGGTTTTTGATCAATTGCGCAAACACTCGACCCTTGTAGGGACATAAATTACTTCGTGATTAGAAGCGGCCTTTTGTATTTTTTGCATTAAGAGATTAGCTGTAAGTTTGAGTGACGTTTTTAGTTCCCTATCAACTCCAGTTATGTAACGCATGTATCAAGGAGAAACTCTTGGCTCGGTCCGACTCACGAACAGCGGAGGCAGACAGACGGGCAGATGGACAGACAGACGGGCACATCAAAGGCTATCGGCTTGTACCAGGCTCAAGATACATGTCTGCGTTTTAAAGTCTTGTCAAGCTTTTGTATTTTCTATTTCCACTCACTGCTTTTGATCACGGCCTCCTCTTCAACATTAACACTCCCTGTTGGTCCCTGTTGGTCCCCTGTGGCTCAGAGAATAGACTTTAAAACAGCTCTGCTTGTGTACAAGTCTCTCCATGGTCTCGCACCAAAATATATTGGTGACATGTTAGTCCCATATGAACCAGCCCGAACTCTGAGGAGCACAGGGACTAGACTCCTGTTAGTGCCCAGAGTCAGGACTAAACATAGGGAGGCTGCATTTCAGACTCTGCATGCAGATTCTGTTGGTCCCCTGTTGGTCTCTCTGTATATCTTTTGGACCCAGCTGGTCCCTATTGGTTCCATGTTGGTCCCTGTTTGTCTCTGTTGGTCCCCTGTTGGCTCTTTGTTGGTCCCTGTTGGTCCCTGTTGGTCCCCTGTTTGTCCCCTGTTTGTCCCCTGTTGGTTCCAGCTGGTCCCTGTTGGTCTTTGGTCTCCGTCGATCTTTGTTGGTCCCTGTTGGTCCCTGTTGGTCTGCGATGGTCTCTGCCACATAACACACACTCACAGACATGTCGTGTCTCTTGGATCTCAGAAGTGATGCCAACTGCGAGCAGCGCTTGATCCCGAGCGGTTGATAGAAGCCACTTTGCAGATGGTCGTCATGGTTTCAATGGTGACAGTAACTCAACCCAACGACCGAGCCAGCTCCGGGATCAAGGTCCACACAGACTTAAAGAAGAACTGTTTCTCACCTCGGATCCACAACACTACTGGACATTTAATTAATCAAACTGTATTAATTGGAAATCTATTGGAAAAGGTGATGGAAGACTTTGATATTATGGTTGATAGTTGAAATGACTCTTGATGGTTGATAGTTGAAATGATTCTTGATGGTTGATGTTTGAAATGATTCTTGATGGTTGATAATTGAAATGATTCTTGATGGTTGATAGTTGAAATGACTCTTGATGGTTGATAGTTGAAATGACTCTTGATGGTTGATAGTTGAAAGGATTCTTGATGGTTGATAGTTGATAGTTGAAATGACTCTTGATGGTTGATAGTTGAAATGATTCTTGATGGTTGATAGTTGAAATGATTCTTGATGGTTGATGTTTGAAATGACTCTTGATGGTTGATAGTTGAAATGATTCTTGATTTTTGAAATGATTCTTGATGGTTGAAATGACTCTTGATGGTTGATAGTTGAAATGATTCTTGATCGTTGATAGTTGAAATGACTCTTGATGGTTGATAGTTGAAATGATTCTTGATGGTTGATGTTTGAAATGATTCTTGATGGTTGATAGTTGAAATGACTCTTGATGGTTGATGTTTGAAATGACTATTGTTGGTTGATGTTTGAAATGATTCTTGATGGTTGATAATTGAAATGATTCTTGATGGTTGATAATTGAAATGACTCTTGATGGTTGATGTTTGAAATGACTATTGTTGGTTGATGTTTGAAATGATTCTTGATGGTTGATAATTGAAATGATTCTTGATGGTTGATGTTTGAAATGACTCTTGATGGTTGATAGTTGAAATGATTCTTGATAGTTGAAATGATTCTTGATAGTTGAAATGATTCTTGATGGTTGATAGTTGAAATGATTCTTGATGGTTGATAGTTGATATGACTCTTGATGGTTGATAGTTGAAATGATTCTTGATGGTTGATAGTTGAAATGATTCTCGATGGTTGATAGTTGAAATGATTCTCGATGGTTGCTATTTAAAATGATTCTTGATACTTGATAATTGAAATTATTCTTGATGGTTGATAATTGATATTTGAAATGATTCTTGATAGTTGAAATGATTCTTGATAGATGAAATTATAGTTGGTAGTTGAAATTATTCTTATTATTTGGCCACATATTTTATAAACAATCACTGTTTAATAACACTTCCCTTGAAAGTTGGAGTATCACAACACACTGTCTTTATCCTTTTAGAAAACATTTACACACACATTTACATCCTGAGAGCTGATTGGCTGAACGAGCGCTGGTCGTTTCTGTTCGATAAAGCTGATTCATTTTCGCGACAGAAGTCAAAAATCTAAAATACACCAAAACGTTTCGAGCCATAGGAACTTGTTATTACAGATGAGTTATGTGTATGTTTGGTCGTTCAGCTTAAATCTTCAACATTGCCACTTGTAAATAGACCGTTTTTGTTCCCCGCTGGGATTGTAGTTGCGTACATGCCACAGCTGTAGTTGTGGCCTGACATACCTGGGGACTTTGTCATATTGTCTGTGTCCTGTTGCACGCAGCACCTTTGTGTCTTTATTTAGTCACTGTTAAATTGGCTCCGGGGGTATCCTTACATAACACTGTAATAGATCTGGGCCGGGTGTTTAGAGGGGTAGGGGGTAGGGGGGTTGTTTTGAAGGCCACAAGAGGTTAGTGAGTTTTGAAGCTGTGTATTGAACAGCATGTTTGTTTTCACTGCAAAAATGTATACAATATGAGGTGATAATTACTTGAATCGAGTGGTTTTTATGTTAATTTGAACACAGTCTGACTTAAAACAAGATTTTCCAATGGGACATAGCTATTTGTCATTTTTTTTCTTATTCCAAGCAAAAAATGTCTTATTTTTTAAAAACATTTTCTTGTCAAAATGTGCTCAATTTAAGATACATTAAAACCAAATTAGAGCAATGTTTGGCTTCTTTTGATCACTTTCTGCAGTGTTGTCTGCAGAGGTCGGAAACGAGACTCCCCAAGTCTGGTGCAAAGGCCCCACGACCGAAAGTGATAAAGGAGGTGGCGTGACGTGTGCTGTGTTTGTGCTGGCTGGTGCGTGTTTGTGTTATAGTTTGTGTGCGCTCGAGGGCAGGCAGCACAGCGACAAAGCACAGCCGCGAGGTATCTGATCTCATTCTTTCTGGACTGTATCACCGAGCGGGAGGCGGGGAGCGGGAAACCAGGAGAGGGGAGAGGGGAGGGAGGGGAGAGTAGAGGGGAGGGAGGAGAGGGGAAAGGGGAGAGGGGAGAGGAGAGCGAGGAGAAGGGAACGAGGAGAGAGGAGAGGGAGGAAAGGGGAGAGGGGAGGGAGGGGAGAGTAGAGGGGAGGGAGGAGAGGGGAAAGGGGAGAGGAGAGCGAGGAAAGGGGAGAGGGGAGTGAGGGGAGAGGAGAGCGAGGAGAGGGGAGTGAGGGGAGGGAGGAGAGGGGAGCGAGGAGAAGGGAACGAGGAGAGAGGAGAGGGTGGAGAGGGGAGCAAGGAGAAGGGAACGAGGAGTGAGGAGAGGGTGGAGAGGGGAGCAAGGAGAAGGGAACGAGGAGAGGGGAGTGAGGGGAGGGAGGAGAGGGGAGAGGAGAGCGAGGAGAAGGGAACGAGGAGAGGGGAGTGAGGAGAGGGTGGAGAGGGAGGAGAGGGGAGCGAGGACACTTTTTGACACAGGTGCAGGTCCGAGAGCCACATGACTCCATTACATTCTGGAGGTGGATCGTGGCTGCAAACATTTGGGTCGTGCTTCAACTGTTTTACTTCCTGCTGCTGTCAGACTGTACGATGAACAATGAGTGACGAGCAAACTCTGCAGACCTGTCCTGACCTCACATGTCAGACATCTGTGCAATAATTTCAACTAATGTCAAAATGTGCAATATATATGTCCGCAGTCACTTTACGGAGTCACTTTGTCCCATTCTGCTGCTAACACGAACAGATGTAAACAGCTATAGTTTTCTTGCACCAGAATATACAGTATTTTATATTTGCGTCGTCATCATGCAGAAGATATTATACGTACAACTTCATACTTAAAGTCAGAGATTTTGTACTTAATTCTTGCTTCTTCATTATGCTACAGTAGAAGATTTTAGATTTGATTCCTTATCATGCTAAAGTAAGAGATTTTATTTTATCTTGTGTTGTGTGTGCTCCTTGTTGTTGACATTTATTTTTTATTTTTAGTTGTTGCCTTGTATTTAATGTTGTTATTTTTTTCCTGACTCTATTGTTTTTAGTACCGTGCTCAAAAAATAAACATCCATTCATTCACACTCCTCACTCCTACTGTCCTGTAACCGCTGCCGATGCAACACTGACATTTCCCCACAGTGGGACACAGACAGGACATCTTCATCTTCTTCTTTGCTGTGATTGTTCAGGTGAGTTCGTGGGTGACGTGGCTGGTGCTCACGGCCAGTTCCATGGAGGAGAAGAGGGAGGTTTTCTCATACCTGGTGCACGTGGCCAAGTCCTGCTGGAACATGGGCAACTACAATGGGGTCATGGAATTCCTCGCAGGGCTAAGGTATTACACTACAGCACGACTTACATAGGAATAATGAAAGTTAATAACATAGGGTTGCAAAAAATGGTAAAATATGAGGTAATAAATGCTTAAATCAAGAGCTTTTAATCTTAATTTGAGCACATTCTGACTGTCATTTAGTCTTATTTTGATAACTGCTTTTCATTCCAAGGGAGACATTTCTTGGATCTTTTTAGCAGACAATACTTTAGCTTTGTCCCGTTGGCAAATATTGTTTCTAAGGCAGTCAAAATGAGCTTTATGATAAATTTTACCAAGTTCGAGCAATTTTCAACCTATTTCTCGTAGGAGTGTGACGATATATTGATATGGTGATGTATCATGATACTTTCTCATGCAATTGATTATCAATATGCTTTTGCCAAGTATCAATAAAAAAAAAAAAAATATATATATATATATATATATATTTTTTAATTAGTAGTAATACTTAATATATGGCTACATTACGCATCTCGTAATAATCTGCTTTGACCTGAACACATCTCCATCTATCAGCTGACCCTGCTGCCATCAGACCATATGTGCTGTATTTGAATCCAGAGTTGAGAATTATTTAATAACTTACACTTATAACTATTTCGTATTTATTCAGATTGCTTTACTAAAAGATTTCTATAACAGTATATTTCTGACCAATGTATTGATAATCGTTATATCGTGACGAGCTTTGTATCACGAATCGTATCGTGAGTTACCCGGAGGTTCCCACCCCTAATTTCTCGTCACTTTTTGCAGTGCGGGGCCAAAATCACACTAACCCAACTTAAGCAGACTTTCAAACACATCCTTCACATTTCCGTCGCTCGGCAGGTCTCGCAAGGTCCTTAAGATGTGGCAGTTCATGGACCAGTCCGACATCGAGACCATGAGGAGCCTGAAGGACGCCATGGCGCAGCACGAGACGTCGGCCGAGTACAAGAAGGTGGTGACGAGGGCGCTCAATATACCAGGATGCAAGGTCAGCAGAGATCGGACTGTTCCTCCCTTTGAGTCATAAATCCAGACCGTTCTTCTTTGTCGATGTTAATCTTGAGCTTTTTAATCGGTCAATATTTGTTGCGATGGATCGTTTTGTCACAACCATGTTTCATTGCGTCTGTTTGAGGTTTTTATTGTTACTTTTCTCCCGTATTTATTACTTCCTGGAATGTGATGTGCTTTTTAAGGTGGTTCCGTTCTGTGGGGTTTTTCTGAAAGAGCTCAGTGACGCCTTAGACGGAACAGCAAGCATCATCAGCCTGAAGAGAGACAGCACGGAGGAGTCACTGGAGGTAAGAGAACCCATCACCGCTTTAGTTTATTATTTCATTAGATTTCAATTTTTTGCAATTATGTGTTTTACTTTATTTTAATATTTTTTATTTTGTCATTCTTTCAATTTTATTTATTTTAATTTGAATATATTTATGTTTATTATTTTTCAATTTTTTTCAATTTTTATTTTTACTTAATTTTAACGTTTTAATTTTGTATCATTAAAAAAAAAAAATGTTTGTTCTTTTTTTATTTTTTACTCTATTTTCATCTTTTTATTTTTTTGCTGTAATCTTTTCCTTTACATTGTAATTGATGCTTTGTAATGTTTTTGAATTATGCATTTTTGACCAATGGAATTCTAAAGGCAAAAACTCTAAAGTAGAAACCTCAGTGGGGAAATATCAGTGTCATTGTTGCGCACATTACACAAGAATCTATTGTAAGTAAGTGAAGGTTATTTGTATAGCGCCTTTTACAGACCAGTGTCACAAACATACAGATAATAATAACATGTACAGGAGAAATAAGAGTACTCTCTTATCGGAGGATTTTCTTCCGGGTGGATCCTATTGGTCCTCCCAAGTGTCAATCATTCTGGGGATACGTGCTCGTCCAATCAGACCAGATAGATTTGTTCAGAAAGTGGAGAGGGCGGTTATTTCTTAAAATTTTAGAAATCCTCCTTTGTACCTTTTTCAGATGTGTCTCTGCAGTGTTAGTGTTTTAGTAATGACTTTATTAGACGTTGGTGCAGGAGGTTTTGCTTTTGCCTGGTCTCATTTGTTTATTTTGTGTCCTCTGCACAGTTTGTGTCCGACTACAGCGGCCAACAGAACTTCATGTCTCGTTCCGGACCAGACGGACTCCACGTTCCAGAGAAAGAAGCAACCGTCAGCAACATCCTACAAATCATCCGGTATTTGTCGTGTTTCTATCGTTCTCATTCACAGCTTTTCTTAACAAAAGTCTCATGATGTCTCGTCTCTGACTGTTTGCAGATCGTGTAATCGGAGTTTGGAAGCAGAGGATCCGGATGACTCATCGATCAGCGGTTCTAGCGGTCCCTCTACGGCCTCCAGGAATAATTCTTTCAAGGACTACAACCGAAATCAGTACGTACATTTGCTTTGATTATATTTTCTACAACAAGATCCAACATTATATAATCCATCCATCTTCTTCCCCTTTGTCCATTTCTGGGTCAGGGGTGGGGTGTCTTGCCCAAGGACACCTTATAAAATCTAATCTATCATTATTGATTCTAATTTATCATGAAACACAGCTTTGTACATAGCTGTATTTCCTGTTTACATTTATATATTTACGGATTATACATTTTCTACATTATTTTCGAATGCTTGTTACTGTAAGACTTCCAAAAGTATCTGCCTCTTTTCTCCTCCCACTTTATTATTATTAATGTCCAAAAACACAGTTGACAAATGTCTTTCACGCTGCAGACCGGAGACTTTCGCCTGCTGTTCATCTTGTTTTTCTTAAAAGCCTGGTTAGTGTGTTTCTGATGTGGTTTGGCCATCAAGAGAGATTTTTCTTCTGAAGGAAGTTTGGAAGTGTTTGTGTTTCTTGGATGAAATGGCTCAGATTCAGATTCAGATTCAGATTCAGATTCAGATTCATTTATTTGTTTTTTTTCATTTGTTTTATTTTTGTCTTTTAATGTTGTTTTGTGTCTGTACTTGTCCTGTGCACACTGGGAACTCATACAAATGTATTCCAATGTGGTGTTACTGCAAATGGCATAATAAATGAATCTGAATCTGAATCTGAATCTGAATCTGGCTCATTCTGAAATGTTAAAGAAAGATAAAAGTTTAGGCCACTGGAAAGAAAGTCTGCATTTATAAAGCTGCTTCTACTATTTTCAGTTTTACACGAGTGACAGCAGGAAGGTCGAGGTCTGAGGATCAAAGGTTCATCAGGCATAAGAAAATAATAAATATATGAAGGAGCCAGACAAGTTCTAAACGAAGCATAAGTCACGTACAGTTGACATAGTTGTTTGGGCCACTCTCTCCATGAGCATAGTTCCACAATAGTTCCAGTTCATCTAGAACCCCAAACTGTGTCTTGTAAGTGGAAGCAGTTTCATAATCGCTAAAATTGTTAGATTAAAGCCAGATTTAGAATTCTATGGCATTTGATTAAGTACGCATTACTTTTTTTCTGTTTGTACATTTTGCAAAACTTTGGAAAGAGCTGGAAGAATGATGCACATGGATTTTTTCCCCCACAAAAATAACGGCGTATATTCTCGATCCAGATTCACGGTGGGAGAGTTGTCGGATTCCGAAAGCGACTTGTCCTCAGAGCCCGTGTCAAAGGACGGGGACTGTCAAAGCACTGAGGACGCACACAAAGCCTTCAACCACAACACGGAGCTCATCCCTTGGTAAGAATCATCCGTTTGTTCAAATACGACGCTAACGAAGCTTTCTAATGACTCCAGAGCGCCTCTCTCAGGTATGTGCTGTCCCTGCAACCCGACATCCACCAGTTCCTTCTCCAAGGAGCCACCGTGATCCATTACGAGCAGGACCTCACCAGCCGCTGCCTGCTGCGACTCCAGCCCGACAACGTCACTCTGACCTGGGGTAAGTATTTAGAAACAGGGGCGTCCAAACTTTTTAGTAAGAGGGCCGGGTTAGGTCACCAGACTTGTTCAGGGGCCGACAACATGGATTTAAAACCAGAATCACTTGTATAAACATATACAATTGAATGGAATCAAGAGGTTTTTAGATTTACTACAAGATATAACATTTCTCTATTGGCGCTGCTGAAGTTGGCTGGATGACACTCTGAACTTGTGTTTATTATAATCTCAATGGCACTTTGTGTGAGCCAGACAGAGGGCCACAAAAAATGACACATTGGGCCGCAGATGACCCTCAGGCCTTAGTTTGGGCATGCAGTAAAATTCTTAATACACAAGAACTGACTGTCATTTATATATTTTTCATGATTCCACAGTTAAAACCTCAGATCAACATTTCCAGCCGTAAACCGTTTCTGTAAACACAATGTTGGCCCCACGCCGTTTTTATATGTAGTGTGGACTTCTTGTAAAAGTGCTCAATTTCCTCCGCCTTTTACTGCCTCGCAAACATCTCATAAATGTGTTGAAATACGGCAGGTAAGCCTCCGAGCGGCGGGGGCTTTCTGGCCGAGCACCCCTCTGGATCGGGCCAGTCCGTTGCCGTGGGACTCACAGAAGGCCTCCTGGACCTGGCCGTTGTCAAGGTCAGTGATTGTTCGACGCACGAGAGAAAAAAAAAAATCCAAGTCCTGACAGAGAGCTGCAGTGACGGGGTTTGATTGTGTTCGCTGAATGTGCAGGCGGTGTTCATGGGGCATCAGGGCATCGACATCCAGGCCGTGTGCGTGCAGAACAAGCTGAGTCACATGACCGCGGAGGAGAATGGACTGAGCCTCCTCTACGGCCTTGGAACCACTGACAACAGGTCGGACACACACTCTATGTTGTAGTGATAATAATCTAGGGTTAGCGTGTGTGCAACTGATTTATCACGCCTGATTCACAATACCACTAAACAAAACTAACATTTGATCACCTTGTGGTTATTGGAATATGATTTAATACACATCAAACCCTAAATAAACAATGTTGTACGAATTGGCATCATTTCTGTGACAATTGGCTCATTTATTGTGATATTTTAAATGATTTAGTATTTATAGTTTGACTTTTTTGTTATACTATAAGGCGTCCTTCAGTGTTATAAAAGGTGCCATTACATGAATTATTATTATTATTAGTAATGATAATATCAGTGTGGTATCAAGGTTCAAACATTTCACATGTATGAACATATTTTACCGGATCCTGACTTGCTCAAAAATACACATTTTCTATAAATGTTTTCAACAAAATTCCCATAATATTAGATCTGTGGAAGTAAACATTTTAGTGCTGCCATTATTTAGCTCTAAAATTCTTAATATACATGATTTAGTTCTTATTTTCTACTGCAAAATCTATAAGGTGTTTGAAAGCATGAGGCCTAATATTTAGCGTTTATAATGACAGAAAAAATAATCTACTACTAATTAAAAAGTGCGTTGGAGAAATTAAGAAAATCTGTTCAGCAACTACAATCATTTCCCTCTTTCTGGTTTAATCTCATAATATTGATAAATGTCTCCGTCAGACTCCTGCACTTCATCGCCCCGAAGAACACGGCACAAATGATGTACAAAGGTTTGTGCGAGTTGGTGAACGCCATCCGGAAACTAAAGAAGTTTCCGGATCAGAGGCTGCAGTGGCTCCGGAGGCAGTACGTCAGTCTGTACCAGGTAAACTCCCTCTGCTAACGCCACTTTTACTCTGCTTCTGCTGCGTATCGATTCATGGAGGCTGAAAAATCGCGTACCTTTTCGACAGGAGGACGGCAGGCACGAAGGTCCGACTTTAGCCCAGGCCATTGAGCTGTTTGGGGGGAGGAGGTGGAACATGGGCACAGGAGGTGGAGTGGACAAAGCGGCGGCGCAGAAACACAGTCCTCTGGGAGCCAACGAAAAGACCAAGAAGAAGAAGAAGGCCTTGGTGCGGGTAAGTGCTGTTCTTCTCACACGTCGTCTGTCTCACTCTCTGCTCACGGCTCGACCTGAGGCTGAGCGGTGCGTCTCTTATCTCCATGTTGCTGCTCCTCGTAGGGAGACAGCGGAGACGCCACCGATGATGAAATGGTGTCCAGGAAAACTCGCAGCTGTAAGGAGGGACTGTATCGGAACGGGCCCGAGTCTGACGCAGTTGAACATGAAGATCCAGGTAATATTCACAAATACAAGCAGTAATCGTTATGTATACAGTAAACGCTGAAGCCCGAGTCCTGACTAGAACCAGGAAGTACATTAGTCCACTTCTCAGGTCTCTGCGCTGGCTCCTGTGGCTCAGAGAATAGACTTTAAAACAGCTTTCCATGGCCTCGCACCAAAGTACATCTGTGACATGTTAGTGCCATATGAACCTGCATGGATCCCAGGAGCACAGGGACTGGCCTCCTGCTGGAACTCAGAGGAGCACAGGGACTGGCCTCCTGCTGGAACTCTGAGGAGCACAGGGACTGGCCTCCTGCTGGGACTCAGAGTCAAGACTAGGCATGGACTATTCCAGATTTTAGCTGCATTTATCAGATTCAGAATCAGAATAATTGTTATTGCCATGTAAGTAACAAGAAGTCACAGACGAGGATATTGCTTTGGCTCTTGATGAAAACAAGTCAAAAGTAGAGACATTAACATAAACATTTCTATCTGGGACAATCTCCCTGAGGTTGTAAGACAGACCACACTCTTGGCCATTTTTAAGTCCAGGCTGAAAACTGTCTATTTTAGCTGTGCCTATGACACGTTTTTGAAGCATTTACAAAAAGCATGGATTTTATTGAATGTATTTTTGACTGTTTTAAATGAGAATGTACTAATCCTGGCTTTTGAAAAACTGCGTTACACTGTACACTGCTTTATAAACACGTGTGATGGATGGATGTGCTGAACCTCCATTCTCTCGCCCCACAGAGGATGGCTTTCCCGGACCGTTCCCCCTCTCGTCCGGTCGGAGTCCTGGGTTGTTGGTCTCATCTTCCTCCTCCTCCTCTTCCTCCAGTATGACCGGAGCCAACCAGTCCCGACCTCAGTCCTCCCCCATTCTCTCAGGGAGCACCAAGTCACAGCCTGGGTATGTGCGACGATTTCATAATCAAACTCGAATCTCCATGAATCTTAATGAGTCCTTCAGTCTGTTATATTTGTCTGGTGTTGTCAAAGTAGAGCGTGGAGCAGCAGGTCGTGGCACGGCCGAGGAAAAGGCTGCTTCAAAGGTTTCCAGAATCTGATGATTTCCGACAGCACCATGAGTTTCATTGAATTTGTGGAGCTTTTCAAATCCTTCAGGTGAGAACCCCTCAGTTCACTCTTTTCATATAGTGTAAGTACAAAAGCTCACATGTAAACTGGATTTATGAGTAGAAATATTGAAACCGAAACTTCACTCCCTCTCGTACCATTCAATTGTCTGTATCAACAAAATAAAACAAGAGTATCACTTGTTTTTCCAAAGCTATCAGGCCTGGGAGATTTACCAAAGGATCTTCAGTTAAACATTCAGCTTCTGTTTTCTCCGTCAGAGGAGGGAGAACGCTGCTCCTCGATAAGCAGCGGATCATTTTCATTCCAATCATTCTCCGTGTGTGAGATTGTATTGTGTTCTTCAGTTTGTTGCCTTTGGTAACAGTGATAATAAATGATAATGCTGTGTTTGTTATTTACACATCTTGGTGATAACGTTTCCTGTTTTGTTAATGGAAAAACAATATTTTTGTATGTGTCCCTTTCTATGTGTGTGTGTGTGTGTGTGTCTCTCTCTGTGTGTATGTCTCTCTCTCTCTGTCTCTGTGTGTGTGTCTCTTTCTGTGTGTGTGTGTTTCTCTCTCTGTGTGTGTGTCTCTCTGTGTATGTATGTGTGTGTGTCTCTTTCTGTGTGTGTGTGTGTCTCTCTCTCTGTGTCTGTGTGTGTGTGTCTCTCTCTGTGTCTCTGTGTGTGTGTGTGTCTCTCTCTCTGTGTGTGTGTGTCTCTGTGTCTCTGTGTGTGTGTCTCTCTCTCTGTATGTGTATGTCTCTCTCTCTCTCTGTGTGTGTATGTCTGTGTATGTCTGTGTGTGTCTGTGTGTCTCTCTCTCTGTGTGTGTATGTCTCTCTCTCTGTGTATGTATGTATGTGTGTGTCTCTCTCTGTGTGTCTCTGTGTGTGTGTGTGTGTCTCCTTCTCTGTGTGTGTGTCTCTCATTCTCTCTGCCTCCTGTGTGTGTGTGTGTGTCACTCTCTTGTTCTCTGTGTGTGTATCTCTCTCATCCTCTGTGTCTTTGTGTGTGTGTGTGTCTCTCTGTGCGTGTGTGTTTCTCTCACAATATTGTTGTTGTGTCCATAATAATGTATGTTTCCTCTCCGCAGCATCCGCAGCAGGAAGGACCTGAAAGAGCTGTTTGACACTTTTGCGATTCCCTGCAGTCGCTCAGGCCCCGAGTCTGCTCCTCTTTACACAAAGCTGAAGATAGACGACAAAGACAGCGGCACGCAGCCAGACCTCGGTACAATCTGCAGCTCCCACATGTTGATAATAAAGACAAACTCGTCCAAACAATGTCCCCTTTAACTCCTGCACTTCTTCGCCCGGACTCCCCAGATTTACTCACCAGAAACGGCTCGGATTTGGGTCTGTTTATCCGGACCAGGCAGCTCATGTCCGACAACCAGAAGCAGATCTCGGACGCCATCGCGGCCGCCAGCATCATGACCAACGGCACCGGGGTGGAGAACGCCTCCCTGGGGGTCCTGGGCCTCTCCATTCACCAGCTAAACGACTTTCTGGTGAACTGCCAGAAAGAGCACCTGAGCTACGATGAGATTCTCAACATCATTCAGGTCAGCGGAAATAAAATCAGCCTTTTTTTTTATCATCCCGCTGTGGGGAAAGTTCAGTGTCATCAACACACACAATACAGCAGAAGAAAAGGAGGACATAAGAGCAGTCTGATTGCACACATTAAATAAGATCTATTGTTTAGCATAATAGTTTAAGTTTAAGTTTGTGTAAGCAGGGGTTAGTCAAAGCAAAGAAGGTTTCCCACCCATCATCTGTACTTCTTAGCCAGGTTTCCCAATAAGAACCTGCTAAGAAGTACAGATGATGGGTGAGAAACCTTCCTTTGCAGTTTAAGTTTAAGTTTATTAAGGAAAACCCCTTGAGAGGAATCATCTCATTTTCGAGGGGGTCCTAAACATAAATACAAACATGTAAACATACACACACACATACTGTACACACAAACAATTTACAGCGAATTAAGGATGAGAAAAGATAATTACATCAACACACACACAAAAATAACAAAAAAAGAAACAAACCAAATGCTCCTTCGCACCCCACTCCTCCCTCTGCTAAAATTAAACATTTAGAAAGTAAAACTATCAACAATAATGACACATACAGAATACAGAACATTAGTGACATTAACAAGGAGTTTTAAGGAACCTAAATAATTCAAACTTAAATAAACCAACTTTCTTGATCCCTGTAGGAGAAATGCATCCATCCACACAAACATAACAATTGAATATATCATTCTAAAGCGGCTAACCATAGTCGTAGTATTAAAATGCAACAGCACTCTAGGTCACAGATGCAGAGGTGGTGTAGCCGCTGGGTGGGTAGATCATGGATAGTAAACTAAAATCATAGTATCATAAATGTATGTAACTTTAGTGGGTTAATGGTTCAAGTATAAATCACTTGGCCTGACTCTTGCCAGATCCATGTAGTTCGCTGCACTTCTCACATGAGTTTGGGACTCCTCCATAGCAGTTGGATTTCAGAAGGCGGGGCCTTCTAAAAAAATCAGTGTATGTGATTGGATAAACCACTTGTCCGTTATCTTGAATGACGTCTTCCTTCAACCACTCACATCGAAGCACATGCTCCCCTGGGTTGCCAAATGGCGGCAAGATTTTCCAGCCCAAAACCCGCGAGAATGCCCCAAAAAAACCACCCGGAATAATTTTTTGGCTACAAACGTTACGTAATCAACATGGCCTTTCTGTTTATTTATTACCTACAAGTCTCTTGAAGAAAAGTATGCGGGAAACCACCCAACCTGGCAACCCTGCTTCATAGTGTTGTAACAGGAACACAAATAGTACTTAAACCACACTTTACACAAACATTTGACTTTTAAAACACACATATAACATGAAACCATCAACATCTCGCCTGATATTGCATTAAAAGTGACATCCGTGTCTTAATTTTTAAACTTAAAAAAAAAATTGCGGACTTTATGTCCGCCATCTTGGATTGCTTTCGCTGCTGTTTGAGACACGCATGAGAAGGCGATGCAAACCCAACGTAACACCGGCGATCCTGATTGGTCAATTATTTTTTGATCTGCTGAAGGAGTTTGCAAAGCGCTCGATCCCAGACCCTTGTGTTCAGCGAGACGCCTCTGGTGGAGCATGTCGGAACTACAAGGGTCTGGCGAGAGTCAGGCTATAAATCACTAGTGGAGTAAACTCTGTCGTTTGCAGCATCAGAAGGTATTTACAGATTTAGCAGCTGAGATTATGACCAGAATAGACAATAGTAATAGTAGCAGCAGGTAAAGTGACTTGGTGAAGTATCAGAACAGAAATATCAGAGGAATGGAATATGTAATCGTGTCATAACTATAATAAACAATCATTATGGGGAATGGATTATTCAGCTACTTTTTCATTGCAGAGATTTGAACCCTCTGCGAGTATGAGACAGATGGGATGGATGTCGTTTGAAGGCTTTGCCAGGTATGTTTTAAAGAATGTTGCCAGGTATAAATTATCCTGTATATAGTTAAACTGAAGATGTATCTTTCCGCACATAGGTTTTTAATGGACAAGGATAACTTTGCTTCGAGAAACGAGGAGTCTCAGATAAATCCGGAGGAGCTGCAGTACCCTCTGTCGTACTATTACATCGAATCCTCTCACAACACGTACCTGACCGGACACCAGCTCAAAGGGGAGTCCTCGGTCGAGCTTTACAGTCAGGTGCGCAGCTCTGTCGGCTCAAGATCGGTTTTAACTTGTTTTGTCGTGACTTTGAAAGCGGTGGAGCTCACACAAAATGCCTCTCCAGGTCTTGCTGCAGGGCTGTCGGAGCGTGGAGCTGGACTGCTGGGACGGAGACGAGGGGATGCCAGTGATCTACCATGGCCACACCCTCACGACCAAGGTTCCTTTTAAGGTACGAAACCACTTCTTAAAGCTGGGGTTCCTTACTTTTTGTTTGTTTGTAATTAAGATAGTTTTAGGATAGATTTGTGTGTGTCTTAACTGTTGATTCTCTGATCTGTGTTGGTGATTTCAATGGTTTTATTAAGTCTTCTGAAGTGATTCTGTTGTGATTTAGGCAGTGTTGGGCACGTTACTTTGAAAAAGTAATTAGTTATAGTTACTAGTTACTTCTGAGTCTGAAATAGTGCCAATATTTCCATCTAGAAAAGGCTGTTTTGCTGCTGAAGTCCTGTTCACTCTTCATCTCTCACTGTGCTGTAAGCACTAAACATAAACACCCGCCACTGTGAATGTGGAAACACCGGTGAAGCACTGACATCAGCCCAATCAGATGAACATATTTATCATATAAATCAACTGGACAATTTGTTTGGCTACAGCAAAATATGTTTCATGGCCGCATTGTTTGTTCATACAAAACGCAAAACTATGAGTTATGGGTCTTACCTTATAAATGACCTGCACAGACCACTTCAGTTCAGACCAGTTCTGTGTTTAAGTCCAGATAATAGTTTGAGCGTAGATCTGTAATCCTCCATTTGGAAATAAGTTTTAAAAAGTAAAACAAAACGCTTGTGTCCTCCGCAAACTCCTCCGTTTTGCTAGGTGCAGCCGAGTGCATCCAATTTCTAAAATCAACAGTCTTACACTTCACCTCTCTTTCTTATCATTCCTATAGTCATTGAAAAATTACCGTAAGTGCATTTTAAATTATCTTAAAATGTGTTATATGTATGTTAGCCAAACCTGTTGCTGTCCTTAGCAGATAAACCAGGAAGAGAAAGGAGCTTTCTGATGGAATTGTATGCAGCCGACTTCTGCGCTCACATGCGCTCCTCTGAGGCTGACCTCACGGTGATACAAGCCGTGGTTGAGCGCGATTAAGACCCATATTTGTTTCAAAAACACAATTTATGACCATCCTCTCAACTGTAGACATGTAGATTGTAAAGGAAATATGTTTTACATCAGCCAATTATTGCTGAGAGGTTTTCTCATCCTCCCTTTTCTCATGACAACACGCGCACGAGTCCTATCACGAAGTAAAAAGAGAAGTTCATTGTGCGTCTTTAGTAACGCGCAGTAACGGGACGTCGGAAATGATAACGGCGTTATAGTTACAGTCAAAGTAATTAGTTAGATTACTCGTTACTGAAAAAAGTAACGGCGTTAGTAACGCCGTTACTAGTAACGCCGTTATTCCCATCACTGGATTTAGGGCTGTACAAGAATAAATTGTATTGTGTGTCCGTAGCAACAGGAAAAAGTAAAACGTAGTCAACAATCAGACAAAGACATGCAGTTTTCATATCAATAGAAAACATGTTAACCCCTTTTTTGAAAGTTGTTATTTCCATCTTGAAGGTATAAAGGAGGATTTCTACTTCCAGGTCGATCCTTAAGATTATTGGTCCTCCCAACTGTCAATCATTCTGATGATACTCGACAAATAAGACGAGAGAAAAAGTGTAGAGGGCGTTTCTTTCCTAAAAATTGTGAAAATCTTCCTATATATATATATATATATATATATATATATATATATATATATACCTTTAAATCTGTGGATTATTTATTCAAACAAACAATAGTATGGCACATCATTTTCTTGTTGCACGTGTTGTTTTTATTTGTTTGTTATTTAACTTTTATTTCACCAGCAAAGTCCCTCTTTTTCAAGGGAGTTCTGTACTAGAGGCAGTAAAAGTTACACACAGTTACACACAATTACAGATTATAAAAACAGTCTCAAGTGCTCTCAATTTGGATTTAAAAGCATTCAATTTATTAAGTTCAGTTATTTTCCAGTCTTTTTGGAGCTCGTACCTTTTTTCTTTTTTCCCAGTTCTGTGCAAAAGTAACCAAACAAACATCTCTGTGTGATGAAATGACAGCTGCACGAGGGTTTGTGTAACTGCGGTTTATGTATATCCTGCTCTTTTTCATCTAAACATGTTCTTTCGTCTTGTAGGATGTGGTGGAAGCGATAAGCCGCTCTGCGTTCGTCACCTCGGACATGCCGGTCGTTCTGTCCATAGAGAACCACTGCTCCCTGCCGCAGCAGCGCAAGATGGCTGAGCTCTTTAAGGTACTCCTAACCCTGACCCTAACCCCGGCTGTTTTCATTTCCAGACTGAGAATCCATTACTTAAGCAAAAAAAAACAGCTTGCTAAAATATGTGCGGCCTTCAGCAGGACTTTTATATCATCCAAACTTAATGGGCTTTTATCTGGTGGAGCTTCCTGATCTGCCAGTCTCCAAACGGAGCAGCGTGATAAAGAAAAGTCTTTCATCTCAGTCCGGCTCAGAGGCTCTGGACGTGCTCCTGTGTGGAAATACAAACACATTTCACTTCTACTTTGTGTGTAATGAGCTTTTTTATATCGCTAGTTCAGTTTGAAGTGACATTATTCTGTAATTAAGGTATTTTTTAAAGGAAAAATGATCACGTGCCACGAGTATCCTTTAATCCCTGATGCCTGATAAAACTCCATCACATTTCTGTCATTCTTAAACACAAGTGAAAAGTATTTTACTAGTTTTTCTCAGTATCAGTACTTTTTACTTCTATTTGCACAATCACTAGTTACTTTGGTGATGGCAACACAACAAAAAAACGAGTGTGAACGGGCTAGCCATGCTTCGAAGTTCAGATAACCATTCTCTAAGTTTTACATCTTTTCATTGTCTTGTTTTTTGCCAGTAGGAAACATTTTTACAGCGGTTTAATGTTATTAAAGAGTCTTAAAGGCACTGCTTACAGTTAAAGGGACTTTTTAAATACTTTTTACACTGGTATCTTTACTTTTACTTATAACTAGTACTTCTCCCACCTCTGATATTAAAGGAGCTGTACCCGTTTCTGCAAGGTTTGAATGTTTAGCACCGCCCCCAACTCGCTCACAGGCTTCTCATTTCATCTACGCTCTCATCATAGGTTTATTTGCGATCTGATACATACGCTAACTATAGCATTAGCTGTAGAGGCTAGAGGACGCAGCCTCGTTCTGTGATTGGAGGAGAGCGGGCGTCAAGTCTCTACTCAGCACTTTTTACAGCCTGAATTCATACACAGCTGAATCAATGAGCTCATGTTTTACATTAAATTACGTATTTTAATACAACTTGTATGTAGTAATAACCATTTTTATGAACTCATTAGAAAATAATTTGGGTATAGCTTCTTTAACATGTTATGAGAAGCTGTTTTATATTTCAGTGTCAAAAATGAAATTATCTTTTGAAATGTTTGTGGAAAGTGCCTTGAATCTGACCGTGGATCACGCACACACACACACGCGCGCACGCACACGCGCACACACACACACACACACACACACACACACACACGGTTATGAAAGATGACGTGGTCCAAAATAACTTTGCTGTATTTTTCCAAATCGCAGTCTGTGTTTGGAGATCGTCTCGTGACCCGTTTCCTTTTCGAGAGCGACTTCAGTGACGACCCCCATCTGCCGTCACCGTGGCAACTTCGGGGAAAGATCTTGCTGAAAAACAAGAAACTCAAAGCACACCAGGCGCCCGTGGACATCCTCAAGCAGAAGGTCGGACCAAACTGCCTCTCTGCACTGCAAAAAGTGATAATTTGAGCACATTTTGACTGCCTTAAAACAAGATTTGCCAATGGGACAAAGCAACATGATATTGTCTTTTAAAAAATACAAGAAAATAACGCTACAGTTCTTCAAATAAGACTAAATGGCTCTGTCCCATTTGCCCAATCTGGTTTTAAGACAGTCACAATGTACTCAAATTTAAAACTAGCCCTTATCACCTCATATAGTGTCAGTTTCTGCAGAGTGCCCACCTCTCCCTGTGCATAATTCATGTTCATTGTTATTAGCCTGTGCCGGCACTTTTGGATGGTATTGCTTCATGGAATATTTAGTGGTCTTCATAAAAGTGCTGTCAAACATTAATTATAAATGCTCCACTGCAGCACCATTTCCTCTCGGTTTACCGTGTTGCACTAACAAACCGTTCGGCCGTGTATACACTCAGGTGGGGAGTTGACAAAAGCACTTTGCGGACGTAGATTACAGATGATTCAGGTTCGACTCTAAACATCGGTGACTCTTTCCAGGCCCACCAGCTCGCCCACATGCAGGCGCAGGCCAATGGCTCGCTGGGCGTCACGTCGCCTGGCAACAACCCCAACGAGGAAGAGGAAGAAGAGGAGGATGAGTACGATTACGACTACGAGTCTCTTTCCGACGGTGAGGAACTGATGAGATACAGTGGGGCGAAAAAGTATTTAGTCAGTCACCAAAAGTTCTCCCACTTGAAAAGATGAGGGAGGCCTGTCATTTTCATCCTCAACTATGAGAGATCCAGAAAATCACATTGTCTGATTTTTAAAGAATTTTATCTGCAAATCATGGTGGAAAATAAGTATTTGGTCAAAAACAAAAGTTCATCTCAATACTTTGTTATACACCTGTTGTTGGCAATGACAGAGCAGAGCCAAAATACCAGCAACAGTGCGTGAATTCCTTGTGAAGACCCGCAAAGTTTTCACACACTGTTGCTGGTATTTTGGCCCATTCCTCCATGCAGATTGATACAGGTAACGAGTGGAGGACAGAGGAGCCTCTTAAAGGAGTCTGAGAGCCAGAGATCTTGTTTGTTTGTAGGTGACCAAATACTTATTGTTCACCATCATTTGCAAATAAATTCTTAAAAAATCAGACAATCTGATTTTCTGGATTATTTTTTCTCATTCTGTCTCTCACAGTTGGGGAACACCTATGATGAAAATTACAGATCTCCCTCATCCTTTTAAGAGCGAGATTTTGCACAATTGATTGCTGAACTAAATACTTTTTTGCCCCAGATAGAGATAAATTGTATATTTATAAATCCCAGTCATTCAGTTCTGAGCTGAATTTCCACTTTTCTATTCCTTTTCTGACGTTGACTCTTAAATGCCACTACTTTCTTCTTCTCCTTCGCCCAAATAGCCGACGTCCTTTCTGCCTCTACTGCCTCTTATGGCCTGGAAGGTAAATGCATGGCTTGACCTGGCTTTGTCACTCTGTGCTTGGTGCGTTCCGTCGCAACATCGAATGCGTCTGTTTACGAATCTATGTCTTGAGTGGCACGCCACAGACGCCACAGACGCCACATACACCACAGACGCCACAGACGCCACAGACGCCACAGACGCCACATACACCATAGACACCGTAGACACCTTCCAACCACAGACGCCACAGACGCCACAGACGCCACAGACGCCACAGACGCCACAGACGCCACAGACGCCATACAGACCCCATAGACACTATAAGCGGCTTGTCGTTGTGACCATGTGTGCTGTGAGGCCATTTGTTTTCAAGTGTGTTTAAAACGTGTCCGTGGCGTCACAGCAGCTGGCAGAGGCAATCTACACAAGAGGTCGATGTACACAGGTTGTTTCTGAAAATCTCATAATTGTAGATTTTGCACAAGACTTAAACATAGACAACAAACGACTCTCCCACATTAGTCTGTAGGTGTTTTTTAAAATCTCTTTTTAATGCTTATTTTACACTTCACACTTACCCTAAACAATAAAATCCACACACACACATATGTAATGGTTGAGAGACAGACAACCTTAAAAATCAAGACCACGCCAAGATTTGGAGTCTGAGTTTCTCTCACGCAAACACCACCTCCTGCTCTGCTCCTTTCTGACTGTATTTGTTTTGTGACCTCGCCGTGGCTGGGCAGACTCATCAGGGAAACAAAACAAAGCCATCTGGTTTCTCAGGCCCCGCGCTGCCCCTGCGTTCAAACAGAGACCAGGGGAAAGCACCAGGTCCCGGACCGATCCCACAGCAGATTGTCCCGATATGTTTACCATCCTCACCCCCAACCAGCATCGAGCTGGGAGAAGACACAAGCACATAGTTTTGTATTTGTAATCCCATCTGCTAAAATGGCATAATCTCACACAGAGAGAGAGAGAGAGAGACACACACACACAGCAAGAGAGAGAGACATAGAGAGACGCACACACACAGAGACTTAGAGAGGGAGAGAGACAGAGAGAGAGACTGGGAGAGACAGAGAGAGACCGAGAGACCGAGAGAGACAGAGAGAGAAACAGAGACAGACAGAGAGAGAAAGAGAGCGACACAGAGAGAGACAGAGAGAGAGACTGGGAGAGACAGAGAGAGAAAGAGAGCGACACAGAGAGAGAGAGAGAGAGAGAGAGAGAGAGAGAGAGAGAGAGAGACTTTGATCCCTATTCTCAGATACTGTTTAAAGCTGGATTCATTCTCTCAGGGCGTTGTTCTTAAAGTCGGGGTACCTAACTTCCAAACCACAAAAGATGTACTGTGTAATTAAATCCACTCATCACTAGTTTCCACACATGTTATTTTGTGTATGTTGTGTTTTCATTTGTTTACTTATATCAAACACGCACAAGATACACACAATTATGTACAACATTCTGGCACTAGAATACACAGTAAAACTTTTATACTTCATTATTATTATGTTCACTTCTCTTGTGCTGTGTGCTCCTCATTCCTACTGTTCTGTAACTTGTGATGCAACACTGGAATTTCCCCGCTGTGGGACGAATGAAGGATCTTAATCTTTCTCTTAAAACGGGTTGGTCGAATGCAAAAAGTCTCCAATGCAATTTAATGATGCACATGTTCTTATTCAATCTTAACACAAACAAGAACAATGGAAAGGATAATGTTATGGATGAATGAAAGCTGAAAGAAGTCACTCGTCCACAGATAACCTCCTGGACGACAAACCGGAGGGGAAGAGTCCCGCAGACAAAGAGGAGCATCCGGCCGACGAACTGCCCAAGAGGAAGAAGACGGACAGTTCAAGCCAGAGCAAAGGAAAGGTAATGTACGCTCCTGGTTTGTGTTTGTGGTTCTGTGATGTTTACTGTGGATTTGAAGAGTGTCCCATCGCTCGTGCTTGGTTTCTCCTGCAGGTGTTTGACATGGAGCTGGGGGAGGAGTTTCACCTGCCGCAGAATAAGAAGGAGAGTCGTCAGATCGCACAGGAGCTCTCGGATCTCATCATCTACTGCCAGGCCATCAAGTTTCCTGGTACAAGTTATTCTCTCTCTCCGTCTCTCCCTGTCCCTATCTCTGTGTCTTTCTTTCTCTATCTCTCTCTCTCTCTTTCTCTCTCTAAGTCTCTGTGTGTATGTGTCTCTCTCTCTCTTCCTGTCTCTCTCTGTATCTGTCTATTGTTTATTGAATGTTTGTGTGTTTTTTTTGTCTCTTTTGTTTTATATGGACCCTTTGTGTGTCTGAATTAAAGATTAAAATAAAAAAATAAAATAAATGTCTCCGTCTCTCTAAGTCTCTGTCTCTCTCTTCCTGTCTCTCTCTGTATCTGTCTCTGTCTCAAAGTCTCTGTCTCTCTCTCTCTCTCTGTCTTGCTCTCTCTCTCTCTCTCTCTCTCTCTCTCTCTCTCTGTCTTGCTCTCTCTCTCTCTCTCTCTCTCTCTGTCTTTCTCTAAGTCTCTGTGCGTATGTGTCTCTCTCTCTCGCTTTCTCTAAGTCTCTGTCTGTCTCTGTTCATCTCTCTCTCTCTTTCTCTCTATCTCTCTCCCTGTCTGTCTCTCTCTTTGTATCTGTCTCTCTCTCTCTCTGTCCCTGTCTGTCTCTCTCTCTCTGTCTTGCTCGCTCTCTCTGTCTCTGTCTCTCTCTCTCTCGCTCTGTCTTTCTCTAAGTCTCTCTGTGTGTGTCTCTCTATGTGTCTCTCTCGCTATGTGTATGTCTCTCTCTCTCTCTCTCTCTGTCTCTGTCTCTGTCTCTGTCTCTCTGTCTCTCTCTCTCTCTGTCTGTCTCTCTGTGAGATTTGACATGATAGTTTATCAGATGGGATTACAAATACAAAACCATACATATCAAAAGAGTAAAATGTTGGTGCTTGTCTTCCAGGTCTGTCCACTCTGTCTCCGACCGGCTCCAGTCGAGGGAAGGACCGCGGGAAGAGCAGGAAGTCCATATTTGGGACGGCTCCCACTCGCTGCAGCACGACAGGAGAGATGGTGTCCCAGAGCCGCTCCTCCGGGAAAGGTAGAAAAGGCCAAATCTGTACATGAACAATCTGGACTAGGAAAGGTGTCTGGAAATAAGAAAAAAAACCTTAAAAGTTTGAGCAGTGAGTTTTGAAGCTGTTTTTACTTTACTAAAATTATGAAATATTACTATCTTAAAACTAGTAAAATAATACTAAATACTAAAACAAACTACATTCAAGCCATTAGAAAAAAAAATCATGTTTTCCAGTGTGCTTTTACCTCCTCTGATCCCTGGTGTCTTTGCCGTTTCTCGCCTGTAGGTGGCAGTGAGCGCCTGAGCTGGGAGGAGCAGCAGACGTCACCTGTGCTCAACGCCCCCACCTCGCTGAGCGCCATCATCCGGACCCCAAAGTGCTACCACATCTCGTCCGTGAACGAGAACGCCGCCAAGCGTCTTTACCGGCGCTACTCTCAGAAGCTGATCCAGCACACGGTCTGCCAGCTGCTGAGGACGTACCCCGCCGCCACCAGGATCGACTCCACCAACCCCAACCCCCTGCTCTTCTGGCTGCACGGCATTCAGCTGGTGGCGCTCAATTACCAGACAGATGGTGAGGCCGCACGCCACGCCGCCTTTCACTCATTAGCTTTGAGAGTTTCAACTTCTCTGTGTTTGGAGCGTGAGAGCCCAAAGGCATTTCTCGCTACGACTTACAGTGAACATGGAAGTTTAGTTTAGGTTCATCTTCTCTTCTTTCTCTTATTTTACACTTCTATACCAGACAATAGTATTTTTTAGTTTAGGAAGATTAATTTGGTCTTCTTAGTAGTATTAAAAGTATTGTGTTCTTCTATACAGGACAATAGAGATATTATTACATGTTTCAATGGTAAACTTTCGTCCTCCTCAGAAGCATCAAGGTAACGGCATTGTCTGGTGTAGAAGAACCGAAGATGAACTTGGTACCTGGACGTCAATATGTATTAGACATTTTATTTATTTATTTATTCGGATCCCATTAGTTTCCTGTGGTTGCTGGTCCGGGGGCCGCTCCACACAGGATCAATCCACATTAAAACAGTTCAAACATGTTGTTTATGTAATGAAAAAAATGACAAAATGTGTCTTAACTTGAGCTGCCTCAAACATGATTTATCAATGGGACAAGCGAAAGGATCTTGTTTTTAAAAGATACAAGAAATCTCCTTTGCAATGAGGAATAACATTTCTTTGTCCTATTGGTAAATCCTGTTTTAAGACAATCAGAATGTGCTCAAATTAAGATGAAAAAAAAACCCACTTGATATGTTTGTATATATATGTATTTCCTCATATTTGATCCTTTTTGCAGTGTAGAGAGATTGAAATACACAATAACCCAAAACTGAATAAACTGTTTCTTTATCTCTCAAACGTCCATGCATTCTATGATCCATTTCCAACGTTATTCTTTGTTTTGGCGCCGCAGATTTACCGATGCAGCTCAACGTGGCGCTGTTCGAGGCCAACGGCGGCTGTGGGTACATTCTGAAGCCTCCTGTTCTGTGGGACCGCACCTGTCCTCTTTACCGCCACTTCTGTCCCATCGAGAGGGACGTGGACAAGATGACTCCTGCTCTGTTTTCAATCACAGTGAGTGAAGCGGAGCTAGAATATCTCCTTCAAACCGTGGCTGCAACACAACGGTCTGGACACACAACATCGGGGCTCATTACACACACTTTTACTGCAGTGTGTGGACCATGTGACCGTCGAGAAGCCACACACACAACTCAAAGGAAATACAACTGGTCGAGTAAAAGCCATTAGTGCTTTTCCCATCCAATATTTGGTGATTTTCTAATTTCTAATCAATCAATCATCAATCAAGGTTATTTATAAAGCAACAATACATGCGGTGCAACCCGAAGTGCGTCACAAAGACACGCAATCGTACACATTTACCAACATTATCAAACAAATGAGGTTAATCAATAAGGCAGAAAAACTATAACAAAACTGAATGTCCGATTTAAGATTCAAGAATGTGTTTGCCATTTGCAGTAAAACCACATTGGAAAAAGTGTGCAAGACCCCAGTGTGTGCCAGAGAGTACACATCAGAGCTCCTGCAATGGCTTCATGCCTCAAAATGTTTAAAAACTCAAAATATACGTATAAAACTTACGGATTTCCATTTGATCTGTAATATTTAAAGGAGCAGTATGTAAAAATCGGGCCAAAGTGGTACTGCGACCTCTCCCACTCTCCCTGACTCAGGTTGCCAGATATGCAGATAAATCCAGCTGGGACCATACTATTAAGAGTAATGGGTTCTTCTATACCAGACAATATAAGGTTTTGTGATGTTATTATTACACATCTCTCAATAATAACTGAATGAGTTTTGTCAATAACAAATCTATAACCAGCACTTGTCTCGGCTGAACTGCTGTTATTAGTTAAAGAAGTTATTGAAAAGAGCATGGTTTATAAATGCCTTTGACAGATTTGGGCCCTTTAACTCACCGACTGCCATTGACGTGTTCGTTTACTGGTGATTTCTGTCAAACTTGCCCGTGTGCGTCTGGGGATAACAGGAGAACAAAACTAGCTAGAAACCGACATATTTTTGCTGATGAAAGTAGACACTCCAGGCTTTCACAATCTGGTTTCATATTTCACATAGGCAAAGCACATAATATTCTGTGGGTCTTGAAAGTCAGTGAAATCATCAAAAACGTCTGGCTGTCAATGAGATAATGATAAATTGACATGAAAATCTTACATACTGCTCCTTTAAAACAACACATGTATAATCCATGTTTAAATCATGCAAAAGCTGCTGTTTTCTGTTCATCCTTTTGAGTATTTCCTGTTAATGAGCCCGTCCTGTGGTTGCCAGATCGTCTCGGGGCAGAACGTGTGTCCCGGGAACAGCTCGGGCAGCCCGTGTGTGGAGGTGGAGGTTCTGGGTCTGCCCGTCGACAGCTGCCACTTCAGAACCAAACCGATCCACCGCAACACGCTCAACCCCATGTGGAGCGAGCACTTCCAGTTCAGCGTCTACTTCGACGACCTGTGCTTCGTCCGGTTCTCGGTGGTGGAGAACAACAGCTCGCAGACCACGGCGCAGAGGACCCTGTCTCTGAAGGCGCTCAAGCTCGGTCAGAGACGCCCCACAGCTGTGACTAACGACGTTTGTAATCCCGACGTGAGTTTTTACCGTGTCCATGTGTTTCCAGGCTACAGACACGTGCAGCTCCGGACTCTGCACAACGAGGCTCTGGAAGTGTCCAGTTTATTCATCTTCAGCTCCAGGACAGAGGAGGTGTCCACACAGGGGGCTTCTCCTGCGTCTCTGGTTTGTGTTCTTTGATTATGCCCCAGGGCGACTACGGCCACTTCATGTCCACTGTGTATGAATGAGTAGTGTCGTGTGAAGCATCATAGAGTGACCGGGCTAGTGCCACACAAAACACATGCATTATTATTATTATTACTGTAGTAAAATGTTTATTAGATTTTACTTTTCAGATTTCATATATGTTACAGAACTTTCAAGCACAATCACTTTACTTTTTTATATATATTTCCCCTAACCCCCATTACCATGTGTGTGTTGTTCCCCCTCCAACACACACACACACACACACACACACACACACACACACACACACACACTTATAAACATTATGCATTATCATTATTATTATTTGTTTTAAACATAATTTATTTTATTTAACACCAAGAAAAAGGGTAACAGTTGAAGCAAACAAAAAACATATCCCTCTGCCTCCCGCACACCCTCCCTTCCTCCTGACCACCCTCCTGACCACCCTCCGCTCCACTCACCTTCTGAGTTGTCCTGCCGCAGGTTTTACCCAAAACTACTACCAGTATTTGTGTCCATGTAAAACTACACATAAGTACTTCCTTTTTAAGTTTTGAAAAAAAAACCTTTAAGAATATGTGTTATCATTATTATCGTTCTTATCGTTCTTTTCCTTCTGTACATATTTGACTCGTGTGTTGTTTGCAGCTCTTCAGTTCAGAGGAGAAGCGTCTGTTGGAGCAGCACACAGTGACGGTCCACGAGGCCCCGGGCCCCGAGCCGTTCTCTCTGTTCTCGGTGACTGAGCTCACCACGGCCCGGCAGCTGCTGGAGAAGGTGCGTCTGCTGCGCTCTGTCCTGACTCCTGTCCTGACTTCTGTCCTGACTTCTGTCCTGACTTCTGTCCTGACTCCGGTCCTGACTCCTGTCCTGACTCCTGTCCTGACTTCTGTCCTGACTTCTGTCCTGACTTCTGTCCTGACTTCTGTCCTGACTTCTGTCCTGACTCCGGTCCTGACTCCTGTCCTGACTCCTGTCCTGACTCCTGTCCTGAGTTCTGTCCTGACTCCTGTCCTGACTCCTGTCCTGCCTCCTGTCCTGACTCCTGTCCTGAGTTCTGTCCTGACCTCTGTACTGACTTCTGTACTGACTTCTGTCCTGACTTCTGTCGTTCTGACTCCAGTTGGTACAACGTGCCTCTTCTGCCGCAGGCGCTGCTCTGTGCGGAGGCGAGAGAGAGAGAACTTTGTGACTACGTCCTGTGTGAGGAGAAACTGCCTCTGTCCAAAGAGCGAGGGGCAGAAGTGAAGAGACCTGCTCAGACTCGGACTCTGGCCCCTGACGAGAAAGTCCTCCGTCTGGTGTGGAGCTGGAGCACAGACGAGGGGTGTGTGGGAAGACTCTGCCTGAAACTCAGAGACGAGGTACTTGCTGTTTTCATAGGATGACCCCCAAGTATTAGTGTCAGTATTAGCTTTACTGCTACTTTCCAACTGCAGTCCCGAGGCAGGGTGAAAAGGCCATCAGAAACTGCCTAAATATTGTATGACTACATTTATACATATTTTACTATTTTGTTTTTTAACCTGGAATAAACCTAAAATACTGTGGTTATCTCAGACTTATTCCAGTCCAGTTCCGACCGGGTGAGAACTAGCCTAGGTCTCCCCCTGCTGGTTGATGTAAAAATGCACCAAACTGTACCGTGATTGTGATAACAGAATTATTAAGGACTTTTCTGTTTTTCTTCAATTATTTTTTACAGAAAAATGTTGATGAGGCCCCAGCTGTAGACGGAGAGGAGGAGACGAGCAGCCGAGAGTCTGGAGAAGATCATATGTTCTTTGTCCAAGTCCATGAAGTGTCTCCAGAGCAGCCGCACACGGTCATCAAAGCTCCACGCTACAGCACTGCCCAGGACATCATCACACAAGTGAATAATCACACACACGCACGTGCACACATATGCACAAGCTCACACACACTCACACACACACACGCACACACATATACACACACAGACAGACTCACACACAGACACATACACAAGCACACACACTCACACACACACACGCACACACATATACATATACTGTACACACACAGACAGACTCACACAGACACACACACACATATACACACACACACAGACACACACTGATAACGCTGTGCTCTTCCAGACTCTGTCCAAGGCCAAGTACTCCTGCAGTATTCTGTCCAACCCAAACCCAGCGGACTATGTGCTGATGGAGGAGGTGACCAAGGACCTGAGTTCCTCAAAGAAGTCGTCTGGATCTAAAGCGGTGCAGAGAATGCTCCAGGACCAGGAGTGTGTGTACCATGTGCAGAGCCGGTGGCGCGGCGCTGGGAAGTTCATCCTAAAACTGAAGGAGCAGGTAGCTCTGACGGCCGTGTCCCAATGTAGAGAGAGACTTTTTATCGTCTGTGTATTTTGACTTTCTCAGCTTTGCTTGGTCTAATATTCTTGTAGCACTAACATGTTTTGTGTTTGTAATTTGCCTTTTTAACCTGTTTGCTTTTATGTCTAAACCTGCCCTATTGCTTGTCCTGCTGTCTGATGCTATGCCTTATTTATTTTTTAGCCTCCATGGAGGCATTAACACACAAGTGCTGCAACAAATAAATATGTATTTGATTCATGAAATGAGGAATGAGATATTTATTGATAGATTGTGAAGACTCGTCGTCTGGTAAGTAGCTGCATGATGAATGTCCGTCAGAGGGAAGTGACACTCAGATCTGACACTAACATGGCCTTGCATCTGACCAAACTCACCATGTTCCAGATGGTTCGCGAGGATAAGAAGAAAGGAATGTCGTTCGCCAGCGAGCTGAAGAAGCTGACGAGCCGCAGTCGCAGCATGACCACAGGCGGCACGGCAGACGGTCCGGCGCAGAGTAAGGACGAGAGAGCAGCATGCTGTGTGGCCCTGACTGAGCTCCAGGACTGACTCTGTCTGCTGCCTGTGCATGGAGCAGAGACAGAGGTAGAGAAATAACACTGCATCTGCCCCTAACACATGAACACATGACCACATGACCACATGACCACATGACCACATGAACACATGACCACATGAACACATGAACACATGAACACATGAACACATGAACACATGACCACATGAACACATGACCACATGACCACATGATCACATGAACACATGACCACATGACCACATGACCACATGAACACATGACCACATGAACACATGAACACATGAACACATGAACACATGACCACATGACCACATGAACACATGACCACATGAACACATGAACACATGAACACATGACCACATGAACACATGACCACATGACCACATGATCACATGAACACATGACCACATGAACACATGGGACCACATGAACACATGAACACATGAACACATGGACCACATGAACACATGGACCACATGAACACATGGACCACATGAACACATGAACACATGAACACATGGACCACATGAACACATGGACCACATGAACACATGGACCACATGAACACATGACCACATGGACCACATGGACCACATGAACACATGGACCACATGGAACACATGGACCACATGAACACATGGACCACATGAACAAATGACCACACGGACCACATGGAGCAGCTCTCATCAGACTCATTCTACTCAGAACTCATCGCTGGAAATCACAATCAGTGACTCACACTTTCATTGAAAATTCATTTTCATGGCAGTTAATGTATCTGTTGTCGTTAACTAGAAAGTATTTGTGTGTCCGTGTCCGTGTGTGTGTATGTGTGTCTGTGTGTGTCCGTGTATACATATACTCATATATATCTTCCCCCTCAGTATGTATAATTTCCTCATAGTAGCTCCGAGTGACTGTGGTCTCTCCTCAGGGTGTCTGTCTGCTGCAGTGGGGCTGAAGGCCTGGCTCACAGAGGGGAGGCTCAGGCAGAACTCCTCCAGTAAACTGCAGGAAAGCCCACTCCCACTGTCCACAGTGACCCCCGCGTCCTGGAAACTCCTCCTCCTCCGCAACTGGAAGGTCCACAAATGAAGCCAGAAGAGAGAGCGAACTGCGATCATTCAGTTGGAAGCATCAGCTCGTCTGGAGCAGAGCCTCAGAGACTACAGTCTGAGAACGAGACCCTCCTGGACCAGAACCTGGCGACGCTGGTAGAGGACCGAGGCTGAGAATCCACCCAGTAACAGTTTATGGAGGGGGCGGTGATGGAAACCCCACCAAACGTCACTTTAGAGCTGAGGCTCGTACGCAGAGCAGCTAAGAAGGGGTGGTTCTGGAGGAGCGCAGAGAAACTGAGGGACATGGGTCAAACTACAGCCACATGGAGGAAATACTGTTTTCTTGTTTTTCTTGAATTGTATGTGTAAATAATACTGTGCATTATTTACAAATAGCTCAGAAGCTAAACTGCTATAAACACTAAATACTCTGCATGAGTTAGAAGCTTCTAACACAGAATGTTGAGATGGAAGTAGACGAGCGGGCTTGTTTACTTTCACTTTGGATAATGTAGGAGTGAAATACGCACATCGGCAGGTCCAGGTCCAGGTCCAGGTCCAGGGACTAAAGTGTCCTTCCTGCTCTTTGTCCCATTAACATATTTTTCCTGTCATTGATTTGATTTATTGATTCATGTCATTTTATTTTACGTGGCCATTTCATTTCAAAACACCACAACTTCAATTGCTCCAATTTAAGTTGGAGTTAAGTGAAACGCCTCTGGTGGAGGATGGTGGAACTACAAGGATCTGGCCAGAGTCAGGTGTTCAGTTCAATAGTTACTGAAGCACCAGGGTCTGTGTGGATCATGTCTGTGGAGAGGCAAGCTCATACTTTATTCCAGTGTCTAAAACAAAAACCATAAATAACAAACACATTAGTTTTTGTGTATTGGCTGCAGGATTAGTAACATTGGTGTAAATGTGTGGTTCCTTGAAGTAGAGCTTTGAAAGAAACGTTCGACATAAATCACACCATGTGCAGTTTGAGGTCAGATGGTTCATCTCAGACACTGGTTCTTCCTCATGCTTTACTTTCAGAACATTCTAGAAGAGAGGTGTAGATCACGGCACATTAAGGTGCTTGTGTGCACTATTTACTTTCTTTGAAATATGAGCCTAGTTTTTGGTCATTTTGATGAGACTCTGGTTCAAACGTGGTCTCCTCTCATTCCACAATGAATTAGATTTGAAAAACTGCTATAATGTCGTCGGTTAGAGTTGGTTTTCCCTGGTTTAGCGTTGGCAGAATGGTTTCTTCATCTGGTGCATGTGGTGCTTTGGTCTGAAACGTTTTATGGTAAATAAGACTGATGTCAGAAGTGGATCTTCTCTGATCCTCAGTTTCTCTGCTGCACTGATGACAAACACTTCACCAGCATCAAATCATAAAGGGACATTTGTCATGTGACATCACTCCCTCCCTTGTTCCTTTTCGATCCTGCTTTTGATTGTACTGTGGTAAAAAAATGACAAACTGTTATTTATTTCAATGTGAAGCCCTGGTTGGCGTTTGTGTATATTTCCATGTCTGTTTTTATTTATTTCAACTATCCTCATTGTACTCATTTTCATGAATATTGTTTCGTGAGGTTTTATTTCTGAGGAACTGTTCCTGAGACTGTAGTAAATCCTCAAAGACTCACAGAACAGTCCGTTCCTGTGTTAACAAGGAATATTTACTTGAATTGAAGAATTGTATTTTGGTGAATGTCATGATTTACCACAAACATATTAAAAGATTTTAAGATTAGCATCTAAAGACTTTGTGCATGTGTTGAACACGTGGATGTCATTTACAGTGGCTCAACATTATTCCTTCCCCTTGAACTGTTTCACATTTTGTTTTTAAGTTTTTTCTTATTTTTTGTGTGAAATACCATCAAGAATAAACTGAGGTGGAGCCCGCAAGTTTTTCAGATCCCTTTTCTCCGAGTGCAACACATTTCCTTCAGACGCTTCCTGATCAATGATGAAAGGTCGACCCAACTGTAGTTTAGTGTTTTCCAGAGTGAAATCTAATCTCATTGTGTTCTGTGACGGTCTCGGAAGAACTCAGCAGAGGTCAGGGTCAAACAAACTTATCGAGTTTTGAACATCTCTCAGGGCACTGATGAATCTGTCGTCAGGAAATGGGAAGAGTATGACACAACTGCAAATCTACCAAGACCCAGCCGTCTGCCCAAACTAACAGCACTCAGTTTCTCTGTTTGGGCAGAGAAAAACAAGGTGGTGCAAGACGACCTCCCTGAGCTTCAAACATGGCCTTTCGTGAGCGGGAGCTTCTGCAGGTTTGGTAAAGTGACATTTTTATGTTTAATTTGGTCATTACAGACGAATGATGAGCCTGGGCCCTTTCTGAGCCGAGAGTAATCAACACAATGTTAGTGTGTGACCAGGCAAGATGTGTTTTTATGTCTTACTGTTAATGGCTCTTGCCTGTGGATGTGTGTTCTTGCCTAAATGACAAGGCCAAAGTGAAGACATTTAAGTTTTACAGATACATGTGGGTTAGAAAAGAACTGGACGGCGCCCTCTTTGTGAAGGGTCTGAGTTTGTGTATCCAGTGAGAAATAAATCCACCTGGTATGAGGCATTTTCCTCTGGTTCCAGCGCTTATGGTAGAAACACCTCATATTTAGAGGTTACATGGATAATTATGTTTAGTTTTATTGTAAATTGCAACATTTATGGCAATGGGCCTCGTTGTAAAACCTGCCTCTGGGTTTATGGATTTTCTGCTGATTCTGGAGTCGTTTATGAGCAGTTTCTTTATTTCCTGTAAAAACAAAGTGAAAGTCCTTTCTGCATCAGTGCAGCTCGGATGTTTAGTGTTGGAAAAACAAACCGGGCTCAGGTTTGCTGAGCGCCGCTTTACTGCTCTACAGCGTTCAACAATACAAGTTTTACCAAAACACAAGTTCTTTTCGTTGCTTTCATCCATTTAATCCAGAAACCTGTTCTCAATAAACTCAATCCATTGAATGAAATATTCTTTTATTTGAATAAAGTTTGTCAAGCACTTTGACAACAGTAAAAAGGCAGGTTTGAATGAACAATACAGGACGTGTCAATGCAAACAGATCCATACGCTGCAGGAGCTGCACCAGCCTCAAACCCAGTCTTTAAAGGGCCTTGGTAAATCCTTACATGTTCTCCTCGTGTTCCATAAATTCCATACAAAGTACAAATACTTTATAGCAAATATAGTGCGTCTAGTTGCCCAAACGTGATTTGAGTCTTAAAAATAAAATGCAACATTTGTTTTGTAAATGGCAAGCTTATTACAAATGGGGTAATATTTTGTATTTGATTCTTTCTGATCATGATAAATGTGATAAAAAAATCAATTTCAGAATATGATACCAAGTATGCAAGAGTTATTGTTTTCATCATAAATCAAGAGTTATTGGCCGGTCCATTACAGAACTTAAATATAAGTCAGTGTTGCCTCACGTGGAAAACCCCTTTGAACTCTTTGGCCTAAAGCTGATTGGCCCGAGAGCCGAGGACCAGCGGCCCCTGGCATCCCACGGCTCTGGTCCCGTCAGCGACTCTGGTCCCGTCAGCGACTCTGGTCCCGTCAGCGACTCTGGTCCCGTCAGCGACTCTGGTCAGTCAAGGGGCTCTGGTCCCGTCAGCGACTCTGGTCAGTCAAGGGGCTCTGGTCAGTCAAGGGGCTCTGGTCCGGTCCGTGGCTCAGAGTCAGAGTTTGGTCATGGGGATGTGCAGGTTGTTCCAGGGGCCCATCCACAGCTCCTCCTCGTCCGTCTGCGTTCGGTCCGAGGGACAGTCCAGCGGCTCCCTCATCAGCAGCCCGCCCTCGTCGCTGGTGTTACGCCCATCCACCTGCGACTCCCTCTCCCCCTCCCCCTCCTGCTGAGTCTGTGGCTGAGGCCCCTGCACCGCTTTCAGCAGGTTGGACTTGTTAGCGGCAGCGTCGTGGCCGGCGTTGCTGGTGCAGGTGGAGACTAAGGACACGCTGGAGTTTCTGGTGTTGAGAACATTCAGAGTCTGGTCCGTGTTGGAGAAGGAGGGCGTGGCCAGAGTAGAAGCCTTTCCCGAGCTCTGGAAGGTGCGCAGGATGGTGCAACCGCCGTCCACCGCTGTCCTTGGGGCGCCCAGCGGGATCCTCTCCTCCAGCGTGGCGGCCATTTTGTCTAATTTTTTAAAGTGCTTGGCGAGCCGCGAGCTGAAGACGGGGGAGACCGGGAGTTTAAGGTTATTGTTGGTTGATTGTGTGTTTGTGGCATTCACAGAGCGCCTGGTCCGGATTATAGATCCGTTCTGGGCCACGTAGACGCCGCCGTTGACGTTGGCGTGGCTGTTCGCCGTTGGCGCGGCTCGAGTTGGTTGCGTCCCTGGCAATGTGTCCTCTCCGGTCGAGCTAGTCTCGTATTCCCGATCCAACACCAGCTTGATCCGCCGCTTCCCCCTGCCCTGCTGAAAAGACAAACACAGATTATTCTTTGAGCTCAACATTTGTCAGAACAGCTCAGAAAAGTCCAACAAAAGCAAACTCAGGCCACTCCACAGGTTTGTGAGGAAAAGTTTCATGTACGACAACGACATCTTGAGTTCAATAAATACTATGATTGTGTTTTCTTGGACAGACATGTCCAAACTCAGGCTCGAGGGCCGTTTGCGGCCCTCTCTGTCGTTGTATGTGGCCCTCTGCCTTCCTCGCCCCAAAATACATTTAGATCATAAACACAATTTCATCCATCAAAGACAGACGTACAACAGAATTCAGCTGTTGTATATATTTGAATTCACAGACATGTCACAAATGTTCCATATATTGCACTAATGTAACTGGTGAGATTGTGCTTTATCATTCAGCCGACTTCAGCTCTGTCACAGCTAATTATAAAGCTCAGAACAGTCCGAATCCGGCCAAAAAAGTTTTACAATCCGGGTCATCGGCCCCAGGACAAGTCTGGTGAACTAAAACGGCCGTCTTATTAAATGTTTGGACACCCCTGCTGTAAAACAAAGTTTTTTTGTCTCTTTATTCAAGACTTAACACAATTGTCAAATGGCTTTAGATTTTGTAATTATACTATTCATTTTAGATGTGTGTTTGCAATATGTAAATTAAAAAGCATTTTACAATCTTAATAAGAGGTTAGAGCGATAACAAGAGGCTGAATGTGGAAAGGAAATGAAATGCTTTGAGACGAGAAGACGAATCGTGAATCATGTGAAAAAGGAGAAAAAGATCCACTCAGGAAATCACTGCATCATGATCCACTCCTTACTCAATTGGGCTAATCCGACGCTCCGATACCATCTCCTCAATCCTCATCCTGCCCGCTGCTCCTCTCCTCCTCGCTGTCCTCCATGATTGGCGACAGGTCGTCATGGTTACGCGGGGATTCCGCCTCCTCTGCCTCAGACCCGTCGCTCTCCTCCTCACTCTCGTCCGTGGAGAGGGAACGCCGTCTGGAAGTCTGGGGCCTGGACTTGGCACGTTTGCGTCGGGAGCTCTCTGACCCTCTGTCCGAGCTTTCCCCTTCGTCGCTGTCAGAGAGATCTTTCTCCGTGTCCGATTCTTCCGTCTCCGTCTTGGACACGCTGTCGTTTTCCGAGTTTTTGAAATTCCCGGCGTCTGTGGTAGAAGAACTGCTTGTATCTGAAAACTCGGACTCCTTCGACGCTTTCCTTTGTTCTTCCAGCTTCCCCCGTTCTTCCAAAGACCCACCGGACTTCCCGTCGGTCCCGACTCGTACCGCACTGCCGGGCCCCGGTGGGTTGTCCCAGTCCGGAGCTACAGCGGCTCCCTGGAGTCTCCTGCTCAGGCTGATAAGACTCAAGGCCTCGCTGAGCTGTTGTTTCGCTGGAGCCGCTTTATTGGCTTCGCTTGCGGTTTGGAAATAAGTCCCGTCTATGAGTATCCCATTCCCAACGCTGCCAGACCAGCTCGAAGAAGGCAAACCCGGGAGCTCTATTCTCCTCTGTTCTGACGTTGGTCCAAGTCCTCCGCCAAAGCCATTTCTCATCCCATTGTTTGGCATTCTTCTGTTCGCTCTCCCCGGCCCCGGCTCCGTCGCTGCTTCTCTTGTTTGTGCGCCGGCTGGATTTTCCGAGTCTCTGGTTGGTTTTTCCGGGCCAGACTTCCCCTTCCGCTCAGGGCCGACCCGGGCTTTGCTCCACGGCGGGTGCACGGCAGGTGGTTGTCCGCTGCCCTTGTTTGCCGACAAGGAGAACAGAGATCCCAGTTTCAACACGGACTTTAACTTTTCCATCGCACTTTTGGGCTTTGTTGGGATTTCTGAGGGAGATTTGGTGCCGTTCTTAGTTTGTGTGGGTTTTCCAGAAGAGCGGGATTGGGAGCGTTTGGAGTCGGAGGTTACTGTTCCTCCCTGCACCTGCCTCTTTACCTGTTGTCATAAAATGTATTATTTTTAAATATTTGAACGTGCTATTTTAACAAAACGAGGAGTCATAGATACAGCTGAGCCCATATGCTTTCTATGGTAACACAAACAACACTTTTTCACTCATCGTCTGTAGTTATGAGAAGTATTTTCTTATCAAATAAACATGTTTGCTTTCTCCCAATTAAACTGACGATGGAAACATACTTCTGACCCAGATCTGAAATCTCCATCCCCCAGTGCTCAATAGTATATTTCCCATAGACTGTGGAGCTTCCCCTTTAACAACAATGACAGCGGTAGTTGTGAAGGAGGTTCTGTATCTTCTCTGATGAGGACAAAAATCCTCCAGGACCTCTATATTCCTGGGCTGCCTTGCACAAACTGCAGCCTTGACATCTGCCCAAACTGGCTCAATGCTCTTAAACACGGGAACATGGGATTTTAAATTAAAAGTGAGTTATTAATGGCTGCACACAACCACTAACAATGATCCTAATCTTCTACATTTAACCCTTTAGTGTTCACTCTTTAAAGCAATGACAATTTTCTTTTATTTCTAAGATTGGCTTTGGTGACCCCCTAGTTTTTTTTTTAAAGTTTAGGCCTTTTTAGCAAATGGTTGAGATGCAGTTTGATGGTAAAAGTGCCTAAACCCAAGCGATAGAGATGCCCCAAAGAGGTAGATTTCAGTTCCAAGCTTCAAGTAGATACAGAGGCTCAAAAAGTGATCCACCAAATATTTGAGGACACCCTTATATAACATTGCGTGGGCGTCTCCTCAGTAAAAGTAAGAGTAGTTGGAGCAGTTTTTATACCTCGGTGTCAGACTCCTGGGGGCTGTAGTAGTAACTCCCATCTTCGTCCACGATCACTTCCCCGTACTCGTCGTAGGGCCCTGAAGGAGAGATCAGCTTCCTCCGGCTGCCGTACTCGAACCTGCACAAACACACGCACACTTTCACCTTTTCTGATTGAAAAGTGAGGAATGGAAAGAGAGAGAGCGAGACTTCAGACACAGTTATTCAGGGTTTCTGATGTATTCTCACGACTAGAACATTTCATATAAGAGTATGAAATATGAAATGTTTGTGACACCTGCTCGGAAGGTTCTTTCAATACGACGCAAATGTAAAGAAGCTGCTACGGCTTATAGTACGTTTTTATTTTTACGTTTTTGTTTTATTAAAAAAAACTCTCTAAGCTATAAAAGGGGAAAACAAATGCAACTGTACCTGGTAGTATATAATAATAATAAAAAATAAACATAATGATGGATTATACAATGTTATTTATATTTTAGGTCGTTGTTGTTGAAATAGTTGTGTTACTGACCAAGCTGCTAAAGTGTGTGTGTGTGCGTGTGTCTGTGTGTGTGTGTGTGTGTGTGATGATGGGGTGGGAGGTCATAGGTCATACGTCTTCCCACTCCATGTCAGGTCTCTGTAGCGAGGAAATATGTATCTATGTATTTATGTCAAACAACTGAATCCTGTATGAACCTGGAAATAAAAATAAATAAAAAAAGAAGACATAATACACTTTTTACATGTATTGTTTATTGATTCCATCCATTTTCTTCCCCTTTATCCATTTCTGGGTCAGGGGGTGGCAGTCAGAGCTGCACCCAGTACACAGAGCACCAGCCCCTCACTGATCCTCCTGCAGGTGCTGAGTCCACAGGAGGGCGGCTGCTCTATGGCATAGCCTTGATCTTGTAATGGGGGCTTCAGGCAAAGTGGGGTCTTGCCCAAGGACACAACAACAGCAGACATCAGTGGGAGTCTTGAAGTAGGTCTCATGGTGGGCTCGAACCTACGACCTTCAGGCTCAAAGGCCAATGCCAGTCGAGGTATTTACTGATTTTATGTTTTTAATTACTTGTGTGATTTTATTCTCTTCTTCCACACTTCTTCTTATCTTAATGTTTGTTTTCAATCATAGTTTTAATGTCTATGTAGATTTCGATGTTTATGATTTGCCTGATTAGATGGTAGTGGTGAGGCGCTTTGTGTTGCCTTGTGTAAGAAAGGCACTCAAATTAAAGTGATTGATTTGTTTTTCGAAATTCGATTATTCAGCTCTTTTCTTCATGCTGTTTCCCAACTTTAAGCTTTCATTTTTGTCAGAAAGAGTCTTGTAAGAGTGAAATGAAGTAAACAAACAGACCACAACAACCCGCTTTGGGGCTGAGAGTGAGGGTGGTTCTCTCTTTCTTTTGTTTTCGTCTGTGAAAAATTTGATCTAAAGCTGCGTCAGAGATCCAAAAATAAATGCATGTGGAAAAAGAGAAAGTTTTTTGAGAGCGAGAAACAATCTGTATTCTAGACATTTGTGTGGATCCACGGCTGAGACCAAACAGGACAAACGTCTCATTAGAAAGCCATAGTTTCAAACGCTTGCAGCAGGAGACGGTTGTTGGGAGCGTGGCTGAATGGACTGTGAAAGCCTTTGGTCTGGAGGCGCCAGTGGCCACAGCCGTATACACAGCCGCTCCAGGGTTACTCTGCCCTGGAGCTACACACTCTGACTGAACAGGTCGACAAGATCATCTTTTAAAGTGCGGCCAGGAAACAATATGTTCCTGTGTGATAAAAGCCACCGCTGTAGATGCTCCAGCCTTCAGAGAGGAGGAGGAGTGGAGGTGGGAGTAGAGAGAAGGAGGAAAGAGGAGGGGAGAGAGTAAGTAAGAGGAGAGAGAGGAGGTGAGAGTAGAGAGAGGAAGTGAGGAGGTGAGAGTGGAGAGGAGAAGGAGAGAGGGGGGAGATAGGAGGCGAGAGTAGAGAAGAGGAGGAGAAGGAGAGAGGATGTGAGAGTAGAAAGGGGGAGGGGAGAAAGGGAGTGAGAGGAGAGAAAGGAGTAGAGAGCAGAGAGAGGAGGTGAGAGTGGAGAGGAGAAGGAGAGAGAGTAGAGAGGAGGTGGAGGAGGAGAAGAGGAGAAGAGGAGAGAGGAAGAGGAGGAGGGAAAAGAGAACACAGCTGAAGTTGTTTAAGGAACTAATTTCTATCATTTTAGGTTTTATTTCATGAAACCTTCTCTTAGATTTGACCAAAAACTTGTTTTGATGATTTCAAATTAGATTTTTGGATTACAGTATTTGTCAGACTGCAGAGATGTCAGATTTGCATCAGCGATTACAAAACAGTAGGAATGAGGAGCACACAACACAAGATAAGTGAGCAATTACTCTGTACTAAAATATTATGTTAAAATAATATAAAATAACGTCTCTAACTTTCTCTAACATTATAAAGAAGCAAGTATAAAATGCTGTATGTTTCAGTGCAATAAATATATAGTTGTATGTTTACATCCGTGTTAGCAGCAGAGGCTCTGGGTAAAGTGGTTCTGTACATTCTGATCATAAAGCCAAATGAAACCTCAGATTACAGAGCGGTGCAGTGGGCGGCTAAAGACGGTACTTTTCCAGCTAATGTAACGAGCCTTCTGCTAAACCCACTTATAGCATTTCACAGTCATTACCCACGCTCACGCACACGCTCACGCACACGCTGACCACTTTCTCCATACGTGCTCTTCTGCTCACAACCACCAGGGGGCAGTAACGGTCCGGGAATGGCGCCTGGCCCTGCTGTGCTGTCCCCGCAGTCTGAACTGAAGGCTGTTTTCTGAGCTCTGTGTGAGGACTCAAATGGCCCAAATTGGGTCAGTGGCCTCTTTCTGTGGAGTCTCCAAATGTTAAATGATTATTTAATGAAGAGCCCCAGACCGGGAGATTATACAGCAGCAGTCGCGCACGCCTGGCTCATGGCACGCAGTATTGTAAGCCTTATTAGCTCCGAATTGTCCATATTAAACCCAATTTGTAATCCCCAAGATGAAATGTAATATTTAGTGATATTTATTTTTCAGTGATAGAGAACAGGGCAGTCAGTATGTGGTAGTATTACAGTATTTTCTATATGTCCAGTGATATTAGAAATGGAGTTAAAGCTGGGGTCCCTGACTTTTTTACCCTTTCATAACACATAACACTTCAACAAAAAACATGCTATCCTTTGCATAAATGTAAGAAAGAACCCCGGGAGTCACTGTTTGCCTCGTTGGGCTGTGATGAGAGGCTGAGTGAGAGAGGTCCTCCATTTGTCACTTTTCTGTCTGGAAAAAAATGATCCAAATATGTGACAAAGGCCAAAAATACTATGTGAAAACAAGAGATATAAGTTTATAGAGCAACTACTACATGGAGTTTAGTAGTAGTTGGCGTCACGGTGGCGGAGTCAATAGCACTCTCGCTTCTCAGCAAGAAGGTCCTGGGTTCGAATCCCGGTCAGAACAGGGCCTCTCTGAGTGGAGTTTGCATGTTCTCCCCGTGTCTGTGTAGGTTTCCTCCGGGTGCTCCGGTTTCCCCTACCACTAAAAACCTGCACAATGGTTTGAATGTAAATGAGAGAGTGAATGGAGGGTGTTGATTGGAGCTGATGGTCCAGTGTGTTCTGGACTCGCTTCTGTCATCACCGTGTGTGGAACGATTGGAACAATATCTGACTCTGAACATTGTAAAGTGCTTTGGGTGACCTTGGTCTGTAAAATGCGCTATATAAATAAACATTACATTACATTACAGCGGGGCTCACTCTGGCTTTGTGGTGATTCATGTAACGACTGGGTTCTCCTCAAAACAGTTTGGTTCTGTCACAAGTTTTCACACGTATCTTTCACCTCAGTTATGTCTGTACAGTTTATCAGTTTTTGCGGTGGACAGAGAGGACCACCCTGACTCAGCCAATCAGCTCTCGCCTTGTAAATAACGCTTTATAATAGAGGGTCCCTGGCTTTCACACCAGCGAGCACATTTCTCTCTCTGGTCTCTCAATCTCTCTCTGATTTATCTCTCTGGTCTCGCTTTGGTGTCTCTCTGGTCTCTCTCTGGTCTCTCTCTGGTCTCTCGCTCTGGTCTCGCTTTGGTCTCTCTCTGGTCTCTCTCTGGTCTCGCTCTCTGGTCTCGCTCTCTGGTCTCACTCTCTGGTCTCTCTCTGGTCTCTCTCTGGTCTCGCTTTGGTCTCGCTTTGGTCTCGCTTTGGTCTCTCTCTCTGGTCTCGCTCTCTGGTCTCGCTCTCTGGTCTCGCTCTGGTCTCGCTCTGGTCTCTCTCTCTGGTCTCTCTCTGGTCTCGCTCTCTGGTCTCGCTCTGGTCTCACTCTCTGGTCTCTCTCTGGTCTCGCTCTCTGGTCTCACTCTCTGGTCTCACTCTCTGGTCTCGCTCTCTGGTCTCGCTCTCTGGTCTCGCTCTCTGGTCTCGCTCTCTGGTCTCGCTCTCTGGTCTCTCTCTCTGGTCTCTCTCTCTGGTCTCTCTCTCTGGTCTCTCTCTCTGGTCTCGCTCTCTGGTCTCGCTCTCTGGTCTCGCTCTCTGGTCTCGCTCTCTGGTCTCGCTCTCTGGTCTCGCTCTCTGGTCTCGCTCTCTGGTCTCGCTCTCTGGTCTCGCTCTCTGGTCTCGCTCTCTGGTCTCGCTCTCTGGTCTCGCTCTCTGGTCTCGCTCTCTGGTCTCGCTCTCTGGTCTCGCTCTCTGGTCTCGCTCTCTGGTCTCGCTCTCTGGTCTCGCTCTCTGGTCTCGCTCTCTGGTCTCGCTCTGGTCTCGCTCTGGTCTCGCTCTGGTCTCGCTCTGGTCTCTCTCTTTGGTCTCTCTCTTTGGTCTCTCTCTTTGGTCTCTCTCTCTGGTCTCTCTCTTTGGTCTCTCTCTCTGGTCTCTCTCTGGTCTCTCTCTGGTCTCTCTCTGGTCTCTCTCTGGTCTCGCTCTGGTCTCGCTCTGGTCTCGCTCTGGTCTCGCTCTGGTCTCGCTCTGGTCTCGCTCTGGTCTCTCTCTCTGGTCTCTCTCTTGTCTGTTACGAATGGTACGATCCGATCTGATTTCTTGACAAATTGTTACTCAAACAACACTCTTTCTGTTGGGTCAAACATAACTGTATATTTATGAAAAAATAACAAAATCAAAAACAGCTAACAACAGCACAAACTGATGTCCTCCATCTTTACATCTTCCAACACTTTCCGTTTCTTCTGCATTAGATCCAACACCATGTGGCACTGGCCAAACCATGTTTTCCTTATCAGAACTAAAACCAACAATTACAACCCAGGAGTGAGCGAAGTTCTCTTCCCCGAGGCACACATTCAGACGTGTGGAGAAGCAACATGATCATTTATCTGTGTGTTCGTACCACTGTGTTCTCATTGGCTGAAACGTACTTTATAAGTGAAGCTGTGATGTCATATTAATAAAGGCTAAAGCTTCCCTCTGGCCACATCTCACCGATCCACTCTAACAACCAGAGCCCCGGGTTAGAGACTGCTCAGGCCTAATCCTATATACGCTCCCCACATGGTCTCCAACCATTCCTCACTTTCACACACTATGGTTTTCCTTTGCCAAATCTAATCAGTTAATAATAATAATCCGTTAACTCATTGACTGCCAGCTGTTTTTGATGATTTCACTGATTCTCAAGACCCACAGAATATTATTTCCTAAGACTATGTAAAATATGAAACCAGATCCTGAAAGACTGGATTGTCTACTGATCAGCAAAAATAAGTTTGTTTTTAGCTATTTTTATTGTCCTGTAATCCCCAGTCGAAGAGAGGGTCTCAGACAAATACGCCAATGAGTTAACAATGCATGCTAACATTAAGTGCATGAAACTGTGACTGTATATCAGCAGTGGAATGATGTCACTACAGTGTTAGCCGAATGAAAAAGACCAATGGACCAATTTCCTTATAAAGGCATGTGTTGCTAAGGTGGTTGCTAAGGCAAGCAGTGACTCAAGTTTCCAGTGAATGAAGGCATCTGATTGGTCAAACCTCATATCTGGCTCATATCTGGATTTACAAAAACAATGTCACAAAAAACACCAGGATCAGAGTGAGTTGGAGCAAAACTTTGTCCATGAGCACTTCCCTAAAGACTTTCATTATGCTAGCGGGTTAGACTTGTCCATTCATCTACAGTCTATGGTTCCAAAAAGTCATAAGCACCATGAATGCACCATAGCTTATCTGATGAGAGGGGTCCATGTCCTTCAACTAGAATATTTATGTTTTTTCTTTTGTTCAGTTCCAGGGGTTCCCAGAGCCAGACATGGACTTAGCCGCTCCACAGATCTGACATATCTACGATGGTGGCCCCTGGTTATCTAGACCTGCCATATACTGTGAAACTCTCCAGGAAAATGCAACGGGATTTTGGTGGCGGTGGCAAGCAAGGAGGCAGAAACAGACTTTAGAAATGTGCCAATTAAAGAGGCAATTACCATAAGGACGTACAAGCAAACAAGTGCAATAATAATGCCCGGTCTATTTCATAACACACCAAAATCCCACCCCACCATTAAAATTCTCCCAAAGTCATGTTTCCAAATATGCAGCAAAATCTCTCTTCATGAAATAACCACGAAAAATGCAACCCCAGAAGCAGATGGAATACTTTATAACCTCTTTAAAACTATAAACTATAAAACTCTCATTGCTATAGCGAAACTCCCTCACTATCTGGCGCCCATTATCTCGCCGGCGATTTGGTGTGTGGTCTCTCTATACCGTGCGCAGAAATCGCAAACATCTTATTTTTACGAAGTGCGACAAATCTGATAATTAGGTGTGCGTCCCGGCAGGTCACGCGGCGCCTCTTTCCCGAGTCAGACATGAAATTGTGGATGTTGTGTTTGAGCTGGCGGCATCTGGTCCATTGTCTGGATCCACGGCCGGCTGCTGATTAGCTGCTCTGCTACTGCGCCTGTGTGTACTCTGTGTAGTACTCTGTGTTGGAGTTTGCGTAGCGTCTGTGCGGTGGTGTGATAGACGGAACGAGAGAGAGGGGGAGAGAGAGAGAGAGAGAGAGGGACGGAGAGGGAGGGGATGTGAATGGAGGGGAAGTGTGTGGCGCTATTTATTTATGTGGCAGTGTGGGCGGCAGGGTAAAATCAAGTTCCCGAGAGCGAGCGGCTGAAATTATAAGAATTATACAATGCATCACGTATGGCAGCGGGCTGAGAGAGAGAAGGAGAGAGGAGAGAGAAGGAAAGAGAAGGAGGGAGGGGAGCGAGGAGAGAGAGGAGAAAGGACAGAGAGGGAAAGAGAAGGGGAGAGGTGAGAGAAGGTAAGAGGAGAGAGAAGGAGAGGGGAGAGAGGAGAGAAGGAGGGAGAGAAAGAGTGAGTTGGAGAGAGGAGAGGAGAGGAGAGAAAGAGAAGAGAGAAGGGAAAGGAGAGAGAGGGAGAGAGAAGGAAAGAGGTGGGAGTATGTGAGAGAAGTAGAGGAGTGTGAAAGAGAGGACAGAAGAAGAGAATGAAAGAGGAGAGAAGAGAGAAGAAGAAGGAGAGAGAAGAGGAGAGAAAGAGAGGAGAGAGGACAGAGACGAAGAGAAAGAAAAGGTCAGGAGCGAAGAAGAGAGAGGAAGAAAGAAGGAGAGAGGAGAAGAAGAGAGACGATAAGAGGAGAGAGAAGGCAAGAGAAGTGTGAAAGAGAGGACAGGGACGAAGAGAAAGAAAGCAAAGGAGAGGAGAGAGAGGAGAGAGAAGAGAGGAGAGAGAGACAGTAAGAGGAGAGAGGGAGGTCTGGTGCCTGAATAAATACTGCGGTGGATGGAGTGCTCTCAGTCTGAAACATTTCTTTATAGAAGAACTCTTTGACTTGAGCAGAATTTAAAGGTAAAGTGTTTTTGTTTTTTATCGTCACCAAACTTATTCTTCTGCAGCTTTTATTATACATTACTTTAAATATGATTGCAGCAAACATGATCTTTGGCAGTTTCTTCTAACGCATTCTTGTAAAGCAAAGGAAACGCTTTCACTGCAATTTTTAATGACGACTTTAAAATACAGCTTGGCAAAATATTATTGTAGCTATACAGTCACAATATTATTGTGGCATTATAGTTAGGTAAAATATTGTGTAAAAAGTGACTTAAAGGTTTATAGGAGGATTTTCCCAAATTTTAAGAAAGACCCGCCCTCTCCACTTTCTTTGTCACGTATCACCAGAATGATTGACAATCGGGAGGACCAATAGTCTTGATGATCCACCTGGAAGTCCACTATTCTATTAACAGTCAGTGTTAGTTGCTGATGCTAGTTAGCTGATGGGTCCTAAAGTTCCATGTTATTACTCATATGAAAACTAATTGTTTGTTAAGCTTTTTTGCACCATGTTTCAGTTAAGTTACATTTATTTTTTCACAGCCCTACATCACAGCAGCAGATCAGAGAATTAAACAACGTCTGCTATCGTTGTGTCCTTGGGCAAAGCACTTTACCCCACTTTGCCCAAGTACTTTGCCCACACTTTTGAGTAATTGTATGCTACATGCCTTGATGTGTGTGTGTGTATTCATAAAACTGAAATGATTCTTCACTGAGGGACGAATAAAGGACTATCTTCTTCTCCTCCTTCTACTAATAAATGTCCTTAAATGTCCCGGATCATCACCGTCCTTAGTCCCTCCTACATCAATAAGCAACAACTCAAAACCCAGTGGGAAAAAAGTGAGTAACTTGTGGGAGGCCCATATTGAGAGAGATCCGCTCCCACAGACATACAGGCGATAGATGAAATTATGAGCTGAATCTGTCACAATGAAGTTTTTGCCGTTGCTTGTTTTGCTGCTAAAGCCTGGGAGAGGAGGCAACTGATCCTGTACCCTGTAGGAGATGTTAGGTGCATGACACTCGAACTCAAACTCCAGACCTCAGGCTGTAGAACGAGGACTGAGGTGAGGTGTGGTTCTTCATAAGGTAATGCGTGCACTCGGCTGACTCCACGTCTGTCAGTGGAGTTGTGCAGGTGCATGTTGCTGCCCTCTGCTCTCCTTCTGTCGCTGAGAGTCTCACGCTGCCACTGGATCCACATGAATCAAAGTACACATGAGCTGCGGCCTGAGCACAGCACGTATGAGGCTCGTGCAGAGAGCAGCCTCCTCAGCCACAGGAGCCATGAACCCAGGTTTGATCTGAGCCTCGCTACAGAAGCTACAGCCGCCACAGCCGCTACAGCTGCCCCCAGGGTGAGGGAGTAGCGGCCTGACGCAGAGAGGCCTCGTTCAGCAGAGACCCCCGACAGCCAACATAAATGTGAAGTACGTTCTGTCTGTGAGCGGCCGGCAGCGTGACGACAGAGAGTGTGGGCTTGTCAGAGGTGGTCGTCTCTGAACACTTGAATTTAACACTAGAACTCCCAGAGCAGTCGATTTCACGGGTTTTATCTGTCATTTATCTGTTTTATCATTTTGACTCAGCTCATAAACCTGTTTGGTCTTTATAGCTGTGTCTTCTTCTGTTTGCAAAAGTCATTTATTTCTCTAATTTTGAGGATTTTTTTTGTTTTTTTTTTATATTTGAGAAGTTCTTCCTTTAACTTCCAGAGCAGTCAATATGACGGCTCCAATCATTTCAAATTCAAATGTAGTCATATTTGGTCAATGGTAACAACATTTTTCTCCAAGGTGCTGGTCCGGGACTGGTCTGGGACTGGTCTTGCCTGGCCTGCCAAACGATATGCTTTTTCAAAGACATATAGTTGTTACGGGCAACGACCTATTGTGCCAGTTGTGCACTAGATGGCGCTCCCGTTGCCCTTTGTGTTTGTGTGTGCGCCTTCGTGTTCTGTACAGGTGTCTGTGCGGGAGATCTATTGGAGGGACTTGAAGTGTGGGCGTGGCCGGTCTGACACCTGAGTGGCTGTAGTGGGACAAGAGCGTGGACGTCTTCCAACCCCGGGGATCCATCACTGAGGGCGTCCCCATAAAACCTCCCACTTGCCGTCAGCTCGGGGCAGCTGGACTTGTCCGTGCCAGTCTGCCGTCACTGCTCCTCCTGTATTGTTCTGTTCCCTTACGTTGTCACTTTGTAATTTTGAGCTCTAGTTTTGTATAGTGACTTTCGTTTTGTATTATCAATAGTATTATTATTTCTGTATTCCTCCTTCGTTTCCCAATTCATTTTATTTTCTGTCATCATTAAAAACTTACTTTAAAATGGACAAATGCCAATTCCATCTGGTTTTTTGCTACGTTCTTACCTCCTAGCTGAGCTGGACGTAACAAAATTGGGGGCTCGTCCGGGATCAGGTAATCCTTTTCCCATGTTCATTTAAAAGAAGTAGGTACCAAATTTTGGCAGATTTAATAAGTGAATTGTCGTGCGCAATATTCTCAGGTGTTCCCGTGCAAACTTTTAATATGGCTGACTTTGACAGATTTTTATCACATCCTACAGAGGAGGAGTTGAATAAATTTAAGAAAACTGAGTTAGTTGATATTGCAGAACTGTGCCAAATTGAAGTGGACAAAAACTTAAAGAAAGCAGAGTTGAAACATATTGTTGCATCCTGGCTGGTGGAGCATGGCGGCATGCACGTTCCTAGGCTTGAGGTGGAGGTCGTTGCTGGTCATTCGGAGCGTCCCGAGGCAACCTCTCTGGTATTGGGCCCGGAAGTTTGTCCATCCACAGCACGCGTCCCTCCCAAAGCAGAGGAGAGGCTGACAACGTCATCTTCTCCACCCGGTGTGTCTGAGAGTAGAGGCCGGCCTGATCACCCGACCCGCTTCTCTTGGGACCACTCGCTGGGTAGCCCGTCCCGTTTCCCCCAGGTTCCTACGCGGCACAGAGTACCTGTGGAGCGCCTGGGCGAGGAAGCGGAGGAAAGGGAGAGGGAGCGGCAAGGGACTATGGAACTTCAATACCGACTCAAGAAACTTGAGATCGAGGCAGAGACTGCGCTGAAAATACGGCGGCTCGAGCTGGAGGCAGAAGGCCGTCTTCCTCTTAACCCTAGCCGGGTCGTTGCTGCTGTTGAGCCAGCCCACAGTCCAGTCCAACCTGTTGATGTGAGTAAATATGTTTCGCTTTTTCCAAACTTTCGTGAGTCTGAAATTGACAGTTATTTTTCTGCTTTTGAACGCATAGCCCAGGCTATAAATTGCCCTCCTGAGCTTTGGTCCACCTTGCTCCAGTGTAAGTTAACTGGGAAAGCACAGGAAGTTTCTGCTGCTCTGTCTTTGGAGGAAAGTATGAGATATGAGTCTGTTAAAGTTGCTATTTTACGTTCGTATCAGCTGGTCCCTGAGGCCTACCGGCAGCGCTTCAGAGGCCTCAAGAAGGCCCCAAATCAGACCTATGTAGAGTTTGCCCGAGAGAAACACACTTTATTTGAGAAATGGTGCACTTCATCACAAGTTAATTCATTTTGTGATTTGCGTGAATTAATTTTGTTGGAGGAATTCAAAGATAATTTAGCGGAGAGAGTTGTTATGTATTTGAGTGAACAGAAAGTTACCACGTTACAAGAGGCCGCGGTGTTGGCTGATGAATTCGCCCTGACTCATAGGACCACATTTGGTACGGCGAATAACCGGTCCTTTGTCTCAGAGCCAATTCGTAGGTCTGCCAACACGCCACCCGTTCGCAAAGAGCAACGAGAGTGTTTTTACTGTCACAAACCTGGACATGTCATCTCTAACTGTTTGGCTCTTAAGCGTAAATCCAATTATTCTGCCACGGACTCGTTTGCTCAGTCCCAAGATTGATTTTGTTTGGTCGCAGGAGTGTGACCATGCGTTCTCCAGTTTAAAGTTTTTGTTGTTCGCTCTTCAGCATTTTGAGGTGTATGTTGGGTCGAGTTCGTTGCCTGTGTTGGTTTTTACAGACCATAACCCTCTTGTCTTTTTGTCCCGCATGTTTAACCATAATCAGCGGTTGATGAGGTGGGCTCTGATGGTGCAGGACTTTCATCTCGAAATCCGTCACAAGAAAGGAGTGGAAAATGTGTTGGCCGATGCCCTGTCCAGGTTTTGACAGTCCATCGCTATAGTACCCCCTGGTGATTACCGTAGTTCCAATTGGCTACCTGACTGTGTTTATTGAAAATGAGTAGTTTCGCTCTTAAGGGGGGGAGTGTTACGGGCAACGACCTATTGTGCCAGTTGTGCACTAGATGGCGCTCCCGTTGCCCTTTGTGTTTGTGTGTGCGCCTTCGTGTTCTGTACAGGTGTCTGTGCGGGAGATCTATTGGAGGGACTTGAAGAGTGGGCGTGGCCAGTCTAACGCCTGAGTGGCTGTAGTGGGACAAGAGCGTGGACGTCTTCCAACCCCGGGGATCCATCACTGAGGGCGTCCCCATAAAACCTCCCACTTGCCGTCAGCTCGGGGCAGCTGGACTTGTCCGTGCCAGTCTGCCGTCACTGCTCCTCCTGTATTGTTCTGTTCCCTTACGTTGTCACTTTGTAATTTTGAGCTCTAGTTTTGTATAGTGACTTTCGTTTTGTATTATCAATATTATTATTATTTCTGTATTCCTCCTTCGTTTCCCAATTCATTTTATTTTCTGTCATCATTAAAAACTTACTTTAAAATGGACAAATGCCAATTCCATCTGGTTTTTTGCTACGTTCTTACTCCCTAGCTGAGCTGGACGTAACAATAGTCTGGGAACGAGCTTGATCTCAGCGAATTCCCGGTGGGCGTGGTTGACAGACTGCATCAACCAATTAGATGCACACAGGATATGACGCAGCAACTAGCGGCACCCAAGCCGTTTCAGTAAACACAAAACAAGGGATGGCGGCATGTCAGCTAGTGCAAATGTAAATGACTGCTGTCGATTTTGTAACAAAAACTTAAAGATACGAGGAGTTATTAGCAACTCAATTCCGTTGTTTGCTTCCGCCTCTAGGTGAAAGGAAGTCCCGCCTCTCGGTGCGTGATTGGACCGATGTGGGTAAAATCGTGAAATGATAGGCTAGGAAGAGGTGTCCAGACGGTTCTTCTTTTGAACAGAAAGGAGGAGTGTCTGGCAGGCCAGGCAAGGACTGGTCTGGGACTGGTCCTGAATAAGTCAAAGCGTTTTGGCTGAATTTAAGTTTCATTAACCAGTTTTGGCACATACTAAAGGTGAGGAAAGTAAAACAACCTTACCATTACTTACAATAAAACTGGTGGAAAACATTTTGGGGACATTTTTCAACAGTATATTCAGTGTATTCAGTATATTCTATAACCCTATATCACAACATTAGTTATCTCGGATTACTTTACAAAACCATTACATTTGCAAACACAGATCAGAGAATCAAACAGTTCAAACACAAGAAATGCAATGATTAAAACACAGAGCCTTTGGTCCATAAGAGGCAGAGACCAAACCTCACACATGAGACTAAAGAGATGGTTGCACACGCCTGAAGTTATGTCAGCGGTGATGATCTGTGATGATCTGTGATGATACTTAAGAATACTCAGAGCAAACTTGTGCATGTGTGTTTCTCACCCGTGGTCGTAGTTGTAGTAATCCTGTGTGTAGTAATCCTGTCCTGGATCGATGCCTGACTCCATGGACAACTCCTGCAGAAAGACCACACAAAGTTATGTACACAAAAACAAAATACAAAACATACAAATACAGTTTCAAAAAAGTAAAAAAGCAGAAGAAAGAGAAGGAGTTTAGTGTCCAAGTACCTCAGGTCTGAGCAGAGAGGGCCGCAGCAGCTGCTGCGTCTTCACAAACCAGAGGGAAGAGGAAAATAGCAAAAAACAACAGCTTTTAAAACACATCTTGATGTTTATCACTCTTTTTGTCACTGTTCAATGAAATGATATGAACTTCATGAATAAATATAGAAACATGGCACTAACCACATTCATAATTATAGATACACTGCAAAATGATTACATTTGAGGTAATAATTGCTTGAATAAAGTGTTCACATTTCTGACTTATTTTTCATCACTTTTTGCAGTGTACTCTAATGATATTTTCGATCGTCATGAAACTCAGTGAGAAACATCAAGACAGAAGTGATCCATGCCTGAGACCATGCCACACAGAGACAAAGATACAGTCTGATTATAGATACATACCTCATGCTGGCCGTACAAGCCTAAACGCCTACAATGGACAAAGAAAAACACATTATAAAACATAGTACTATTGCACAAGATGAGAGGAAGTGTTTCTTATTTAAAAACATCATGTACTTGTTGCAGATTATGAACTAAAACACCCTTTATACACAGCAATGTTCATGTATCTGTAGATATTTGGGAAAACAGGACATGGAGGTAGGAGAGTGGATAAGTGTGTGTGTGTGTGTGTGTGTGTGTCATGGTGTGGACTTTCTGTTGATGTATCTGGTTTTATTTTGATATGTTTGTTCTCTTGTTGCAAGTTTTACTTCCTGTCTGTCTCGTTGATTGTTTGCCCCTCCCTGATGTGCTACACCTGTGTCTACCTGTGTGTATTTAGACCCTGTGCTCCTGTCCTCTTGTTGTCGGTTCATTGTGGTTTTTCCCGCATGTCTTGTTCCCGGTTGCAGTTATACTTTTTGTGGCGTTTATTAAATTATATTATTTTTGCAGTTCTGCTTTTGGGTCCTTCCTTGTTTACCCGTGACTGTGTGTGTGTGTGTGTGTGGTATTGGCATGTATGTACTGTATGCATTTCTAACTTTTATCATTACTAAACTTTATATTGTATTGTTGAGCATGTAGCAAAGTTTCCATGGGGCTAATCTTAGATAAACAAGTAAATTAATAAATAAATAGATTGATTAGAACATAAAAAATAAATACATACTGTAAATAAATACACTAAAATGTCAAAAATAATCAATAAATAATTAAATAAATAAATATGAAAGCATAAAAATACATTTATGAACTAATTAATAAAAACGTTAAAATGACTAAATTAAAAAAATATAAATACACAAAATAAAATTAAATAATCACAGCATGGTCGGCTGTCTGTTCTTCCTTTACCATCCTAATAGATGTTATCGATCATATTCTCTCCCATACATTCAGACCAAAATGACATCTGTCTTCTCTATATACAAAGACAATTACTGCCCAAAAACCTCACTTAGAGAAGTTTCTCTTCCAAATCCCACGGCCGAGGTTAATAACTACATGTCTGAGGGTTTGAGGAGAGTGGAGCAGTTTTGATGCTGAGACGCTGTAATGAAGTCTTGACAACCTAAATCTCCACCATTAATGTCATCTTTGTTTACGCCGTGTTTTTAAAGCGTTCTGAGGTCACTGAGGCCGAGCCAGACGAGCCGGCAGATGCACAAAGTCCGACTTGAAGGAAAAGAAGAAGAAGATTAAAGCCGCAAGCGGCATCTAACGGCCCTCGCCGCACCACGCACCGAGGTGGCGCTGACGCGCCATTTTTTTGCCCCCCCGATGGGAGCGACACTGTGCATTTTGAATTACTATGATCAGTGATTGTGTGTGTCTTTGAAAAGGTAAACCTCATTCTCCCCATGTAATACTTGACTCAGTCTGTAGGGGGCGCTATTGTTGCAATTTCGTCTTTTACAATTTCAGTTTACCCAAACCCAAGAGTTGAACAATCATTTCAAATTTTGTGAGAATCGGACTTTGTATGTGCAAATGGTGGCATTTAATGTTGTGCAACAGCGCCCCCTACAATTTAATTTTTTTAGTGTTATACCAAAGAACACCAAACTAATACACTTTATGCCTGAAAAAAGCTTGTGGCAAAGTTTGGTGAGTTTTTGTGTTTGTTATGTGGGTCAAATATAAGATCAAACAACATAAAACCTAAATACCTGTATCCCCATGTAAACCTTTACTCAGCCTGTAGGGGGCGCTAATGGGCCAATGTCATTGTTCACACAGTCATGTGACCTAGGCCCAGGAGTTGAACAACCGAGTCAAGTTTAGTGCAAATCAGAGTTTGTAAATGTGCTCCTGTTTGTTCATACAATCTGAGTGTGTCCATACAGTCTAACATGGAGATAACATGGGAACTTCACACCTCTCTATGAAAATGACCACACTTTGGGAGTCTGTCACACTCAGACCGTTTGACTAATTAAAACTCTATATGCAACTATTGATGGTCCATGTGTGGACACCATGTGGAGCGATTTTCAGACAAATTAGTGAAAGGGCCGAGGCTGGTTTGATGTTTGAGCGAGGTGTACTTTTCAGAGATTTAACGATTTTCTCATAGACACAGACAGGGGAGTGTTGGTCGTCGCCACGGCAACAGGGTAAAAAATAATCATATGTTGTCATTGACTTTTTGAATCCAGATGACAAAACAGAATTATGTGCAAAATTTCAAACATTTTGACAAAACTAAATTTTAAAAAGCCCATGTAAAACTTTAACATAGTCTGTAGGGGGCGCTAATGAGTCAATTTCAATATTTCAACTTTCAAATGACCTAGACCCTGGAGCTGAACAATGGATTAAAATTTTGTGCAAATCCGACTATTTTTGTGCAAATGGGAGCAAATTTGCTTTTGTCAAAAATTGGGAAGAAAATGTCACATTTTGCCGCTCCGCTGCTCGGACAACGTTTAACTGATCGGAATTCTATATTCAATAATAGATGGGACATGGGTTTAGACCATGTGGAGCGATTTTGAGACAAATCGGTGAAGCGGCCGAGGAGGAGATAATTTCCAGCCGACATGTGTGAAAAAGATCAATTTTCATTTTTCCATTTTCCAATTAAATTAATAAGCTTCCTGTTTGTCAGGGGGCGGAGCCATAATAACTTTTTTTTCATGTCTTGACCTGAGGAACATGTGTACCGAATTTTGTGGCTCTACGACAAACTTGACTTTCGACCCCCTCCCATAGGCGCAATGTAAACTGACTTTTGTAGGGGGCGCTATTCTGACATTTTTTTAGTCCCATAAAAATAAACACCAAAAAAATTAATTTTTCACCGGTTCTGAATTTTGGGCAAAATTTCACAACTTTTCATCAATGTTCAGGGGGTCAAATTAAGGTTCAAAGCGCAGAAGAAAAAAGAAAGAAAGAAAGAAAGAAAGAAATAATAATAAGGAATTTTTTTTAAAACTTTGAGCAAAAACAATATAGGTTTCCATAGTAATACAAATGATACGTCGTTTTAAAGCGAACGACCAGACGAACGCAACTATTGGGTTCTCGGTGATTGACGAGCGCTGACGCGCTCGTCAATCACCTCGCCATCATGAGGTCACCCACCCCCCCCATAGGACCCCATTCATTACACTGTGTGCTACAGCAGGAGCAAAGCCATTCAGTGCCTCCGGCACTGTTTTGTCAGTGTCTGGGAACGCGCCGTCGGGCTTGGGGGACGAATGTCCGGGCTTCGCCCGGACATTCGTCCGTAAAACAGTTGAAGGAACCCCCCTTTAATAGGACTTCAATCATTTCACTGTGTACTACAGCAGGAACAAAGCCATTCCGTGCCTCCGGCACGGATTTATCAGTGCTTGGGCACATGCCGTCGCGTGCAGGTCACAATCTCCGGGCTGCGCCCGGAGATTGTGACTTAAAACAGTTCAACGAGTAATGCCTGGGCTTCGCCCAGGCATTACTCGTTGGAAAAGCAATAGGCCCTTACCCCGGTTGGGGCTCGGGCCTAAAAAAAAGGGGGTTGTTTTAGTATTTGTCGGCAGTGCACTGGGCAACAGCAAAACATATTTAGCTGAAGAAAAAAAATCAATGTCAGTTGAAGTCTGGGTCAAACTGTCCTTTCCAACTGGGAACTGACGGCCTTTAAAGTGCTGTGTAAAGCCACCGGACTCACCGACTGAATGAGCACTTCTCTCACCGCGGGACGAGCGCTGCGTTAACCTTTCTGTGACTTGGTGAAATAATCATTTAATCAGGCGTAAAAGAGTCAGAATTGTTATTATTAAGGGTTTGGACCTCAACAGATGACATCACTTGAGCCTCGTCCCTTATGATCGTTACCTTCACTGTAAAAAAATAATAAAATATTAGGTATTGCTGTTGTGAATCGAGTGGTTTTTATCTTAATTAGCACATTCTGAAGGTCGTTAATTAGCTAAATTAAGATACATTTAGCCAATTTTGACTTGTTATTCGCAATTTTAGCAGTGTTAAACTACTGTCAAAAATTTTCTAATGGGACAAAGCAAAATGATCTTGTTTTAAACAGATACAAGCAACAGTTCTTGAAATGAGACTAAATGGCTTTGTTCATTCATTTTCAACCCCTTTATAAGTGAATTTCTGGGTCGGGAGGGGGGGAATAAAAAATTGCAGGTGGTGGGTTAAGACAGTTAAATACTCAAAATAAAAAATATAAAAAAAAACACTTGATTTTAGAATTTATTATCTCATCATTTATAACTTTTTGCAGTGTAGGTTGTGACTTCCTGTTACTTACAACGATAAGAAAAATACACTCTTTAGGGACTGATGTTCATGTTTTGAAGCGATGCCAATGATTCTTTTGGAGTTCATAAGTTCTTCTTGAATGCCGCCTGTGATGCCACAAGGGCCTTGCTCGCTGAAGTGCAGCACCTGGGGCCCGTCCCAGATGTTGAGAAACATACGCAGACAGAACATTTATTAATTATGGATATTGGTCCTCGATCCCCAATGGATCCTATGTGTCATTAAGTGTTTGCTTCTCTGATCTGTGTTGGCGAATCCACAACGTTGTTTAGTCCTCCATGATTTAGAGCTGTAAAAAAACAACTTGAAACATGCAAAGTCCACTCAGAAAGACCGAGTTCTGACCAGGAATCCAACTCAGGACCTGGTTGCTGAGTTGAGAATGCTAACCACTCAGCCATCATGGACGATTACCCGTTTATCAACTCTTTTAAAACACCAATCATCAAATGAATGCTTTATTTTTCTACAAATGATCATGTATTTCATATTTAAAGACACAATAACTTGATAAACCACACACTTGGACAAAATATCTGCAGCAGAATACCACTTCTAAAGAAAGATCTTTCACACGGGACTCTGCAGTAAATACAGTGTGCATGTTCTGCTGCTGCTGCTGCTGACTTTTTACAGTCATCAATAATAGATGTGGAGTACAACATGAGACTCTGAACTTTAAACATAACGAACAAGTCTATATTCAGTGCATTTTTACAGAAATCGTTGGTGGCTGAATAACGTTAGAAGATTAGAAACTACAAATCTGTGAAGTCTCGGCCGGTCACTGATTATGTGGTCATGGGTCAGACTCTGATCACTTCACTGCAGAGTGAGTTTTTTTTTTAAGTAGCAATATGTTTTCATGTCAAGTCATCATTAAATGGCCCTAATATGTACATATAAAAAAGCATTTATAAACCATGCTCTTTTGAATACTTATTTTGGAATTTCAAAATTAGTTTTACCGCACCTAAATCTTGTTATTGTTTTCATTTTAATGTCCCGTCCTCCACCATTTCACCAATCAGAAAGTCTGTGATCCACGTCTCCAGAACTCACCGCGTCGAGCTAATGTCACTGGTTAAATAACATGTGGCTGCAGAACAGGACCTTTGCGAAAAAGTTGTTGGTTATAGATTTGTTGTTGACAAAACTCTTGTATATTCAGATTGTATGGTCCCAGCTGGATTCGTCTGCATATCTGGCAACCTGAGTCAGGGAGAGTTGGAGAGGTTGCAGTACCACTTTTGCCCAGAGTTGCACATACTGCTCCTTTAACTAGTTTCATACAAATCATTAGCTGTATTACCTCGAAGCTCATTAAACATCAGGTTTGAGGGTCAAGAGGGTAAAAAGCACATTAGGATTTTAGACATTGGTCATGCGCTCCCGGTAAACCAGTGTCTTCTATGTGTTTGTTATGAATGCATTTAGTGTGAACGGTTTGATTCTCTGATCTGTTGTTGTCAGACCAACAACTTTGTAAAGTCCTCGGAGACGGCTACAGTTAAGGCTTTACACAAATATATTTTATTTAATTTTCTAAAATGTTTTTGTGTTGCTCCAGTTGCATGTTTACCACCAGACTGTTCAGTACAACAGATGAAAAGATGAATGAATGTATTTCTATGTTGGTATATTCTGTGGTCCAGTTTGTTCACACGACGAGCCTTTGAGAGCCCGAGTGTGTGTGCGCATTGCCACACAAACACACACACAATAGGCAAATACCACTAGGTTTTGGTCTATTGTAGATTAAAAACTTCTTAGAGACCTTTCTTTTTAGTACACACGCACGCACGCACGCACGCACGCACACACACACACACACACACACACACACACACACACACACACACACACACACACACACACACACACACACACACACACACACACACACACACACACACACACACACACACACACACACACACACACACACACACACACACACACACAAACACATACAAAAAAGCACTTAAAACAATGACAAATGAACATGAACTACAAACACAAAGCAAACACCCAAAATTACATTTGCGATTCAAGTCTTCAGGTGGGACGGAGAGAAAGTAACACAAATGAATGTCAAAGGAAGAAAAGAAAAGTGGAGAGACTTCCATCGCCCTCGTCCATGTGTGGCAGCAGCGGTGTCTATTGTCAAGTGAAACCAGGGTAATGAGCTGGCAAAATGAAGACGCATCGCACAACAATGACATTCAGAGAGGAGACGCATCAGATTCACACACACACATACACACACGCACACACACACGCGGGCCGTTTCTTTAAATAATCTCAAAAAAGGGGAATAATTGTGTCCATTAATCACAGACAGGCACATTTTTGCATCTTCAGTCATCCCGTCACCTTTGTGTTCTCATAAAGGCAGGATTACCGTGGCGACGTGAGTAGGTGCTGTGACTGACACATGAGTGGAAGGGGAGATAAAAGTCGATGAATAGAAGACATAATCGTGTGCAGATGAAAAGAACCTATCTACGGAACAGCCTGGAACAGAATGGTCTCTTCGTGGGCTCCGTCTCGCTATGTGTGTGTGTGTGTGCACTTGTTTTCAACTCCTAGTGGGTTCCATAACCTGAGATTCCACTCACGTCATGGGGACTGGTTTTACGTGGTGGGGCCCGAACACCGGACCCCACTGGTCCAAGCTTAATAATCAATGGGTAATGCTTTTCTAACAGTCCTTATGCAGTCTCTGTAAAAATATGGAAAGGACCCCTGGAGGTTTACTTTCCTGAAAAAAGTGTGTTATGTGTCGGAACCCTGGTGGTGGGTTGCGGGATATCAGGGAGGGGCACACTGGGGCAATTTCAGTCCAGCAGGCTGGAGCCAATCATGGAGCAGCACAACAGAGGAAGTCAGGTGAAAAGGTGCAAGTGTGTGGTTCATTAGGCTGCAAGAAATCATGGAGGAGCACACTGAAGCGCACGCTTACAACCCACTGGTAAGTGCTGACTACAAGTCATGACTTCAAATTGTTATATAGAATTATTACAAATTATTTGTTGTTTGTGCAGCTTAGTCAAGAGTCCCTAATTGATGAAGTCGACTCAGATTCTGACGATTTAACTGTCAAGAAGAAACCTGTAAAAAAGTATGGAAAAAGAAAAATCAAAAACACTTTTCTTCAAGACTCGGAAAGTGACGAACCAAAGGCAAATAAGATTGTTATCATGCAGCTGCAAAAGAAGAAAAATGGGGGGAGAGTTTACAGCAAGAGGCACTTCTGCCTCTACTGTTCAATGTCCTGCCACAAAATGTCCCGTCATTTGACTAGAAAACATGGAAATGAAAGTGACGTAGCCAGAGCATTGGCTCTACCTGTGAAGTCTAAAGCACGTAAACTTCAGTTTGATTTGATCAGGAATAGTGGAAACCGTGAGCACAATTTTGAGGTTTTAAAGGCCGGCATTGGAACTTTAGTCCCAGCTAAACAGCCAAATTCCCCAGTTAAATCCAGTGAGTTTTTGCACTGTATAGACTGTGGGGCATTGCTTAAGCGAAAGTCGCTGTGGAGGCATGTGGCCAGGTGCCGGCTTTCACAGAAAGATGCCCAGGCTAAACCAGGTAGAAGTAGGGTCCAGTCCCTCTGCTCCCTAGCCCAGCCTGTAAGTAAGTAAGTAAGTAAGTAAGTAAGCTTTATTTATATACCGCCTTTCACAGACCAGAGTCACAAAGCGGTTTACAATTGTTATTTTTTGGGCACTTGTCTCTCACTCCACACAGAGATGGGAGCGGGATCGCCGAACAGGAGGCGCATGCCAGACCTATTGTACATATTTTTAGTGGTAGGGGAAACCGGAGTACCCGGAGGAAACCTACGCAGACACGGGGAGAACATGCAAACTCCACTCAGAAAGGCCCTGGTCCGGCCGGGATTCGAACCCAGGACCTTCTGTACCGGAGGGCATCAGCAAAAAGCTGTGGTCTTTAATTTCGGCAATGCATCAGGATGAGGTCACGGGTGTTGTCAAAGCAGAAAAGGGGATTCTGAGACTCGGAGAGCACCTGTACTTAAAACACGGGCATGATAAGACTAAGCATGATTACATTAGGCAGAAAATGAGAGAAGTCGGTAGGTTAATTAACGAAGCAAAAACCGCAGGGAAACTGAAAACAATTAAGGATTTCTTTATTCCTTCCAACTTTAACCATGTGATTGATGCAGTCAGGTCTGTGGCTGGATATGATGAGGAAACAAATCAATACAAGACTCCATCCTTGGCCCTCAAACTCGGCCATAGCCTCAGAAAGCTAGCAGATATTCTTGAATGTGACTCAAAAATGGAGCATTGTGTTGATGAACTATTTATTAAAAACCTCCAACGAAGCCGGCTGCTTTTTGAGAAGAGGTGGGACGTCTGTGTTTCTTCTGCTGCCCTACAGACCCTCCGGCAAGCCAAGGGGAACACTCCGGACCTGCTCCCTCTGACTGAGGACGTTAGAGCCATGCATGCACATATTGAGGTATGTCGACCTGAATATGTGCAAACCCTAATAAGTGAGCCAACGTCTAAGCATTGGTCTAAACTGGCAGTTTTGACTCTTTGTGAGGTCATCATTTTCAATCGAAGAAGGGAAGGTGAGGTTTCAAAGATGCCACTGACAGCCTTTACCTTAAGAAGTAAGACTGGGATCCATTCTGACATTGCTCTGGGACTGTCCCAACTTGAGAAAAAGCTGTGTCAGCATTTTCAACGCATTGAAATTAAAGGGAAAAGAAGTCGGAAAGTGCCGGTTCTTTTGACTCCTGAAATGATTGCTTCGATGGAGGTGCTGGTGGAGAACAGAAGGGCCTGTTCCATCTCTGACCATAACCCATACTTCTTTTCCCGCCCGGGCGCAGACACCCACATCAGGGGATCAGACTCCCTACGCCAGGTAGCCAAAGAATGTGGTGCGGTGCATCCAGAGATGCTATCCTCAACCAAACTTAGAAAGCACATAGCTACTATGTCTACAGTTCTCAATATGAAAGAGAATGAGATGGACATACTTGCCAACTTCCTCGGCCATGACATTCGCATCCACAGGCAATATTACAGACTACCAGAGGGGACACTGGAGCTGGCCAAAATCAGCAAAGTGTTGATGGCCATGGAGCAGGGAAGAGTGACGGAATTCGAAGGAAAGAGCCTCGACCAGATACAAATTGAGCGTGAAGGTAATTCTTGATATTATTAAAATATGTATGATTTTTTTCCCCTAAAGGCCACTTGTATTTTTATTTTCTGTGCGACAGGGAGAGCAGTAGAGATCCTCTCACAAACGGACGGGCTAAAAGAAACTTCAAGCGGAGAACCTTCAACCATTCATCCAGATGCACCCCATGGTAGTGGCAGTGCCCCTTCTGGTAAGTGTACCAGGTGGGGGATTACAGCCAGGCTGCTTGGTCCTAACCCTGGGAGTGTATATTGCTAATATATTTTTATTTCTCTCCCTAGAACGTGTAAGAAAGCTATGGTCTGCATCTGAGGTGAAGGCTGTGGAGAAGACCATGACACCTTTCATACAGACTGGAAAGGTCCCTGGGAAGTCTCACTGCCTGGCCTGCATTAATGCCTCACCAGATGACCTTAGACATCGGACATGGAGTGGCATTAAATTCTATGTCAAAAATAGAATCACTGCAATTCGAAAACAAAATCTAAAATAAAATTCCTTTAAAATAGTTGTTTGGTTTCTATTGACTGTTTTGTATTACTTAAAGTAGTCCCAGTAAAAAAAGATTATGTCTATGGGTCCCATTCTGAACGGCCCTGTCAAAGGGACCCACCAGGTAACAAAAACGTGTATGTGTGTGTGTGTGTGTGTGTGTGTGTGTGGGGTTTGTCGTTTCAATACTGTGATGGTGGGGTCATCTGTATCTGCATTTTAAAGCCTAAGGAAGTTGTTTTAAAATGATGAAAACAGTACAACTTTGACCTGTCGTGCCAACAATTAAGTCATCTTTAATTGTATAGCGCAATTCTTTACAATGTTCAGACTTCAAAGAATGGTGGAATCTACGGTAAAGAAAAGCTCGAATAAAGTGGTTTCATCAAAATTTGAGTACATTTTGACAATATTTGCGAATGGAACAAGCAAAATAATTGTATTTCAAAAAGATACGAGAAAAATGAAGAAATGTCTACCTTGGAATGAGAAATAATTTGCACCAGCTCTTGAAATGAGACAATACGGATTGTTCTATTGGCAAATCTTGTTATAAGACAGTCAAAATGTACTGAAATTAAGATAAAAACACTTGATTCAAGCATTTATTACCTCATATTTTATCACTTTTTGCAGTGTAAAACGCTGAACACACTGGCATCAAAGCCTCCAGCCAACACCAATTCACTTACTCATTACATTCAGACCTATGGTGCCTGTTTTCAGTGGTAGGGGGAACTGGAGGACCCGGAGGAAACCTACACAGACACGGGGAGAACGTGCCAACTCCACTCAGAAAGGCCCTGTTACGACCGGGATGAGAAGCGTTCACTGCTAACCACTCACCACCAACAAAGTTACAGTTTGATTCTCCGATCTGTTGTGGGTGAATCAACAACTTTGTAAAGTCCTGCCATTTCAAGTGTTATAAGAAGTGTAGAGGTTTGTACCATATCTCCTAACATCTCTGTGAGGGCACTAGAGGGAGACTTTCTATGTGCATTTTCTGTCTTAACTAGGAGCCATGGCAACCAGGGCTAACAACACACAGCATCAGCATTTTTGTTCTCCAACTTCCAAAACGAGGTGGGATTGAAACCATAGAACTGTAATTATTGCGGTTGTTTAGATCCAGAAAGGTCAGAGAATAATTTCTTTCAGAGATGGCTGTTTAAAATCTGTATGATTTTTTATTTCATTCTGCAGTCAAAGAATTATATGTGATAAAACTTTTTCTCAGCAAGTTTACATCTGTGCAAACTTCAACGTGATTGATCGATTACTAAAATAGTAGACAACTTTTTAATTAAAAATTTCATGTTTATAATTGACAAAAGGCCAGACAGTTTGGGGTTATTTGCCGAGTTATTATAAAGTAATTAAGAAAAATGGTGATCAGAGAAAAACCACATATTTTAAATTATTAAATGCAATGAAACTTAAGTCAAATAGAAAATGTTGCTGGATTATTCAGTTCTTTATGCTACTGCTTCACTTCTTTGCCATCTCCCGTCGAAACTTTAACCCATGCTTTTATCACCTTGTTTGTAATACTGCAACTCCCTTCATAATGGACTCAGCCAAACGTCTCTTTCCCGCCCAAAAGTGACACAAAAAACCACTGCCAGACTTTTAACAAGTTTAAATATTTGACCACAAAACCCCGTCCTGCGTTCCCTTCACGTCTGTAATGATTTCTTTTGCTTGTAAACGTGTTAATGGCCTGGACCTCAGAGTCTGATCTGCCTGTGCTATACACTGCAAAAAATGTCAACATGAGGTAAGAAATGCTTGAATCGAAGAGTTTTTATCTTAGTTTGAGTCGATTCTGAGTTTGAATTAAAACAAGATTTGCCAAAAAGCTATTTCGTCTTCCCAAGAACTGTTGCTTTATTTTCTCATTCCAACATTTTATTATTTTTGAAACAAGATCATTTTGTTCATAAGGCATTCAGAATGTGCTCAAATTATCATACATTTAGCCATTTTTTTAAAAGCATTTTTTGACTTATTTTTCCTGACTTTTTGCAGTGTGTCCCGGTCTCACTCAGATCAAGCAGCTCTCGTCGTTCTTCAGACCAACACAAGGCTGAGGAGGAGCAGACACTTCCTGTTTATAAGTCTTTTCTGAACCCTTTGATAGTTTCCTCAACCTTTTCGTGGATCACTTTAGGAGTCACTATATCTACTCAAAGCTTGGAACTGAAATCTACCTCAGTGGAGCATCTCTATCACTTGGTTTTAGGCCCTTTTTTACCATCAAACTGCACCTCAACCATTTGGTAAAGGCCAATAATAAAACTATAAAAAAATGGTTCAAAAAGAAAAGAAAAGAAAAAACGTAAAAACAAATTACTTGTGATATTAGTGCTCCTACATCTTTCAATTTAATTTATTTAAGGGATACTTTATTTTGTCTCACAGTGAGGAAATATCAGTGTTGCGTCAGCGGTTACAACATACAATAAGTGAAGTTTAACTAGCATAAGTCTAACATCTCTAGCTTTAGCATATTAAAGAAGCAGATCTAAAATCTTCACCGTTTAACTCAGTTTGAGAGATGATAATTTACTTCTTGTCTGTGGTTTTGTATCTGTATCTGTGCATGAAAAGAGTTGAGTTTGAGCCAAGTACAAAAGAACCGATGCCCTTTACCAGATTTAGCTTCAGCTGCTGTTCCAGCTGCAGTCCCCGAACGCAAACTGATGAATGTTTCAAGAGCACTTTCACCAACACAAAAACACAAGTAAAATAGCGAACAATTATTATGCATTTGTTTTACATTGGACCATAGTCAAAGTTATTATCCAACATATCTGTATCACTGCCTTTGTATTACTGTGGGGACGAGTAATACAATTCATCCTTCTGCTCACCTTGGTTCAACATGTGATCCATTTTGTTTCTATTGTTAGCCAATGCTAGTTTGCGATATCCATTATTTCATTCTAAAAATACAAACTCAGAACATGCAGCTACTTCCATGACTTTGTGAGAGTCAGAAGTGAAAGTAGTGTGTGTTTGGACATGAACTATCCTGTGCTGGAGCTGGTGTTGTTTGCGATAAGTCCCATGTGTCCTTCTTGCTCTGACAGTCCCATTATTAGGTCTATCCGCAGCACATAGACAGTAAACGCTGGGTCCCCACACGTCCAGCATGATGGAGCCCCTGCCTCCTGTTCCCTGCACCTCCTATAATAGCATGTATCACGATTACGCTGGAGAAACCGCACCTCCCTTTGTCTTCCTCCTATCTCTCCAACTCGGGCTCGGCTCTCATTTGTGGATGGAGCTTTGTCCTCCCGGCCATTTTCTTTCCAGCCGTCTCCTCCTTACAGCTCTCTCTATACCTCTTTTGTAGTTACAAGTCATGCAGAAAATAACTGAAATACTTCAAGAATGTCTGGAAGACGAAATGAAATCTGTGATACACTTGGGATTCAGGCAAGAGAAAATAGCAACCCTCTTTGAACCAATAGTCCACCTATGCGGGCTTTGAGGCGGTACATCTCCTGGTTTAGCTGTGAATGACAAATATGAACAAATCTGAATCTTTACTGCGTTTAGAAATGTCTCCAATAGAAGCCGACACAGTATACACTTAAGGAAGGAGGATTTGTAGTCTTAAGCAAGCAATAATTATAGTAATAAAATAATGCATCGGTTTTAAAAGGCACTTTTTTGGACAATCAAAGACGCTTCAGATGTCATTGCTCTGTCACTCCATATAAACTACTACTGTAGCCACACCTGCCCTGGGGCACACAGACAGAAGCGAGGCAACCAGTATGACCACCAAAAACATGTATTAATCAGAATTCAAGCACAAGTATGAAAAAGTGTTTATGTGTGACCCTGTGTAAGGCACTTTGAGTAAGAAAATGGTTTATTGAATAGCCGCTTCTATTGGACACGTTCTAACACACACACACACACAATCGAACACACACACACACACAATCGAACACACGCACACACATACACACACACGATAAATAATAGGTAAAACCATGAAAAGAAAGAAGGCCATAGGATGTTGATCTATACAATTCCCTGGCTTCCCACACACACATTTCTCTATATTTTTCCTGAATCTTACTAAATGACTTATTTTGGTTAATCAATGTATTAGTCCTGTATCTCACCACAGAGTTTCAGTGTTCATTGCTTTGTCTGTCTCAAACCACATTTCTGAAAAACTCTGGCAACAACTGTTAACTTTTTCCAAGCTCGCCAAATATATCCAAGTAAAATGTGCGAAAGGGCAACTACTTTTACTGAAAACACGATTCAATTAAGCCTGTGACAAATCTCGAAGAGCATACAAAACCAGATAAAGCAGCAAACGTATGGTGCTGAGGTGAAATAGATCCATCACCGCCAAAACAATCCTCCTCGACAGCTGTTCCTTGTTCTAATAAGTTGATCCGTGCTTGTACTATTTGTTCAGTCTGGCGTCCCTTCTGACTCGACTTGCTACGAAATCCAATGTTTTGTGCTTTTCTAAATGCTGTGAAAACAACACATATTCCCTCTACGTCCCTGATGTCTCCACCACAGAAAGCCTCGCACAATAGAAACCTGATTCTGCTCTAGGTTTCTGGCTGACAAACACCACACACTGTGAATATGTTTGTCTGACAGGTGGCAAGCTGCGCATTACACACAATGTCGGATAAAGCCCTCTGTTTCCTCCCTCCCTCTCCTTTCGCTTTAGAGCACGGGGCTCCCCACTGCATGCAGCAAAACGTACATACAGTATAGGATTTTCACTTAGAGGCTTCTGTCCGACACAACTTCATGACATAAGGTGTAGATTGGAATCTCCATCTAAAGCATTTCTACAAAGGCTGTTAAATCTTAATGTATGGAGCAGAGGTGTTGATGATATAAGTCATTTATTGCCAGCAGAAAGTGGCAGATGAATTATCTCCTGTAGCATTTATCTTTCGTAAATGCCATTCTGCCGGAGGTTGTCTTTATTGACATTAAACTGATATTTATAGAGCGTTGAGAAGGTTGTGGAGTAAAAGTGTAATCATGAGAAATCCCCAGTGCTGCACTTAAAGCTGCGGGGCGTGGCAAGAAGATCAAAAACAAGTTCATTTAGGTGGCTGCATATTTTAGCTGCAGACGCCACCTCCTCGTCCCCCTTGATTTGTTTTCGCTATTATGTGCTTCACCTTCACCTTGTTGTGTTGCTGATTTTTGCGTATGTGTTTTGGTTTTAGAGCTTGCTTCTCTTGCCCTGCGTGTACTGTATACTCCAACAACATCATATAACTATAGCTATAACTACTTTAGCAGGACAAGTCAGACGAAAACTTTTGTGGCTTGTGTGCACCCTGTACTGAAGTCCTTAGTCCTGCTCCTGCCCCTCAGTGTCCTCTGCAGCTGTGTTTTACAGTGCATGCACGGCTTTTGACAGCTGCAGCAGCACTCAGACCTACAACCACTACAGTTTCTCTATGATCAGAATTCAGCAGAGTTCAGATGGTTAGAAAAGTGTGTACAAAGTGTGTGGTGAGTGGTTTTACAGAATTAAAACACAGAGCTGCTTCTTGTGGGTTATTTTTTGTTACGAGGGACCACTGCACATCATTTGAAGTGTTCCACAAAAAAATGTCTTCAATTTACTAATATCTGCACACACGTCAGCTCGCCTCTGCACACTTGGCTTGTAACTAAATTAGAAAATATTTTCAATGCCAGACTGTAGTATCTTCCAGAAATAACCCCTTTAATATAACTGTAAATAGTTTTTCTGTTGTGCAAATATTTGAAATAAACAATGAAAAAAAAATTAAGAAATCAATTAATAATTTTCTCATTTATTTTTAAGACATAAAATAAAACACATTAGAATTAAAGAAAAAAAAAGTGTTTTAACTATAAAATACTATACAAAATCTATTAGTAGCTAAAGCTTGACAATACAAATACAGAGGTGGAAAAAACAAAGCCTACTTTATGATACACTGATCTGGATCAGAAAGAAAGTTCTTGTTCTAATTATGAATCTACATAAATGAGTTTAAAATTCACGAGAGTGCAACCAAAGAACCAAATGTTTTATCCAGTTGGCTAGTTTTCATTATTTTGTTCTAAATCTTGGGAAAGCAGCCCCCCAAACTCCCATATCTCTCATGATTCCTCCCATATAGCTGATGAATCATAATTTGTTGGCGAAACAAATGCCAGGACTGATGTCAATTTAATGACCAGAGGACATTTTGACACTTGCCGTTGGATTTCACAGTTCCCATCAGCAGCTATTAAAGCCAATTGCCTCAAATTAAATTCATCAATGTCCAAAAAATGACGTTCTGGAGAAATGTGTCGCTGCAAGATAATAAGTCATCCCTCCAAAACACAATCATTTATAGCAGAAAGAGAATATTTCATCTCTGCTTGGTTTGGATCAGCTAAATGACTTTTTCAAAACGTCCCCGATCTGAACAGAGATTCGTTGACGTGGCAGCCCTCATTCTCTCTTGGATCTGGTTTCTTATAGACACACACAGTTGCAGCTCTAAATCATCTGAGCCTCCCTGAGAGTGCTATTTGGGGCAGCGGTCCCATGACGACACACACATTGTCAAGACATTTCCCTCGGTGTATTTCTTTCCCTTATAAGAAAATGCAAAAGGCTAGAGCATGGTAGACTGTGAGGGGAAGCGCTTCTCCAGCTCCTCCACAATTGAGTTCATATTTGGGTTAGGTTCAATTTTTGGAGTCATTTGATCCTCTATCGCACCTTCTGAGTTTCCGTCCTGGTTCCCGACAACCCCATTTGCAGAATCTTCTCCTTCGCCACCTTTCGAAAGGTTCAACACATCTACAGAGTCCAGGGAGTCGAGCGAATCTATGGACGCCCTGTTTCTGATCACTTTCTTTAGCGGGATCTGCTTTTGGTCGATTTGGCTGAGCATGTTGGCCACGGACTTCTCGATCTCTGCGATGTTTTGGATGTTCTTCAAGATTCCTTTGAGTTCTTTGCGCGGGGCTTCTGGTTCCGTGGGGAGCGGGGGCGGAGGGATCTGGCGGAGGGACACAGGACGCAAGGTTGGCGCTTCGGCGAGGGACGGCAGGACGAAGGTGGAGGGGCGCCGGAGGGAAGGGGACAGAGGGGGAGGAGGGGGAGGCAGTGGTGGAGGAGGTGGAGGAGAAGGAGTTGGAGTGGAGGGGAGAGGCGGGGCTTGCCGCTTTGTCTGGTTTGGCGTGGATGTCGGAGGTGGGGAAGTGGGCGCGGGGACTGGGGGTGGGGTTGTTGATGGCGGGGGAGGAAGAGGGAGTGGAGGAGGAGGTGGGGCGGTGGCGGGTGGAGGAGGTGGTGCAGGAGTGGGTGCAGGGGTGGTTGGAGGAGGTGGTGCAGGGGTGGGTGGAGGAGGTGGCACAGTGTTAGGTGGAGGAGGTGGTGTGAGGTTGATTGGGGGAGGTGGCACAATTTTGGCTGGAGATGGTGGTGCTGTGTAGAGTGGAAGAGGTGGCGCAGTATTGGGCGGAGGAGGTGGTGCAGTTTTAGGCGGAGGAGGTGGTGGAGGCGACGTGGGAGGTGGGGGTGGAGGAGTAGTGGGAGGATCGGGGATGACCTCTAGCTGAAGTTTCAAACGTTCCTCAAAACCTGGAGAGAGAATTGCCCCATATCGTCTCAGCACCGGCGGAGTTGGTTTATGGCTGGGTGGAGGTGATCCTGGGTCGCTAAGGGTTACGATGATGCTAGGTGGACCGAGACTGTGAGTTGGCGTGGCAAATTTATGATGCTGCGGAGAATCCGGAAGATCTGAAAGCAAAAAATCTGGCGACAACGACCCTCTCGAATCTCGCGTTTGCCGCCGTTTTTGCTTAGCCTGTTGCTCGAACTGCCGCGCCTGCTCTCTCACCGTCAGTTTTGGTTCTAGACTTTCGCTGCCTAATATATCAGAGTCCAATCCGTGCTCAAATCCAGAATCCAATCCGTGCTCAAATCCAGAATCTAATCCGTGCTCAAATCCAGAATCCAATCCGGCCTCTTTGCTCTCTGCCTTGAGTAGCTCCAGCTCCCACTGCACAGGATCCATGACCACTTGACGCCTCAGAGCATCGTACATGTCTTTTCGGTGGAATCTACTCGGGAGGGTCCAGCTGTGAGCGCCTCCGGACCCCCACCCATTATCACCGTAGCCTCCATTTCCAACATCTCCGCCTGAACTCAGCCTCAACCACGCATCTCTCAGACCATTCCTCGTTGGAGAAAAATCCCCAAGCATGTCCTCCCCCCTCTGGTTTTTCCCGCACATTTCAGGACTACTGAGGGTCCCGTCTTCGTGGTATATCGGGTTCTTGATGGTCAACGGGTTCTCGTCGGAGAGACAGGTGATGTTGGACTCGGACTTGGGAAGGTTGTTGAGACGGTTGCCGTTGGCGAGGCACTGTTTATGAGCGGCGATGGCGCGGGTGGCGAAGTCGGAGAGCAGACGCTGGCGATCGCACTCATCCAGGCTGCCTGCACTGCCGTGGTTTGAGCGACTGAGAGGTGGACACAAAATGAGAGGACAGAGTGAAGGGAAATGGCATGCAAAATAAAATGAAAGAACGCTACACCAATAAGGCAGGACATTATGAGTCCTGGCAGACTGAAACTTTAGTGTTACTGACGTTAGCTATTCTAAGATCACAGGGACTGGCCTCCTGCAGGGGCCCAGAGTCAGGACTAAACATGGGAAGGCATTGGTAAGTTTGTGTAAGCCCTCAGTCGTACAGGGATTAGTCAAAGCAAAGGAAGGTATCTCACCCATCATCTGTACTTCTTAGCAAGTTTACCCGACGTTTCGTCCTCAATCCTAAGGACTTCTTCAGGGAATGAATTCTCAGACCGCGCGTTGGAGATTTATAACCTATGGGTGTGGCTCGAGAGAAGAATTGGTTTGAGAGAGGGGTGAAAGAAGCCATTTTTGTGAGGAAACAAAAACCTTGTCTTAACAGAGGAGGAGGGTTAAGATTTGTTTTGCCTCGCATCTATGACGACATCCTAAAAACAACGCCCTAACTTGGGACAAGGTCAGTGACATGCTAATGAGTTAGGGTCGTTAGACCGGTTCCCTTCTACATCAAACAGACCTTAGATTGTTTATGAGTTAGTATCAGGATTAGGGTGTGGCTAACCACACCCATAGGTTATAAATCTCCAACGCGCGGTCTGAGAATTCATTCCCTGAAGAAGTCCTTAGGATTGAGGAAGAAATGTCGGGTAAACTTGCTAAGAAGTACAGATGATGGGTGAGAAACCTTCCTTTGCTATGGGGAGGCATTGTTTCAAAATTAGTCTTCCTGAAAATGTGAGACAAGCTTCTACTCTGACAGTGTTCAAATCCAGGATAAAAAGAGTTCAGTTAAGCTGCATACAACTTTTTAATGTACTGTGATTGTTTATTATTTGTTCGGCACTTTGAATGCCTAATCAAGTAGTTGTTCCGAAAGATCCCAAAGATCAATAAACATAGGATTTTGGAGCTTAAGTGATTCCCCTGGAGAACATATTCATAGAGTTGTTACATATATTGGTTTGGGATTGAAAATGGTTCTTTCATTAGAGGATTATGGGATAGTTAAAACCTCTCTCAACATGTTTAAGTCCATGGAAGGTTAAAAAAAAAACACTTTCTTGTTGTTGATTTCAAAGAGGTGGTATAGCAACATTTAAGTACAATGGTAAATTTGCTGCCGGCCTGAAGGGATAAAGAATGTGTGAAATATTTATAATTCTTTGCAGCAGGTGGTCTTTATGTTCTGCCTGATTGGTGCATTAACATGACGAACATGAACATGGATAAAGAAAAACTACACTAACAGGTTTTAACAAATAAATCACAGCGGCCAGTCACATAAAGTTAAAGGAGATTAAACAAGAAAGGAAACAAATGGAGCGTTTTTTAGACAAATCAAACATATTTCACGTTACAAGACAAATAGGGACTAAAATAAAAGGAAATAGATGGGGTTGGAGGTAATTTGTGTTGTTTAGATGGAGATAGAACACTAATACCATCAGTTTAAATGACAAGGGAGGGAAAACAAGTGAATTCGACATTCGTAAGAAATGATATCCAACAAGAATAAGACTTGGAGAAATGTTGCGGTGGCTTGGAACTGGCACATGCTGAGGGGGAAAGTGGATTGGTTTTCTACTACATACAGATACTAATTGGTCTCATGGTAATGCGTCTTGGCTCGGGCATCAAAGTTACGTCACAAAACAATGCTATTCCACAAAACAATTTTCTGCTGAACTACCGACATAAGCCAAAGAAATCCCACTCACTTTTGCCTGTCATTCACAGATAAGACACAGATGATGAAGAGAAAGAGGAAAAACAGAGAAAACAAACATATCAATCAAAGTGTTCGAGTGAAAACAATGAAATGCTGTTTAGGTGGAGGCAGAAGTCTTACGAGGCTTTTTGTGCCGTGTGACAAGGCTCTAGCCCTGATCCATACTGGAATGGCTGAGCACAAATGATGTTTTACTTCATTACACTACATCATTTGGATGATACACAGTCCCCTCCGGCGGATCATCAGATATAAAGCCGATACTACTGTCCAAATGGGCTGAGGCTTTTAATATTCTGCACTTTCCTTGTAACTTAGTGTAATGTTCGCCAGTCTGCCGCTTCAATAGAAATATCAACCTCTTCCCCTGCATCCCCGCTATTGTCAAAAAAAACGACGGACGTGTCTTGTTACAGATATAAGACCACGCATTCAAGTGTTCAAAATCAATCAACATTTAATTCTCTTTACAATTAAATGTTAATACAAAATTCTCGGAGCTCCTATTTCCCTAACTAGCCCTATGAGCTGAGCCAATGTAACTCTCCCTCCAGGCCTGAAAAGGAGAGAGGACGACCAGGCGCTCTGAGAAGTCCCCTCTCTCTATCCAAGCTCAGACTGCTCTACAAAATGTCCTACCAACAGTTTTATGAAAATGTCTAGAAGAATATGAAGTGCCTCCGAATACGTCATCTGGATCTCTTCCAATCCCTTGAGTCTAGTCTGGTCTGGTTTTGGGTCTCATTCCTTGGACCGATAAGAGAGGCATGCTCGATCTGTTCCTAAAAGGATACTATGTCACAGAAACCAGCCTTGTCCTTGAATCTTCCCTGAATTCATTAAACTCAGGCTAAACATTATACAAAAGGCTTTTTATTTTCATAGATGTTGATACATGGATGACAGAAAATAGAAATGTATGCATTTCTGAAATATGCAACACCGTTCACCAGCGAAGACGGGGCAATAACCTCCACAGGTAAAGAAAACAAATAGGAGTCTACCACAGACCCCATGGGTGTGATAGGGTTAGGGACCCCATGGGTGTCTGTGATAGGAGCAAATATTAAAAACATTGATTGGAGAATACAACTGTTTTTAGTTCTACCGAGGACCTCATCATTTTCTTGATGGAAAGTTTAGCTTTCAGCTCATGTTTTGCATCTGTGCTTGTATTTCTGTATTATATTATGTAGGTTGCAAATGATTGCTTGCAAATTATTTTCTGAACAAAATATTACATGCTTTTGAACTGGACCAAAGAAAAGAAGTCTTTTTCAACAACAAGACAAAACATTATTAATCATTGCAGTTCAATGTTTATAATGAAGCAAATTTACATGTTTTCTCAATAAAATGAAGTAAAACATGTCATGGTAAACCTTGGTATATTTATTTTTGCAAGTTCATGTTAATATTTGGAAATTTCAAGTTCCCACAGTAATACCCCCTGGTAGGGGCAGTAACGCAAGGAAACGGAAGGAAATGAACGGGTTCACATGAGAAAGACAAACTCAGAATGTGAATATTCTGAGATGGTCTTTTTAAAAATAAAATATCTCTCCATAACATCGGCCTATAGATAGACCTACACAACAGTAATAGTGGGATAGAAACGCATTTGTTGATAAAGGACGAATTTTACATATTTTCTACCAGACTTTTCTCATGGAATGTACAGATTATAGGATAGGATCAACCATTTTAATGAGGAAATTACGACTTATTCCTTGGTTATTGCCTTGTTATATGTCTGAAAAGATTATTGCTTTGCCTGGAACGTGTCATGGTGTGGACTTTGTTATCCCATCTGTTGTCTCACCTTTTTGAGTTCTCCTTCCTGTCTCTCTGACTGTCCTCCTCGCCCTAATGTGATTCACTTTTGTCTCTCTGTGTGTCTAGCCCTGTGCTTTTCCCCGCCCATTGTCAATCCCACGTTTGTCCCTGGCTTGTTTTTAGTTCTGGGTTCAGGGTTTTTTTCCCCCTGAATTTGGTTTTATTTCATTCATTTACACTTTATTTTCAGTCACTGTGGGTTCCTTTCTTTCAGTTCACCTCAGGCCAGAAAGCTCGATACCACGGCATGAACTGGCATAAACGCATTAAACAGAGGCACTAAATAGCTCCAAATGTAGATTAATGTACGTTTTATGCCACGTGGAACAATCCAGGCGAAGCTGCACCATCACAGACACCCACAAAGACGGCGATCATGGATGTACAGTCGGATAAGTTCAATATTTTACGGCACTTTTGGCATCGATAAAACAGAAACTGCTTTTCACAGACCGCGCTCCACAACAATTACACATGCACTGAGGCTTATCTGTGAAATTAATAATTGCCTGGGGGAGGTCTTCATAAATCTGTGGCTACATTTATTTCAATTATCTGGGATTGTGAAATATTCTTGCTTCCAGTTTTTCCAGGCGACGGATCACGGCGAAACCTCCAACACACACACACACACGTGGACTTTGGGGCGGATGCCGTCGAAATCCCACAGTTGTCGGTTGGAGAGATAGCCGCTGCCATCTTGCATACGAATTGCACTTATGTTAATCAGGAGAGCGGGGAAGCCATATCAAGGACAGACAGGAAACCAGCGATGCATGTAATACCGATAAGAGTCCCAACTTCTTTGCAGCTCTCGGCAGGAAATGAGAAATTAACAAAGTGAGCATTGCCCTGAGTGGGTGTGTTAAATGCTTAGTGAAAATTAATAGCGGTTCAATACGACTCTAGCTTCACCAAACTTAATGAAAACGGCAATTCGAGATGTGATTTCTCGGGCGCACAGAAGCAGGCTGAGGCACGGAAGCATTTGCATGGGTCGATAATTGGTACAAGAGTCGATATTTTAGGAATGTAGTTTGATTTGACTTCTGCGACGGGCGTGCCGCCGTGTTCTTGGCAAAGGTCAGGTTCTGTCAATAATCGCACAAGGGAGATAAAAGTAGGCAGATCGAGCGGCTGTGGAATCTTAATCGTTTGAGGTCATCTCCGTGGAGGAGTCAGAATTATGGGAGGAAAGAAGTTAGAATTTATCTTTTTGGTTTAAAGCTTGGTTTCTTCACCGGCATATATTACTGTGTATCTCAATCACAACACAAGGAAAAAGCCCAGAGAGTCACGATTTGACTCTTTGGGTTGAGAGCTGATTGGCTGAGTGAAGGTGGTCTCTCTTTTACAGGCCTGTAAAACGAGAGATAGAACCAAACACTTTCTGAGAGTAAGTTGGATAGATTTTATGACATAGTTCAAAATGTTGTGGTTTAAAAGTTGGGTATCTCAGCGTTAACAAAAACCTGCTCTTCAGGTGAAACCCGGAAAATTAGAAAATCATTCAAATGTTCCTTCCATCCATCCATCCATCCATCCATTTTCTTCCGCTTTATCCGTTGCCGGGTCGCGGGGGCAGCAGTCTAAGCAGAGACGCCCAGACTTCCCTATCCACACACACCTCCTCCAGCTCGTCCGGGGGGACCCCAAGGCGTTCCCAGGCCAGCTGAGAGACATAGTCTCTCCAGCGTGTCCTGGGTCTTCCCCGGGGCCTCCTCCCGGTGGGACGTGCCCGGAACACCTCCCCAGGAAGGCGTCCAGGAGGCATCCTGAACAGATGGCCGAGCCACCTCAACTGGTTCCTCTCGACGTGGAGAAGCAGCGGCTCTACTCCGAGCTCCTCCCGTGTGACCGAGCTCCTCACCCTATCTCTAAGGGAGCACCCAGCCACTCTGCGGAGGAAGCTCATTTCGACCGCTTGTATCCGCGATCTCGTTCTTTCGGTCATTACCCAAAGCTCATGACCATAGGTGAGGGAGGGAACGAAGATTGACCGGTAAATCGAGAGCTTCGCCTTTCGGCTCAGCTCCCTCTTTACCACAACGGTCCGATACAGCGACCGCATCACTGCGCACGCTGCACCGATCCGCCTGTCAATCTCACGCTCCATCCTCCCCTCACTCGTGAACAAGACCCCGAGATACTTGAACTCCTCCACTTGAGGAAGGACCTCTCCACCCACCTGAAGAGGGCAAGGCACCTTTTTCCGGTCGAGCACCATGGCCTCGGATTTGGAGGTGCTGATTCTCATCCCAGCCGCTTCGCACTCGGCTGCAAACCGTCCCAGTGCATGCTGCAGGTCCTGGTTCGTTGGAGCCAGCAGGACGACATCATCCGCAAAAAGTAGAGATGAAATCCTGTGGTTCCCGAACCGGACCCCCTCCGGCCCCTGGCTGCGCCTAGGAACACGCTCAAATGTTCCTTTATTTCAGTAATTCAACTCAAAATGGGGAATCAATATATGCCAGCGACATGCAATATGCCAAGCCTTTAATTGTGGCTTAAAGTTCATTTTCAAAAGATGTTATTTTCGGTTTACAAGCTGCTAGCCGGTTAGCAACGCCCAAAGGCTCGATATCTCTGTCTTTGCGAGTAATAAGTTTGTTGTGTATTATTCACATTGTTAAAAAAGTTAATCGACCTTAATCGGATAATGCTCTAATTTCCAGAGTTTCACCAACACTTTCTTCTAAAGAATTCCTTCCAGATGGAACAAGAGGAGACAAGGCTTTTTATATGATTTGTATCAATGTGCATGAGAACAGAGACGTCATCACTTGAGATATTAATGACACTTAAAGCTGCACTAACTGACTTTATTTTTGTATTCATTATGAAAATGCTATCCATGTCCATGTAGTGCATTGGGATATACGTCCTTTTGAAGAATAATTAGCGCAGATTTGTGCTGGCGTGACATTATATTTTAGATCGAGTTTTGATGAAACAAGGAAGAGAATGTGTTTCGGGTCGCAGATTGTGACCAATCACAACGGACCACTGGCCCCCACTTTCGTGAGAAATCTACAGGTCCCTGTTAGCATAGACAGCTGAGTTAGCACAACAAGCCGAGGAGCTAACCTGAAGCTTCGTGTCTTCATCACCGGTGACTGCTTACACAGCGAAACAGCCATCCAAAAGAAAGTCCCATTCCTCCGCGCTTCCCGGTTCTACCGTTCTATGGTCACGCCATCCACGTGAAAATCCATATCCATGTATTATCCATATTGGGAGACACTAGCTCCGTCCCAACAGTGGGTGTGTGCGGGGGGCGATAGCTTCGTGGGTGCGGGGAGGGGAGCAAAAAGAGAGAGGCCAGCGAGTCCACGGCTTCAAAATCCCAAAGTCAGTTAGTGCAGCTTTAAGATATAGATACTGTAGTAACAATGTGGGTCAGAACAAATACATCAGTTCTTACAGTTACAGGTGCAACACAGGACAAACATACCCGGGTCAGATTCCACGTTTTACAGACGTGTCATGCCTTCATTGACAAAAAGTAAACATTGGTTTTTACGTAGCTCAATTTAAGTTTGTATTTCTTTGTCGAGAAAGAGGACCCAAACTTTAAACTATATTTTTACAGCAGACTTGTGTTTTATTGGTGTTATGTGTACGATGTGCAGCTCTGACATGCAGCTCCTATCCCCCCCTGACCCAGAAATGGATTAAGGGGAAGAGAATGAATGGATGGCCTTGGTTTTTTTTTTTTACCCCTGTCAACCCCGGGGTACAGCAGTGGGAAAAGTTGATGTGTTGTTTGGACCCGAGTTGCTTTTTTACCACGGCTAAGACCGACACTTCACATGTTTGCGTTTTTGCCCAGTGCGAATGAGGTTCATCATAAGCGTTTTAAGGGGCTCAGGTTGGCACAATCAAACGAGAAGATTTGAATGGACCATTAGTACAGTAATAACAGCAATTATGATTTGAGGAAATTCATTATGTATAAGATTTGAGAGGGTTTAGTGGTTTTAAAGCAATTCTCATTTTCTATAATCTCACTATAAAACTCGTCCAGTATTTGTGCGTTTCATTTGAACTAAAGGTCACGCTCGGACGTCTTATATTTTTGTCCGTTCCCGTCGCTGTCGTGTACAACTTAATGAAAGCTCTCACTAAGGAAATGCTGCGTATTTACAAAGGGAGGATATAATTTGGGTCCAATCTCTGGCGATATTTGAAAGGCGAGGACATTGGTATGCATTACAAGCGCCGGGCTGACAGACAGAGAGCTGAACGCCACTGAACTTTGAGGAGATAAAATTGCCGGGTTTATCTAGAAGTGTTAATGTGTTTCCTAAATCAGAGCTGTGTTTAGTGCTGTTGTGACGGCGGCTGCGAGACCGCCTTTGATTCATGTGAGATTGTTTCGTTTATTTGGACCCGCAGTGTCCTTTTCACCGGCGGAAATGTAAATAGTGCGAGAATATGATCTAGCCGCGCCAAAAAGTCACTTCGCTGGAACAAAGGGCTACACGTTTAGCTCGGGGGCATTTTGTCTGTGGTTTTTCTCCTTTGTAATGCACTAACTTCAGGTAAAAGTCAAGGTTAGACTTAGTCATTATCACACAGTGCGAGAATATGAAAAAAACTACAATCCTTTTGTTATTGATACCATCGACTAATGTCTAAATGCACATTATTGTAAGTAAGTAAGTAAGTAATCTTTATTTATATACCGCCTTTTCACTGCACATCGGAGTCTCAAAGCGGTTTACAATTGTTATTTTTGGGAGTGGGGGTGCCAGTACAGGAGGCACATGCCAGACCTATTGTACATATTTTTAGTGGTAGGGGAAACCGGAGCACCCGGAGGAAACCTACGCAGACACGGGGAGAACATGCAAACTCCACTCAGAAAGGCCCTGGTCCAACCGGGATTTGAACCCAGGACCTTCTTGCTGAGAGGCGAGAGTGCTATCCACTCAGCCACCGTGCCAATTATTGCTCAACAATTGCAATAAATCTAAATGAAGCTATTGTTTTGGTCCATTTATTATAAAACCCATGAATAGGCATCATATGAATACCATTCGCTAAAAAAAAAATATTTATATTAATTGCTATTTGATTAGGAAATTGCGCTTATTTGCGTTCGACTTAAGTATAAAAATAAAATGTAGAAAATTTACCAGGAACAACATTATTCAGCATAAACCAAAACACAATTGGACGCAAGAGATTGAGACGGATATTGGGTGTTACTTTTGTCTATATTAAAACATACTACTCTCAATGTTTTACTGTTTATAATCCAGAACCATAAACATAGAAAATCATTACCGTCTATAGGGCTAGAAATGAATCTATTTTACAATATTTGCTTCTCGGATTTTCTACACCGTCTCACAATCCCCGTGTTTTGATCCAAGCCAAATATAAACACAGCGGAGAATTTTCTGCCGGTTTTCACAAGATCATCTGTTGCTCATGTGTGCGCACAATCTCGAACCGCTACATATGTATAAAAGAAGTGTTATGAGAGACACTCAGAGAACATTTGTCCCTCCCACTGTTTGCGTTCATCTGCCCCTGACTTCACACGGCTCACACACAATACACACATTACACACAATACACACTTTACACATGTATGAAAGGGATTCTTCTGCTTGGTTTTGTTTTAGGACTAGTCTGCAGTATTAGGACCAGTCTGAAGTATTAATCAGGGGGATTAATCTACTGTTATTTTGACTTTGTTTTATCATGACTGTTTTATTGGCTGTTTTTATTGTTTTTGCTGATTGTGCAGCGCTTTGTAAATACTGTTTTTGAAAAGCTGTATTATTATGATCTATATTATTAGGACCAGTCTGCAGAAATAGGACTAGTCAGCGATAATATACATAATACACTGTAAAAAGTAAAACATATCTAAATTTCATTGCATTCTGACTGACTCAAAACAAGATTTGTCAATGGGAGAAGCAGAAATTATCTTGTTTTAAAAAGATACAAGAAATGTCTCCTTTTGGCAAAACTTGACAGTGAGAATGTACTCAAGACTCAACACTCGAATCAAGCAAATATTACATCATGTTTTATCATTTTTTGCAGTGTAGGACCAGTCTGCAGTAATAGGACCAGTCTGCAGTATTATAGTAGGATCAGTCTGCAGTGTTATAGTAGAACCAGTCTGCAGTGTTATAGTAGGACCAGTCTGCAGTGTTATAGTAGGATCAGTCTGCAGTATTATAAGACCAGTCTGCAGTGTTATAGTAGGACCAGTCTGCAGTGTTATAGTAGAACCAGTCTGCAGTGTTATAGTAGGATCAGTCTGCAGTGTTATAGTAGGACCAGTCTGCAGTATTATAGTAGGATCAGTCTGCAGTATTATAGTAGGACCAGTATGCAGTGTTATAGTAGAACCAGTCTGCAGTGTTATAATAAGACCAGTCTGCAGTGTTATAGTAGGACCAGTCTGCAGTGTTATAATAAGACCAGTCTGCAGTGTTATAGTAGAACCAGTCTGCAGTGTTATAATAAGACCAGTCTGCAGTGTTATAGTAGGACCAGTCTGCAGTATTATAGTAGGACCAGTCTGCAGTGTTATAGCAGGACCAGTCTGCAGTGTTATAGTAGGACCAGTCTGCAGTGTTATAGTAGGACCAGTCTGCAGTGTTATAGTAGGACCAGTCTGCAGTGTTATAGTAGGACCAGTCTGCAGTGTTATAGTAGGACCAGTCTGCAGTGTTATAGTAGGACCAGTCTGCAGTGTTATAGTAGGACCAGTCTGCAGTATAATAAGACCAGTCTGCAGTGTTATAATAAGACCAGTCTGCAGTGTTATAATAAGACCAGTCTGCAGTGTTATAGTAGGACCAGTCTGCAGTATTATAGTAGGACCAGTCTGCAGTGTTATAGTAGGACCAGTCTGCAGTGTTATAGTAGGACCAGTCTGCAGTGTTATAGTAGGACCAGTCTGCAGTGTTATAGTAGGACCAGTCTGCAGTATTATAGTATGACCAGTCTGCAGTGTTATAGTAGGACCAGTCTGCAGTGTTATAGTAGGACCAGTCTGCAGTATAATAAGACCAGTCTGCAGTGTTATAGTAGGACCAGTCTGCAGTGTTATAGTAGGACCAGTCTGCAGTGTTATAATAAGACCAGTCTGCAGTGTTATAGTAGGACCAGTCTGCAGTGTTATAGTAGGACCAGTCTGCAGTGTTATAGTAGGACCAGTCTGCAGTGTTATAGTAGGACCAGTCTGCAGTGTTATAGTAGGACCAGTCTGCAGTGTTATAGTAGGACCAGTCTGCAGTGTTATAGTAGGACCAGTCTGCAGTGTTATAGTAGGACCAGTCTGCAGTTTTACAGTATAGTAGAACCAGTCTGCAGTATTATAGTAGGACCAGTCTGCAGTAATAGGACTGGTGTGTGGAGACGGCAGGTGGGAGTTGATCAGCGACCTGTGGAGCTGCGAAAACTCTCCGTCTTGTTAGAGATGTACTGTTTACTCGATGCACACACGACCACAGGATATTGATTACATAGTTTTTTGTATATCTACATTTACACAGCGGTACATTTGATCAGCGAGAGGTTTGTGTTCCTCTTGTTGGTTGATTCTGGTGTAGATGCAGAACAGGGTTGGCACGTTACACTCTGAACAGCCATGCGTTCAGATTACAAACAAACATATTCCATCTCGATACAATAATAGTAAAAATGGTAAATCAAATATGTTGGTGTGATAATTATCAAGAGGAAACTGAGCTTTTAAAATACAAACAGGGGAACCATGCACAGAAGTCCATCTAGTGTGGCCAGCTGTTCTGGTTTCTGGATAAAGACCCGACCACTTCAAATCCTTTGGATCCCAGATAAGAAAACCAAATACATATCCGAACGGACAAGTTGCGAAAGACCGCTTTCACACTGAACTTTCCTGTATATCGGGACTAGAGACAATCAAACTATTTTTATTTTGTTTTTCTAAAGAGCGCTATGTAAATGCCAGTGAGGCTATTTTATTTTACGCCCTTATTTTGAAAGGCACCGCTCTTCCTGTTCTCTTTGCGTCGTTACTTCTGGTTCCGTTCTCAGTAAAACGACACTGCTACGCTGTTTCAAAGTCGATATAAACTTTTACTCTTTGGGATAGGTATGTAAAACATGTACTTCATTTGCCTGTCGTATGCAGTAACTTTTGGAGGAATTATTCATTGCAGTTGAAATCGTTTTTTCTTTGTTTTCCTTTGTATATGCATGTCTTTTGTTTGCCATGTGGAAAGATTGGCTATGAAAAGTGCATGGAGGAGGCTGCTAGCGGTTTTAGCAAGATTAGCGCCCTTGGAAGCAGAAAGAGGTTGGTGCAGTGATTAAAAACGGTTGTTTATTTATTTAAGAAATTTAAAGGTGGTCTTTATTTTATTTTATTAAAAGCTGTAACCTAAATAGTTTAAAGGTGTTGATTTCATGTCAATATTACGATTTGTGTTCAACTATTTTCTATGATTTGTGATAAAATGATGGCATTTATTTGTGCACTTTTATAGTTTTCACGGTGCCATATTGTCGGCGACAGAAAGAGGAGAGAATTAAAGTTGCATCAGTCGAAGCTCTCTGCATCTTGAGTGGTGATTCCAAGTGGGCAGCTACAGTGAAAACTCTTTTGACTGCAAGAGACCTGCCATCCCTGCAGAGACCCTGAAGCCATTTAATCAGAGATCCAGCTACCAACCTGTTACCAGTCAGCTGACTCCACTCGCATCAACAACGGCACTTGCAAGGTCAGAAAGAACAGAACATTAAAGCACACGACTCCGGATACTGAAAGAGACATTGGGTATCGAAGGCAACATGGGACTACTTACAAACGTGCATGAGCTTAATGTGGAACTGGAAAGCCTTTAAATAACATTACAAGGCCAAAATCATTTGTGGACTTCCATCACATAATACTACGGAATCTGGTTAATATTTGCAGGTGTTCAACACGTTTTGTGGATTAATAATTCATGACGTGTCTGTTTTTTATAAAAATGGTTAAAAGATGAAGCTTATTAGCCATCGTCTACAGAGCTAATTCATGAACATTTATTTTTCTTTTTGCTGTTTTATGCTAACCATCTCTTTGAATGTCCATAATCTGTAAATGCTTGACACAGCATTACTCTGTGGTAAAGATTAACTACAGCTTAAAAGTATAGAGTCAAGCAGTAAGACAATTAAAGCTACAGTCGACTTAAAACAGCTACAGAAACAAAATGTCATTACCAGAAAAGCAAATAGATAACCCCACAAGCGCACCATGCCAATCCAGCTCACCAATAAAGGAAATAGACAACCCCACAAACGCGCCACGCGAATCCAGCTCACGTGAAAGAAAATTAACAGAGAAAGGCCTAGAGATGCATAACCAAGATATCAAAAAACGTGAAAAATCATTCAACAAAACTTATGACTCTTGGAAGCTAGTAGCAAGGGAAACTAGAACAAAACTAAAATCTCTGTGCTCAGTAGAAGACCTCAATAAAATGCAGCAAGATATTGAAGCAAAGCACGACGCTGTAAGTTCACAGTATGAACCTATCCTACGTAACGGTAATACCACACCTGACATTGTCAGCAAAATGGACGCTTGCGTTACGCTAACAAGGGAGATCTGTAACCTTATAAGTAACCGTCTAAAGACTGTTAATGATGAATATAATAACCAACTTGAGAAAGAAAGAGTCAGAGAAATGTTAAGTAAAATTGAATATGAGTCTGTCTTTGGCCACAGCGTAACTGAAACTGCAAGCTCATTAGAGTCGTCGGATCAACTGAGCTATCACGCTGGCTCAACTAGTACCCGCAGCAGTAGAGTAGATGCAGAAGCAGAGCTTGCTGCCAAGCTAGAGCAATCAAAAGCCATGGAAGAAATTCGAGCGCAGCAAGCGCATCTTCACAAGTTGGAAAGTGAATGGAAACTCAAAGAAGCAAAAATGTTGTCAGATATTAAACTAAAGGAGGTGGAAATGCAACAACAGTTGGAACAAGAAAGAGCAAAACTACAGCAGTTACAAGCAGACAAAGAAGTTGCTATTGCAACAGCTCGGGTGAAAGCCTATGACAGCTTTGAAGGGTTTGAAAACCACAATGGTGAAATTGACAACAAAACTAACTCTACTTGCTACAGAAGGCAAATTGAACTTCAACTTAATCCAAATGCTGCATCATTCCAACCTCACCAAGCAATTCCTGAAATGACAATGAACCAGGAGTCTGTCAGCATAGCACAAGCAATCGCTAACTCGTTAAGCATGAATCGCTTGCCAGTCCCTGAACCCACCACATTTAGTGGTGACCCGTTACTGTTTACTGATTGGAAAATGTCATTCATGACTCTGATTGATCGAAAACCCCTGCCAGCAAGCGAGAAGATGTTTTATCTCAAAAATTATCTCGCAGGCGAAGCACGTAAAGCTGTAGAAGGTTTCTTTTATCGAGATTCAGAAAACGCATACAATGGAGCATGGAAAGTCTTAGAGGACAGATATGGGAACCCATTCATTATACAGAAAGCGTTTCGCGATAAACTCATGAGATGGCCAAAGATCGGCACAAACGACCCACTAGCGCTACGAGAGTTTGCTGATTTCCTCAAAGGATGCTCTGAAGCAATACCACATGTCAAAGGACTAGCTATCCTCAACGATTGTGAGGAAAATCACAAATTGCTTAAAAAACTGCCAGAATGGATCGTGCGCAAGTGGAGTCGAATAGTTGTAGATGAACTTGACAAATCTAGCAGCTATCCAGAGCTTGCATGCTTCACAGAATTTCTAAGTAGAGAAGCACGAATAGCTTGTAACCCGATAGCTTCGCCACTGTTGATGAATTTCAAACCTGTAGATGACCGAATCCCAAAGAGAGCCAAAGTCTTTAACACCAACATGCAACCAAAGAGCTCCGCTCAAGAGAAACAAGACACAAACATTAGTAAACCAAAATCACCTTGCCCGGTTTGTAAAAATGAAACTCATGGAATCGTAAAGTGTCCCACCTTCGCAGCTAAGAGTGTTGAAGATAAAAAGGCATTCATCCATGAAAATCGGCTCTGCTTTGGATGCTTGAGAAAAGGTCATATCACCAAAGATTGTAAAAGGCGACATACATGCAACATCTGTGAGCGTCGTCATCCAACCTGCTTGCACGAAAACAGGAAGCAAAAACCTGCAGAAGCAGTAACAAATAGCTCCACTTCCACGGAAGAACCTGCAAGCCAGGAAACACAAAGGGTCATGTCTCATACATCAACACAACGCGTTTCTGCTACCTCAAGTATAGTTCCTGTCTTTGTGTCTTCTGCACAAGAGCCACACAGAGAAATACTCACTTACGCATTATTAGACACGCAAAGTGACTCAACATTTGTTTTAGAGGATGTACTTGATAAGCTGAATGTAGATCTTCAACCAGTAAAACTGAAACTTAGTACCATGACGGCCGTTGACACAATCATTTCGAGTAAGAGTGTTCTTGGTTTACAAGTTAGAGGACTGCACTCTGAGAGTTGTATCCCACTACAACAAGCTTATAGCCGTGACTTTATCCCAGTGGACAAGTCTTACATCCCAACGAAAGAAACAGCATTACTGTGGCCTCATCTCAGAAGCTTGGCGGATAAGTTGCCACCTCTCCAAGACTGTGATGTAGGGCTCTTAATTGGATATGACTGTCCATCAGCACTGGCTCCTCTCGAAGTCATCATAGGTGACAAGCATGAACCCTTCGCACAAAGGTCCGAACTAGGATGGAGTATAATCGGCTCGTCAAACCCCCACCTAGACAGACAAGGAAACCAGAGCTTTGTGCATCGGCTCACAGTAAAAGAGTTGCCTGTTCCATCAGCGACAGACGTTCTAAAAGCCCTGGAATCAGACTTTGCTGAGAGAACCCAGGAGAACAAATATGTGTCCCAAGAAGATGTCCATTTCATACAGTTCCTCAGTAACCACATCACACAAAGAGAAGATGGACATTACGAAATGCCTCTCCCTTTCAAAGGCAACAGTCCACCCAACCTGCCAGACAACAAGAGGTTGGCTGCAGTCCGCCTACAGTGTCTCAAGAAAAAGCTAAAGGCCAACAAACAATACTACGATCAGTACAGAACATTCATGGAGGAAACCATCAACAAGGGTGATGCAGAGCCTGCTCCTACAACATCTCAGGGGCTGACCGAATGGTACCTGCCACATCATGGAATCTATCACCCCAGAAAGCCGGACAAGCTAAGAGTTGTTTTCGACTGTTCGGCCAAATTCCATGGCATTTCCCTAAACGACACCCTACTAACTGGACCCGATCTCATCAATCCTCTGGTAGGAGTGCTTTGCAGATTCAGGAAAGAAGTTGTAGCTGTAATCTGCGACATCGAAAGAATGTTCTATCAGTTCGCCGTCACCCCTGAATCCAGAAACTATCTGAAATTCCTCTGGTGGAAAGATGGTGATTTGGAGAAGGAGCCTCAAGACTACAGAATGGCAGTTCATCTCTTTGGAGCTGCATCGTCTCCAGGATGCGCCAATTTTGGTTTAAAGCATCTCGCACGACAACACCAAACCGACTATCCTCTAGCGCAGTGTCTCCCAAAGTGGGGTCCGCGGCCCCCTGGTGGGCCGCGAGGGTACTGCAGGGGGGCCGCGGGAGGTCATAAAAAAAATAAAAAAAATAATATAATTATTTAATGTTACATTTATAATGTTTTGTTTGTAATATTAAAATATTTGTGTTCATTATTTGACTTGAATAATCCACTGTAATAATTTGTGTATGTAGCAGAGGCTATTTCCCCAAAATAAAATAACCAGAAGAGCCTATTCTTAATGTTGTCTTCTTGGTTATTATTTTGGGGGGCCACGCAGACCCGTCAGATTTTTAAGGGGGCCTCGGTGTTACTGAGTTTGGGAATGGCTGCTCTAGCGTCAACCTTTGTGGAGAAAAACTTCTACGTTGACGACGGATTAGTCAGCGTTTCATCAGTCGAGGAAGCCAAGGAACTGATCACTCAGTCACAAGAGTTGTGCAGAAAGGGAGGCCTACGCCTTCACAAATTCAACTCGAATGAAGAAGCTGCTCTCTCCAACGTAGACCTTTCAGAAAGAGCATCAACCGTTGAACCTCTTGGGCTTGATCCAACCCCTTCAGAACGCGCTCTTGGCATTCAATGGTCGATAAAGGACGACACCTTCAGCTTTAACATCAGTCTGAAAGATCAGTCTTCGACTCGCCGTGGCTGTTTGTCTGTCATTGCCTCGCTCTACGACCCACTTGGATTCATCGCTCCATTCAGCCTATGTGGAAAACGTATCCTCCAAGAGCTTTGTCACAGAGGCATCGGATGGGATGACCCACTCCCAGAAGATATGAAGCCACAGTGGGAGAAATGGATGAATGGTCTTGTCAAGTTGAAGGAGGTCTCAATTCCCAGATGTTACCACCCACATAACTTTCAAAGCATCGTCAGAGTAGAGCTACACCATTTTTCGGACGCCAGTTGCATAGGATATGGTGCATGTTCTTACCTCAGGTACATAAATGACAGGGACGAAGTCCATTGTAGTCTTGTGATGGGTAAAGCAAGAGTCGCACCCTCAAAGGTCACAAGTATCCCGAGGCTTGAACTCGCAGCGGCGGTGGTTTCTGCAAAAGTAAGCGTCCTGTTAAAAGCAGAGCTTGATATGAAAATCGACGACGAGTGCTTCTGGACAGATTCCCAAGTTGTACTTGGCTACATCAACAATGATGCTCGCAGGTTCCACATATTTGTTGCAAACCGCGTTCAACTTATCAGAGACAACAGTAATCCCAATCAGTGGTATTATGTGGACACCTCAGAAAACCCAGCGGATCATGCATCACGAGGACTCCATGCTTCAGACATTCACTCAACGAACTGGCTGCAAGGACCAAAGTTTCTCTGGGAACGTGAATTACATCTAAATCCTAGCACTCCAGCTGAATTACTCGTTGGCGATCCTGAAGTCAAGACAATTCAGGTGCTCGCAACTGAAGCCAGTACCTTCAATGACATTCTCGATCGTCTGAATCAGTTTTCATCGTGGATGAAACTTGTAAAGGTGGTCGCAAGAATCAAAAGACTGAGGTCTCAACAAAAACACACAGAACATGTGACGGTCAAAGAGCGTGAGAAAGCTGCCGAAGCAGTGATAAAGATCGTACAGCAGCAAGCCTTCCCCCATGAAATAAAGATGCTCCAAGCTGAAAAGGACCTGCCAAATTCAAGCGCTCTCTTCAGTCTGGACCCCATCTGGTCTGAAGGACTTCTGTGTGTTGGTGGGAGATTAAAGCGGTCGTCTCTTTGCCACAAAGTGAAGCACCCACTTATCTTACCAAGCAACAGCCATATAACCAAGCTGATTGTGTCCCACTACCATGCTAAGACATGCCATCAAGGTCGAAGCCAGACACAAATGGAGCTCAGAACTAATGGATTCTGGGTCGTTGGTGGAAGCAAACTGGTGGCCAAACTGATACACACCTGTGTACTTTGCAGGAAACTTCGACGACCTACAGAGAGCCAGCGGATGGCTGAACTACCTAAAGAACGTCTTGAAGCCTCAGCACCTTTCACATTTAGCGGCATGGACTGCTTCGGCCCGTTCATTGTAAAGACAGCCCGCAAAGAACATAAAAGATATGGTCTGATCTTCACGTGTCTGTACTCGAGAGCTGTCCATATCGAGATGCTTGAGGATATGTCTACTGACTCCTTCATTAATGCATTGAGATGCTTTATCAGCCTTAGAGGAGCTGTCCAACAATTACATTGTGACCAAGGTTCCAACTTCATTGGTGCCAGGAACGAATTCAAGGAAGCACTCAAGCAATGTAACGCCAAACGATTGGAGACCTTCCTATCTGAAAGGCAGTGCGAATTTGTCTTCAACGCCCCGTCCGCTAGCCACGCAGGAGGTGTCTGGGAAAGGCAAATAAGAACAGTCAGAAGTGTGTTAAACGCCACCTTTGCACAGTGCCCAGGTCGACTTGATGATGCCTCTCTCAGAACACTGCTATATGAGGCCATGGCTATTGTTAACAGTCGCCCACTATCAGTTGGTGGAATCAATGATCCTCATGCACTGGAACCTTTAACGCCGAATCACCTCATCATGATGAAAACAAACGTTGCGCTTCCACCCCCCGGAGTGTTTGTGAAGGAAGATTTATACGCGACAAAAAGATGGAGAAGAGTCCAGTATCTCATCGAACAGTTCTGGAGTCGCTGGAAAAGAGAGTATCTGCTCAACATATCCACAAGACAGAAATGGCACTTACCTCAGCGTAACCTCAAAGTCAATGACATTGTCATTATCAAAGACGACAACCTCCCACGAAACCATTGGCAACTAGGACGAGTGGTGGAGACTGTTCAAGACCATGATGACTTAGTCCGTCGAGTCAAAGTACGAGTTGGGGAGAGAAAGCCTCAAAGAAAGCAAGATGCACCCTCCAAACCCTCAATTATTGAGAGACCAATCCAAAAACTAGTACTACTCCTTGAGAATTAAATGATACAAATTAAGATAAGACAACAATAGTTACGTATACACTACTTTATTGTATGAAGTACACTCACCTGTATACCTCTGATAGTTCTAAATAGAGGCATTCATTTATCAGAGTAGGGAAATCCTGTACAATTCACTTGCTTTGTGTATTTGTTCATTCATTGTATCAGGATTTGGTGGGAGTGTAAATGCCAGTGAGGCTATTTTATTTTACGCCCTTATTTTGAAAGGCACCGCTCTTCCTGTTCTCTTTGCGTCGTTACTTCTGGTTCCGTTCTCAGTAAAACGACACTGCTACGCTGTTTCAGAGTCGATATAAACTTTTACTCTTTGGGATAGGTATGTAAAACATGTACTTCATTTGCCTGTCGTATGCAGTAACTTTTGGAGAAATTATTCATTGCAGTTGAAATCGTTTTTCTTTGTTTTCCTTTGTATATGCATGTCTTTTGTTTGCCATGTGGAAAGATTGGCTATGAAAAGTGCATGGAGGAAGCTGCTAGCGGTTTTAGCAAGATTAGCGCCCTTGGAAGCAGAAAGAGGTTGGTGCAGTGATTAAAAACGGTTGTTTATTTATTTAAGAAATTTAAAGGTGGTCTTTATTTTATTTTATTAAAAGCTGTAACCTAAATAGTTTAAAGGTGTTGATTTCATGTCAATATTACGATTTGTGTTCAACTATTTTCTATGATTTGTGATAAAATGATGGCATTTATTTGTGCACTTTTATAGTTTTCACGGTGCCATATTGTCGGCGACAGAAAGAGGAGAGAATTAAAGTTGCATCAGTCGAAGCTCTCTGCATCTTGAGTGGTGATTCCAAGTGGGCAGCTACACGCTACATGTTATTCTTTTTGTTTTGATTTAAGTGCAATTGTTAAATTGTAATAAATCTGCCGGCTGTTCAACTTTAATTCTTTCTCCTTCCTACTCCTCTAGAACCTAGTCTGAAATCCCTAACTTAATTATATTAAGCAGGTGTTACACTTGCTTTCAAAAAATTTAGTTCAATCGGTAATTTTCACAGCTTTCCTAGTTAAGGAAGTGAAAAAGAGAGGACCACCCTCACTCGACCAATCAGCTCTCAGCTCAAAGTGTCATTTAGTGACTCCCACACGTCTTACAATATCAAAGGTTTTCTACTTTGATGACGACAGCGTGTAGTGGTCTGATTAGTTCAAGAAATGTTACTTCTACCAAATATGACAAAGGTACAAATAGACTTTACTGTGTTGCCCAAAAGTAACATAAAAACCCTACATTTTCTTTATCCTTGCATATTTAAAGACACTAATGGGCACTAATGTTTACTTTGCTACCCCTTTGTTGAGGAACAAGGTACATTTATTAAGTGCAAGTGCAACATTGTTAATATATGTTGCATTATTTGTAAGTAAACTTTAAGAGTATGGAATATTAGCTCACACTTCCATCCATCCATCCATCCATTTTCTTCCCCTTAATCCATTTCTGGGTCGGGGGGGGGGGGGGGGGGGGGGGGGCTTTGGGCAAAGTGGGGTTAAGTGTCTTGCCCAAGGACACAACAACAGCAGTCATCAGTGGGAGTCGTGAAGTAGGTCTTACGGGGGGCTCGAACCCACGACCTTCAGGCCCAAAGGTGCTCTACCAACTGAGCTACTGTTCGCCCCTAGCTCACACTTGACTTTGTTAATAATAATGCATCGGTTTTATATAGTGCTTTTCTGGACACTCAAAGACACTTTACATGTCATTATTCTTTCACTCGATACACGGTGGTGATAAACTACTATTGTAGCCACAGCTGCCCTGGGGCACACTGACAGAAACAAGGCAACCAGTCTGTGACATCGGCCCCTCCCAACACCATCAACCATTCACACACCAGACTCATTCTAGGCAATGGGGGTGGAGTGTCTTGCCGTGGCACCTGGTGTTCTCTGGCGGTAGAATAGAGAATGTGCTCTGGCGTGTGGCGCACTCACATGGTGTTGTCTCCCAGCTCCTCGTACAGGTTGTTGGCCATGCCTCCCCCAGGTTTGCCGCTTGGAAGAGACATCTGGATCCGGGCTGTTTTGGCACACTCCTCCTGCCGCCTGCAACCAGCGCGGGGAATTGGACTCAGGTTAGGGCAAAAATAGCACAGAAGAAAGAGATAAGAAGAGTAATGTTGTATCTGGTACAATGACTCACGATGAGATATTCAGGAGGAGACCAGGGCACTCTGTGTGTTGTTGAATAACTTTATACTAAATTCATGTCAGTAGGTTATACGTGTTTTACAAATAGGATTAACTATGCATGAACTTATACAACATTTTTAAAGGCTGATTATGTATGTTGGTTCAATACATCTTTTCAAGCTGCAAATGATCAAGGTTGATGCTAAAGCCCTTGTTCGCAAATAAGAAATGTTAAGTGATTACATAAAAGGTATATTTTTACTTTTATGCTATCCTTGGGTCAAATTGGCCTGCCGCAGCGACTAAAAAATACCCTAAATATATGTTTTTCAAGCTGAATGTTTATCATTTTTTCTAACTTGACCAGCCCTGGGTCATATAGACGCCTATTTTGTTATACTTTTAATCATAATAATGTTGACCTGAGGAAGAAAAGTAAAGTGTTTTATTTGTGAAAAGTTTGTTTATAACTGATCGTTTGCATCTACTACAGTATATAAGTTCTCCTTATCGCAGGGGTTCTCTTGTTTACGTTCTATAAATGACCTGTAATTAGTTAAATCCTTGAAGTAGCAGCTTTGTGTTTTAAGGCTGTAAAAACCCTCACATAAATATTTCTAACCACCTGAGCTCACGACTGCTGAGAGCGATTGTGGAGATATCAAAGCGGTCTGAGCGCCACTTATATGATGTGTTTGGAGACGTAATCAAGCTGGAGCCAATTTCCTTATATGGGCATTTGTTCTGACGCCATCAGTGTTGTGCCGTAACAGGGGCAGACGTGTTGCTATGCTGGTTGCTAAGGCCCGTGAATGAAGGCAACTGACTTGTAAATCCCTATAAGGCTGATATCTGGATTTATAGAGGAAGTAGAAGTAGCAGCAAGATGTAACACCAGGGTCACAGAAAGATAAACCATGGATTATTTTATCCCGACTTGGTGAGTGTGACACAAACGGTTACTGAGCTAGAGGAGTTTACTTTTCATTCTATTGACTTCAGTCGAGTCAACAGCAGCCTGAGCCAGCTGGAGCAAAACTTTGTCCATGTGCACTCCCCTATTGGGCTTCATTGAGCTACCGGATTAGCATTGTCCATCTATATACAGTCCATGGTTTTGGCCCTTTTACAGTGTGGTTGCCAGGTAACTACCTCCATCTGTCCAATTATAAACTTGATTATATTGGCCAAACTTGGCAAGATATTTAGTCAAATTTCACTTCACTCCCACTGAACCGTGGAAGACTCAGCCTTTGCCGCCCCCTCCCTCTGGAGCTCTTCCCCTTCAGCTAAAACTTTCCTCAAAAACACCTAATCCCTCACTGTTGACTTCTTGTTAGGGGCTTTTCTGTGAGGGTTATCTATTTGATTAACATATTCTTTAAAAGTGAAATCTAATAAGTAAGTTGGGTTTTCTACAGAGATGTTCATATTATAGAATTATTTTTAAGCTGGAGGGCAGGCGCCAACATCACTCTAAATGAAAGACAATGTTGAAATGCAAAATGTTCAAATGTTTTTCCAGATTATGTGTTATAGATTCTACTCTCAAAGCCGCCACAGAATGGTTATGTTTCTGCTGGCCAACATCATGCCTATGTTTTTGAATATTGTCACCATTTATAGACACCACCATGAGGAAAATAATGAGACCATAATTTATATACAGACAATATTTAGAACTTTGAGGCGGTTTTTGTTTCATGTGGATTGACCCAGGGATTACAGGGAATTTAGCGAGAAACTGAGACTACAAATCTGAGTTAGCATATTTCATCTGTCCTCCACCACAGAATTAAACTATAGGCTTTTTGGAATCTTGTAATGTCACATGAACAGAACCTATTTATCGCAAATGTTTCTTTCCATTTCTTCAACTCTTCCAAGACTCGAGTGTGGTCCAAAGAAATAATTTAAAGTTTGATCTAAATCATTTCTACAGCGTTGGGACTTCAGAGATCTCAGATAATCCACTCATGTACAGTAGAAAAAAGGGAACAGTGGTGAATTTGCCAAAAAAATTGTCCAAACGCCAATAGTACTAGAATGAGTCGAGACCAAACCAAAGCGCCAGGTCGAGGCGGGGAGAACTGCAAATAAGTTTTCACAGTATTGTAATTGGATAGGTCCTTCAGCCTGATGCAAGTCTGATTAGTGTGAAGTCCGTATCTCTGGATCTGAAAGAATTCATCCAGATCATGTTTTAGAAATCAAACCGCTGGTGTTTGGAGAGAGCACCTTAACAGCTGTCAAAAAAGTCAGATTTTTTAAACAATATGCACTTGTCTTTCATGTCTTTATGCGGTTTTGCACTGTGGCCACTGAAGCACTGCAAAAAGGGATGGGAAAGAAGTCAAAAAATGCTCAAAATTGGCAAAATGCATCTTAATTTGAGCACATTCCGACTGTCTTAAAACAAGATTTGCCAACGAGACAAAGCAAAATGATCTTGTTCCAATGTCTCCCTTGGAATGAGAAAAAAAAACACACAATTCTCTAAATAAGACTAAATGGCTTTGTCCCATTGGTGAATCAGAATGTACTTAAGTTAAGAAAAAAAAACAATTATTACCTTATATTTTTATCATTTTTTCCAGTGTATTTTCAAGAATGTTAAAACTTTTCAGCAAATCAAACTATTAGCATTCCAATGACATACAGTATTTTACCAATTTTCCGTGTTATAAACCGAGAGAATGGTGGCCCTTTCCGTCGAGCGCAAGGTCATGTAAAGCTGTGTTTTTCATTTGCGGGATTTGGCAGCGTCCTCGGAGCTAATGATTGCTGTCTTTTCCACGGATTAATTTCTGTGATTATTCCCTGTCCTTTACGTGTCAGCGCATGGGGCCATCTATTTCACTGCGCGTCCAAAGTCAACACATAAATCACAGCCCATAAACAAATATTTAGCACAAGGAAGGCATTACTTACTCTTTGAATCTGGTGCGTGCCCAGGAAGCGGCAGCAGCAGCAGCAGCAGCAGCAGTAGCAGAGGAAACAGAGAAAGGGAGGAGGATTAGTCATCTTACCCTTCATAAATCATGTAATTGTTTGTGTTAGAATAAGGTGGAGACAATTGGTCTTCATTACAGCCACTTAGGAACAAAGTAGAGTGCTTAGGATCACTTTGTTTGCTTTTTGTGGTGAACCATCTTAAGCTTTGTCTGAACGTGTGCGATGGACCAGAGGAGATGAAAAGCCTGTACCATGGTGGGTTCGGGAAACAGACTCGGACAAGTTGCCATGCTAAATTAAACAGAACAGCAGCGCTCAAGGACGTCCTTAGAGAGAAACGGCGGATGTGGATTGGTGCTACGAGTTCTATTTAAATGACAATGGTTATTTTATGACCCATGGCTGATTTTCAAGACTAAGTTTGCTTTTATAGCCCCTTTTGCCAGTGTATTCCCAGCGCGACTAGAGCCCTATAGGCTGTTGCTCCAATAATTACTTACATGAGGAGTACCCAACGTTCAAACCACAAAAAATTAACTATTTGAGTCTAGCTCCTCGGTCTCAAAACAGTTTCTCAATTCTTAGTAGTAGCTTCAATAGTATTTTCTTAAAGCTTGGGTACCTAACTTTCAAATTACCAAACATGTATTTATGTAGTATGGCTTGTGTGATCATGAAGTTTTGTAAATAAATATAATTGAATAGAATTGAACCTGGCTCACTAGTTTTCAAATGCATGTATTTTTTGGTCTTTAGATCAGTGTTTTTAGTCAGAAAAGTGACAAAGATTGGCCCACCTTCACTTAACAAATCAGCTCTCAGCCCAAAGCTCTTTCTTACAAGTATGCAAAGGATTTTCAATAAGATGAAATCATGTTGTGGTCGGATTTGTTCACAACATTTACTTTTAGGATTAGAAAACATGTATTATCGTGTACAAAACTTAGGGTGCGCCAAATGTGACATCTCCATTGTGAGATCAATAAAGTCTGTCTAATGTTTTTATCTATGGAGTGAAACAGCACCCACACTTTAAGGCTCAATAATGGAAACTACTTGTCGCTAAACTAAAGAACTGAATGAATGATTAGAATAAGTTTAATTCCATAATTTGGATGTGGTGCTGTAACATAAGGAGACAGCCGGCTGGTGAACCCTGCACAAACAAGCTAGAACTGGTACTTTATATACTGAAGGGTACTCAGCCTCCTCCGCCTCCTCACACACAATAATAAAGGTGTCTTTCAGATCAATACGACCAACGAGCTCTTAATGAGGTGCAAATGTGAGGGGAACAATATCAAAAACAAGAGGGTCTTTCACAGTCAAAATAAACGTCTAAAATATGAGCTGTAGTGTTTTGAACCAGGTGTTAGCATTATTATCCACCTGAGCCAACATCATGTCGAAATGTGTTTTAAAATATGTTTTTCCCTGAATGTTATTGTCTCGTGTTCTTTGCAGCTGCCATGCATTTATTGACAACCCACTGAGGCTTTCAGCAAATGTTTCCCTTTTCATGATTTTCTTTTAAAAAGTGAAAGATACATTCACATCCACATGAAAATCACATTCTTTCTGACAGAGCAGACTGGTCCTCGGGGTCAAAGTAAGTGACAGGTTTGCATCAAAGTTGGTCCATTTCATACATTATATTACATTTTTGTTCAGATTTTGGTGTAAAAGAAAAGTATTTGATATATTATTTCATCTTTATGCTCAATAAAATGGTGAAACTGACACTTGAAATAATAAATGAAGAACAGGTGTTAGGTGTTGAAAAAAAATACACTTGATAAATTGGAAGAACAGTTGGTTCTCTTCACCTCTTTGGACATTTTTGGCTGTTTTTGTCCCTAAATGCAGTCTGAATATCAAGCGTCATTATCAACCATTTTAGTGAATTCCTTGGGTCTGTAGTCTGCAGAAAAATATGTCCAATAGTCTTGCTCAAGAACACAGCGACAGTTTGGAACTTTACAGTCACAGCCGCCCCACTGTGGCACCTGGTGTTTCCAAAGGTCTCCCATCACAGAACTAACCAGGCCCTGCCCTTCTTCAGCTTCAGGGGTCTGTCAGGATCTAGCTTTCACATGCAGGTAAGGCCACAAACACACACATACTATTTTGGAAATCTATCTTTTTGAAAGTGTTTGAGGCCTTCATTTACTCTCTTTTGTTAATCCCACTATACATTCAATTCAAATCAATGTTTTCTTGTATAGCCCTAAATCACAACAGAAGTTATCTCAGAGGACTTTAAAAAAACGTTGAATTTTCCAACACAGATCAGAGAATCAAAAAGTTCAAACACAAGAAATGCAATGTTAAAAACACATAGAGCCATTGATCCATAAGGGGCAGAGACCAATGTCCATAAATGTTGACATATGTCCGTAAATGTTGATAAAGGTCCGTGAATGTAAGATTAGCATATTTTCAGTTTGAGAAATCTGAAGTATAGAGATATAAGTGACTTGCACTCACTGCTTGTATGTGACCACCACGATGAGAATGGCCGGGACGCAGCAGATGATGATGATGACGGCCAAGGCCAGCAGAGCCCCCTCCGTGTAGCCCACAGTCTGCACGGCCTTCTTCACTCCGCTCACCACCTCAGGAGTCCGGATCTCCAGGATTCGACCCCCGGGGGGCATAAAGGGCTGGAACTCTTTATTTATATCCAACAGCTTGCCATCCAAAAACCTTTACAAGCACAGAACACTTTGTGAGCAGTTTATCTCAGACTATTTTTATTCCAACACTTTTCTCCCCACACGTACTTGAACAACTCCTGTCGCGCTATGGCTCTGTTTGTGAGCGGGTCTATGGCGTAAATCATTAGTCCGGATTTGGAGTAGTCTTCCAGCTCCATCCCGTCGCCATAGCGATGAGGTCCAATCGTTTCCACAATAACTTTCGCCCCGGGGATCTGGTCCTGGACGTGGCGCTCCAAAATGCTGAAAATGAAAATATGCTTCAGGAAAAAATACAACAAGAACTAATTAATAAAGTAATGAGCAGGAGACAGGACCGAACCCTGAGGTGTGCTCCAGGGCCGAGCGTGGGGAGCGCCGCATCTAATAGGGCCATCCCATAATACCATCGTTACAGCCTTATTACAGCCTTTCACTTCAGCGTTTAATCTACTCTTTTATTAAACTTAATTTGGAATGTATCGTTTCTCTGCACAGCATCACTTTGAGTCATGCATTTCCCTTTGATAAACATGAACTCAAATGTACATTGTTCTGATGTCGGACTAAATTCTGGATCCCCGATACGGTCGTTGATATTGACAAGATAGATTTGTTTTTAATGGATTGAAAGTATAAGTATAAGTGACTTTTTGGGTCTGTTTTTTAGAGCTGTGAGCTTAGCCTCGATAAACACGAGTTAGAATGTACATTGTTCTAAAGTTGAGTTGAGTTTTCATTCATTTATTTTATTTCATTATTTTATTTCGTTCAATGTATATCAAACATTATTATCAAATGTCACGACATAGAACTTTACCCTAACTTATCGCTCATGAGCAATTACTTACATTGATGTTGTGCAAGATTCGAACTCAAAAAGAAGTTTCAGAAACTGAAAAATCTGAACTGAAAAAACTAAAATCAGACTAAATAAATTGTGGATTCCTGAAGACCCGCCATCAGACAAGTGTTAAATCCTGTCTCCAACATTAAATGGATATACAGTACAGATCGAAAGTTTGGACACACCTTCTCATTCAAAGAGTTTATGAACATTGTAGATTCACACTGAAGGCTTCAAAACTATGAATTAACTCATGTGGAATTATGTGCATACTAAAAAAAAGTATTAACAACTGAAAATATGTCTTATATTCTGGGTTCTTCAAAGTAGCACCTCTTGCTCTGATTACTGCTTCACACACTCTTGGCATTCTCTCGATGAGCTTCAAGAGAACCTGAAATGGTCTGAGTTCCCACAGATGCTTGGTACTTGTTGGCCCTTTAGCCTTCACTCTGTGGTCCAGCCCCAAAACCATCTGGATTGGGTTCAGGTCCAAAACCATCTGGATTGGGTTCAGGTCCAAAACCATCTGGATTGGGTTCAGGTCCGGTGACTGGAGGCCGGGTCATCTGGCCCAGCACCCACCACTCTCTTTATTGGTCAAACAGCCCTTACAGCCTGGTGTGAATCTACAGTCAATAGTCATGAAAAGAAACTCATTGAATGAGAAAGTGTGTCCAAACTTTTGGTCTGTACTGTAGATATTTAAAAGATGGATTTGTTTTTAATGGATCAAAATTCAGCACACCCTTTGTCTTCTATACTTAGGTTCGTTTTTTCAAATAATGCCTTTTTCACCTTTCTTTTAATCTTGTCTTTGTTAGAAATTAGAGTAAGTGTAAATTAAAATATGACTGAAATAGACTAAATATTAGACTAAAATAGATTAATAAATATAAATCATGAGTAAAGTAATAAGGAGAGGGAAAACTGAAGTAAATCTAAATGGTAGTTATTGGGCTACATTGAGCTAGCGGGTTAGCATGGTCCATCTGTAAACAGTCTATGGTTCTATCCAGGCCGAGCTGGTACTAAAGAGTTCTAACTGACAGAGAATGACCAGAGTGCTGCTGGAAACCATGGTTACCAAGGAATTTCCCTTGTTTGTTGTGGGCAAGTTGCAAGGATACGGTACCAGTTACTATAATGTATCAACCAGGGAAATGAGCCGAGTGTTGAAATAATCACATTTCTTTTCATCTAATCTCAGTTGGAAATGGGGGTAATGTGTAAATTAAAAAGTGTCTGAAATAGACTAAACTAAACCAGAAGTAACTTTATAAGGAGAGGGGATATTTGAAGCAAAACTAAATGATAGAGGCTGGATTTTTTTTGCTGACGTCCGCGCAACGAGATAAAACAGAACGCTTCTTGATGATTAATAATGCATTGGTAAAGGTGGCGTTGGCTTTGTTTTGACTACAGTTCACAGTTTTAGTCCTGCAAATAACACGATGTGGCAAAGAGGGCTATTTTATTCCTTTTGCGTGGGTATTTCTTTAGCGCGTATATAGAAAAGTTTCAAAGGGGGTCACCAGTTCCACTATATACCATACATCCTGTAATAACTAACAACACAACTGCAGTTTTAATACCATACATTTACTACAGTTACTGCAGTATATTATAACTATAGTATACAAACAATGATACAGCATTTCCTGTCCTGATCCGAGTTTGCCTACAGCTGCAACACGCACTGATCTCTCTCCTCTTTGAGAAAAACAGAAGCAGGTAAACGTACTGTATAATAATGGAGTGAACTTAAAAGATATAGATTCGGTTTCCCCAAGGCTGCAATTATGACAGAAGAGACGCCACTAAAATCCATACAAGACACAGCCTTTTACAAAGAAGTTATTTCGTACCACTGGAAAACAATTTATTGGAAAAAGATTAGCACGAGTTTATAGCCCCGTTTCCACCAGTCCCTCTCTATTCTACTCTATGTTTACACTACCTCAAACCAGTATCAAGTACTTTTATAACACCTGATTGGTCCTTGTTCTAACCATGGACCGTATATTAGGAGTGGACTGACTGCAGACGTCACAGACTGTGGAAGAAGACGGTTTGAACCTAAGCTAGCTGGTGCTAATTTCTTTACATAAGTATTTGTTCCAATGACGTTAGCTTCAGGAAGTAACAGGGCTAGCTAGTGTTTCCTCCGGGAATAAAGGCAACTGATAAGTCAATTCTTACGAGGCTCATATGTGGATTTACTAAGACAATTTCAAAATAAAAACACTTTCAATGTAAGTAAATAAGAGCCAGAGCAAGGAGAAAACTTTGTCCATGAGCACTTGGGCTTCATAGAGCTAGCAGGATAGCATGTTCCATCTATATACAGTATTTAATTCTAACCAGGCCGAGCTAAAGTGCTCAAACTGAGATTGGCCAGAGTGCTGCTGGAAGCCAGGGTTAACAAGGAAATCCTCCATTTACTGGTTTGTTGTGTGTGAATTGCTAGGATAATAGATACTAAAGCATAATGGAAACACAACCAGGTAGAGTAGGGCCGAGTAGAGCAGGACCAAATGGGGCTGGTGGAAACGGGGCTTAAGTCTCTACAGTATGTCTCTTACCTGAGTAGTCGGTCTTTGTTTTTCTCCACCTCAGTTGGAGGCACATTTAAAACCACCACCTGCATGTCCAGCTGGTTCACCACAGACACCTAGCACACGAGTAAACACACATGGCAAACACAGCGTTAAACACACATGGTTATTAACTTTGACACAAGGCCAGGGCCAAGATCACGAGGCAGAACAAGACATATTGACTTTTACAAGAGGTTAGAATTAATTGAAAGACAATGCAAAAATCAATATTTATGAGACTGTATACAAGGAAAACAGAATACATTGACAAACATTAGGAAAAGTCTAAGAATAACAATTGAAAAAGTTATGGTTTTCCCCGATAAGGATAAAAGTATTACTCACTTTATTTGTTTCAACAGAATTAGTCTACATTGGTGATACAAATACAAATATACACTCTAAAACATCAAATACTGAAGTCAATATTCTCAAGGCAATGATTAAAGCTGGGGTACCTAACTTTCTCATGTATTATTTTTGAAAATAAGTATTATTTATATTCAGGAAAAGAGTGTTGTAAAAGTAAATTCTTGTGAACAAATCAGACCACAACATTCTTGTATTTAGAAATTACTTTATCTTTTGCATACTTGTAAGTAAGAGTCCTGTGAGTCACTATCCGACTCTTTGGGCTGAAAACTCAGGTCCTTCACGGCAAAAAGCGATGGAAAATAAGACAAAAATGGCTCAAATTTGGCTAAATATATCTTAACTTGAGCACATTTTGACTGGGACAAGCAAAATGATTCAATAGGATAAAAGGTCTCCCCTGGAATTAAAAAAAATAATAAAGCAACAGTTCTTGAAATGAGATTAAATGGCTTTGTCACATTGGCTAAACGTGTTTTAAGACGGACAGAATTAATTCAGACAACACTTTATCAAGCTATTATTTTTTTAGTGCACTTTGGCTGAATGAGGGTGGTCCCCTCTTTTCCACTTTTCAGTCTGAAAAAGCTGACCTGAAGAAATGACAGAGGCCACAAATACATGCAAACACAAGTGACAGATCTAAACTGTTTTAAGAGCGAGGAACTATTTAGTGTAATAACATTGGATTTTATTACACAGTTCAACTCTAGCGGTTTGTAGCCAGCTTTAAGAAACATTTTAGAAGAATGGTTTCAAATGTTCAGGCTTTCCGAGATAAGGACAAAGGCATCAGAAGTAAAACTCTGGATTAAGATGAATAGATCTGACATTTAGGACTTTAACATTACCACGATGTCGGCTCGGCTGCTGTGCCCCAGTCCGTAGTTGTCCGTAGCAACCACCTCAAACTTGAAGTAGGACCTCCTCATGTTGCGGTACATGATGGCCGTCTTGACCACGCCCGAGTACGCATCGATGACAAAACCATCTTTACTCGAGTCTTTGCTCATGAGCGGCGGCATTATCAGGCGGTACGTCATAGAACTGTAGTTACCGGTGTCTTCATCCACGGCCTGAAAGCAGAACATTTGCATAGTAAAAATAATAATAATAATAATGATAAAGAATATCTATAAAATTACTAGAATTTAACTGAATTTATTTAATTAAATACTTGAGACATAAGTAACTGTTTTTATAATCTGTAGTGTCTTGTCCAGGTCTCCCTTGAAACAGCGGTTCTTAATCTCAATGGGACTTTCTTAGTTAGATCAAAGTTCAATCAAATAATAAATTGTACTACTTTTATAGCACTTTTTGGACACTCAACAACGCTTTACAGAGGGACAGGATAATATGAAGTATAAACAAATAAATAAAAAGCTAAAATAAACTGTTAAGTGTAGGCAGTTTTGAAGTGGTGGGGTTTTGGCAGTCAAGTTCTGAAGTGAGTCTGAGTTCTGGATGTGTTGTGTGTGAGAGAGTTCCAGCTGCAGCTAAAAGCTCGACCCCCCCAAGGTTCGGCACTTTGTTCTGATGAGGAGAGAGGAGGTTGGAGTCTGTGGATCTGAGGAGGAGGGAGAGACAGTGACGATGGAGAGATACGAGGGGGGCAGGTTATGAAGAGACTCGTAGGTGATGGGGAGGACCTTATATTCTTTACGGTATGGGAGGAGGAGCCAGTGGAGTTGTTTGAGGACGGGGGCGGGTGGCAGAGTTCTGGATAAATTGCAGTTTCTGGAGATGAAAACAATTATTCAAATGTGACTGTTGATGTTGGTATGTATTTTGACCATTTGAGACTGGTACGTATGTGACTTCTGAAAAACTCGCACTGCTACAGTCACTTTTAATCTTATCGTACATACTAGACATTTTTAACACTTCCTATTTTTCTGCCTTGAGCGATTTTATTTATGCCAAATGTATGATATATGATAATGATATTTTGTCTGAGGAAGGCCTGTGGCCGAAACGTTGCTAATAAACCACTGGTGTTTGCAAGTTGGACAGTGTGCGGGTGTCATCCTTTCTTTCATGTTTGGCCACCTAGTGCGCGCCCACTCCTACGCACCTGTCAGAGAAGAGATGTGCGAAGTCTACCTCTTTTAACAATTTATGCCAAATGTGACATGTAAAATCTCTCCATTGTGAGATCCATAAAGTAGCCGACCCTCTCCTCAGCATTGTCCCTGTGTGTACGTATGGTTATATCTCTGGTAACTATGTTTAGTGTCATTAAATGTCCCTTTTTTATCTCCATTTGGTTAATCCCTGACACATACGGTCACAACAACATTCTCGTTTTAATAGCTGTCTCTAACAAAGCTTTACAATTTCAGAAATATAGATTGAAGCTACACTGTTTTTCTTTTCTGTTTTAAATTGACGCACATTGCATTGCCAATAAATGTTTTATTCCAAAGTAATTTGAAAATTCTTTGGCGTAACGTCAAACTAATTAAATTGATTTTCTTTAGAACAACTCAAAAGCACAAGGACATTATATATTTTATTTTATTTTTTTCTGTATTCACTTTTAATATGATTGTATGTGATTGTGCTGAAGTTAATGGGTTAGTTTTTCCGCTTTGTTTTTTTACTTGCTGTAGAAGAACTGGACAAATGGCGGTATGTGGAACAGGTTTTGGCAAAAAAGCAGAAAAAAAGAGAAGGTCTGCCAGCGAGTGTGATCAATATTGCACATGAACAACACAACAGGGGGTAAAATGATGCTTTGAGCCTTAAACATATCCAATAATCTATTCAGTCTGTTCTGGCCGTGTATCAAGTCTCCCCCCCCTCCTCCTCCTCCCCCCTCCCCCCTCTCCTCCCTCTCCTCCCCCCCTCTTTTGCAGACGCGCACGCAGGCGGCCCATTGATTTATTGCAGTTTCTTTTAAAAGGCTGGAAGAACAGACTGCAGATTTAGCCCGGAACACCCACACCGTCAGAGGCGATGAGAGAAAGAGTGCGGAAGACACGATGGGGTTCTGGCAGTCATATAAATAGGGTTATGTTGAAAACTAAACATGATTCCGAGCACACGTTTAGGGGAAAAACAAGATTTTGGGTCAAAAAACAGCTTTGAGACTTGAGTAATGGTACGACCCACTGCTGTGTGGGCGGCACCAAAGACCTACTTGTTACATTGAGCATAAAGAAAACTACACTCAATTCAATGGGATTATCAAAAAGGTCTGGAGTGTTTTGGTCCTCGAGGATTTCAACAATGTCTTGCAACTGTCGCTTTTTACTCTATCACCGCGTGGGGTTTGCTTGTTCTCCCCATGTGTGCGTTGGTTTCCTCCAGGTGCTTCGGTTTTCCCGCACTACTATAAAAATGTACAGTTCTGTGTGGAGTGAGAGACAAATGCCCACAGTACTTGTAAAGCTCTGTGTGACTCTGGACTGTGAACTTACTTACTCCAACTCTGTGACTGTAATTGTATAAAATAGCTACAGTATATCTATCATAAGTCCACGTTCTGCAAATACAGCCGCTGTTTACTTTGGGTATTAGATTTCCACACACGCTCAGCTGCTGCTCCTAAACCCATGATTCCCGTTAAGTTTTGTTTTGCTTTGAGTACCAAAACACGTGCAGCACTGATCCCGAACAAAATGAGTGAGTCGCTTTCATCTGCCCCAATAAATACACGCCTACTATTAGCTTTTCCCTGTGCGCCCAAATCAATCAATCAATCAATCAACGTTTATTTGTATAGCGCCTTTCCTACACAAGGCAACGCAAAGCGCTTCACATCCCCTATCACATCATGCATAAATCAAACACATTAAGAGCACAAGATATATTAAAAACATTAAAAATAAAATCACAAAAATTAAAAACCTTTAAACATTAAAATCACAGATGTCCGGGTCGGTTCATATGGCACAAACATGTCGTGGATGTACCTTGGCGCGAGACCATGGAGAGACTTGTACACAAGTAAAGCTGCTTTGAAGTCTATTCTCTGAGGAACAGGAAGCCAGTGCAGAGACCTGAGAACTGGACTAATGTGGTCGCACTTCCTAGTTCTGGTCAGATGCATCACTGCCCAGTCTTATTGTTACATACTTTTTCTTTTTACTACGCTAAGTTAGAGACCACACCAGTGGATGGAAATGTAGTTTTTATGAGTAAAACTTGAAATGTCCCTGCAGTATAAAATATATCTTAATTTTCTATTCAAATGTAGCTAGTGTGGTTTACATACAAGTGCGTTCTATCACTAGAATTACAAGATACATATTAAAGTTATTGTCTGGAGTTTGTCAGAAAAAAAGAGAGAGGTACGTGATTTGAAAAAAAACTGACTGCTCCCTTCCCCTTCCTTTCTGATTGGTCTACACCTACGTGTCCGTAACAATCAATCAACGCATTTAAATGTTAATCGGAAAATACATTATACATATACATTATTAATACACATAAACCCGGAAGTAGCTATTATCATTGATTGAAGATTTTAGGACACATCTGCAGACGATCTGATTATGGCTATAAGTTCAGTATATAAATGATTATGGATATAGGTTCAGTATATAAATGATTATGGATATAGGTTCAGTATATAAATGATTATGGATATAGGACCTATATCCATAATCATTTATATACTGAACCTATATCCACAATCATTTATATACTGAACCTATAGGTTCAGTATTTAAATGATTGTGGATATAGGTTCAGTTGCTAAATGGGTAACTCGCGCTGAGTTACCCATTTATAAACTGAACCTATATCCAGTAATCTCAGTATCTTCAGTATTCTTTGTTTTCATGTAGTTCCAGAGCCTAATAGAGGCTTGATTCGGAGGCTCTGTGTAAACAAACAACTGAGCATGAGCAGCTACGAGCATGAGCGCCGATGATTGACAGCCGTTGGCATCACTTGATTGGTTAAAGTGGACGGCATCGTGGATTTTGAGCTATAGCTAAGAGAAGGGAAGGGGGGACTTACCCGTAAAATTAGAGTTCATAAAATGACTTATTTTGAATCAACATTTAAGGCCAAAAGGTCAATTTAATACAATTCTTAAAATTTGTAATTCATTTAGAGTTCCAGACTATCACTTAAAAATCCCAAACTTCTTCCATCTCCCAAGCTAAAAGTGTATCTTCTTCTCCAATCGCTATGGCAACAGTTCTCATTTTTCATCCTTCTGAAACCCAAGGACAAGTAATGGATTGTGTTTTGAAATGAGGCTAAAATACTCTGTAATCGCTCGATCCGACTCCCAACAGGAACTAAACATATTTACGGAAATCCCAGCGAAACAAACCAATCCAACATTCTTTAGGTCCATGACAAAAATTTGACAGAAGATTAACATTCACGATTTTTCATATACGGAGAAGAAACCCCTTGGAGTGTCTCATTTGCGAGGAATAACTCAATCACAAGGAATATAATGTAAGTATCAACAGCGCAGAGAGACAATGGGATGAATATGAATGACGAGAGTGCTTAAGCTTCATAGATTTGCAGATTGGCAGAAATCCTGTGAGTCTGATGAACCAAATCACAAATTATGTCTTCAAACTCAAAGCAACAGGGGGTCATTTCCATTTTCCCGTAATTGCATTAGTTACGGAAGAGAAAGTAGCAGTGTAGGAGCGAGAAAACAGAACTATTGGGAACTCGCTAATGTATTTGTCACATGCAACGACATCAATATGCATGTTCTGAGGCACAGGCGCATCAGCCGAGTGGGGTCTGGGTCATGGACGGTCATCTGCATATTTACGAAGAAGAGAAAAACATAAACACAGGGATCACAGAGAGCGCGAAAATACAGATTTTCTAAGCCCAAAATGGTGGGTGTGACAGAAACGGCTACTGAGCTAGAGGAGGTTACTTATACATGTACAGTATGTCAATAGGAGCCAGAGCTAGCATTGTCCATCTATCACCAGCAGGGGTCTCCAACCTGTAGCTCGGGAGCCACCAGTAGCTCGCCACCCCCTCCCAGGTAGCTCGCCACCTCCTCCCTGGTAGCTCGCCAAAGGATTGAGAAATGAGTCAAATAATATACTTAATATTTCAGATTGTTATTATCATTATTTATTATTTTAAATGCACTTACTTTGTGCACTGGTGACAAATATGCGATGATAAATAATGACTGTACCAAAAATCAACCTTGTTCACACAAATAGATCACCACATTTTTCCCAGGGCCGCTTCAAGGAGTAGCTCTCTGCCTTTATCATCCCGGGAAAGTAGCTCTCTGGGTGGAAAAGGTTGGAGACACCTGATCTACTGTCTATGGGCAAGAGAGACAAGAACTGGTCAGACTCGCCCATGCTAACCTCCGCAGCTTCCTGATTGGTCAATGTTAATCAAAATCCTTAAGGCTCGTTGGTTTAGCTGTTCTCCTCCAGCAAATCTTACTGGTCGAGGGGCGGGACTATTTAAGATTTACTCCACAGCTACATTAGTCCAATACATGCAATTTTGTGACACAAACAAAAACAAGTATCATTATATAAAAATAAAGTTATCAACTGGAATCCAGAAGCTAAACAACAAGGAGTTTATTAGTGGAGCTGAATTTGGCTGGATGATTCAAGATTTTATTTGCCATTTGCAGTAAAACCACATTGGAAAAACTGTGCAAGACCACCCCAGTGTGCACCAGACAGAAAATACAGCACACACCAGCGCCCTTGTTACGGCGCCATTTTCCGGACACTGTGAAAGTACCTCACTGACTACTTTCTATTAGCAGAGGAGGGCCGAAATTTTGCTCCCCAGCCTGAGTTTGTAGATAACTGCCTGAGATCCTCAAATTAATTGCATGAGTTGGTCAGTTTTCATGAGAGTGTTGAAAAGTTGAGTGATACGGGGTGGTTGGGGGTGGGCTCTCGGCTGATCCATCCGGTAATAGCACGTCCTCTGCATCTCTATGTGCTCCTGTCTGTCCACATTTCCTCAATCACCTCTGCGCTACATCCACGTATAAATCATGTACGTCCACCTGGTGCTTCTGTCGGCTCCGGTTTGTCTCACGGCAGGAGGCCAGTTATCTTTGCCCGACGTCGATCCCCCTCGTGAAGCTGCGAAGGACTGACTGCGTAACGAGGTCGGGGATGTGGGACCATACAAACTCACCGGCTTAATATTCTGATCTACTGCTTTTTGTTGATAAGGGAGTTTCTTCCGTTGCCAGTATTTCAGTTCCTTGCATAGATAATATTTTAAGATATGTTGAGGTATGTACTGTATAGGGTTAGCAATCTCGCTTCTCAGCAAGAAGGTCCTGGGTTCAAATTCTGGTCAGAACAGACTTGAGACTTACTGAGAGGAGTTTGCATGATCTCTCTTTGAAACTAAACTACTAAAAACAAATGTGCAAAAGGCCATGTCCTCCTTGGCTCCTGACCAAGCCGTGAAGGCCCTTGTGGCACTGAAAGGTGGGCCTCTTCCTTAAAATATGGACACATTTTATTTACTATGTGAATTAGTTATGGGTAAGTACAAATCTTTGTATTTCTAAACTATAAGCACATGTGTATTGTGGGTGTGTATGTACTGTATGTGTGTATCTACTTAAATGTGTTGAGTGTGTGTGTACCTGTATTTATTTCCTTTTTATCTTTCCTTTTTGTGGATTTCATTCATTTTCTTTTATTTAATTTTCTTACTTTTATCCATTTATTTACCCATTTATTTACCCCTTAACGTATATACTGTCAGTCTAGAGACACATTGGAGAAGGTGGGAAAGATGAGGAGTATGTGGAGGGGGGTAAAGTTAGCAACAAAAAAGCAAAACACAGATTTTACTTGTTGTCAATAACTGTCATTAACTGCATTTGATTATGTGTAATTAAAAGAAAGAAAAGAAAACAGAGGCATGGGTCAAATGCAGAGGACACATTTCTTGACTAGAACCATTAAAGTAAAACTTATCTATCACAAACGTATGTCCAGCGTGGCTCATTCAAACCTAGACGTTCCCAAAGTAAAAACCTAGATTTGTGCTGTGTTCACGCGTCGTAACTAATCCAGCATTTCGGACAGGCTTAATCCGTTTACCTTCAGTAGACTGGTTTTGACAATTTGACACTGAAGTCTGTAACTTTGCTTGAGAGAGACCAGGAATACGAAAACATAGACTCTGCTCCATTGATATTTTTGCATATTTAACCCAGCGGCTGAGTGGTTAGCGCAGCACCAAGATGACCCCTCTCACAGCTACAGGGCCACTACAAGATCTAAAAAGCATTTATTTGTTCATTCAAAAAAGGGAAAAATGCAAAAATGTAACACCTCCCTCTGGTGGTAGAACGGTGGAATTGCATTCTGAGATAATGTAGTATCCATTAATGCAGTGGTTCTCAAACTTTTCACACCAAGTACCCCCTCAGAAAATACTTGCCTCTCCAAGTACCACCACAAATGACCACACCACACAGTAGCGTAGTAAGCCGAAGTATTCATCAATAACAAGGCAGAGGTTTCATTCCTAAAGAAGTATATTTAATGTAATATTTTACACTGCGCTTAAATATAGGAAAACATTTTTTTTTAAATGTTTCATTCATTGCGAACTGCAAAGCCTCACTGTGAGTGATATTCTGGAGTGGCATATTTGTCCACAGAAGGTTTGGACTCTGGTGCACTTTAGTTTCTAAGGCTTGCTCTGCTGCCCTCTTACATCTGTCGTTTACTCACAGAGACATGTTCTCATGGTTTGGATCAAATGATCGTTTGTTGCTCTCTGTTCCTTTTGCACAGAACTGGGGAAAAAAAACTGCTCCTTCTACATGGAACGTGTTACAAAAAGACTAGAAATGATCTGATCTTATTTCCTTGAATGCTTTTAGATCCAGATTGAGACATCTTCAGTGAAATGTAACTGTTTTTATAATCCGTAATTTTATGAAATTGTGTGTTACTGTTGTATAATCTGTATGTGACTATTTTATCATCTGTATGTGACTGTTTTATCATCTGTAATTTTATGTAATTTTTGTACACGAAAAAGAAGTTCTCATTGACTGCCAGCCATTTTTTGATGACTTCACTGATTGTTAGGACTCACAGAATATTGTGTGCTATGAAAAATATGAAACCAGAGTCTGAAAGACAGGACTGTCTACTTTCAGCAGCAAAAAAAAGTTTGTTCTTAGTTTGTTTCGTTCTCCTGTGATCTCCAGTCGAAAAGAGGAGAGTGTGACAAAAAGCACCAGTCTTAGACGAAAAAATTAGAAAATGAGGTTTTTGTGAAAACAGACAAACTGCAGAAAAGTGATTGTAAAACTATTTAGTTTAACTTTAGCATCTCCTCAAACATGTCCAGGATCTTACATGTTAGAAAACAGCAACACGTTTTGAGAAAGTGTTTTTAATGTAAAATAATAAGTTTTATGGCACACACACATCCACAAAGTGTTGCTCAAAAATTTCTAAATGTACTCATCCAAAAAATGTCATGACAAACTATGCCAGATAGAATGGCCAGTATTCATCCATTAGGTGGCACTATATTTATGTCAATAAGAGTAAATCAAAGAATAACAAAATTACAATGATAAACACTATACATGACAATAAATCAAAGTGAATACTTATACTTATAGTATAAGTGCAACAGAATACTGCTGTGTGTCTTTGTGTGTTTGGGCGTGCATGTATGTGCGTTTATGCACGCGTTTGTGTGTTTTTGTGTGGTTACATCTACAGAGCGTCTGTTTAGTCCGGCGTGCGCTGTGACCATATCTGGACTTTGCTGCTGGCTCCTGGTGTGGACTCAGTGATAATTTTAGCAATAGTCCACTTTTCTGTGGCTTTTTTGAGGTGCTCCACTGGTCTGCTGTCCTGACCCTCCACATGGTCTGCTGCTAGGACCCTCCACATGGTCTCTGTCAGCTCTGGAGACACATTTACTGCTCAAACTGCCTCCAAATGTAGCCTGACCCTGACTATATTACTCCATGTCTGCTTCACCTCTGTCTCTCCTGCTCAGAGTGCTCAGAGTGACCTTTGACCAAACCAGGGAGTTCTGCTGCCACCTGCTGGCTTAATAAAATACTGTCTACAGCCAAACCCCAGACTGTATGATACAGGGGACACAGACTGACAGGAAAAGATTGAAAAACAATGTTGTCCTCAAATGACATCCATAGCTGTCAATGAGTTAATCTCAATGGGACTTTCCTGGTAAAATTGTGAAATTTTTAGATTTTTTTTTTTTTCACAGATTCTTTGGCGTACCCCTAGAGGGCGCCCGCGTACCACTAGGGGTACGCGTACCCCAGTTTGAGAAACCCTGCATTAACTCATTCACTGCCCATGACGACAAAAGTCGTTCTATTGTATAGTAACGCTCACTGCCCAAGACGACTTAGACGACTTTTTCACGGGAGGCTACAGTAATGTCTGGCTCACCTTGTGAATGACCCACAATACTAATATATAGTGCAAATGTACCTGTAATGATAAATCACCACCAGTAGGATGCAGTATTGCACCACAGGAGAGGTCATAAGTCAGTGGAGAGAAGGAGGAGGAGTGTGGGAGTGTTGGAGAGCGTGGTGCTGTAGCAGAGCGAGCGATGATAGCGTAGCATTGAGACGGATCAGCGATCTAGTTTAGCGATAGTATAGCAAGAGTGATGGCAAAAAAGAATAGTTATAAGCAGTGTACACTGCTTCAGAGATTGACTCGCGGATCAGTGAGTGAGGTCGAGAGGGGAGAGCGTGGAGACCCCGGTGGAGGTCCGTCTCTGCAGCCACATTTGCGCGGAGCAAGAGCCCGGAGCAGAGACACACCTTCCGCCTCTCGCAGCGTATCAGCTGCTGCTGTTACTGATGCCTCGGATTCGTTCAGAGAACCTGATCATGATTTATCGGATGAGTGGTTGCAGTCTCAATCCAGCAGAGCATCCTCTCCAGAAGCTCCACAAAGAGTCGAAGGTAAGAACTTGCTAAATTGCCTTGAATATGCTAACTTGAGAGGAGGGAAAGGCGCGGAAACTTGCTTTGATCTGCTAAGTAACACAGCGCTCAAATCCTACTGTTTCTTTAGTAAATGCCAGTTATGTGTTTTATCATTGTTGTATTTATTATTTTTATGTTTAGTTATTTCATACTTGAACATCTTGTTGCAGTGTCATAGCTCTGACTAAATGAAATGTGTTCTCCATTCACAGATTCTGATAAAAGAGCCCTCCCCCATTGGGGTTGACAGGGCATGGAGGTAAAGATAATTCCTCCTCATACCATTGTACATATTATTGTATATATTCTCCTGGTATAGTGATTTACAAATTTATATTATTTACAGGTGGTGCATCAAGAGGCAGTTGCTGTGCACAAAAAAGGTAAAAGGACTACTATTTCTATTCTTGTACATCCCAAGGCAATATAATATAATAATAATATAGTATACTGTGTTTGGTCCAAAAGTAGTCAGTCGATAATGTGGGAGGAAGGCCTTCATTGTATTTTATGTATTGATTTATTGTAACAAATTCACTGTATAATATAGTTATTGTGTGTATCAAATTTCCAGCACGTTCGTCACCCAGAAGCTCTGGGAAAGATGGCTGACAGGAGGATGAGTGGGAGCCGAGTCAGTTGCCCTTCACAGGAGCTCCTGGACCTCAGAGACTGCGGACAGAGGCTGCGAAGCTGGATTCATCTGATCCAGCTGACTTTCTGGAGCTGGATTCATCTGATCCATACTTTCTGGAGCTGGATTCATCTGATCCAGCTGACTTTCTGGAACTGGATTCATCTGATCCATACTTTCTGGAGCTCTTCTTCACGGAGGGAGAACTACAAATGGTACACAGCGTGTCGTGTTCCGTTGCACACAGTGTTTCAACCTCTACAACCCAAAGCTGAACTACTGGGAGGACTGAAAAAGCAGATAAACTCACTCATACACACACTCACGAACACTCACACGCACTCACTCACTCACTCACGCGCACAGACACACACACACTCACTCACGCACACAGACACTCACTCGCACACTGACATTCACACACACAGACACTCACACACACACTCACTCACGCACACATACACTCACTCGCACACTGACATTCACACACACAGACACTCACTCACACAGACACTCACTCGCACACTGACATTCACACACACACACACACACACTCAAATTCACACGCTTCATTCTATTTTATACATCTATAGTTTTATTGATCTTTGTGTTGTTGTTGTTTGACGTTTTGGTTGATGGTATAGAAGGAAGTTAAATTTTCTATCTGTGAATAAATTGCCAACAATTTGCCATCAAAAGTATTATTTCAGAGTCATGTTCTTATAATTTTTGTAATGGAACAAGTGTGAAGATGTTTTGAATGTCACTAAAGCAGCAAAAATGCATCTAAAAGTCTCTTTTCTGCTCGATATGTTCCCGTTTACATACAACTCGTTTTCTCTGTTTTCTTGCTCAGACCAGGTGTTATGGGTGAAAGTATGCTTTGTTCTATGGCGAATAGCTCAAGAACGGTAAGAGGTAGAAACAAACTGTTTTTTTCAGAGTAAAGCAGAGAGGTTAATCTTTAATTTGGTGCCCTTGGTGTTTACATCGTCTAAAAAATGAATATTCTGTGGCACTTCAAAGTTGGGTCAAATCACCTTAAATTGTTGGCAGAACGCACTTCTCAAATCTGAAAATGCCTGGCAGTCAGTGAGTTAATGTATATCCATATATTCTCTAAATTCTCTAAATTATGTATTATTTTAAAACAGAAAAAGTTAAGAGAATAATTCATAATATTTATTATTTAATTCTACTGCACCAGTGTAAACTTCACCAGTGAAGTTGGACTTTTCTTTAGACATTATGGATCCATTGATTTTCTCTCAGACTGACATCAGTGCGAGTAAGTCAGACACCTTGTAATGATTAAGCTGCTAAACCTGGAGCTATCCTCAGACCTGTCATCATCCTTTGTTTGAATTGAAACAGAACTAAACATTTTAATTGTAATTTTGTACACTACCTTGCGGAAAAAAATGTGAATGCCAGCTCTTCTAATTAAACTCCCCTCGGCGCATCAGCCGGTGGAGCCTCGGTTTGAAATGTTATGAATTAATACATTGCAAGAAAAGACAGGCGAAATTCTGCAATATCAATTATTCACTTGCTTTATCCGACCCAGCAAGTGAACTATACGTGTTCAGATCAGTGGTCGAGACGTTTTTGTTATTTTTTTTTCAAATCTTTGTACAGTTATCTCCAAATCACTCAACTTTCTTTTGTGAGCGAAGCACGTTTTCAATTCCAACTTTCAATAATGAGTTTTTGTGGCACGCTCGCCTCCTCCTCTCATCCCCGTGTCACTTTTTGCTGTCGTGTGATATAATGAAAAGGAAATATCTAAGAATGATTTTTTAAAAACTGTGATAAAATATTAAAAGTGCATATATTTTTCTGCCTGTGCTGCACCTCTGCTCATTAAAACATATTGCTACTTCACAAGAGGAGAAAGCTCAAAGACATGACCCATTTTTTGGGACAAGAAAGGTTTTGAACGCTTAGGTTGTTGGAGGAGAAAATATGAACGCAACCGGGTTTCTCAGCGGGTAATCTTGTTACGAAGTGGACTGGAGATTATATCTGGAAAAAGAAAATGGTGCACACAGGTTGTAATCAGCTCCTCACTGCAGGTCTAATGCAGGTCTAACAGCAGAGAGCGAGCAGACGCCTGAAAACAGCAATAAGAACTCGGAGTGCAAAAGAGGGCACAAAAGCTTCAAAAGGCAAGTTTCATAAGAAGCAGAACAGCGAGGGCAAAGGCGGAGAGTAGGGAGTCTCCGGGGAAATCATTCTGTATCGTAGAGGAGTGTTTTGTGGAATTAGGAGGTTGCATTATGCGTTATAGGGAAATGTATATATTGTAAAACATGTGACAGAAAGATTGGGTGAATTGGGTGGCAGCTGATTGTCACCCTCCGACCCAGAAATGGATAAAGGGGAAGAAAATGGATGGATGGATGACTACTCAGGGGAGGTATACCTAACTTAACCCTCTAGGCGCCACAGTTCACTTAAAGGAGCAGTGTGTAATAATCTGGCCAAAAGCGGTACTGCAACCTCTCCCACTCTCTCTGACTCAGGTTGCCAGATATGTAGCATGCGTCCAGCTGGGACCATAATATCTATACATTTATATACAGTATTATTTATATAGTTTTATCAACAACAAATCTACAACCAACACCTTTTTCACAAAGATAGAAATCCTTGTTTTATTCCTTGCTTTGTCATTAATGATTTGAGAATTATAAGACCTTTTTCAGTTCTGCAGCCACATGTTACTTGTGAGTTCTGGCAACCCGGATCACAGACTTTCTGATAAAACTGGACATCGGAATGAAAACAATAACAAGATTCAGGGGCTGCAAAACTAATTCTTAATATTGAATATCTCGGCTGAACTACAGTTATCAGTTAAAGAAGTATTTGGAAAGAGCATGGTTTACTAATATCTTTTGACATATTAGGGCCATTTAATGATGACTTTTACTGCTACTTTAATTCGACAATATGCGGTGCTGTTTTTGTGTCAAGCTGGATGTCAAAATTCATTCAAACTTCCTGCCACACAATGATTTGCACACTTTTATTATTTCCCTGACCTTTGAGTGTGGTACAATGTGTGTGTTCATATCCTAGTGACTTGTATGTCTGTCATTAAAAACATTTATATTTTCATTTCATATAAAAATAGATACAATTAAATGAAAGAGTAAAAAAAAACGTCTGGCACCTAAAGGGTTAAATACAATAACAGAAAAAAATCCATATTGTCTATCACAGTAAAACTTGTCTTGTAGAAGTAAAATGTTGTCAACAAGTCAGACCCTAACATTAGAAAACGGAGAGAGCCCCGTGAGTCACTATTGAGGCTGAGAGCTGATGGAGAGGAGAGTGGCTCTCTCTCACTTTTCCATCTGAAGCAGCAGATCATCAGACCAAATCTATTTATTTCTCAAATCAATATCTTGAGGGGGCGTCACAGAATTTAATTATTTTTCATAACAGAATAGAAAATCAAACAATAAGAATATTTCAGAACAGGGGTCTCAAACTGCATGTGTCTGGAGGCCGCATGAGAATGAATCTGTGTGAAGCTGGGACGCATTGCGGGGTTATGTTTGTCATGTGTTTGTGCAAAATATATGAACATCTGAGAAAATGCATTTAACTAAAGTTGCACCGGCAGTTTAGCTCCTAGATATGGACTGTATAATAAACTTCTAAATAAACTGTACCATGTTCTCATTCTTTAACATTAACAGTAGAGAAAGTAAGGAAGCAGAGAAAAGTGTGGGCTCATAACAGAGACAAAAACAGGAAAACCAAGAATCTCTTTTCTGGAAAGTTTTAAAGTTATTTGTTTATAATCATGAAGGTGTTTTTTGACCAAATTACGACTTTTATTGAAGATGAATTGGATATAGTTTTGATATATTTCTATGAACAAAATTAATCTAGCTGCTTGGATTTACACAAAACTAGACGAAAAGCAATGCAGTAAACTGGGTCAATGTAGGAGACAGCCGTGTTGGAGACTGGGTTTATTAATATTTATTTTGAATTGTTGCCTATTGCATTCAGGGTTCAATGTTAATGGTAATATAAATGGTGTGGTTGTTTTCTTAGATCTAGGACTGAGGCCAAAAAAACATATATGTGAATACTACTAATCTGTTTTGAGAGAGAGAAAGTAGTTAGATAATACCACATACTACATACTCTGTTGTGTTTTTACCGTTTCTCTGCTACATACAAAAAAAACCATCAGCATTGGAGGAGTATGTCTGAATTAACTGCCAAATATTGTAACACTGCAAACTATTCTGAGCAATGTAATCAAACAGCGTATTATTCAATGTTTACACAATACTGAAAATTGGACTCTAGCCACTATTTGCGCAATACCATAATGCATTGCACCTTGGGGGGTGTCTGCGGGTAGCGTGCAGTAGATGTTGTTTTGATTTAATAGAGCCACAACCAAAGAATGGGACAAACTGACTTTTTCTGTGCTCATTACGCCAACAACAATGGAAAACCCAGACCAGAACTAACATTAACAACTTATAGTCTGTATATAGATGGATAATGCTAACCCGCTAGCTCAAAGAAGCCCAACTCGTTCTGGCTCCAATTGACTTAGATTAAAAAAGTAAACTTCTCTAGCTCTGTAACTGTTTGTGTCACATTCACCTATTTGGTATCTCGGTGTTCAAGGCGTTTACATTGTGCAATTGTCTTTATAAATCCAGATATATGCTTTATAACTAGTTTAGGAAAATTAATCTTGTCTTCTTAGTAGAATAAAAAGTATTGGTATTAGGTAAAAGTTTTATGTCAAGGTAATAACACCACAAAAACCTTGTATTGTCTGGTATAGAAGAACCCAATACTTTTAATGCTTTATAACTGTTGACCAATCACTCCATCAAGCCTTAGCTACCACCTTAGCAACATGTCTGCCACAGCAAAGCTAACACCCTCGATGAAAATGCCCATATAAGGAAATTGGCTCCAGCTAGCTTATGTTCAAATCAGCTTCTTCTGCGTTCGGCTAACACTGCGGTGATGTCACACTCCTGATATACCGTCCATGCCACAGCCGCGTGCAGCTGACTTCCCCTTCAAGTCGCAAAGCAGTATGGGTAATGTGCGAGTAGCGGGTGTGGCTTTTGTACCTGCACTTTGAGGACGGACGTGAACGTTTTGGCGTCTTCCGTTACCCCGGCGATGTACAGCGATTTGGTGAAGACGGGCACGTGGTCGTTCTCGTCCCGCACGTCGATCATCACCTTGGCTGTGTTCGCTGCGACACAAGAGATAGTTTCACAACAAGATAAACGTGTAGAGCGCAGACACAACACAAGTGCAGCCGCGAGCTTTGAGTGACAGCTGCCATGGCGACCGGCTCCCCCTGTGCTCCGTGTTGACAGGTGCAGAATTAGTCTGAGTAATGTTCCCCTGTGGAAATGTGATCTCTCATTCTAAATATACACATTTTTGACGACTTGTGGTGTGTCTTTGCAAACTTATTCATGATTTGTTTTATTTATTTATGTGTCAGAAAGACGACAGGCAGAGCAGGGCACGGTTTAAAGTCAACTGCGGTAATAGCTCGCGTTTGTGTGTGAGAGAATATTCCATAAAGTTGAAAATGGTTCAATAAATAATCTTTCCAGGTGACTTTAGTAAGTGTTGAAGATAGTTTATACCCAATGTCTTTGTAATCTCTGGACTAATCCACAAAAACAAAAAAATCTCCACATTGTCATTGTCACATTAGTCAGTGCAAATCAACTATGGTCTCATTATTTTCTCATAAAGGTATCGAGAAGTGGAGACGATATTCTTGATGTTGGCCAGGAGAAAGGACTCTCATACATAAGAGAAGCTTTGTGAATCTAATCTCTATCAAATTGTTTTATTTTTTCTACTATTCTTTCAAAAATGGCTTCTTTCCCACAGATTTGTATTGGCACCTGCACAGAATACGGTAATAGAATTCTAGAACATGAATTAAGTAGTATATTTATCTATAAGACAATTGTTTTGGAAACACATTTGTGGAAGTTACATTGAATTGATTGTATGTATAATAAACTTTCACTACAGCTACTATAATCCCCATACTTGCTGAAAACCAATTGAATATATTCTTGTACAGCCCTAAATCACAACAGCAGTTATCTCAGAGGACTTTACAAAATTGTTGAAATTGCCAACACAGATCAGAGAATCAAAGGTTCTAGCACACAGAATATAGAACACACAGGTATTAGTCCATCGGGGGGAGTTGACTGATGTCAATGACTGTTGATTATTTTTGTCCTCACATTTATCTTTGTTGTAGTGGATCGAAGAAGTCATGTTATGCCTCTGTTTATTATGTTTCATATCATGCCTCACAATTAAAGGGACAGTATGTCATTTTTTCATTTTAAACTACGTCACTTCATTATTTCATTACTTCATCGTAAATGTCCACAGATAAAAGGTCACTAATCAGATGTTTATTTACTTAAAATACAATTATTACAATAATTGAGCAGATTGAGGCTTCCATTTGGGTTGCTAGTTTGCGGGATGAAAAGTTGCTGGTTTTGGCTTTTTTCTGACCAAAGTCACTCACAAATAGCACCACCACCGGGCAAATGTAATTCACAGAGCTTGTATTGCTTCTAGCTAAACCCCAGCAAAGTGGAATAAAACAAATGCTACAAAATCAAAGTTATCGAATACGGTTAAAAACGTCCAGAGCAACAGAGAAAACCAACCAAACCTGTCAAATCGTTATACTGTAGATTTAATCAGCGATTTGAGATTATCTACAGCAGCCCTGTCATAGAGGCTACATTTACTCTGGCATTAAGAACAACACGTACACGACAAACACAGATCTGTTTAACCACTTCTCCAGCCGTGACTTCACTTATCTATAATTCCACCTTCGCTTGAATTGAAGCCGCAGATTAACACATTGTGCGAGTCCTATTGATTTGATGGCTGATTAGAATACAAATGAAAAGGAAATCTGTGGAGATCCGCTAATGACGACAATGATTTGTAGTTTAATCCCAGGAACGTTAGCTTAGAGTCAGCATTGAGTGGAGCTGCATGTGGTAAACAGCGTAATTGAAGGAGAAATGAGAAAGGAGCGGAGCCGAGAGTCTATTAGAACTAATGCAGATATGTTTTCAGAGAGAGCCAAGGCGAGACTGTGGAGAAAGTCATAACGACTTTGAGAGTAATTATGACCATTTTAACTGCAGTTATGGCTTCATTTGGAGACGCGGGAACTCACTTTTTCTAGTTTTGAATCCCAAATGCAATTAGCCAAAAAGACCAATAAAGTTTGGATGGAGTGACAATAGGATAAATGATGACATATTTATTGAATGGACGATCCGGAAAATGAAATATGAGGCAACGAGGAGTGGGCAGAATGTTCATTTTGGCTTCGTACCAATTACTGCACTGTGTAATAATGTCTCAGGAAAGTTTTCAGATAAAATCTCCCCGACTTTGATCATCTTCAAATCTTTGATATTCAACATTTACATTCTGGGCGCTTCAGTCGTGTGCTTACGAGACCAAAAAGTCACTGGTAAGTTTTAGTGTTTTGATGAAAGTCTATCAACAACGTGACCTACCCTCAGGACAGAGATGTGCACATGAGGAGGAGGGGTCGCCACTCCATACATCAGAAAGTTGCTAAACTGTAAAAACTTGATTGAAAACATACACTTTCTTTACTCTTTGATCTTTACAAGAAGAATGTATTTCATTAAATGTGTGGTTTCTGAAAGTGCCTGCAGCATGTACAGTTGGATAGACACCCACAACTGCTACAGATGTCACACGCACTGCAAAAAATTATATAATATGAGGTAATAGTTGCTTGAATAGAGTGGTTTTCATCTTAATTTGAACATTTTGACTGTCTTATAACCAGATTTTCCAATAGGACAAGCCATTTAGTCTGTTGCTAGATCATTTTGCTTGTCCAATTGGCAAATATTGTTTCAGGGAAGTCAAAATGTGTTCAAATTTAGATACATTTTGCCAAATCTGAGCAATTTTTGACTTAACTTTCAACACTTTTTGCAGTGCAGGAGTGACTTATGGTGAGATTTGAGATGTGTGGAAGTCTGTCCTTACATTTAGAGGGAACTCTGAAGTTGGAGAGCACCACCCCCAAGGAGTCGGCTTCCACCCTCAACACGAAGCTGGAGTTGGCTTCATAGTCCAGGGGTTTGGCGGTGGAGATCAGTCCTGTCGACTCATTCAGTGAAAACATGCCTAGACAACACACAAACACAAATAAACATTAATGCTCTTTCTTTGTTAACATTGGCCGTTTTGTACATCTTCATATACTGAGTTGTTTTGCTTGTTTGTAAATCTATATTAAAGGAGACATACTGTAGTTTTAATCATGTTACAGCATTGAGCCCTCATTAAAAAAAAAGATCTGAAGTTGTTTTTAGGTCCATCCACGCGAAAATAAGGATCTGACGCACACATGTAACTCTCTGGGATCTCCAAACTCCTTAAAACGTTGCAGTTTGAGTCCTGACTAGAACCAGGAAGTGTGATCACATTGGTCCTGGTCTCTGCTTGTTAAAAGTCTCTCCATGGCCTCGCACCTCCAGAGTCAGGACTAAACATGGGTAGTCAGCATTTCAGATTTATGCTTTCTGAGGCTCCTTCTCTTTATCTTGTGCTGTGTGCTCCTCATTCCTACTGGTCTGTAACTTGTGATGCAACACTGCAATCTTAATTTTAATCTCCTGACAATGTTGCGGGTTGGAAACAGGTCTGTTCAGCGGTGCATACAACTGAAGGATTGTATTTTTAACGTACATAAAGCAATCCTGTATTTGTATTTTAATGCTTTTTTGCCTTGTCCCTGCTGTCTAAAACTACAACTAAAAGCTTCTATCTCCGTCCTGTAACATTATGATGTCATTGCACCACTATGACATCACAACAAATTAGTTTAGACAATTTCTCAGGTGAAATTACGTTCTATTTCACAATTGGAAAAACAAAAAAATACTATTTAGTCTCCTCCCTCTGGTGGTAGCAAAGGAAGTTGCAGGCAGAAAGCATTTTTCCCCCTTCACACTATAAATGCACCACCCTAGATGTTTTACTTGACTTATCTATATATATTTCACATTCCAACAGATTAAATGACAAAGTAAATAGTCTCAGTGTCATACGTAACAGATAAAGAGACATAATATTTCTTCTTTCAATAGAAGGTAATGTATTCTCCGATCAGCAAACATCAAATAGGGACATGGTCAGAGATACAACTGTCAGATCCATTACCACAACAGGAGGATTATTATTGTGATCGAGGCCAGTGCTGTGGAAATGCACCACCGCGTCAGATAAGAGCCAAACATGCCGACTTTGATCCCTCACATCATACGTTTAAGCGCGGAGAGAGCGATGTGAACGAGTGGCGCTAAACAATGCTTCAGCCGCACTTTAGCTCCAGCTGTGATGTAAAACAAAGACGTATCAAATGGCACGGGGCTTTTGAAGTGGACGCGCTGTCGCCACCGAACGCAGAAGGCCTCCACTTTAGAGCAGACGCATGTGGATACAGTCAATGACACATGAACGCTGAGGCTTTCAACACGTTTCATTGACAGTACGACTCCCACAGCAGTCAATTTGACGGATTTTAGTTTTGGAAGTGGTAATATTTAGCTAAAGTGCCTTTGTGACATTTTCTTTTTAGTTTATTCCTAACTGTTATACTCATATTTTCAAATAATATATATTTTTTTTAATATATTATTCTACCTTTAACTATGTTCCTTTAACTTTGCTTTCTTTATCGTTCTGCATAGTTTCCAGAGAATATTTGTGGGGGAAAAAATCGTTTCTGTACAGTATGGCAATCTTTTGTGCATGCAATAAAATATTGCAATATTTAATTAAATGATAATCTGTTTCACTTTCATGACTTTGATGATTAACATTTGTGTATTACATCCACAAGGGGGCGCTAGTAGCATTGAATTGTTTTTGTGAACCTCAGTGAATGTGCAGACCAATATATCGCAGAATCAAACCATAATGCCCGCTGTATCGCAAAATAATAAGAATCACAATAATATTAAATTGTGGCCCACATATCGTAAAACTATCGAATCGTCAATGTTTTGCCAATCCCCACCCCACCCAGAGAAGAGTGACAGTGTGTTACCATAGCAACACAGTTTACTTGACAGGAGTTAGCAATTAGTCTGTAGCATTCAAAAACGGTTTTAGCGCTTAAGGTAAAAAACCTTATAAATGACTTACTTTTAATGTGTTTTGAGGAGAGGTTGTCAGAATAGCTGTTGAAATCACGGCTCTGGTCATTTCAAAATTGTGGCACTCAAAACCTTTCAATTATTGCCACTAACAAACGATACAATATGGATGGAGGAGTGACCTAACATTTACCAACAACAAAAACTTCTAAAATCTGATGTGGCAGGACAAACCCCACAATAAACAAATATTAGATCAATTAGATGAACAGACCGTGACACGCTGACGTATTAAACTATCACAGTTAACCCAGAGAGAGTGTCAGAAATGATAGCGGTAAATAAATAGTGACTTCTACTATTGAGGAACATATGAAAATCATAAACTACTGCTGCCGTCTGGTTCCTTCTGCAGTCTGACAACGTGATCATTTATTGCATGTTTTTATTTGTATTTTCTGCAATAAATTAAATGACTTGGTGTTTATGGTGGTTTCAGGTCGTGCGCAGGTCTGGTAAACATGTGTCTGTCCTGGGAGGGTCTATAAAGCAGGCAGTGGAGCAGCATGGCCAACGCAATAAGTCCTCATCATCCATCATCATACATAATGGATGAAAGAATAGTTTAAAAATACCTGTGGCAATATGTATATAATAGTGTTTTTCTATCATGTTAGAGATAAATCATAATAGTTCCTCACTCTCTAAACAGTTTGCTTCTATCGATAGTTTTCACATGCATGTATTTTTGGTCTCTGTCTCATCTTAAGATCATTTTTTTCAGACTGAGAAGTGAAAAAGCGTAGATCACACTCACTCATCAGGTCTCAGCCCAAAGAGTTAAATAGTCAATACCCTGGCTCTTTCTTACACATATGCAAAAGATCTCCATCACCAAGTACATAAGTGACATGTTAGTGCAATATGAACCAAGGTGGACTCTGAGGAGCACAGGGACTGGGCTCCTGCTGGTGCCCAGAGTGAGAACTACAGATGGGGAGGCAGTTTTTTAGATTACTTACTGAAAATGTGAGCCAGGCTTCTACTCTGACAGTGTTTAAATCCAGGTTAAACACAGTTCTGTTCAGCTTTGTGACAACTGAGGGATTTTATCTTCACTCTTTTTAATGAACAAAGATTATTTATGATTTGAACGCCTAATGGTTTTGATGCTTATCTGTGCATGAACTGTGCTATACAACTAAACTATGTCTTTCCCTTATATCAAACCTACAATAGCAAATGTTGAGTACCATAAAAACAATGTGATTGTCTGAAAGATAGATAGATAGTTAAGATAGAGACAGACAGACAGTCAGACAGAGAAAAATAGAGAAATAGACAGAGACAGACACTGAGAGACAGACAGAGAGAGAGACAAGAGACAGACAGAGAAACAGAGAAATAGACAGAGACAGACACTGAGAGACAGACAGAGAGAGAGACATAGAAACAGACAGAGAGAGAGATGGAGACAGATAAATAGATAGATAGCTAATTATCGCTCCATTGTTGGAGAGATCCAGGTAACCAGCAGCAGAAACACATCAATCCAAACAAACATCAATGAAACATAATTCTTACGGTTCCTAACTATAAAACTAAAGTGCACATGTGCAGCTCAGGGAAGCTCACCGTGACCTCCGAAGCTTCGTTAAAGCTCCACGTGCCTCCCCCTCGGCCCCCGTCGCGTGCACTCACCCAGCTCGTTGCCCTCGATGATGGAGTAGATGATGGTTTGATTGACGGCGGCGGCCACGATGTTTCCCACGGGGGTCCCGACGGCGGCCTCCTCGCTCACCGGGGCCAACCTGCACAACAGCACAGTCAATGCCCCATCAGCTGATAAGAGAAGGCTTAATACAGCAGGGTCTCTGTGGGCGCACACAGGAAGGATTTACCCCGGCTAAACACCAGCGAGACGCCACTCACTCAAACACCGGCTAAAGTTCACTTCCTTCTGACAGCTTCCCGCTCCCACACTTCTATCGCATCAAAAGTTTACTGTGTGCGGCAGAAGAGGGCTACACTGCAAAAAAAATGATACAATATGAAGTAGTAAATTTGTCATTCAATTTGAGTTCATTCCGACAAGATTTGCCGATGGGACTTTCTCATTCCAAGGGAGACATTTCTGGTGTCTTTTTAAAACAAGATCATTTTGCCTTTGTTTGATGGCCGTCAACATGCGTTTGAATTTAGATACATTTTGATCAAACTCTTACTTATTTTTCATCTCTTTTTGCAATGCATACACATACAGTATACATACATACGCACACACAACAACAGTACACACTCACATACACACAAAAGCAAATACGCATACAGCAAAATGCATTACACCAGATTAGAATCCCCCTTCTCTACCTACTGCCTTGTATTCCTTATCTGTAAATCTGGATTTGCATTGTTTGTTTAATGCAATTTGTCACTTCTTCGCTTGATTTTTCCAAATTAAGATTACTATTAAAAAAAGGAGGGCTGTTGTCTGATGCTACTGTCACTTTACTGCACTGCTAACTGTCAGTTGTGTGCACTTGCATACAGCAGTGATTTGGAGAAATGTTATGCAGAATTTGTATTTCTTTTACCTTTTTTCTATTTTTTACTTTTATAACACTAAGAGCAAAGACATTTTCCTTGATTTCCTGTTCAAGGACTTCCTGTTACTCATAATGGCAATAAAACAAAAATTCTGATTGTGATTCTTGTGGAAATGGGTCTCTCAGAAGGACATTAAGAGTCACAGTTAGTGATGGAGCATAACATTACGACCACCCGCCTACTAATGACCCTCCCATAAGGCCTTACCCAGCATGCATTGCAGACACACAGTTCTGAGGTTAGCACTTATTAAAGCTCGGGTCTCTAACTATTTCATTATTTTTGTTTCCATCCATCCATCCATTTTCTACCCTTTAATCCATTTCTGGGTCAGGGGGGTGACAGTCAGAGATGCCACCCAAGTCTCATAGCACCAGCCCCTCACTGACCCTCTGCAGGTGGTGAGTCCACAGGAGGACGGCTGCTCTCTGAGTGTGAGCATAGCCTTGATCTTTCAGTGGGGGCTTTGGGCAAAGTGGGGTTAAGTGTCTTGCCCAAGGACACAACGACAGCAGTCATCAGTGGGAGTCGGTGGAGAAGGTGCAGAGGTGGGAATTGAACCCACGACCTTCTGGCCTTAAGGCCAATGCTCTACCAACTGAGCTACTGTCGCACTACTGTTTCATTTATTTTATTTTGTTCTCAGTGAGCACAGAAAATACAACCATATATGTAAATTGTAGAGCACTTTCCGTGACCTTGGTCTGGAAAATGAAACATCAGAATCAGAATCAGAATTATTTTTATTGCCATGTGAGTAACAGGAAGTCACAAACTATGAAATTGCTTTGGCTCTCGGTGCAAACAAGTTAAAGCAGAATAAAAACAAGAAGGCATGCATGAATAAAAATCGACATACATTTCTTCAGTTGACTATATCAAAGTGACAGTAGCATAAAGTGACGTTCATGAGGTCAGAGGTCAGAGGTGGATTATAAAGTGTTCATGAGTCCAACAGCAGAGGGTAAGAAACTGTTATTGCGGCGGAAGGTTCTGGTCCTGATGGGCCGCAGTCTCCTGCCCGAGGGGAGTGGTTGGAATAGTCCATGTGCAGGGTGAGAGGGGTCGGCTGTGATGCGACCAGCCCGGCCTCGAGCTCGGGCGACGTACAGGTCCTGCAGCGATGGAAGGCTGCGGCCATGGCGGACATGACTAACTTACTAAATCCATGTGACTAGTAACATGTAAGAGCGAGCTATCATTACTTTTAACATGCATGTGAGTGAATAGAGAGGACCACCCCCTCTCAGCCAATCAGCTCTCAGCCCAAAAAGTCAAATAGTGACTCACAGGGCTCGTCCTTAAAAATTTAGTAGTTTGATATAAAAAGATGAAGACAGCACTTGGATTGTCTGAGCTGGTTCTGTTTCTGACAAACACAATACATTATAGAAGATAAAGTGAGTCCATCTTTCACAATGGATTGAATGACGCAAAACTAACAAACAATAATAAAATTAGCCTGGCCTTAGCCATCCGTACTCTCTGCTCAATCATCATTTCACTGTATGTCTGGTCCCCGTGTTAGCGATTACAATCGGTTGAATTTTGACCGACCTACCAGCGAGCGCGGAAGGAGAGTGTTTTAGTTAGTTGTTGTGGGTGACGTCAAGAGTTTGCGTCGAACGGGAAGGTCGTAGTTTGGCGAAAAATGAGATAGTAAAGTAATCCGGTCTGGTTCTATCAAGAAATTGAAGCTGGAGCAAGAGGAATATTTAGCAAATGTAATCGCAGGAAAGAATTGTGGCGCTACTCCCCACAGGCTCCGTTAGCGGCAAAGGAGATGGCTAGGCTAAATGCTAACGACTCACTCGGGCGCATTACATACGTCACGGTAAACTTAAATCCAATCGTTTCAATCTGCAAAAGGACTTAACCCCTCCCACCTGTAAACAGAGCTCAATGGAGCGCCTCCAGACCTTCGTACAAAATGTAATTTGTACTATGGTGTGGTACGACCAGGCTAATATACAGCATAAATCAGGGGTCTTTAACCTTTTCTCTTGGGGGGAAACTTTTGTTGGGGCCTTACTGGCAGAGAGCTTCTCTTAGACAATGTCAATGTCAGCTTTATTTGTATAGCGCATTTACAACAACACCCCAAAGTGATTCCCAGAGACAACAGAAAAAGAAAACAGCATAAAATACACACAAATTAATGTAGAATGTAAAACAGTCAAACTCATTTGGTGTGAGACAGTCGACAAAATAATGGAACAACCAACTTTAATCTTACTTCCAGCACAGATAAAGCTAACGTGTTCTTTTGGCAAATCTTTTTATACAGTAAGACCCTAAAATATTATACCCATAAAATACAACAAGATACAAGAATTTATTTGCCATTTGCAGTAAAACCCCATTGGAAAAACTGTGCAAGACCACCCCAGTGTGCACCCATAGTACACACCACAGCTCCTACCAAGAATCTATCATAACTATTTTCATATTTACTCATATAGTTATCCTTTGGGGAACTATTTTGAAGAGGGAGCGACCATGGTATAAATCATTTTAAGAATCTTCTCCGTCCTTCTCGTAAAAAAACACTTATATTCCCAACATAAATCTCTCTGAGCCAACTTTTCACCAAACGTGGCACATTATTCCACAAAAGTTCACCATGTACTCACAAAATAATTCTGACTTATTTACGACAGGTGCCTGCTCCACGCGGAGAGAAAAACAATGCCATCAACAGCTTTGGGAAAGTCGAGCCGAGCTGTTTCCTCGTACCATGTGGCTGACTCCCTCCTTACTCACCGTCTTGACAGATTTTCCAAGAATCTGGCAAGTTTCACATTTCCAGCAGATTCCACTCCATTAAATAAACCCGGTTCAGTCATTAAGCCGAGCGTCACAGCTGGCTAAACATTAGAACACGGGCGACCGAGTGCGTAAGCTGTCGAGTAATCAGGTGCAGATAAATGATGTGAGATAGAGAGAGCGCGGACCTTCACTCCGAGGCCGGCGGGACGCAATCAACAAGACCTGGGCTCATACAGTTTTATCCTTCGCAGGAAATTAGCGCCGCTAGAATCCGAGAATACATGCGTTCACTGCCAACAATGCAGAGACGTGATAAAGGCTGGATGTTGAGGGTGAATGTGGGGGGAGGGGGGCAGTTCTGTATTATTCTTTTGGTTACAACATATGATTGGTGAATTTGTACAGGATTAATAAGATCTCAAAAACTGTTATATCCATTTAATGAAAGAAAGAAGGTAATAAATGCTTGAATCATTTTTTTTTTTAAATCTTAGTTTGAGCACATTTTGACAATATAAAAACACAATTTGTCAAAGGGACACGCAAAAATTTCTTGTTTTAAAAAGATACAAGACAGCTCAAAAAAAGGTCTTCCTTGGAATGAGACATACAATCCAACAGCACTTGAAATTAGACTAAATGGCACTTGTTCCATTGGCAAATTTTGTTGTAAGAAAGTCAAAATATACTTAACTTGAAATAAAAAAATTATAACATTGATTAAAGCATTTATTGTCACTTTGTGTTGTGTTTGTATTAGTGTGGTGAGGAAACATAATGTAAATACATGTGAGTGCAGAGGACTTTTAAGTGAGTATATTTTAGATATTTCTGGGCCCCCTGACCCAGAAATGGATTAAAGGGTAGAAAATGGATGGATGGATGGATGGATATTTTAGATATTTATATTTATGAGTAAAGCTTTCACGACGGCTTTAAAACCAATATTTCATCTTTATTGAAGGGACAGTGGACACAGACATTAACTCATTGACTGACAGCTGTTTTTGATGATTGCACTGATTCTCAAGACCCACAGAATATTATTTTCTAGGACTATGTGAAATATGAAACCAGATCCTGAAAGACTGGATTGTCTACTCTGATCAGCAAAAATAAGTTTGTTTCAAGCTATTTTTGTTTTCCTGTAATCCCCAGTCAAATAGAGGGTCTCAGACAAATACATCAATGGCAGTCAATGAGTAAAGAAAGAGATAGTTCTAGAGTTAGCATCTGTGGCCCTGGTTACACAGTGGCCCAATAAAATCCATACAGTAAAGTATCGCAATATTTAATGTTTGTTGGTGTCTTAGAGTTTTCTCTGGTAATTTGCATATTACATCCACAGTTCGACAGCACGTTCAAAATTGCTTAATCACAACTGGTTCTATATGATGCCTTTTTACACTTCAGTTAATGTGCAGACCATATAAATGTCATATTAGAGTTAAGCAGTCTTATTTTCCTCAATTTTGTAATGTCTTTGAATTCTATTTTGCAGAATCGAATCACAAAACTGTATCGCAATATGTTAAGAAGAATAATATTGAAATGTGGCTCAAATATCGTAACACTATCGAATCCTCACACTTTTGCCAATCCCCCCCATAGTGTTCTACCACCATCTGGAGATAACACAAACCCCACAAAGAGACACATCGCCCTCCGCTGTGAAGTTTTGAAAAGAAAAAGAGAACTTTGTAATTCCTGCTCCCCGTCAAAAGCCTCTGTTTCCTCGTGAAGGCTGTAGCTCTCTCTGCCTGCTCCCCTGGCCTCACCTGTCTCTCCTCTCTCCCCTCAGGCTCCTGCTGCCAGCCGACATCCCGGCAGAACTCCTCTACAATCCCGCGTCCATTCTCCCACCGCTCGCTCCGACGCCGAGGCCACAATGGCGACTTGACAGGGCGAGGGTTGAGAAAAGCGGCGGTACGGGGATGCAGCCGTATAAGGACTTACAATGCACTTTGGCCGTACATCTTCACCAATGCAACCGCACACAATGAAATACGGCTCTCTACTCGGTAATCTCGCCTGTGTCGAAGCAAGCTGGGGCCGCGGTGATAAGGCTAGAGTAGTTGTGCAGACTAGCGCTCAAAAGGAGATGGATTTTATAGGCTTGCGGCTGTGTGTGGTGCGGGGCTAGTCCCTGGCTTTGGTTCACTTTTACAAGCATGATTGTTCTTAGAGGACTAGAAGTGTTTTGTTCGAAAAGGTTATATTTTTGGGCTGGGCAACTATTGTCTTTGAATGGCAAAATTGGAATACCGTCACATTGTGGAGGGCTGGACCGGTTTTCAGGCGTTTTACCATTTAATTTGCCCAAGTATATATGCTATTTTCTGTAAAAGCGACTGAACTTAATATATGGTTTTGCTTGGATTTAACCAAATTGGACAAAAGATTAGATTAGATTAGACTCAACTGTATTGTCATTACAAAGTCAGAACAATGCAACAAAATGCAGCTGAGCATCTAACTATAGCACAAGTATAGGCTAATATTTACAGCTCAGATAAATATAAATGCATGTACACTATGTGAGACTGTTACAAGCTGCTATTGATACTGTATTTAATATTTTCTCCTGGCCGCTAGACTTGTTGTCTGCCTTCAGAAGCCACCCACTCACTTCCATCCCTTTGAGTGGAAATATGAGTGAGTTTTATGTTTGAGATGAATGAGTTTTGAACCATATTTGTGAGCTATGGATGTTAGATTTGTAGCGTTTATTACCTTTATTGAAAATGTTTAATATTGATGTGTGTTGATTCTACTGAGCCCGGCTAAGGTTAACCCTTTGAGTACTGTGACCGCTATCTGTTTATTTAGGCACTTTTTTTTCCTGCATACTGAATACCTGTTTGCAGTTTCACACTTTTTCACTCCTGCCTGTTACTCGGAGGAAATGATGCATTAAAGAGTTTAGCTGCCTGTGAATCTCAATTAGGACACTGGGTCACGAGGGGTGCAACAGTACAGTTAGTATATACATGAATTACATTACATTACATTAACGTGCATCTAATGGGCTTTAACAGGGGGAAGGTTAAAGAAGGCAGATTTCCATATGAATGTTCTGTAAAAATATATCGTTACACATATATATCGCACACATCAAGTTACAACATTTCTTGGGTTTTTACTTCCATTCATTTAAATAAGCAACAGAGCGCAGGTATGAGGTTAAAGGCTGGAAAGGGTTTGGGTCTGGTCTATACTGTTGCTTATACTACTGAGGCGCATCCTTCTCTTTACTTGCAGAGAAATGCATGCTCTGTTAATTTCTCAGATCAAGGCAGACTAAACCAAACACTTTCGATCTGAGGTGAGACTTTTCTGACGGATATCTAAGAGGAAATATCCTTTCATTTTCAAAGACATGCACTAAACATCAACGGCGGTGATTGAATTGGCATCAAACTTGACGGAGGAAATATTTGCTGCGAGCGTGAAGGCTGTCAGACGCTGCATTTAAAGAGATAGTGGGAGTGGGTGGTTTGAGGATAGCCCTAAGGTTTATGCACGGAATATTTTGAGCTGAATTTGGAGTTTACTGTGAGATTAAAAAGATCCAATATCAATGCCATGAGGATGCAGCACCTTCCTATTGAACAGTTAATACACAACAGTATTGACCAGGAATAGATACAATACAAGAATGGTCTGAGGTGTTTTCCTCCGATCATGTTTATATCCTGGTACACAATATATTGATCTATTTGGCCAGAAATACAGCATTCCCTGAACATGCTGCAGAGTTGAGGTGATCACACTTAAAAAAGGAAATAAAAAATAGCTGAAATTTGACATTTCCTTTGAACACAGTATTTGCCACTGGGACAAAGCAAAATGATCTTGTTTTAAAAAGATACAAGAAATTAAATGAGAAATAAAGCAACAGTTCTTGAAATAACACTAAAAGGCTTTGTCCCATTGGAGAATCTTGTTTAAAGTCAGTCAAAAAGAACTCAAATTAAGCTAAAAATCACTCGATTCAGATATTATTAACTCATATTCGATCATTTTTTTTAGTGCAAAACAAAGTCTTCTTCTGCAAAAAATGTCCTTTCTATCAGCACAATGAAAAATACTAATCCATGTTATATCGTCATACCATGCCATTTTTTGGTAATGGAACATAACCATACTTCCCCATTCTTAGTAATAGAAGTGTGACAATATATTGATGTAACGATATATCGTGATACTTTATCGATATGCATTTTCCAAGTATCGATTTTTCAAATTAGTATCAATACTTAAAGCTGCACTAACTGACTTTGGGATTTTGAAGCCGCGGACTCGCTGGCCTCGCTCTTTCTGCTCCCCTCCCCGCACCCATGAAGCTATCGCCCCCCACACACACCCACTGTTGGGACGGAGCTAGCGTCTCCCAATATGGATAAACCATGGATATGGATTTGCACGTGGATGGCGTGACCATAGAACGATAGAACCGGGAAGCGCAGAGGAACGAGACTTTCTTTTGGATGGCTGTCTCGCTGTGTAAGCAGTAACCGGTGACGAAGACACACGAAGCTTCAGGTTAGCTCCGCCGCTTGTTGTGCTAACTCAGCTGTCTGTGCTAAAGGACCTGTAGATTTCTTACGAAAGTGGGGGCTAGTGGTCCGCTGTGATTGGTCACAATCTGCGACCCGAAACACATTCTCTTCCTTGTTTCATCAAAACTCAATCTAAAATATTATGTTACGCCAGACCAAATCTGCGCTACTTTTTCTTCAAAAGGACGTATATCCCAATGCACTACATGGACATGGATAGCACTTTTGTAATGAATACAAAAATAAAGTCAGTTAGTGCAGCTTTAATATATGACATTACGCATCTCCATTCCATTTATCATGAAACAAAGTGTATTTTTTCACTTAACCTTTTTCTTTTATTTTTGCCATAAATTGGCTTATGGTATATTTCTGACCAATATATCGATAATCGTCATATCGCGATATATTCGTTATTGTGATATTTATATCACGATAACGATTATAATCGTTATTGTGAGCTTTGTATTGCGTATCGTATCCCACCCCTACTTAGTAATACATTTCTCCATATTGTCCTGCCCATTAAAGACCTTATGACGGGTTTGATTTATTTAGAAATACAGTTTTAATACCATTTTATATTAGAAGAGAACTACTAAAGGTTTCAAAATCAGTTGGTTTTTTTTTTGTCTGATCCCCCCAAATCAAAATAACCCCATAGCAACGCCCTTAGAAACGAAAAAACTTCACAGCCCTTGGTGACGTCAGAACGGGTACGTTTCAACGCTGTAAGTTGTTTACAATTTGGTATTCGTTCTATTTTCGCGGATATTCAAGATGACAAGGCCGTGTACAGCGAGTCTGAGATAACTACTAGAATGTCACATTTCGTTGTCACTGAGATAGTCCAGAGGTTGTGTCGATAGACTGCCAATCCAGATACTTGGGTTCAAATCCTACCTTGGACACTTTTTCACACTCAAAACGGCAATTTATGTGTAGTGAGCAATTGTCACCTGTAGAGTGCAGTATTGTGTTGGGCATCAGTGGATAGAAGAGAGAAAAGGCAGTCCTGTGGCATGATCCATGGTTTTCAATGCATGGGCGTAATTAATAGTTACTTAATGTAACTTAAGTTCTACGAATAGGTGCGTAGTCCCTTAGGACTTCGCTAGTGGGATATCACTCGTGACCCCCAGGTCACACGCCAGAGAGATCAAAATAATTTGCTCCAATCACCAGCCACCTTCCTCTATAAATGCCCCTGCACAAGGCCGCACCCCCTCTTGAACTCTGCCAAGCCGGGCTGGCCTGATGGGCTCGTAGCTAAGGGACTACGCACCTATTCGTAGAACTTAAGTTACATTAAGTAACTATTAATTCTACGTCATGGTGCTACGTCCCTTAGGACTTCGCTAGTGGGACACAACGCGGAGGCCGTAGGAAAATGTACTCCCAGCAGGCCAGCGAAGGGTGATTGGAGCTCCGCCCGAGCAAGACCCTCACAAAGTGAGAGGACTCAGGGCAGAAGAAACAATGCGTGTTACAGGGCCACTCCTACCAAGGATACCCCCACGTAACACAGATATAGGTCATCCGTAGTCACAGGACGCCTCTCCCAAGGGCTCCTGACGTGGACTACCAGACCGACCAAAACACACATATAAGTACCGCACCTGTAGGATGCCTCTCCCAAGAGCTCCTGAACCAGGGCGGAAAGTAAACCGAAGGCCCCCTCAGAGGAGGGACCTAACGGTCTAACTCAGTCCGCTGCACTCAGCACGGAATGGGCCACCGACCGGTCCGACACATCCAAAAAATAAGACCGGACGAAAGAGGAGGACGAAGCCCAAGAAGCCGCACGGCATACGTCCTCGACCGACACCCCCCTGAGAAGGGCCGTAGAGGCCGCCATCCCACGCGTGGAATGTGACCTGAAGCCCACCGGGAGGGCCAGACCCTGCGTCTGATACGCCCGCCGCACAGCCGTGGCAACCCAGTGCGCCAGCCGCTGAGCCGACAGCGGGGCGCCCCTGTTCTTGGGGCCCAGACACACAAACAGCTGGCCACCCAACCTGAATGACGACGTCATGGCCAGGTAATGCCTCAGCATTCTGACAGGACACAGAAGGTGCCGCCGCTCCTCCTCGGGGGAGGCATGCGGTGGCGGATAGAAAGCCCTAATCCTGATGACTCTCGACCTAAAGGCCGACGTGATGACCTTGGGGAGAAAAGCCGGATTGGGCCACAATACCACCATGCCGTCGCCCTCTCCAAGGACAGGCAAGACGCATGGACAGAGAGCGCACACAAGTCGCCCGCCCTCCTAGCAGACGCCAACGCCAACGCCAACAAGAGGGCCGTCTTAAAGCGACACACTCGGGACTCGCCTCCGCCGCCGGTTCAAAAGGCGGACCCGACAGCCCCCTAAGGACCACCCTCAGGTCCCAAACCGGGGCGTTCTCTGGAGCGGGGGCCTCCTCCTGCGTGCCCCCCGCAGAAAACGTTTAACCAACGGATGAGAGCGGGCTGTGAACCCCCCGAATCCGTCGTGACCCGAAGTAATGGCTGCCGCGAACACCGCCAAGGTGGCGACAGCCCTCCCCTTGTCAAAGAGCTCCTGTAGGAATCCCAGGACCCCCTCCAGCGGGCAACGCCTGGGATCCCAGGAACGAAAACCGCACCAGTCGCTAGAGAGCCTCCACCTCGTGGCGTAGGCCCTCACAGTGGATGGCGCCCTCGCCCCCTGAGTGGTCTCCACCACCGCAGGGGGAAGACCCAGGTCTACGAGGTTCCGCCTCTCAGCCTCCAACCCAGAGCCTGCGGCCGATTATCGGGCGTGAAAACAGGGCTCCTCCCCCCCTGGACTAGAGCCCCTGTCTCGTCCGGGAGGGCCCAGGGCTCCATCACCGCCATGCCCCTCAGGAAGGGGAACCACCGGGCATGCGGACTGTCCGGCGCCACCAGGATCACCGACCTCCTCTCCTGTTCGATCCTCCGCAGCAGGACCGGCAGGAGACGCACTGGTGGGGAACGCGTACAGCAGGCCCCCTGGCCAGGGGTAATGAGCCAGAGCGTCCACGTCTAAAGGCGGCTGGTCCGCGGCCCTTGAGGCGAACCAGGACGGGCACTGTGCGTTTCCTGCACTGGCGAAAAAAGGTCGACCACTGGACGGCCGAACCTCCGCCAGCTCTCCGCAGCCACCCCTGGGGCCAGGCCCCACTCGTCCTGGAGTGGGCCCCCCCCCTGGACATGGCCCCCACGTTCCGGACCCCCGGGACGTGGCGCGCCCTGAGAGACAGGAGGTGAAGCGCCGCCCACAGCAGCGTCACCTTCGCCATGCGATGGAGAGCGGGGGACCTGGTGCCCCCCTGCCTGTTCAGATAGGTGACCACTGTGGTGTTGTCTGAGCGCACCATCACGTGCCTCCCCTGCAGCTGAGGAGCAAAGTGCAGCAGTACCCTGTGCACTGCCTCCATCTCCAGCAGGTTGATGTGACGGGCTGAGTCCAACCAGCAGCCTCCTACAGAACTCTGGCCGAGGACCCCGCCCCATCCTTCGAGCGACGCGTCCGTGAACATCTCCACGTGAGACACGGCGCCGGCCAGAGTCACTCCGTCCCGTAGAAGACCCGGAGTGAGCCAGAACCTGATGTTCGATGCTGCCACTTGGGGAACCCAGATCAGCCTCCCCCCGTCCCGGGAGGGGTGAAGCCTGAGGCGTGAGAACCACCTCTGAAAATTCCTCATGTGGAGAAGGCCTAGCCGCACCACAGCATGAGCCACCGCCATCATTCCCAGCAGGGACCTGAGGCGCTGAGCGGGGACTCTGGGGCCCGCCAGAACCTCCCCGGGCAGACGGGTAGTGTTCATCCGTCTGTCCACTGACCATGCAGCACGGAATGTCACAGAGTCTAGCTGCAGACCGAGATAGATCATGCGCTGAGCCGGTTGCAGCCTGCTTCTACGTCATGGTGCTACGTCCCCTAGCGGACTTCGCTAGTGGGATATCACGTGCACCTATTCGTAGAACTTAAGTTACAAAGGTAACTGTTAATTTTCTCCCTGTTAACCACAAAGCCCAGGCGCTGTATGTGGGACAGGACCCAGTGCGTATGACTCACGGCCACTTCCCTGGATGAGGCCAGAATTAACCCGACGTCTATGTAGATTAATTCTTACCCCTGCTCCACGGCGCGAGTGCGTAGCCCAAGGGGAAAAACGACAGTACTCGTAATTCCTCTCTCCCACTGCGAAGCGCAGAACCTCCTGTGTTCCGGTACTATCGGCATGTGGAAGTACGCATCTGTCAGGTCTATGGAGCACATCCAGTCTCCTACCCTGACACACTCGAGGAGCTGCCTTGTGGGCAGCATCCGAAACTGCCGTTTGGAACTGCACTCGTTTAACACGCACAGATCCAGAATGGGACGCACCCCGCCTGATTTCTTTGGCACTAAGAAGTAAGGGGAGTACAGCCCCCTGGTGGCGTCCTGCGGGTCTACCTCCACTGCTGCGCCTCGACTCAGCAGAGAGGAGACCTCCGCTTGTAGTGCCTCTGTCGATCCCCGTACCTGAGAGCGTGCTGCCCGTACGCCTCGGAATGGTGGTGGCTTTCGGAAAAATTGCAGCGCGTAACCTCTGCGCAGAGTTTTCTCCAGCCAAATATCTGTCAGTAGGCCCTGCTCCCTCCAGATGTTGTATAAATCTGTGAGGGGCGGAACGGGAGATGGAACACGAGACGTCACGGCCCCGCCCCCTCCTGGTGTTCCTAGCAGGGAGGGGGGGGTGGACGAAAGGGCCGGGGGGCCCCCTGCGTCACACCGTGAGCGCCGGGGGCGGTCACGTGTCCTGCAGGCCCGACGTCATAAGTACGGGACTGCTCACCACACGTGACTCGGCTGCTGTGCCCCCCCCTGGCTCTTGCCTCATGGAGGGGGGGGCGAGCCCCTGGAGTGGGAAACCCCGTGTCAGCCTTGTAGCTCTGCTCACCACACGTGACTCGGCTGCTGTGCCCCCCCCTGGCTCTTGCCTCATGGAGGGGGGGGGCGAGCCCCTGGAATGGGAAACCCCGTGTTAGCCCTGTAGCTCAGAAATGCTAACACGCGTTCGGCCGAAGCACACACATATCACTCACCAGATCCCTCCGCCTGACCTCTCTCTGGGAGGGCATAGTATGGATCAGAGAAACCGGAGCTCGTAGTGCACTGCACGCCCCTCTCTGGGGCTGCAGGCCTAGCGAAGCAACGTTATGTGCCCGGGAAGTAACACAATCAGAATTCACAATATTTGACATGTTACATACCCCCAAATGAGACTCAGAAAAGTAATGGAAATGCCGGTCGGCCTTTATTGAAGGAAAAATGTTTCCACCCCGGCCTCCTCTACCATAGGGAGGTCGGTGGTGGGTGCGTTGCTCCCGCGAGCCACCCATGGGTCTGTCTGGACCCGGGGGCCTCGTCAAGGGGGGACGATGGATAACAGAGCGCGGATACGGGTCAGGATGCCTCCCGGGCCAACGCTCTCTGCCTCTGTCCCGGCTCCGTAATGGCTGGTGGGCCTCGCGCCTCGGTGCGGGGCTAGCCTAGCCGAGTCTTTAGCTGCAGACTCCAGTCTCGCCACCCAGGCCTGCATGTCCGGGCCGAAGAGGGACATCTGAGAGGTGGGCAGGTCCAGCAGCTGCCTCCTCTCCGCCTCCCTGATATTAGCCAGCCCAAGCCAAAGGTGCCTGGCCCGACTTGGGCTGCTGCCATGGAGCGGCCACCATCCACAGCTAGCGTCTGGCACATGCGCAGAGTCGCGGCCGAGGTGGTCCTCGCCTGTGACAGGAGGTCTCCACTGAGCGCCTGGTCAGAAGAGAGCAACATATCCAGGGCCCCCGTGATGAATGCCATGTAGTTAGTCAATGCGAGGACCTGTGCTGCAATGGCATAACATCTATCCGGCATCGCCAAGACATCCTGTCTCGCTCGGAGGGAAGGAGAGGTCTGGTGTCGGGCCACACGAATGCGGAGGGCTGCAGGGCCATGCGGACTGAATCCTCGGTGTCCTGGCCACCATCCACGGCTAGCGTCTGGCACATGCGCAGGAACGCCGCCGAGGTGGTCCTCGCCTGTGACAGGAGGTCTCCACTGAGCGCCTGGCCAGAGGAGAGCGCCCTATCCAGGGCCCCCGTGATGAAAGTCATGTTGTTAGCCAATGTGACGACCTGTGCCGCATTGGCATAATATCTATCCAGCCTCGGCAAGACATCCTGTCCCACTCGGGGAGAAGGAGAGGTCTGATGTCGGGCCACACGGATGCGGAGGGCTGCAGGGCCATGCGGACTGAATCCTCGATCACCGGTCCAGGACCAGTCCTGCCCGCTGCAGTATATGTCGTACCCCAGAGCAGGCCTCTTGGCTGCTAGGGGCTTAGGCCACTCACGTGTCGCGTAATGGACGAACGGGTCCATCCGCGGGCACAACGTGGGTTTTATCCTCCTCCTCCCTCGAGTGGTGGCACCCACAGAGGTGAAGTCCTCCACCGTCTGGATCCAGTGACGACGTCCGACGCCGGAGGGCGAAGGGAACTCGGACGAACAAGGAAGACATCTCAGAATGAAGAAAGTACTGTGGTAGATCTCGAACGGCGCCAGAGTGAAAGAGGGGGTGCGGCCTTGTGCAGGGGCATTTATAGAGGAAGGTGGCTGGTGATTGGAGCAAATTATTTTGATCTCTCTGGCGTGTGACCTGGGGGTCACGAGTGATATCCCACTAGCGAAGTCCTAAGGGACGTAGCACCATGACGTAGAACCCGCTATGACGTCACACACAGGTTAGAGCATAGACAACTTAAATTCATGAAAAACACGTTCTTTTTATAAAATATAGGATTTTTTTGCCGGAATCTCTTTCAAATTGACATTGTCATGCAATTTTGATATCCACTATTTTTTTTTTAAAAACCCGTCATAAGGTCTTTAAAAGTAAAAACCTAATCCATTCATACATTGCTCCGATACAATGCTACACACATTTTACCTTAATCAGACAGACAGAGAAAAACAAGCAATAACACAATATAACCGCTGGAGGACATGAGTACGGACTTTGGGCCAGACACACACAGAAATAAATTGCGAGAGCTGTCAGGAACGGCGAAAAATATGTCCCGAAATGAATATGCAAATGGTTATACACGAGGAGGCTGATGATTTGTTGTGGTGATCCCGCAAGAGCAAATCCAAAAGGAGGATGTATAATAGCTATAAGACACAAGCTACAGTGTGCCTTAGCAGGATGGAGAGAATAATGAGCCGGGTGACAGATGTACGCAGACTCTCTCTCTCTCTCAATATTTTCTCTTTCTCTCTCTCTCTACGTCGCTCCTATCTCCGTATCCTGGATCATTCGTTTACCTTTCTCATTACGCGTTGGCATTTTGGACTGGAGCATCCTGTTTTCTTTATGATGCACTGTTCCGGCCTGCCCCAATGTCCTTCCTGTTTCTCGCTCTTCCTGTCGTGTATTTTCATTGGGCCCCTCCAGTGTCCTGTGGAGAGCGTTCCAATACGCCTTCTCTGGGTGACAGCGGCGCAGAGTGCGTGCTGTGTGTGCTCGGCGTAGGAGCTGGTGCCTCTGAGACACAAAACAACTCAGGAGATCACATTCAGATTTAACATGTATTTTGCATGGCTAAAGGAGAGCAGTTGGCGTTCTCAAAAAAAATTGTTAATTTGCAGAAACAGATATCTCAGTTTTAAAAAATTGTCAGAACACTATTCCTTGAGGTATATTCTTCAATATGTTTTGTTATTGGCAGTGAGTTTGAAAGAATTTGCTCAAGAAGGGGAGAAACTGAAAGAATTGTTGGTGAATTATCTATGAGGAAGACCTTCAGAGCCAAAGGAACAAATACGAGCTGGGTGTGTGGAGACAGAAGACCTGTCCACACACAGAAGAAATGTACTGTCCAGGTCCATAAAAGAGCACGCAAATAACAATAATACCTGTAGTTATTTATGTTCAAGAAAGTGTTTCTAACCCTAGAGCTATCCTCAGGTCAAAATGTCCCGCATCAGTGATTAAGAAATACACTAAATACTATTTTTTGTTACGGTAACTTAGGCCTGAATGACCCAGGGCCTAGCTTGACTGGCCCTGGGTCATTTAGATTCTTTTAGACGCTAATTTAGGATATTTTTCTTCAACTTTTCATCATCTGTGTCTATTTTGATCTGAGGGTAGCACAAGGGTTAAGCATAATTGAATAAAATTAAGAAATGTGCCGTTACAAACATAAATATAATGCTTTTTCTACCTTCTCAGGACAGAAAAGGAACCAACCAGCCTTCCCCACACACACTCACACACCAGTGTTTTGCAGACGCTGAGGGCGAGGCAGGTTAAGTGTCTTGCCCAAAGACACACAACAGCAATCACAAATCACCTGTCGGGTCAGTTGATCTGACCGCTCAACTAACATTGTTTATGGCGGGAGCAGGATTTGAACTGCCAACCTTCACCTCAGAGGACACCTCAGAGGACACAGCTGGAGCTACTGCCGCCACAGAACATTGGATAAGACAAATATGATATTGTAAATTTTCCTGTATATATATGAGAAATGGTATAACTCCATGTAATGAAAGAAAAACAATAACAGCAAGACAATGACATTTCTCTGACGACAATACAATCTCAACTCAATTTCAAATCAATTCAATTTTGTGTATAGCCTTAAATCCCACCACAGTCGTCTCTGAGGACTTTACAAAGCTGCGGATTCACCAACAACAGATCAAATAGTTCAAATTCAATAATAACAAACACATAAGAGCCATTGGTCCATAAGAGGCAGGATGACCACTGTCCATAAATGTTCATAAATGTCTGTAAATACTAAGTGCATGTGGATCCCTACATCAGAACTCCCTCAAGCAAATATTTGCATTAATCTCGTACAAAGTAGCAATAAAGTTTGACTGAAAATTCAAATCCAGAGTTTTGCGTCATCTCCACTTTTCATGTTGAGATGACAGATTTGCCAGGAGCCAGTTTCACCAAAGACACTTTGTCTGATCGCGGCGCAGGCGGCACAAAGACTTACATCTACCTCAAGCAAAGGCCCGAACTATAAGTGTGTTAAGTCGACTGTGATATTGTATTCTCAGATCTACTCATAATTTGGGGATGGTCTGTCTCTCAACGTGACACCAGCTAAATCTTGTCAGACAATTTCTCAAGGCGGCGTACTTTTCCGTGTGCTGTTTGCCAAGTCGTTCGAGATATTTATTAGCTTTCTTGACGGAATTCATGTTGGAGCTCACATGCAGCATCTGTGCCCGTGAGCCTCTGGACCCATGACTCAATGTGTCCACACAAAGAAGGATCTCTCTCGTGCCCAAAAGAACTCAACCGTAATACAGTCATCTTACGATAAGGGATTGTTGGATCATCTCTGGGAAAGCGAATCAAATGAATCATCCTCCAACTGTTACAAAACGAGCAACAATTGGGCATTCAGGAGTTCAATTGTGAGAATATGAACACATGGGAGCGACACGAAGATAAATAAGCCATTTTCACACGCGAGCGAGGCGTTCTCTCACTGTGGCTTTGTGTTTTTGGTCGGTGCACAGGGGAGACGGGAACGTGCAGAATTAAAAGGGTCAAAAAAACAAAACAAAAAAAACTCATAAAGTCACAGTGTAATGAACCCAGGACCCAGGGAATCACACTATAACAAACTGTGGCAAAAATGTATACACTATTATTATTATTTTTTTTTTTTTTTTGCAAGGACAACTTTATTAAAATACAGGGCTCCACGGCTTGTTTTTTTCTGTCGTTATGCAAAAGTAATGCTCCTCTTGTGACTTGTGTGTAGTTTTAGGACCTTCTTCCACTAGACGCACATGCAAACAATGGGCTATAAAACAGTTTGATAATATTACTGTTAAAATGATGCCTATATTTGGTCGGCGTATTCACACAGAATCTGTCAATGAGTTTCTTATTGTTATGGAAACATGGACAATGCTAACTCTCTAGCTCAAGTAAGTAAACTCCTCTATCTCGGCAGCAGTTTTTGTCACACTCACCATTTTGGAGTTAAAATTAGGTATTTTAGAGATTTTTATGATCTTGGTGTTTTTAGTTTGATTTTGTTTTTGTAAAAAGGAAAAGGAATGACCGATCAGATGCCTTCATTCGCAAGGGAAACTCCAGCTTGCCTGAGCCACCATGTTGGCAACACATCTGCCCCTGTTAGGGCTCAACGCTAGCGCCATCGGAACGAATGCCCATATAAGGAGATTGACCGCAGCTAGCTTATTCAAATCGTCTTCTTCTGCATTCGGCAAATACTAATATACAGACTTCAGAGGGGAGCTTGAATTCACTTTCCTGAACTTCCATTCTTCATCAGGTTATGTGTGGGTGGCAAAGTGCATTAAAATCCAACCCCGTAATTTCCTGTAGTTAAAAAAAAGATATAGCTGAACTAAAAGACATCAGCTTACAACAAGAAAAGTTTTCCGAAGATTTAGCCTACAGATAATGCCATAAACAATCACTGTATGGGTCGGAGCAAGAGGCCAGCCTGTAATGTTTGTTGTTTAAGGCCCACTGATGGCTTCCTCTTTGATTTCCCTAAAGCAAACATTACATTTTATAAAGCAGTGATCCTAAGCCGTATTAATTCTGCTTGGCTCTCGACCCGGAGGAAAGCAATGCAAGGAGTAATGTATAGTCGATGGGGGAATGCTGCAGCCGAGCAGTGGTGTAAGCTAAATTATTCTGAAAACACAAGCTTTGCAAACAAAAGAGAGTAGTTTTTGAGATCTAACGGGACACATTTCAGGTTCACGTTGATGTATGCGGCAAAAGAGAATAACGTATCCACTTTTCCCGTTCAACTTTTCGGCAGAACATTGACAGACATCTAAATTATTATTTTTTTCTCGAACCCGCCAGCTCTTCTCTTCCCTTTTCCTGCTCATTCACAAAACAGTCCCTATTTGTGTCACTATTCCTGGCTGTCAATCACGCCGTCGTGTTCTCGTCGTAGTTTTAAGTCATATTTAGCAGGTTATTTTAAAATCGCTGTCATAATCAGGACGGAAATAGACTGCTACAGTGCGATTGTCGAGTTTCTCAGGCGGAATTTCATGTTTTTTGAGGCACTTAAGACTCAGAAATCAAAGAGCAATGATAATATTAATTTGGTGGATGTCTATTTTAAGGGAGAGGTACAATTAATTCTTGTTTGTTTGGCCGTTATCAACTCCAACCCAAGACAAACAAGGTGGAAAAAACATCTTAATTGACTGTTTGGAAGAAATGAACATGTTCTATCTATACCATACTATCAATACGGATTAAATTTACTTTATCATACACTAAAATGTCAATGTATTTCAATTCCATTTATTTTTGTATGGCCCTAAATCACAAAAGCATCTCGGAGTATTTTACAAAGTTGACAATTACTCAGCAGCAGATCAGAGAATCAGATCTGTGCTTGTGTTGTTGTCACTGATTAAAACTAACAACGACGTCATTCATTGATTTGAGCAGGAATAGTGTATAATAGCACATACAGTATACACACGTAGATATATACATACAAGCACATAAGCAATATTTAACTGTTTCACCATGAGTCAAAACATTTACAAATAGATTTATAATGTATAAGCTGGAAATGGAGTGGGGAGAAGAAAAACATAGACTCCCACTCCGTGTAGATAATTTACTTTTGGTTAATGTGACTGTTATGTCTATATCACTGTTTTTGTATCGTCCTAAAGTGGAGCAGTCGTCTCAGAGGACTTTACAAAGTTGTGGATTCACCGTCAACAGATCAGAGAATGAGACAGTTTGAACACAGGAAATTCAATAATAACACATAGGACATAGAACACATTGGTTCATAGGGAGCGGGATGTTCATAAACGTTCATAAATGTTCATAAATGTCCCGAATTATCACTGTCCTTGAACCCTCCTGCAACAACAAAAAAATAGTGGGAAAATCTGTAATGATGTAGTATAGATCATGAGCTTTTTTGATCATGACACTGAACACTCCCACACATGTTAAAACTGTTCTCACCATAACCCACAGGTTTTCCCCTCACAATAACTGACATTTAGAAAGGATTGGCTCTTGATTACTTGATTGCACATTTTGATTGCCTGAGCACCAATCCTGCCATTCGCAACACAATCAAGCGCCTGATTTACTTCACTGTAATCCCTAACTGTAAAATAGGCAACTGACCGAGCAGAAAATCGCTGGTGTCCACAATGCCGGCTTTTCAGTCTTTGCCTTCAGGCCAGATAAAGTGTATTTGGAGCTAACAGCGGATTGTTATGCACTGGTTAATAATGTCCTCGGGCTGATGAGGAGGAAGAGTATTAACTATGACCCCCAAGGCAAGAGAGGCTGCCAACATCCACATGAATATTTACACTGTGCGACTCAGCACGCCAACATGCGAAGTTCACAATAAGGTTTTGGAGATCTACAGTATCACAAAGTTGAAACTGTTCTCTTCCAAAACATAGACGCTCAAACTGCGTGCTTCCCAATTAAAGGTGCAGTAACCGATTTTGTTAGCTTAGCCATAGCACCAACTCGAAACAACTCCCCCCTCCCCTCGCCTTTTCACCAAACCAAACATCCAGCATTTTCTTTTCTTTGTCACAACAGGAAGAGTGGGTGGCAAACGTGAGATTGGCATTTTCTGTTCAGCCATTTTAGGTTTTAGAAGAGGGTGATGGTGACGATTTTCAACAATATTAAAAAAATGCTTCTGGAAAAAATCACTGACTGCATCTTTAAGTTTTCCTCCCTGTCAACGCTGAGAGATGGACTTTTTTTTATATATATAATTGACTTTATTTACATTAATTTAAAGTAGTACTAGAATTTAATATGCTGCTATCCAGAATATATAACTACAATATGTGTTTATAATATTTCGGGTGTTCATTTTGACATGTTCAGATGAATTATGTTAAAAAAACGGCTTTGAAGTGGCACCTTTTCACTTCCGCATAGAAACGCTAGGGGGGGCCAAAATGGCGGCGATGACGTAGGAGAATGACATCTAACAGCAGCAGACAGCAGTCTGGGCTGAATCTGTAGGAGGTTTCACTGTCATCTGAACAAGGTATAAACATATTTTCATCCGTTTTGTACATAATAGTGTGCAACTCTTTTAACCTTTTAGCCTTATTTGTGAGATTCAAGCTAATTAGTGTTGGGCAAGTTAGCTAACTCTACTTGATATCATAAAACATGCTAACAAGGCTAATATTGGTTTTTACATTATGCCAGTCTCACTTTGGTTGCCTTAGATTTATTTACCACAATGTACATTGTAATATTAAAAAATGCTGCCATTTTGGCGCCCCCTAGCGTTTCTATGCGGAAGTGAAAAGGTGCCACTTGAAAGCAGTTTTTTTAACATAATTCATTTGAACATGTCAAAATGAACACCCGAAATATTATAAACACATATTGTAGTGTATATATTCTGAATAGCAGCATATTAAATTCTAGTACTACTTTAAGGCCTGACAACCCATGACAGATGGCAATGGCAATTCAAGACAAATAGGATGCCCCAGCTTCAAACAAACCTCTGCATCAAACAAAATTCATACAGGCATCGATCAATCAATCAATCAATCAATTCAAAAAAGACAAAACAAAGGGGACAAACAAGAATATCCAACAGGTCAGACCAGACACAGACAGACGAGAAACAAACAGACAAGACAGAGACAGAAGAGACACATACAGACCACACACAGACAGATGAGACAAAGAGAGACAATGGCTCAGTTGGTAGAGAATTGGCCTTTGAGCCTGAAGGTCGTGGGTTCGAGCCCACTATAAGACATTCTCTGCCGACTCTTCTGTCGTTGAATGAGTATAGTGTGTGTGAATAGTTTGAGGGTTGCTTCTGTCAGTGTGCCCCAGGGCAGCTGTGGCTACAGTAGTAGTTTATCACCACCGTGTATAGAGAGAATGATTAATGACATGTGAAGCGTCTTTGAGTGTCCTGAAAAGCGCTGTATATAAAACCGATTTATTATTATCATTAAGTCACAGACGAGACACAAACAAACAAGGCGACATTCCCTGCCACTCTCCTTCATCACGCTCCTGGTGCTCCACTCCTCTTCCTATAGGCCTAAAAATGTTTGAAATTACTCTCGAATTTTTGTCCACGTTCGAACTTGAGACGGACTTTTTCAAAACGCAAGAAGTTACAGGACGACAAAGCTGTGAGAGATTAAACAGAAAATCCCTGAACATCAGATCGACATGTGTCCTCTTATCTGCTGCTGTCACCTGGCTCAGCCTCTGCTTCATTCAATCCGATGCTGCAATATTTGTCGTGTCAGTGTGTATGTATCGGCTTTATCTCGCCCATCAACCCATCATATCGTCTGCAGTCTTTATGGCTTCTAGTTTGCGCTCTATTCTGTCAACTCGCACACGACTTAAAGCTTGTATGTTCTGTGTCGGTAGTAACCTCTGCCTGCCCGTCAACCGTTTTCTTTCTCTCGGGTTTTTCCCCCTAAACTCACGTACACACACCACTTACCTGGGTTTCAGACTTTTATTTCTTCGTTTTGTATGATGGGTCTTGCTGTTTTTTATTTATTTTATTTTATTCATTTACTATTATTATCAATGTATATTTGTTAACTATAATGACACATTTCACATGGGTGCTTAAAAACATATATATGTATATGCCAGGGTTCTCCAACCTGTGACTCGGGAGCTACCGGTAGCTCGCCAGCCCCTTTCAGGTAGCTCCCCAAAAGATTTACAATTTAAGAAATGATCTTTAATGAATACATTTGGAGTCATTACATATCTATTATAAGTAAAAAATATATGCTTATACAGTAATAACAGTATATTTTGGATGTGTTCTCCATGTGTGTCCTCTCTTGTCGTTATTATTACATAGATTTTTTTTATGACTGCAAAAAAGTAGAGTAGCTCTCTGCCTCTTCTGTTGTATAAAAGTAGCTCTCTGATTGGAAAAGGTTGGAGACCACTGGTATATGCACTTAACTGTAGCACACATATGTATAATTTTTATTGTTGTGATGCTAACAAAGTCTATACATTCACTGAACCAGATGAAACACAATAAAGTATTAGAGCTTCCGACTTTGATCCGATCTGACTTTTTGCAATTCCCTTTATTTAAACTTTCTGCCATGGCTGTAGTATACTGCCACGGACGATCTAATCCATCAGCTGCTGCGTCCTCTCTTCTCTCGGGTTATCTTAAAAAACACCCCGCCTCGTTTGCCTTTCTAGTTGTACCGTCGCCAGAAGCCGTCCACGTGCAAAACAAAATAACCTTCACGAGAACCTGCCTGTAACATATACCTGATTTATACAGCGTGAGTTTTAGACTTTGCTCGTGATGGTAAACATGGCCAGCGAGAACGTCTGTTTATCTCATAGTTAAAGCATTCGAGGTCTCAGGGGGTGTAGTGTCTGCTGAAGAAGACACATGCTTAATTTACTACAAGAGGAATTTACAGCCAATAAATTACACGCTATGAAATAAGTGAATGAAAAGGAATTGGAGAAAGAGGGGAGATAAGGATAAGGGCTATTCGGGGGGAAACAAAAGAATTTAACAATAAAACGTGGATGGGGGTGGAATACAAATGAGAGAGTGTATTGAAAGTGATAAATAAGCATTGTTATCAACTCACTGATCTAGTTTTATCAAGTAAATAGCTCAAAGAGAAATCCAAGGTGTGTTTCTCTCATTTATGCCATACAGCTGCATTTTATTATTTACGTTTTTTTTTGTAAAATGGGAACGGTTTAGCCCAGGGTTTCGGGCTGGTGTGGCTGCGGGTTTTCATTCCAACCAAGCGGGAGCACACCAGACTCTATCCATTTCCTCAAGTCTTCAGGTTAAGGCAGGACTCGCTTGAATGCATAGATGGGTAGTGTCTGCACATGCTCCTCTTCAAAACTTTGATCAATTAACGTCACGAGTAACAACGAGACCGACCTGCGGCTCTTCTCGGGGGAGGGGAGTGTTCTAAAAGGTAATACTGCATTTTGCACATCAGCGTTTTCATATAAAGCACTAAAAGAAAGGAATATTTGCCCGACTGAACTCAAGAATCAGACAAGATACAAGACTTTTACCTGTGAACTGAAAAAGAGGCTGTTGAGTGCCAGAACCTGTCAGCACTGATTGAAGAATGTATAGTATATAGTTGATATAATATAGTTCAGGGTGCTTGCTCTTTTTCCAAATTAAAATTCCAGACTTTTTCCACATTTTTCAAAAACTGATATTTTTTTCCAAAGACCTTAACTTTAAGCACTTGTATACTTGTGTGCCTACTGCCTACTTCATTGGTTGAGATTGTACCAACTGCGTTTATTAGAAATGTACATTATTTAACCCAAGGCAAGGCAAGGCAAGTTTATTTATATAGCACAATTCATACACAAGGCAATTCAAAGTGCTGAACAAAACAAGAAAGCACTAAAATCATAAATTATCACAGAACATTAAAAAGAAAGATAAAAATATAAAATCCCTCAGTTGTATGCACAGCTAAACAGAACTGTCTTTAACCTGGTTTTAAACATTGTCAGACAGGAGGCCTGTCTCACATCTTCAGGAAGACTGTTCCAGATTTTAGCAGCATGAATCTGAAAAGCAGCCTCCCCATGTTTAGTTTTGACTCAGGGCACTAACAGGAGTCCAGTCCCTGTGCTCCTCAGAGTCCAACATGTCACTAATATATTTTGGTGCGAGGCCATGGAGAGACTTGTACACAAGCAGAGCTGTTTTAAAGTCTATTCTCTGAGCCACAGGAAGCCAGTGCAGAGACCTGAGGACTGGACTAATGTGGTCGTACTTCCTGGTTCTAGTCAGGACTCGAGCTGCTGCATTTTGAATGTACTGCAGCTGTTTTACAGCCTGTTTGGACAGACCTGTGAGCAGGCCATTGCAGTAGTCTAACCTACTGGAGACAAATGCATGGATAAGAATCTCCAAGTCTGCTTTAGACACTATGTTTTTGATCCTGGCAATGTTTTTTAGATGGTAAAAAGCTGCTGATGTTACTGATTTGATGTGGCTATTAAAATTTAAGTCTGAGTTCAGCATTACCCCTAGATTTCTGACCTTGTTTGAAGGTTTTAGGGAGAGAGACTGGAGGTGACAGATGACGCTCTCGCTTTGTTTCTGGGGACCAAAGACAATCATTTCCGTTTTGTCTGCGTTTAGCTGAAGGAAGTTGTTGCTGAACCCATACATTTTTTCCCATACTTTATTAAGAAATTCAAGACTTTTCAAGGTTTGGAAAAGTATTTCAAAATGCCATACTTATTAAGACTTTCAAGACTTGTGCAAGCACCCTGTAGTTATAGCCAAATGTAAATGCAACGATGCAGAATGAATGAAATGCAGTGAATGTGAAAAGAGAAAGGGTGGATGAACTTGTAATCTATTTCTCTGTAACCAGTGACTGCAGATAGTAATCTCGGTTTTCTCCAGGTTCTCTGGTTTCTCCTACCATTAAAAACATGCACAATATGTAAAATCCTCCCGGTCGGGTAGTCCTGACCAAGCTTAGCCTCATAATCTGAAGATGGGTCCCTGATCACGGGTGAAGGTCCAATAGTGACATTGCAGAACGGGTCAAATGCAAAGGACAAACTTCTCTAGGGAGATAAGAAAGTTAAACACAACCTATTCATTTTCTAGAGCTCTCTCAAAAAGATTCAATTTTGTTTGCAGAATACGATACTAATTTCAAGATGGTTTTATCAAAATGAATATTTACTTTTTGGTTATTATGTGAAGAGAAAAAGCTTGTATATATTTTAAGCAGGTATTATATAAACCTTTCAACAAAAGAAAATAATCCAATGTCATTAAGTTTGTCAGTAACTGTGCAGGTATTGAAGGAAGCCTTTCTGTTGTTTCTGTTTGAAGATAACAATATATTACTGAGAAACACATGTCCCGTGTGACATGCTTTGTGGGGCATAACAAAGCAATTCAGAGAAATGTACAGGCTGAGACAGACGGCAGCTTTCGGTGCCAAACAACAAAACAAGATTTACCCCGGCTTTGGATTCATGCAGGCTTCGACCTCTGATTCAAACTTTAATGAGAAAAGTTTGGACGGAAATATCACTTTTTGCACCTTCACCTCAAGTAACGAACTATTCCTATTCCTTTTGTATTTTAATTTCAACACAGCCAGAAATCCCACCTGCAAATCAAATGCTTTTACTGAGGACAATAATGACGCTGAGTTAGCAAATGTATAAAGAGCACAATGGTCAATATTACCGTTTATTATTTTTATTTTGAAGAAGTATTCTCCAGAAACTAAAGAATCCATTATTAACTTATAGGGTTGGGGATTGTACATAGTCCTCAATCTGGTACTTTCATCTATATATATACTATGTACACTGCAAAAAATGGTAAAGTATGAGGTAATAAATGAATGGAGTGGTTTTTATCTTAACTTGAGCACATTCTTACCGATGGGATAAAGCAATTTATATTACTTCAAGGACTGTTGCTTTATTTCTCATTCCAAGGGAGACATTTATTGTATTTTTTAAAAACAAGATATTTTTGCTTTGTCCCACTGGTAAATCTTGTTTTATGACAGTCAGAATGTGCGCAAATTAAGATACATTTTGCCAAATTTGAGCAATTCTTTACTTATTTTTTGTCTCTTTTTGCAGTGTATAAACAAATGCATACATGTTTTCTTTACAAAATGAATATGACAAATAAAAAAATAAAAAATGTCTTGTATTTTTTGGTGGTTACATAAATAGGGCTTGAACACAGAGAATGTTTAGAACAAGTTACATCTGCATTAGTGATGACTCGGCTGTGCAAATACTGTTACCAAGGCGATAAGAGCATGTCGGTCAGATGGGGTCATTTTGAGACTGGGTTTTGGTACCATCCGTATGAACTTATAAGTGAACCAGTGGATTTCTAAACAAGTACAGTGAATTATGTATTCTCAGAAATACAAAACAAATGATAAATCAACTCTTGTGAGTGAGTGAGCGCACGGTGCAACCTTCTGCTGCAATTAGGAGCAATATAAAAATGAGCTTCCAGGAAACTTCTCGGAGCAACAGGATAATTCTATGGTGGATTTGTTCTGATGAATGGCATTTATATTTTTCAGTTCTATAGGAGTGAATCATAGTGAAGGAAGGTTATTACACTGAATTGGAAGGATCTGGAGCGGTGCAAGGTCAGAAATATACTGTATATATATGTTTTAAAGCATCGAGCTGGTGATGTCTTTAGCTTATTTATTGTTAAGAAAAGAACTCCCGGAGCAGTCGGTTTGACCTCTATTCATTTTGGAAGCATAATGACCCCGCTTACGTACATTTTCGGTCTTTGTGACTTTTTACGTATCTTTTTGAAGTTTATCTCAAAGTCCTTTTTATAAAATGATTTTCGCAACAATTTTTTTTTTTTCTCTTCTTAACTTTCTCTTCTTTTTTTTCTTTTCTCAAGGCACCGATTCTGAACTGGATCTGAACTGAATGAATGAATACTTTTTATTTCCAGCCATGGCAGACAAGAACAAGAACAGCAACAAAACAACAGAATAGAGAAACAAAAAACAAAAAAAAATTACATATACAGTATTGTTTTGTTTTATTAACAAAAGTCAGCTCGAAAAGGAGTGGGAAGAAGTTAAGACTTTTAAACTCCCACCCCCCATAACCAACCCCCCAGAACTGGTTCTGGACTGGTTCAGCTTGGTTTTTTCCACAAGCGTAAAGCAAGAGCTAGTTACCAAAGTTTACACACAGTTTATTGTCAGCAGTTAGCATTTTCCTCTCACCAAACTATTGAAACTGTATTTAATGTTTCATACCGTTACGCACTTATTTAGAGTAAAGGTAACAAAAAGGCTTATACTGTAAATTACTTACTTTTAATAAAACAGGTACAAAACTTTATTTTTTCTTTTTGATAAGAAAGGGAGGCCTCTGGGAGAATCCTGGGAGTCCTGTTGCTGAAAGAACAGAAACCCTTTGAGCAGTTTCCTCCAGTTCTCTGTCATTGAGACCGATGAGAGACGTGTGACGGAGCCGTACGCTGCATCAAACGTCTGATTTGAATGATAGCGTTTTACAGCAATGCTTCGTCTCGTGGGATTGTTATCCATCCATCCATCCATCCATCCATCCATTTTCTACCCTTTAATCCATTTCTGGGTCAGGGGGGTGGCAGTCAGAGATTCCACCCAAGTCTCATAGCACCAGCCCCTCACTGACCCTCTGCAGGTGGTGAGTCCACAGGAGGACGGCTGCTCTCTGAGTGTGAGCATAGCCATGATCTTTCAGTGGGGGCTTTTGGGCAAAGTGGGGTTAAGTGTCTTGCCCAAGGACACAACGACAGCAGTCATCAGTGGGAGTCGGTGGAGAAGGTGTAGAGGTGGGAAATGAACCCACGACCTTCAGACCTGAAGGCCAATGCTCTACCAACTGAGCTACTGTCGCCCTCCCAAGAGTGGGATTGTTATCCACTCTTCTAATTACAAACTATTGTTTTTGAGTCAATGATGAGAAGCTGCTCATTTCTCCCCAGTCCTTTTCACGCTGTAATGAGCAATCTGAGTCGGATTTATGATGCAAGACAAAGCAACACTACTATCACAGTTTACTTATTAGCAAAACAACACTTTGATGTCTTTTCCAAGTGCCTTTTCCCTCTTAACTTTGCAACCATTTTCTAATTAGATTTATTAACAAAGTGCTTCGCTCTGAGGGATTTTGCGAGCGCACGAGGAGGTGGCTGCAATCACAGACAAGATTAAGGGGCGTTGCGTCGATTTTTGATTATCTTTAAAATGGCAATATTTTGTCTCAGTTTAACTAATGGGAGAAATTGCCACTGGGTGTAAGTGTGTGTGTATATATGTGTGTGTGTATGTGTGTATGTGTGAATGTGTGTGTGTGTGTGTGTGTGTGTGTGTGTGTGTGTGTGTGTGTGTATGATTCAAACTGCATACTAATTCTGCAGGTGCACCAGTGGCCTCGAGACAAGAGAGGGAGAGAGAAGAGAGGGTGCTTAAAACAGGCTTCAGACGCTCAAATGTCACGGGCTTTAGAATGTGTTTGATAAGAGACCCATGGAGGGAAATGCTCGGAAGGCAAATAACTGTTGGAAAAAAAAGAGAGAGAGCGATAAAGGTTTCCATGAGGATTATTATCAGGGCTGCACCAGACTGAGAAACATACTCAGCAAATAAAGCTTCCTTCCAAATCTTCCCACAGTTTCGGGTTACAATATGTGTGTGGTTAAAATACTCGGCAAATACTTGATTATAGACAGAGCCGAGTCCCAAAAAAACACACACTTTTGAAAAATGGTGAGCACTCAAGACACTCGCGAAGCAAACGGTAGAGGATGCGATGTGTGTCTGCTGCTGCTGTCTCTGTGAACGTGCTTTTGGCTTACAGAGAATGTTCCGCTGTATTAAACCTATTCATCTCCATGGAAACAAGGTGGTGCCATCGGGGGCAAGCTACAGGTCATATCTGATTAAAGGTGTTTTTCACTCTCAAACGGCTTTAATAAAATTGAGTTCTCTGTATGTTTAGATCATTATAAGACATCACGTATAAAAAACTCACGCAGCCTTTACCTTTGTGGGTCCATGGAAGTGAAGGGACACTGGTCAAGAACCCAGGGAAAATTATAAATAGCAAATAACTACAAAACTAGTATCAGTTATCGGCCTTAACGTCTTTCTATTTGGGAGATATGCTACCATGGCATGTTATACCTAACTTTAAACCTAATTTTTGGCGCAAAACAAGCACAGAATATACATCACTCTAAACCAGTGTCAAACCAGTCCTCAAAGGTCTACTCCAACCAAGCAGGAGTAAACTAGACTCCACCCATTTCCTCAAGTGAGTCCAGTCCCGGAAAACTTGAGGAAATGGGTGGAGTCTGCTGTGTTCTTGCTCGGTTGGAAAGAAATCCTGGTGCCACACTGGCCCTTTCTGGAACCAGTTTGACACCCCTGCTCTAAATAATGAACCCAAAACTCATCAGTCACTTCTATCAGTCAACCTGAACCAATTGCATCCTAGACAAGTTATAGTTATGTTCAAAAAGTACTATTAATAAATACTATTGATAGTAGCTTTTAGATTGATTGATTCATGTATGTGTGTATGATTGATGTGTGTTGAATCTATCTATTAATTAATTAATCTATCTACTATTAATAGTTCCTAGGAGGGATAAGATTCTGTTTGTCGATTAAACTGATTTCTAATTCCTGAATGAAGATTTTGATGTTTTCCATTCAATTTATCATGATGCTAAAACGCTACATAGATATTTGCTGAACAACCATACACACATTACACACATTTTCTGTTGCTGCTAAATTTAAAACAATGCAAAGTCATTGGGGGTGAGCCAACCAGCGCAAAATACAATGTGTGGGCCAATACTGCGGTACTCTCTTCATAAATTCTGTTTGCGTTTGTGGGCTAGATTCAGAGCCGGGCCGCGCAGATAAAAGGTTGCGATGCTGACGTCTCGTTTCGTCTTCATTTTCACCGGGGCTCTGGGTTGAATTCCAGCCTGATTCTCGCCTACGGCCCCAGAGGTAAGAGGATGTAAACAAGCTCCCAAACAGTTGTGTGGAAGTCAGCACTTTGGGAAGTCTGAGAGGCAGAGCAACAATGCAACGGTGCCAGGGCCCTCATGTTGGACAGGTAGAGCTTCAAACAGAATGTATGACCAGAGCTGGGGGCTTGTTAGAACACCCACTGGATCAGCAGGAGGGGAGAGCGGGGGGGGGATGCCAAGACATCTCTAATGGAGGCAAGCATTATTCCAGAAAAATCCAACTGTTTTCCCAGATTGTTTTTTGGGAATTCTGGGACTCACAAACCTGCCATATTTTTGTACAGTATGTCTTGGTCAAAATCATGCAGGTTTTGGGAATATTGTCACCTCTTCTTAACACCTTGATGAGAAAATACTAGACCATAGTTGATATGTACTGACAATGTTCTTTGTTGGATTGACCCAGGATAGAAAAAAAAACTACAATATTGACAGATTTTTCAGTCCACCACAATTCTGGCTCCCTAGAATGTTGTGATATCACTAAAGCATAACCTAATGGTGGCACAGCAGTTAGAGCACATGATTCACAGCAACAAGGTCCTGGGTTCGATTCCACCTCCAGGCCTTTCTGTGTGGACTTGTGCGTGTTCTCTCAGGGTCTGCGGTTTCCTTCAGGTGCTGTGGTTTTCCCTACCACTGATAGGTATAAATGTAATGATTGAGTAAATGGAGGATGTTGTTTGGGGGCTTTGATTAAAAAAATATCTGAACTCTGAACATTGTAAAGTGCTTTGGGTGACACCTTGGCCTGCAAAATGTGCTATACATAAACATTACTAACTTACTATTGATTTGACATGTGCAGAAGCATTGGTTAAAGCTGGGGTACCTAACTTTGTGACCATACATAATATATTTGTTTATGATCCAGGAATTAGTTGAAATGATTTTCTTGAATAGGTCATTTTTTGTGGATTAAAAGTTAGATTCTCCAGCTCTAATGAGGAACAAGACATAAATATGAATCACTGAGAGAGAAATTGAAGTGAATCTATGTATCTTTTAGCCTTGTCAACATCTAACAGCACCAGGTGTGTGTGTGTGTGTGTGTGGGGAAATAAAGCTGTATACATATTGAATATAGCTCCTGGTGTAATGGCTTTGCCTTTGGCTGGAAGCAAAACCCGACAAATTCATTAAGCAGCGTTAGGCAACAAACCTCATTGGACCTGTTTAATGAACACTCCACTGTGCTCCGTCAATGCCACATGAGCATCTGTAAGAGACAGAGATCTCTAAGGAGCTAAAACACTTCTCTGTCTGTCTATAAATGCATCTATATTTCTTTCCTTATGAAATCTCAAACATCGCAGAATTTCTTTGATTTCTTATCTTTTGTTTTAAATTGTGGAACCGCCTGCCCCGTATAATAGTGCAGGAGGTTACATTTTGGTAAAATGTTGTCCTAATTTTTACACCATGGCTTTTAACAATTTTTGTAATTTTACTGTTTTACTTTTTACATGTGTTTGTGTGTATTTTATGTTATTTTCTTTTTTTTCCATGTGAACCTTACCGCGTCCCACAGTGGGGGAGATTTCAATGTTGTAGTGTACAGACAGGACAGTAGTAAGAGCCCAGAGGGAGCACACAAAATATAAAATATGAGTATATGTTTCTTAGCTAGCTTACTTAGCTACTATTTACAGAATGACATGTACAGCCTCAGCAGTTCTCATTGAAATACTTTTTTTCTGTCGCAAACTTTCATTCTAAACTTCAAATTTCTAATCCAATCAAAACAAGGTGGATGTATGTAAGCGATTTATAAGAAGTACCTTTTCCACTGTGTTTTCACTGTGCTTTTAAGTCACAAACTGCATGTGTGCTGTTGAAATCCACGCTCGCGCACACGTTTAGCCAAGAGCCATGTTACATATTCATAAAGGAAGTATTATATAGCTGCCTGACATGCCTCCATCTATTTTGCCTCTAACCCTTTCCCTAAAAATAGGCTTTGGGTTTTAACTTGGAGCTTGTGAAAGACGAGGCTTGACTTTTGCTGTCCACAAGTGTAAAAATGTGTGGGATTTTGTTGTTAAATTTGACACAGCTTAAAGAGAAACTCATTACTTGTAGATGATGGTGTGACCGATTTGATTGTACGGTGACAATGGATGGAACGTGGTATGACTAAATTGCATCGAATTTAATGCAATTGGAATTATCGTAGCACCAAGCATTTTTATTTTAAACTGGGGGATGGCTGAGTAAAGCACAATATCGATGCTATTTCTGGGTTCCCCTATAGCAGCCATTCCCAAACTCAGTAACACCGAGGCCCCCTTAAAAATCTGACGGGTCTGCGTGGCCCCCCAAAATAATAACCAAGAAGACAACATTAAGAATAGGCTCTTCTGGTTATTTTATTTTGGGGAAATAGCCTCTGCTACAAACATTGTAATACAAAAATGATTACAGTGGATTATTCAAGTCAAATAATGAACACAAATATTTTAATATTACAAACAAAACATTATAAATTTAACATTAAATAATTATATTATTATTATTTTTGTTTTATGACCTCCCGCGGCCCCCCTGCAGTACCCTCGCGGCCCACCAGGGGGCCGCGGACCCCACTTTGGGAGACACTGCCCTATAGCGTCTTAGGAGCACATTTACTTAAGCACTTATTCTGCTCCGTGACCTTCTCGGTTGGATTAATCTCATGCAGTGTTCCCCAACCTTTTTGAGTCGTGGCACAACAGCTGAAACTGAAACAAAAATGAAACTCTGCAGCCGTGATGAACTCATTGACTGATTTCCTAAGACTATGTGAAATATGAAACCAGATCCTGAAAGACTGGATTGTCTACTTTCATCAGCAAAAATAAGTTTGTTTCTAGCTATTTTTATTGTCCTGTGATCCACAGTCGAGTAGAGGGTCTCAGACAAATACGTCAACGGCAGTCAATGAGTTAACACATGGAAGTCCTGTCTTAGAGAATCAAACCAGCACAAAAATGTCTTTCTAATCTTCTACATTATTATGACTAAAAAGATCTTGATGATTTCCAAAGGCACATCAGATAACATCTTAAGGCACACTAACGTACCACGGCCCACTGGTTGAAAAACACTGCTCTAATGCATGTGTCTACAACCTATAGCTCGGAAGCTACCGGTAGCTCGCCACCCTCTTAAGTGACTCCCGAAAAGAGACAATTGTATGAGTAAATATGAAAATGGTTATGAAAGATTTTTTTATGGATATAACACAACAAAAAAATGCCAACAAAATAATTACATAAAAATGGATAAATTGATTAGAGAAGATTTTGACGGTCTTAAAACAAGATTTGCCAAAAGAACAAACAACACATTGCTTTATCTGTGCTGGAAATAAGACTAAAGGTGTTTTTCCATTGTTTTAAGAATGTAAGTATGTCCAAATGTTTTCTAATCAAGATAAAAACGACTTAATCCAGTGTCGACTGTCTCACACCCTAACCCTAACCCACTGTTTTACATTTTACATTAATGTGTGTGTGTATAATGCCGTTTTAGTTTCTTTTTCTGTCGTCTTTGTGAAGCACTTTGGGGCAGCTGGTGTTGATATTAATGTGCTATACAAATAAAGCTGATACAGACATTGTCAAAGAGGAGTAGCTCTCTTCCAATGTTGTCCCAAAAAAGTAGCTTTCAAAGGGTTGGAAAGCCCTGATCTGAGGTAATGGCCAGGCATTTGTGAAAGCTCTTCATAGTCTCCTGTGTTGGAATCGGATCAGTTCATCTGGACAGTTTTCCAGAAATGGGCCGAGAAATCCCAAATAACAAACCTAAAGACATATTTGCAGAATTATTGTATTATAAATGATTCCATGTCATAGCTGTAGTGCTGTGAGAGACAATGATGAAGGGGGATCCACGAGCAGCAACAGTACAGAGAATAAAAGACTAATAACAACAGCTGTAGGCACCAGATAACTTCAATTAACACGTCTGACCCCCGCCTCTCAGCCCACTGCACAAGCTGTTGATTTTCACATTCATTACTTGCATAAACAGTACATAATTAGACACACTATTCTTGAGACTACAGTGAGTAAACAGAAAAACTGCCTCCACATATTTACAGTTTTGTCGACTATATGATCCGTGCCCCAGAGATGTTTTGGTGCTGCATTTGGATCTTTGGAGAATCTCCGTTTGTTTTGGGAGCAGAGCTGCCACTCAACTTCTACACTGACTCTGCCTGGTGGCATCAGTTGTTTATTTCCAAGGAAAAAACAGAATTTAAATGTGAAAAATTTGTGACAATATGAAACAAGATCCGCACATCTATGTTGCTCCAGTGTCTTTCATTTGCAGACCATGTGTGCAGACCATGTGTGCAGACCATGTGTGCAGACCATGAATGCCCAGACACACCTGACTGCATCTTTAAGTCCTAGTCAAGGAAATGGGCACGTACCATTTATAAAATAAACAAAATAATGTATACACACACATCTGCATTTACAAACATGTTATTGTGACAACTACAGTGTTGACCCGTCATAAAGCACAATACTGTAGATGTGTGTCTCGGTGTGTGTTTCTCTAAAGTGGTGTGTGTCAGTCGAGCTACATTCGTGACAGCACAATAACCACCAAATTACCCAATCACTGTTGTAAAAGATTTCAAAAACAACACTGTGAAAGGTAATCTATGTGACTAGTTTTATCTCCAATAACTAAATTCACACTCAAATGTTATTACCTTTACAGCTGCTGGAATCAGAACTGGTATTAACAGATTAAAACATGCTTTATCAAAACGCAAACATTATATTAAAAAGAAATAAAGCGTTTAGCTACCAAGCTCTTATACTGTGGAATCAGCTCCACCCAAGCAATCTACCTTCAAGGCCAGGCTTAAAGCATTCTTCTTTAAATCAACATATGGCTTAACACGTAAAACTTGGAAATATAACCCTAAATCAAAAACAAAGATTGTCAGTTAATCTACACATGGGAACACTTTGGTTCATTGGAACAGCACTTGATCACGTTAGAATCTTTAAAGTGCTGCAGAGGCCAAGGATCCTGGAGGCTGAGAAACACCTGCTTAAAACGGTTTTCTCTAAAGTAGATGTCATTTCTTATTCAAAGCACACATTTTCAGGAATCAACATATAATTAACTGAGCAAACATTGTGAGCCATAGCCCTCAGACGTCGCACCTTCTGCCTCCACAGAATGAAAAAGGATGGAGCCAGTATCAAATTATTCTGATTTCTAAACGTATCTATTCTTTATTGCAAACTAATAGAAAACAAATAAGTTAAAGAAGTCGGTTTTTCCTCGCATGCCCTGAACTCTTGCTGTTTAAATGTTCTTACAATGCTTTCTTTTGTCGCTTCAAAACCAACTCACTCAACAACATAAGTTTCAGGTTCAGTTACGAGAAAAACAAAACAACTCAAGCCCACAAACCTTTATCTAAAAAAAGTGAACGAGGGATTTGAGTAGAACCCTTATCTGCCGGAGTAAATCTGCAGCTTACAAAAACACACTCATTCATTCCAACATCTTCTTAGTGTCATCATTCACCCACATGTAACACACGTTTAAATGATGTATGCGTTAGTGGTGGGAAAAGTCCAAAATGTGACAATTCGATAATATTACGATATTTGGGCCACATTCCAATATTATGGCGATTACTAACATATCGTGAAACAGCAAGTATTGTGGTTCGATTCTGCCATAAACTGCGATTCATGTCCCTCATATTGACTAATCAAACTCAAATGTCACATGTATTATGAACGGTTAGCTCCCAGAACATCACTGACTTTATTCGAATACAACAGACTAGAGTCACAAAAAGCAGACATCATAGAGTAACATGAACTTCAAAGGTAAATGACAGTAAATTCAGAAAACACAACTGAAACAGATTTTTATAAATATCGCTGTACTTTGCTCTACTGTATCATGTGCATGTATTTGAATCGGAGAGTGTGTGAACCTATGCTGAAAATACTGTACGATTAAAAGTCCTTGAATGCAGATTTACCTGTATTCTTCCTGTGTGAAGACCGGGATGACTGAAGGCTGAAGTACCGTGATCTCGACCAACGCCGAGCTCTTCTTTATGGGAACGCCGTCGTCGTAGGCAACCACCACCAACTGTTCGTCAAGCAGAGGAAGCATGAAGTCAAAGTCAGAAAGGCCGCACAGTAAGGACTTATACAGATGGAGGAACGCATTTGCAGTCATGAAGAAGGTCTGGCTCGGCTCGTTTTGGTCCAAATACTTTCACTCACTTCCTATTTGAGATTAATTGGAAGGTAACTACTGGAAACCCGACCCGCCGGAATGCTAACGAGCGCTCAAGGTAAGCGATTTTGCAAAAGAGAATCTGAAGATATTCCTGGTGTTCTGAGCGTGTGCACATGAACAGGAGAAAATTGAGATTTCTTTCTGCTGTGATGTGAAGCATAACATTTCAGCTAAAGTAAAAAGCATTTTAAGGCCAATCCCGGAGTTGCGACGTCCATTGCCTCTGCCATTTGTTCTAGTCTTTTCAAATCTTTGGTGTTTTTTGGATTTGGATTTTATTATATTGCTTTTATAATTTTCCGACCTGGACTTTGAATTCCTTTTTTCTTCCCCACGTGACAATAACATCTCAAACATGGATCAGACACTTCAGATTAATGTGGTTTTTTTCTTCTTCTCCTTGTAATGATGTCTCTATCGACTACAGTGCTGGTGCCAGAGTTAACACAATCGATGTGATGGATTAGGAATAACATTAAGGAGTGCTGCATGCTGTATTTACAAAGTGCACTAAACTCTCAGGGGGAACTTTTTCACTTACCCCATCAGTTGTTCAATGTTTCGTCATATTCGTATGGAGTGCTAAGTAGAACTGATGCAAATGTGATCCATGCCATTACTCTATGCAGTTCTCTGAAAGAATATCTGCTTTCTCTAAATTATCTCTAAATCTGATTAGGGGATGGCAGCAACTTCAATTGTATTTAATTCCATATTTTTGACCATCAGACACTGAACTAGTATGTACTGTATTTAAGTATTTATGTAAGTTTATTCCAACAATAACAAAAAACTAATTTAAAACAGTTTCTCCACTTGGCATGACTACGACAAGTGTGATTTGCTAGAGGAGAAGAGTTAAACCAATGACAGGGGGCCTCAAGGATTTTAATTAATTTTGTCTAATCAGGAAGCTGATTGGACAAAATTGGGGCTGGGCGTGTCCAACTGGCTTAAAATAAAAGTTCTGTTCACTTTAAAGCTCAAGTGCCAGACTTTTGGCAATCTGTACTTCTGTTGTTCTGTGGTTAAGGCGGTAAACCGCAATGACTGTACGCAGCTTGGAAACATTAATCCTCAAAACACCCTTAATAGTAATAATAATAATACATTTTATTTTTTAGGGGCCTTTCCTGACAATCACCTTATGTCGCCTTACATAACAAGTAAAAAGTACGGTTAAAGGCCGTGAAAGTATAAAGTTAAAAACATCATAAACAGAGGATGGTGTAAGTGAATAGTCCGGTCTAGACGTTCTGATCCTTTAAAGAGACCCCTATTCAATTCAATTCAATTCTGTTATTTACAAAACTTATAGTCATACAAGTTATACACATTTATAATGTAGAGTTGGTTGGTTTTTTGTAAAAGGGAACTCCCAGGAAGCTGCATTAGCTTATAGACGGGGCCCCAAAAACAATACATTTAAAACAAATGTGACAATTTATACCATTATACGATCCTAAACCCATTTCTAAACATTTTACCCATTTACAAGTCCTTACAGTTGCAGTCTGTACTCTTTGGATCATTTTCTAATAGATTGGTCTTACACATACTGTAGTAATGTAACTTTTAACACATTGATATCATTGCAGCAAACATGCTACATAATAATTCACATCATCCATGATACAGTAAACAACAATAGCTACATCTGAGATTGCTTGACTCGTTTTCAGTTCTCAGTCTGGGGCTGTGTTGTAAAATGTTGGAGCAAACTGTTGCATGACATTTAACTGTGGATATGGACATCCTTGTATTGGCTAAATCTCCTTTTCGTGTGTCAAACTACCTCAGAGAAAACATCAATAAAACCTTTGAACCCTCAAGATATACTTATTTAAAAACAGCTTACAGAAGCAGGCGCGTTTTCTCTTTTCTATTGTAAGTCCAAACACGTGTTGGTCAAACCAAATCAGCAAAAGCGGAACAAACCACTCCTTTATTGACCAGTGACCTCTGTCTCGGCCATAAGTCATAATAAATCAATAACTATAACACTTGATGTAGCGTTAACCTGCTTTCCTCAAAGGAACAGGAACATGTTGCAGAGATGTGGCATCACAATAATCGCCTTGCAGGAGGTCAGTTAAGTATTCTATGGAAGAAATAATTGCCATAGCTTCTGATTTAAGGATTTGATTCATGGTATCTCCGCAATTACTGGACCTACTCACATGAAACTGGTCCAAAAACTGGCTCCAAATTCAATAATTTTTTCTGTCAGGATAAATAATCCAAAGTGAATATATAAAAATAATACATTTTATTTAGTTCTGCAGACGCCATGAGCCCAATTTGAACAATTAAAGCCAGTCTAATAAATCATGTATTTAAATGTTTCCTCAAAAGTGTCAGAGAGTGGTGCAATCATCCATCCATCCATTTGCTTATACTTTATCCGTCCAAGCACAGATGCCCAGACTTTCACATCCACACACACTTCCTCCAGCTCATCAGGTGGAATCCTGAAGCTTTACCAGGCTAGCTGAGAGAGACTGTGCCTCCAGCGTGTCCTGGGTCTTCCCCGGGTCCTCCTCCCGGTGGGACATGACCAGTACATCTCTCAAAGGAGGCGTCCAGGAGGCATCCAGAACAGATGCCCGAGCCACTTCAACTGGCTCTACTCCGAAGCAGCGGCTCTACTACGAGCTCCTCTCGTGTGACTGAGCTCCTCACCCTCTCCCTAAGGGAGCGCCCAGCCACTCTGCGGAGGAAGCTCATTTCAACCGTTGTATCCACGATCTTTCGGTCATTACCCAAAGCTCATGACCAGAGGTGAGAAAGGGGACGTAGATCGACAGGTAAATTGAGAGCTTTGCCTTTCGATTCAGGTCCCTCTTCACCACCACATGATACAGCTCTGACTGCAGACGCTGCTTCCTCTTCACCGCAACAGTCCAATAAAGCAACAACAATCATCCAAACTTGAATTAAAGATGACCCCAGGACCACCATCTGAACCCGGACACTTCCTTGTTAACCTCTGGCTCTGTTTGTGCGTTGCATGTTCTCCCCGTGTCTGCGTAGGTTTCCTCTGGGTACTCCGGTTTCCCCTACCACTAAAAACATGTACAATAGGTCTGGCATGCTCCCCTTGTACTGGCGACCCCGCTCCCTTCTCTGTGTGGAGTGAGAGGACAAATGCTCACAATTGTAAACCGCTTTGTGACTCTGGTCTGTAAAAGGCAGTATATAAACAAAAATTACTTACTTACTTGTTTCAATAAACCTCTATACAGCACATTCGAGAATATATTTAAAAAGAAAAAAATCTGTCATTATTGTGTTTGGATACTCACACTGAACTTGAAGTTAGGCTCTTCGTTGAGGTTCACCCGGGTTAGCACTTGCCCCTTGTACTCATCCACCTCAAAAATGCTGGCGGAGTAAGGGTAAGTATCGTGGTCGACTCTATAGCGCAGAAATCCTGCTGGCGTCCCCTGGAAATATGAAAACGGGAAAAAAATTAAGTAATTATGATTTGTTAAATGTCAAGCAGTCTGCCATTGGAAATTAAATAAACCAGTCTAATTAATCATAATTTAACCTTGGGGATTCATTACCATGCATTACCCAATATCTAAATGGCATGAAATACATACTATCTAATGTGATCAACTAAAGACGTCAGTATTTCTGTGTAAAAGACTTACATATAAACTAAGAAATAAAACATGTATTTGTTTAAACAGTTTGTTGGGAGTCGAGGTGGATGTTTTGTGCAAGAAAAAGGAACCCATAATTAGATTCTTTAATTGCCTCAAACTTAATTCTGGTCACGCAGTGTTAGTGATTATAGGCAAAGCGATTAGTGTGGTTTGTAGACAACTCAAAAAAAAGGAAAAGTGTATAAGTCTCGGAATGGATCCAAAGCTAATGTCTGCCGCGTCCAGTCCTGTATTTTGCTCCATATTTCCACTTCTGGATAAACACTGAATTGTAATAACGTATTAAATAAAACAATTATTGCACTTAAATGTCTGCTTTTCCTCCACCCTGTCAAAGATATCATTTCAAATAGTGTGACGTAGATCTGCAGCCAAGTCACGTTCAGGTGCTTGAGGACGGAGAAAAGCAAATGTGTAACTGTATAAGGTGAATTTAAGGGTGGGACCATATACGTTTAACTCCTTTTTGAGCTTTGACAGTACATAGAAAGCTGAAAACCCTTACATGTATTTCTGAATGCATGTTTCTATTATGTATAGTATGTCATTGCTGTAAATTACATAGTTGATTTCTGTTTCTAAGATTGAATTAGATAAATCAAATGCAAAAAATCTAATCAAATAAAAGATCATATACAAAATAAAATGTACAACTTCTATGTAGAATCTTTTTTTTAAACATTTTTAGCAAATAGCTTTGACTTGGAATTAAACCAGCCCTGTAGCTATCAATGTAGCCTATTGTAAGTGAAAAGAATCAATACATTGAATATTGAGGTTAAAATAGTTACACCCCCATCAGAGACATCAGTAATGTTTCGGACAGAGAATTTTCTAATGCAAGCCCATGCTCAAGCCCACATTTCTTCCCTGATCGTTCAATATCTGTTGTGCAAACTTCTTTATTGGGCTGGATTTAAAGATTAGCATAGTCTGTAGCTCTCATATGTTTTGATCATGCTAGCTATTCCATTCTCCAAACTAACTAAAATCTAATAATTTGAAGAGTACTTGAGTTGAATTTTATATAACAACATCACGTAACCATAGCAACGCTCTTGTTTGCACCTTAATTTCTTGTCGCCATGGCACCTGGTTACTATGGCGATAATGTCATAAAGAGAACGGAATGGATGACATCATCACAAATTCCGGCTATCAGTATGTGAGTGTGAAGAAAATTGAAATATACTAATATTGTGTTTGGTGCCAATTGTGCTTTAACCGTTTTTGGACACGAAACAAATACTAAATCGCCGCAGGATAAAGATGGAGACGAGAAGACTATGGCAATGGAGAAGATTGCAAAAACGGGAGAACCAGGACTGTGCACTTGCAGAGACTGTTATGCGTCAGCACATGGAGAAAAAATGGATGAAGAACTCTGTGCTGCAGCTCCCAACAGAGGAGGCTACAAATGCCACAGAGGAAGAGCGGGAACAGGCTCACAAAGAAGCTGAGTTGTTGAGTGCTGAGGTGGGGCGCAGCCAGAAGCAGAAGAGAGAACAACAACTTCTGCCTGAGGTGGGGCGCAGCCAGAAGCAGAAGAGAGAACAACAACTTCTGCAGATAAACCTGATCCGGGAGCAGGCGGAGTTGCGACGCCAGGAAAAGCTGGAGTCAGAGCGTAGGAAGGACCAGCAAAGGTCACCACACATCTATGGTCGCATCCTGAATAAACGCCACTCAAGTCAGAATGAGGAGACAGAGCAACAGAAGATGGGACCGGAAGGATACGAGGAGCCCGTGGAGAGGGCCATCCAAAGAGCTGCTTGTGAAAACCGCATTGTTCTTTCTCGGCTGGCCCAGGTAAACAGGAAAGAAGATCATTGTCAGGACGGACCAGGCTCCAGGTCGGGAGTTGAGCCTTGTCAGAATTTCAGGCAGACAAAAGTGCAGGAACAGGTTGAAGACGGCAAAGAAGTAAAGAAGCAGCCATCTCTGCATCTTGCCAAGACAGTGAGTAAAGCTGCACCATTGGTTAAGAAAGTGAACCAACCTTCAACAAAGTTATTGCTAAAAAGAGAGTCTGAGGGATCGGTTCTTCGAATGAAGCCGATTTTGGTCACAAAAAGAGTGGTACTGACAAATGAAAGTGCTCTGAAAAGTAATAATGAGTCTGAGGGAGTGAAACTACCTCCACCTACAATTAATGGTCAGAAGAAGACAATGAGGACAGTCCAAATCCAGACTCAAACAGGAAAATCAGAGTCTCGGAAAGTACTGCCTCCAATCCAGACTCGAGTGAAGTCCAAGGCAGTCCAAGTCCAGACAGGAAAGTCAGGGGAGGAAATATGTGAAGTTGTGGGCAACGTGAAGATCGTGACAGTCCCAACCCAGGACCGAAGAGAAAAGAGGAGTGTAGTCCCAGGTGTGGATCCGTACTCAGTAACACTGATGTGTCAGCCACGCCCCCCCATGACATCAAGACCCCCTGAAAGATCCGGAGAGTGCAGAACCGGACAGTACAGAAGTAGAAAGGTCGCCCAGCTCAAAAGCACTGCCCAACTTCGGAAGATACCCTTCAATTGTCAAGGGTTTAGCTCTTAAGAAGGAGCTAAACCTTGAAAAAGTTTCACATTACCCTGACGCTAACTAGGTGTTTGAGGCCTCTCTCAATAGAACTATATTTCCACTTCTGGATAAACACTGAATTGTAATAACGTATTAAATAAAACAATTATTGCACTTAAATGTCTGCTTTTCCTCCACCCTGTCACAGATATCCTTTCAAATAGTGTGACGTAGATCTGCAGCCATGTCACGTTCAGGTGCTTGAGGACGGAGAAAAGCAAATGTGTAACTGTATAAGGTGAATTTAAAGGTGGGACCATATACGTTCAATTGTCAAGGGTTTAGCTCTTAAGAAGGAGCTAAACCTTGAAAAAGTTTCACATTACCCTGACGCTAACTCGGTGTTTGAGGCCTCTCTCAATAGATGTGAATCTGGAATTATACAACGGGAAATTATCATCACATCTAAGACATCTGCGAAAGTAGAATATGTTTCATCCTCTCTGATGGGAAGCTGAACATTCTCTTTGGACGCCTTGTATGAACTACACTTTTGATTTGAAGTATGGACAAAGAAATGAAATAGCAGATTTCATAGTTTTGTCCAGATCTGACAATCCATAACCAAACAAAACACTTGCACCCACATAAAGGATTTCCAAAGTGTGGGAAAAAACTGGGATATTGATGCCAGTGGTTTGTCCATATTTGGTTTTCCAGGCCGATAACACAAACATCTTAGTTTAACTGCACATTCGACCTTTAGATCTCAACATTTGGCAAAGTATGGCTTACAGCCATATTAAGGATCTCCAAAGTGTGGGAAAAATAGTGGGATATTTTATTTTATTGTTTTGTCCCTATTTGGTTTTCTATGATGTGGTTGTGTGAAGACGTAAATTGTCAACATTGATGATCTGGAAGAATCTAAAATATGCAGTTTATGTCGGCCCAGGGATTTAGAGAAACTGGAGGATTTTTGCGGGGTAGAGCATTGGCCTTAGAGCCTGAAGGTTGTGGGTTCGAGCCCACCACAAGACCTACTTCACGACTCCCACTGATGACTGCTGTCGTTGTGTACTTGGGCAAGACACTTAACCCCACTTTGCCTGAAGCCCCTGCTGAATAATCAATGCTCTGTGTACTGGCTGCAGCTCTGACTGCCAGCCCCCCAACCCAGAAATGGATTAAGGGGAAGAACATTTATGTATGGATGGAGGATTTTTGCCAAGAAGAATACCATCAGAGGAGATAAAAGAACCACGTCCGCAACTACCACCAGAAACTACAAGTTGTCATAGATGTCAAAGGGGAACTACACTGCACTGAAAAGTGGGGGAAGTAAACTTTTGTTACTTGTACAGTTTTATTTGTTATTAAAATGTCCGCAGGTAGTAAAAAACTCGGCAGCTCGGTTTCTTACGCGCACAATATTCATGCCCCCACTTGCTGATGGCCCTATGCACCCGCTTCTGGACCAGAGGAGACTGGTCCTTCCAGGCTGTTGTGCCCAAGCTCTGGAACAATCTCTCGCCCTCGCTGCGGTGGATGGAGTCTGTTGGCTCATTCAAAGGTCATCTAAAAACCTATTTATTTGGGAAAGCTTTTACTTGATTTTCTTGTGGCTGTTTTAACTCGTCACTGCGCTGTCATGGCCAATACTTTTTTGTACGCACATTTTAAAATTATAATAAATAAATTCCACAGGAGATAAATTAATTGTCTCCTGTGGACTCGCCACCTGCAGTAGGATCAGTGAGGGGCTGGTGCTCCGTGTACTGGGTGCAGCTCTGACTGCCACCCCCCCCAACCCAGAAATATGGATTAAGGGGAAGAAGATGGATGGATGGATGGACATTTTAAATTGTATTTCAAGTAATATTTTATCTATTTTTACAGTGAAGTGCTTTGTGGCCTTGGTCTGTGAAAGGCACTGTTTAAATAATTCTTACTTACTTAAAAAGAACAACAGCCTCCTGGTCAAACACAACAATAAAACCTGTTTTGTCTTTGTGGAACTGGACACTCCACCAATGCCGTCACTCTCTCTAAAGATTCACTCTCTCTCTTAGTTTCTGTACTTGCTATAATGTTTATTAGCATTTTTCATTTGTGTGATCTCGCAGAAACGCAACTACACAGAGCTCTTCACTCCTGTCAGCGTCTTGATTAAGTAACTGCTTCTAGTGAGTCAGCAAAACCCCACAGTGACAAATTCCTTCAAATAGTGGCACGGCAGAGGTCTGAAGGGTACAAATGGCATTTACAAGAAGAAAATATATCTATTCGCCGCTATTAAAGGTGTCACGGACGGCCATTTTAAGTTCTGGGAGTGCTTTTATAGCCCGGTTGTAGAGGGTGTAATGTTTCGGAGTGAGTACAGAGAAAAGCCAAATGGGCGATTTTCAGGTTCAAGTCCGTCTACCGCAGGAAGAGCAACATTAGCTAAAATGCACTGCCCTTGAAGCGTTTTCCCACAAAGATTGGTGTAAATGCAGTATAAAACTACAGTTAAAATGTGAGAGTCACTTTGTCCTGCGAGGGAGCAGTGAAGCCAAATCATAGGTCTGTACCGTATGAGCAGAACTTTATTACTCCAACCACTTATGTAACCGTTTCAAAGCACAGTAAACATATATAGATCCCGAATTAGGATTCCCCATTAGAAGCATTGCTACTCTTGTATAGTGGGTGCCAAAGGAGATGAGCGTTTTACTTGGCAGAGCGTAGTACAAACGTTTCCCTATAGTTTTCTTTCATTCATTTAATTAGGTTATTGATTTTAGTATTCCTCTATTCATCATTTTGACTGCTGACCTTCAAAAAACAATGAAATCCTGAGAAATTCCTCCAAAAAATGTTTAGTTTTCCACCAGATTATTAAAAGTCATTTAGTTGCTTGGTTTTACCTTTACTCACTTTTACTTCGAGCTAAAGGAGGTGAATACAACAGAAAAAAAAGTTTAAAGGTAACAGATGCTTACTACTGGCAAGTAAACAATGTGATGCTACGGTAACTATGGCAACTATGTCACTTCTCTGCTAGAAAACGAAGCTGACTTGGTTCACAACTAGTCCAAGACCAGTTCAAGACCAGTCCAAGACCAGCTTAAGAGCAGCCCAAGACCAGTCCAAGACCAGCCTAAGAGCAGTCCAAGACCAGCTTAAGAGCAGCCCAAGACCAGTCCAAGACCAGCCTAAGAGCAGTCCAAGACCAGTTCAAGACTCGTCCAAGACCAGTCCAAGACCAGCCTAAGAGCAGCCTAAGAGCAGCCTAAGAGCAGCCTAAGAGCAGTTCAAGACCACTCCAATCCCAGTCCCGGCTGTTGAAAAGTTAGGAGGAGCAAAAATATAGATTAATATCTAATTGACTTCCCAGGGAGATCTTGTGTTTCACCTCAACCTTTGGTCTGTTACAATAAAAAGTTTCTCCAAAAAAGGGTTGCTGATTGAATTGTGACTGACATGTTTTAGCTCACTTCATAAATAAAGATGACTTACTTACACACAATTGTTTGCACTAGATGATGTTACAAGTTTCACAGGTAGTTTAATGATATCTAATACGTTAAATGAAACGTAATCTCTTTCTGATTATGTGTGTAATGTGTGGTCGAGTATCCATCGACCTGCTTTGGACTATATTTGTAAATTATCACTTTAGTGTCTTATTGTATGCTGTCCCTGTAAAATAAAATACAATACTATACCATATCATAGAACATGTCTCTCTTCATGGTGTTTGGCAAATGTATACACAAATACACAAATGCAGCACCACAGGAAGGCTGACCCATTGAGCCTTGATATTTCCCCACTGTGGGACAGATAAAGAATCTTGTATCTTATATTATTATTTCCAATACAATGTTTTCTTTGTGCTTCATATTTTAGAAAATTGAGTGCCAAATGACTCAGCAAATTGAAAGTTGAATTGAGTTCATACCCCACCATGAAGATTTTATAACCTATTAAGTGTCTGGTTAATGACATCAGTCCTGGAAACGGCTCACAATGGAACAATCTGAAGTGATGCAATTTATTACAATCACAAGGAATTAGCGGACAGGAATTCAAAGGGCTGAAAAACGCTATTAGAGAGGGCTCAATTTCAAAAGGCGGAACGTGTCATTTGTACACCAATCACACTCTCAGCGTGAGGGGATTTGACAGAGCGGCAAGAACTCACCACGGGATCAGAGTCGTTGGCCATCAACGTGGTAACCAGGGTCCCCTTGAGGGCGTTGGGGGCCACCATGCCTCGGTACACCTCCTGACTGAAAACCGGGGAGAAGTCGTTCATGTCCTGGACGAGGAGAAAGAGCACAAGAAGAGAGTTGTGTAATCTCGTATTGGTCCAAGAGTGATTCGAGAGTAATCACCTGGATTAAGTTTTCAACTCCAGATTACTACTTGTTCTGCGCCGCGTGGGGAAAATGTTAAAGGGGACCTTGAGAATATCTTTTAACCATGTTACAACATTGTTCCACATAACAGACGTGGAGATGGTTTTAGATCCATCCATGATAATAACATCTTATAATAAAGATAATTATAATACTAATAATAAAAAATATACTAATAACATTTCCTGCAGCTGTGACCCGTCCTGCTCCACCCAGAGGCGACTCCACCTCTGCTCCTGTCACCTGAAGGGCTGTTGCTTATTATTACTATTGATAGCTTTTTAGAATGATTAATTTTATTTTTTATTTTTGCTGCTACTGGACGCCTGAATTTCTCCTACAGGGATCTATCTATCCATCTAATAATACTACATGGGTTTTATGCAGCCCTTTTTGAACACGCAAAGACGCCTCACATGTCGCTATTCCTTCACTGCATACACGGTGGTGATAAACTACTAGTGTAGCCACAGCTGCCCTGGGGCACACTGACAGAAGCGAGGCAACCAGTATGTGCCAAATGCCAAAGCTAATGGTGTGTTTTTTTTATTAATAGCTAATTACTTACTACCCTAATGTCCTGTGTATATTAGAGTGCATTACAGATGTATTTACAAAAGTATTTAGATGTATATATTTCTTGCACTAGAGTTTTCAGTATTTTGTAATTTGCTTAATATTCACTTGTCGTCTTGTGTGTTGTGGGCTCCTTTTTCCTACTGTAATGTAACTATTAAAGCAACACTTACATTTCCCCCACTGTGAATGAATTAAAACCACAAATGCATGGATGGCATAATAGCCTCTGTATCAGACAAGGATCTCACCATGATAGTGACAGTGACGGAGGCCAGTCCAGGAGGCATGGTCCCGCTGGAGTCCAGAGCCTCCACTATGAAGGAGTAGGTGGACACAGCGAGCTCCTCGAAGTCCAGCTCCTGAAGGACCGTCAGCTCTCCGGTGTGAGGGTCCACTCTGAACAGCTGCTCCACGCCTCGGTCCGACCCCTCCACCCGCATCCGGTACGTGAGGTTAGAGCCCTGGTCTGCATCCATCGCCTGGGGCCAGACAAGAGGGGAATATTAAAGCTGGAGAACCTCACTGTTTTGTTTCATACTTACACATACACATGCATACATAGATACCTACATATACACGTACACACACAATCACACACATAGATAAATACATACATACATTTTATTTTTCTCGTAACAGATTAAAGTTAAACGTTGTGAACAAATCAGACACCTTCGAAAAAATACATACTGAGCACTGATTGGCTGAGTGGAGAATCATTCATGTGAGAACTAGAGATAGAACAGGTTTGAGAGACAAGAACTAGTTTCATGGATCATAATACATTGCTATTTTGTTGTGGTTTCGAAGTTAGGTACTCTGACTTTAAGTTGAAGTCCTGTTTGAACATAATAAGGTTAAGGCTGCAAAACGCACCTATTTACAGCGTAGGCATATACTGTCTCTATTTCACTAATTTGCTCTCAAGCCCATAATTAATACCACACCACAAAAGAGATGACCCGATACTTAAATGTTCTTGTTGTATGTGAGCTCTAGATTTTAGATTTACACTGCAATTCTAAGGATGCTTCTGTTCTTCCTTGGTGAAAAGAGAAAAAGAGAGAGTTTCGGAGCGGTATGTTTTCCATGGCAAAGTGAATATTGTATGTTTTGCCAGTAGCTGCAGAGGTAGTCGAGGTTTGGGGGATTTTCATGATGTCCTCAGTGAATTGGCCAGTTGTACAAGTCTTTTACCATCCGCTCACCCACTGTTCCACTTTCACTGTGTAACAATTGCACATTTCAAACTGGAGGAAACTATTGTACTTTTTGTAACTCAATTGGTCCCGGCACGTCCCATTGGCCTGAACTTTTTGGTCTTGATACTTTCCAAACTCTGACTGGAATGTTAAAAGTCTGACCAATTAACAGTGCACTGGCATGAGGCTTTGACTACATGAATTCATGAGCCGAGCTTAAATTAACAGCAGTAATTAAGTCCTACAGGCAAGTCAGAGAGACGGCTGGGCAGAGAACAGATTTGAAGCCCTTCATTTTCTTATTTTTGACAGAAATAACTTGGTTGAAGACAGCCCTTCCTGCATCCGGCTGATGCTGTCAGAAAATACCATGAGCTTCTTCTGTAAAGACACAAAAATCCTTCTGAGCATTTCGGCCTCAGGAGGTTCCGGGTTTGACCACTGGGCTGCGCAAGGCTTCTGTGTGAACTTGTACATGTTTTACACAAATCTATTAGTTGTAAAAAAAAAAACACATTTATTTTATATTGAACCCAAAAATAAGTTACCGTAGCTTTCACAACTAACACAGGCTTCTTCTCTGACAATGTTCAAATCCAGGTTAAAATGGTTCTGTTCTGATCCAGTATGTACCAGAAACACAACCTGGTGTTTAAGACGGTAAAAAAGGATCTGGAGATGGGTTTCTGGATGCTGCACTAATACTGTTTTCACTGTGGCCAAACGACAAAAAAGTACATTTGAACCTCAGCTACTTCAATCTCCACTCAATCAGCAGCCAACTCCTCCCTTTAGCTTTTGGCAAAAGCAAATCATACAATGTGAAAGTAAGTCTCCCCTGGTGTTATTCCTAATTCTAGGATATTGTTGTTTGACATTGTATTTTTCAGATAAAGTCATTTCATTTCTATGGAGACAACCAGCTGCTGACCTTCCACAGTACTGCAGCATTATCCAAATATGTCCAAACTAAACTGTGACATTTAATGAGGCCCTCTATCACTAACTTTCACAGTGTCATCCATCCAACTTCAGCTCCACCAATAAAATCCAGCAGTAACTCGCTGTAAAGCTCAGACACTTTTGGAATCAGTCGTTAACTTTATCTGAATATACTGATTTTTGTTTATTATTGTGTCACAAAATACACTATGTAGCTGCGGTGTGAATCAATATGGACATACAGTAGCAGGCCCCATTTAAACCCAAAACATGTTCCCGGCCCCTGGACAAGTCTGGTGAAGTACAGTGGCCCTGTCACTATTAAGCTCAGTTATGCAAATGACGCTAAAGCAGAAATTCAGTCTGGCGCTCAAAGTCCTCCCACTGTCCTTCACTTCCCCGCATCAAACTTCATATCAAGGAAGCTCCGTCCAAGCAGTAGCTTCATTCGTGCCGCGACCCTCCTCCTCCCCATCCCTCGTTCCAGGCCATAATTCCAGGCTCATTATTTTTTACCACTTCTGCCATGCCGTGCTCTGTCAGGGTCTAATTCTAACCATACTTCTGTTCGGCAACAATAAATGTAATGTTGATAATATTGTCCTCAGAGTCATATGTGTAATTTATGTAGTGTCAGATTACTTGCCAGCCAAAATACAATTCTAATAATACCCATGTTTTGACTGTTTGAGTCCCTCCAGATGGAATCCCATATATAGAATGTAATTTGTCAAGTACATAGAGTACATTCTGCCATCCCTCTGTTATGGATCACACTGTAAGCAAAAGCATAGTCCAGCAGATATTTACGATGTATGCCAGTCCTCCAAAAGAATAACACTCTTTAAATGTCGTCTCTCTTGAGATTCACGGCCGACTCGTTGGAATTCACAAATTGCCTTAAAAAAAATCTCCCCCTGAAGCGCTCCCATAAATACATCCATGCATAATGCACAGTATGGCTCATAGCCTTGGGGGGCGTTGCATTCGCTCACCTTCAGCTCCAGGATGACGGTGTCTTTGGGGCGGTTCTCTGGCAGCTCGATGTTGTACTGCTGCTGCGTGAAGACCGGGCTGTTGTCGTCCACGTCCTGGACCGTGATGAAGAGGGTGAGGCGCGACCTGCGGGGGTCCACGGCGCTGTCCGAGGCCTCCACGATCAGGAAGTACTGTCCCCTCTCCTGTGTGCGTCATAGAGAAATTTGCAAACTGTTAGGCAAGGCAAGTTTATTTGTAGAGCACAGATCCTTCACATGGCAACTCATTCATTTATTTTTTTCATCTCAAAACGGATGACAAAATATATTACATTTTTTGAGCATATCTTTGTGAAAAATTGACTCCCCGAACTGCTCTGCAAAGCTTATTAATGGGATCCTTTCTTGTGTGAACAAAAATACTAGAACAGGCTGGAACAGAGGTTTAGTTTTCTCATAATGAAAAAACTACAAAAAGAATCACAAATTAATAATAATGATTAAAGGCAACTCAAAGCCAACTGTTAGCCCATTACCATAAATGCTGCAAATTAATAATAATAATTTAAATCAAAATAAGGGTTTTCATAATTGTCTTGTGGGCTGGATTTGGCTCATTAGCCTGAGTTTGATATGCCTGATTTATTGTGATTTGAAAATTACATACCAATGCTTTAATGTCTGATGATAAGTCACCAAAGCAAGCTTTTTCCGGTAGTTAAAATATAATCACATTTCAAAGTTGGTTCTTAGCCAAGGACAAAACGATCTTGCTCTGTGCATTTAGACTCCTTCGTTCACAGTTTCAAAGATAATTATGTCCTCATCCGATCTTGACGCATGATACAAAATTGACTTCTTTTTTTTTCTACAGAGTTATGAATGTTCACTTTCCTACAGTTCAGGCACAATTTTATTCAGAAATGTGAAGTGAAACGAACAAAAGGTTGCGTCACAAAGCTACAAGTACTTTGGCGGTTAAAGAATTTACAGTAATAGAATAAATGATCTGCACATTTACCGTGACATAGGTGTTATCTCTGTGGGATACTGCGCTCGCTTCAGAGTCTGCTGACATTATCTTGAGTCTGTAAAACCTCTCACACTCTATTCTGCTCATATTCTCTGCTGCTAAAGGACAATACCAGCCATCTGTAAATACCTCATCACTGCTGCTAACAAAGAAGTTACTTAGCCTTGAACCAAGTGCAATTATACTCCATTCAATACTCATACTACATTGCCTTGCGAAAGTATTCAGCCCCCTTGAACCTTTCAATATTTCGCCACATTTCAGGCTTCAAACATAAAGATTTTAAAATTGAATTTTTTGTCAAGAATGAACAACAAGTGGGACACAATCGTGAAGTGGAATGAAATGTATTGGATAATTAAAACTTTTTTAACAAATAAAAAACTGAAAAGTGGGGTGTGCAATATTATTCGGCCCCTTTGCGCTAATACTTTGTAGCGCCACCTTTTGCTGCAATTACAGCTGCAAGTCGCTTGGGGTATGTCTCTATCAGTTTTGCACATCGAGAGACTGGAATTCTTTCCCATTCCTCCTTGCAAAACAGCTCGAGCTCAGTGAGGTTGGATGGAGAGCGTTTGTGAACAGCAGTCTTCAGCTCTTTCCACAGATTCTCGATTGGATTCAGGTCTGGACTTTGACATGGAGCTCTTCGCGAAAATTCACTGTGGTAGACCCGGCCGCTGCTGCCAGATCTACAAGCCTGCTCATCCTCTACTCATTACACCAGCAAAACGCCCACATCTAATCCACCAATAACCACCAGGACAGCAAGTTAAAAGCCGGAGACGCCCACTTCCCGGCCTTCTGAAGTCTGCAAGCTTCTGAAGTCTGCAAGGTGCATGTCGCTAACGCACCTGTTCGCAAATGCATGCGTTGTTCTGGAGGGGTCGCTTCTGGTGTCTCCACTGCTCTCCTCCTCTGCGGGCTCTTTCTGCGGGCTGCTCCGCGGGGCCCCTCCGCGGGCTCTGTGCTGCTCGTGGTCTGCTGCCGCGCGCAGACGGTCTGGCGGTGCCGTGCGTGTCCCTGCCTCCGATTGGCGGTGCCGCATTGTCCCGTTGCTTTCCCAAATCTCCTGGCATGTGAGTGTGCTGACCGCGGACGGATTATTCCCCGAGTCTGGGCTGCAGGCGGCTGGTTTTTGCCCTGCGCACTTGACTGCAGGCGTCAGTTTTCGCCCCGTGCTTGGTCTGCAGGCTCCGTTTTCACACGTGTTTGAGCTAACTGAGGGGCAATGCATATTAAATGGCATCAATCTCTATTGTCTGAGGGATATAAGAGGAGCAATGTGCATTAATTCAGATTCATGTTCTGCCACTTGCAGTAAAACCACGTTGGAAAAATGTGCAAGACTACCCCATCGTGCTCCAGACGGCACACACCAGAGCTCTTGCCACGGCGCCATCTTTACAGCATTAATCTCATTACTCGCAGGTCACTATTGTTAAATGAATGTATTTAAATTCGTCTATCTGCAGGAGGAAGGAGGGGCCATGCATTTAAATAGCTAGGTCACTAGTATTAAATTGGGTAACTAAACTGCAGTTGTTGCATTTTGAAAGTGCAGCAGAAAGAAAAAGGGCCCAATGTGAATCTGCAATGGGTTTGAAGTGGAGTTGGAGCTAATGAACGCATGGAAAAGTGATCGTTCATGCGTATCTGCCATAACCAAAGCAGCAAGATGGCTCCAGGGGACACCTGTTATTCGCATGGGAATGTTTTGGATTCGGGTTGATTTATTTCCTCAGGCTCTTAAACAACCATGGGCATGGTTCTCTGACCGCCGCTGCTGCGGTCCCTGCTGCCATTCCTACTGATGCCTGATCCCGCTGCTGCCTGTTCCCGCTGCCGCTCCTGCTGCCGCTCCTGCTGCTGCCTGTTCCTGCTGCCGCTCCTGCTGCTGCCTGTCCCTGCTGCCTGCTCCTGCTGCTCCTACTACTACATGTGCCGCTGCTGCTGTTCCTGCCGCTGCCGCTCCGCTGGCTCCCAGGCTGCACCTGTCTCTACGGCTCGGCTCTTTCAGACACGTATGTAACCTGGCTCACGGAGACAAGCGGCGCACGCTGGCGTGACACGTCTGTTTATTCGTATGAATCGCATTGTGGTGCTACTGCTCCTGCTAATGCTGCTTCTGCTGCTTCATACTGCTACCGCTACTGCTGCTACTGCTGCCGCTACTGCTGCTACTGCTGCCGCTGCTGCTTCATACTGCTACTGCTGCCGTGCTGCTGCTGCTTCTTTTACTTTGACACCTCTCTTCACTTCGCATCTCTTTTACTGAAACACTAAACAGCTACAACAATATTTTACTGCTGTGGCTTTGATACAGGATTATTGCTGTTATTATCTACGGATGCTGCAACTGCTGCTGCTGCTGCTTCATACTGCTACTGCTGCTGCTTCATACTGCTACTGACAACTGCTACTGCTGCTGCTGCTTCATTTACTTTGACATCTCTCTTCACTTGCATCTCTTTTACTGAAACACTGAACAGCTACAACAACATTCTACTGCTGTGGCTTGATACAGGATTATTACTGTTATTTTCTAAGGATGCTGCTGCTGCTGCTGCTGCTACTGCTGCTGCCGCGGCTTGATACAGGATTATTGCTGTTATTATCTGAGGTTACTGCTGCTGCCGCTGCTGCTACTGCTACTGCTGCAACCCACTCTCTCAGAAGCTTACTCTGCTTCTGATGGATGCAGCCCGGCTGAGTATGCCGCGCTGCGCTGGACTCGCACCTATGCTCCCAGGGTCGCTTCGGCGGTCATGCTTCATCTCTCTACTTAATCTTCTGATTCTATCAGATGCAGCTGGCCGAGTAGCTGCGCTGAGCTGTCAATCGGACTCCTAATCAAGGGCATCCATACCTGTATTCTTCACTCTTCTGATCGCAGGCTCCCCATCATGCTGCCCATCCTGCAGCGGCACTGAACTCCGGCTCATCTTCCAAGTACATGTCTGCCCTCCTCGCAGCATCTTCCTGCTCGCCTTCTGTGGCTTCTCTGCATAAGCGAGTTCACTACTGCTCACTCAACCTTCATGCGGTCCGAGACACGGCTTTCCCGACCATCCTCCTATCCTGATTATCTACTCTCCAACCCAAGATCCTAAGCGTAAGGGCGCCTGCAACATCAATGGCCCTCTCCGATATGTCTCTGCCCCTACAGGTCTCCGCTTCTACACGGATGCTGCCCCTTCCGTGGGTTTTGGGGGGTTCTTCCAGGACCCGTGGTTTGCCGGGCCGTAGCCGCTACTTCCACCGGAGCATCTCCTCTGCCCTACACGAAATATTCCCAGCGGTCGTGGCCTGCGCGCTGTGGAATCACACGTGGCAGAGAAAGAGGATCTCTGTCATGTGTGATAATCTCGACGTAGTGGAAGCATTAACCTTTTAAGGATCACCCTCCCTGTACAGGGAGGATTCAGTTATTTTTCATTTAACAGCATGAGTATTAGAATTCACTTGTGTCAATATAGTCAAGCTATATCTCTTTTGAAAGCTTAATCCCACCTCTATACAAGTATTATGTTCAAATAAACATTAAATATCACCAAAAGTAAGAATAAGTAGTCAAACTGTATATATATTTAAAATATATATTGTCCTTTCTTACCTTGTCATGCTAATATTCTGGGGCAAATCACGTCTAATCCACACATGTGTGCATTCGTTTTGTTCGTTAGGGTCTAGAGAATAATTATATCCCGTTGTTTTTTCTTCAAAGTCATCCTTATAGTAGATATCCACTTGCAACAACATATTTGAGTATTGAAAGTTGCACAAACAAAAACAAAACCTGTTCTTTGCGCACTGTATGAAGAGGACATTTTACTGTTTAGCTAGCGTCACTGGGTATGTTCGTCTTCCCCTAAGCCTCCCCTTCAAAACAAGCCCATTCCCGGACTTTTCAGTGCTATGGTTTGGAAGGTAGAGTAAGTTGAGTAAAACAAGCGCACCTAGCTTTAGCGCTCCATTCACATAGATATCTGTGCGTCATGACAGCATTGTCTTTTGACTACCATTGGCCGATTTGGATGTCAATCAAATCATCTTGTAGCCAATAATCTCAGGTTTCAGGCGATGTGTCGGACTTCTAGCTTCCTCCCACTGTTCCCGTCATATTTGAATGCGTAAAGAGGAAGACGGAGCCTTTTTCACGGAGAACACGCGCTATAACTATATAAATAATAGCTTTTCTGCAAACATTTCAATATCTGGAAAAAATGCTATTTATAGCAAGAGTAATAGCCAAAAAATTATATAAATGGATTTTTGGTGTAAAAACATTGATAATTTGCATGTAAAACACTTTGGCACAGTTGGCACAAAAATGGACCACTTGTGCTGAATGTGCCCATTAGTTACAAAAAAGCCCCCAGCATCAAAATAGTTCCACCTAAAGGTCTAAAATTTCATATAGGTATTTCCAACACCACAAACATCTGCTCTGGTGAGTTTGAACATCATACCATAAAGTATGTCTTCAGGAGAACCTTTTGAAATTGCCATCTTTTTTTTTGACAAAAAAAACTAACTTTGACTCATGTTTGAGAAGTTGTAGTGCAGACTGTGTCCTTCCTAACAAACTGTAACATACATTTTCAGAAACTAAAAGGTGTTACCTTTCAAATGAGGCATCATAACACAAAATCAGACACAAGATGTCCACACAATAAGCATTTCCATTTGGGTATCATAATTCGAGAAGGAGCAGGTGAAATTAGGTGATCCTTAAAGGGTTAAACAAAGGTCGCCTTCTTCACCCAACATAATGTCCCCTGACCATTTCAACCTTCATCTCAAACATTCAAAGATCAAAGGCGCCTGCAACATAATAATAATAGCTCGCTCCGACACATCTCTCAGCCCCTACAGGTCCATGATGCGTTACACTCGCCTCCGCTGCAAAAAAGGAGATCTTAACGGACCTCTATTTCTCACTCCAGACATTCTTCCTATGACAGCAACCTGGTTCAGAGCTCAACTAAGATCCCTACTGCTCCTCTGTAAATTGTCTCCCCAGCTCTACACAGCCCACTCTTTCCGGATAGGCGCTGCCACGCGCGCGGCCTCGCTGGGGCTCCCCCACACCTCTCTGCAACAGCTGGGGCGCTGGTCCTCTTCGGCCTTCTCCGCCTACATCAGGCCAGACGCGTCCGCCATCCTGGCTGCACAACGGCTACTGGCTTCCTCGTAAGCTCCCAGCAAAGCAATACAAAGCAAAGTAAGTGAACCAATAAGATTCTGGTGGCGGCACGCACTTTTTCAAAGATAACTCTGTTGCAGCGTCCGGTTGATCGTGATGCGAGCGCTCACGTCCCGGCGCTCAAAGATAACTCTGCCGCAGCGTCCGGTTGATCGTGATGCGAGCGCTCACGTCCCAGGCAGCGTCCGGTTGATCGTGATGCGAGCGCTCACGTCCCGGCGCTCAAAGACAACTCTGCTGCAGCGTCTGGTTGATCGTGATGCGAGCGCTCACGTCCCAGGCAGCGTCCGGTTGATCGTGATGCGAGCGCTCACGTCCCGGCGCTCAAAGACAACTCTGCTGCAGCGTCCGGTTGATCGTGATGCGAGCGCTCACGTCCCAGCGCTCAAAGATAACTAGCTGCAGCGTCCGGTTGATCGTGATGCGAGCGCTCACGTCCCAGCGCTCAAAGATAACTAGCTGCAGCGTCCGGTTGATCGTGATGCGAGCGCTCACGTCCCGGCACGCAAAGATAACTCTGCCGCAGCGTCTGGTTGATTGTGATGCGAGCGCTCACGTCCCAGCGCTCAAAGATAACTAGCTGCAGCGTCCGGTTGATCGTGATGCGAGCGCTCACGTCCCGGCGCTCAAAGATAACCCTGCCCGTTTTTGGGGATTATGCGCGCGATCAAGCGCCGCGCTCAACAGCATCTCTCCCGGGCCTGGGGCGCCAAACATGCTCAATCAATAAACTTCTAACTGCATTTTCCCTCTTGGGTCTTTCCAAAGTGAATTGGCCATTCTAACACCTGGATACGTCTATTTGTGAACCATTCCATTGTAGATTTGGCTTTATGTTTTGGATCATTGTCCTGTTGGAAGATAAATCTCCGTCCCAGTCTCAGGTCTTTTGCAGACTCCAACAGGTTTTCTTCCAGAATGGTCCCGTATTTGGCTCCATCCATCTTCCCATCAATTTTAGCCATCTTCCCTGTCCCTGCTGAAGAAAAGCAGGCCCAAACCATGATGCTGCCACCACCATGTTTGACAGTGGGGATGGTGTGTTCAGGGAAATGAGCTGTGTTGCTTTTACGCCAAACATATAGTTTTGCATTGTGGCCAAAAGTTTGATTTTGGTTTCATCTGACCAGAGCACCTTCTTCCACATGTTTGGTATGTCTCCCAGGTGGCTTGTGGCAAACTTTAAACAAGACTTTTTATGGATATCTTTGAGAAATGGCTTTCTTCTTGCCACTCTTCCATAAAGGCCAGATTTGTGCAGCGCACGACTGACTGTTGTCCTATGGACAGACTCTCCCACCTCAGCTGTAGTTATCTGCGGTTCATCCAGAGTGATCATGGGCCTCTTGTCTGCATCTCTGATCAGTCTTCTCCTTGTTTGAGATGAAAGTTTGGAGGGACGGCCGGGTCTTGGTGGATTTGCAGTGGTCTGATACTCCTTCCATTTCAATATAATTGCTTGCACAGTGCTCCTTGAGATGTTTAAAGCTTGGGAAATCTTTTTGTATCCAAATCCGGCTTTAAACTTCTCCACAACAGTATCTCGGACCTGCCTGGTGTGTTCCTTTGTCTTCATGGTTCTCTCTGTGCTTTAAACAGAACCCTGAGACTATCAAAGAGCAGGTGCATTTATACGGAGACTTGATTACACACAGGTGCATTCTATTTATCATCATCAGTCATTTAGGACAACATTGGATCATTCAAAGATCCTCACTGAACTTCTGGAGTGAGTTTGCTGCACTGAAAGTAAAGGGGCCAAATAATATTGCACGCCCAACTTTTCAGTTTTCTATTTGTTAAAAAAGTTTAAATTATCCAATAAATTTCGTTCTACTTCACGATTGTGTCCCACTTGTTGATGATTCATGACAAAAAATTTAAATTTTATATCTTTATGTTTGAAGCCTGAAATGTAGCAAAATGTTGAAAGGTTCAAGGGGGGCGAATACTTTCGCAAGGCACTGTACATATATACATGTACATATACATACAGTGTATACATATCAAGGCAAGCAGCAAACATCACTTCCGCGCTCCTTATAGACAAAGTGGGTTAAGTGTCTTGCCCAAAGACACAAGTCGGTGGATAAGGTCTTGTGGTGGGCTCGAACCTACGACCTTCCAGCCTAAAGGCCAATGCTCTACCAACTAAGCTACTGTATTATTGTATTCATGGATTTACTTATTTGATAGGGACAAGTGTACACAATCAACATGTGAAACACTACATTTATAGCCAGGGTAAATTTACAATGTCAGTCACTAGAAGGGATTTTTACACAATTTATAACACATTTTACATTCTTATATTCACATCATACAGAGGCAGGTGTCCCCCAACTCATTGAGAAAAATAAAAATAGTGATAAGATGGTTAAAACTTGAATTACCGTAAGCTAAAATGTTCACACTGTGACAACCCTACGGCAGACAGGCCCAACAACAATTGGGCAGGTTGTTAAAGAACCTGCCCAATACAGCAGGCTCTTTAACAAACTCTCGCTAATAGTTTCCATGGCCTTCCTCGGACCCCACACACCTGCATGAGGCTGTGGCGGCTTTATCTGGTCGTGTAATTGATAAGCTCATTACCTCTCTGTCCAGTGGCGCTGCCGTGGTGATGGCTCCCGTGGCGTTGATGGAAAACAGGCTCTGGTGGTTGACGAGGCGATAATGGACCTGACCGCTCTCGCCCAAGTCCGGGTCTGTTGCCTGCGGGAAACAAGAGCAACAAACAACCCTGAGCCTGAGGAGCTGTCCAATCAGGAAGGAGACATTGATTACGCCCCATTATGGTGCCACCGCGGAGGCCGTCACTCTCCTGATTCTCAAAGAGCGTGTGGGAGACGGCGTGTTGTAAAAATCAGCTTTACGAAGGGCACAAGTGTACACCTTCTCACTGTATAATCGGATGGAGGAAGGACACAGCCATTGCAGAATAGAGCCCCACAAAGTTTGAGTTTATTTCAAGCACACAATGAAAAAAGTGTAAATCATATACTACAGAAAACAAAAAACACTGGTTGTAAGAAAACCAACAGTAAAACCAATTCATTGCTGATAGTGAAAGCTTACTCTATTTTGACTACAAGAAAGATGAGTTTACTAGATTCTATTTTTGGTGAAAATTCAAGCATTTATTCTGGATGGCAGTATCTCGGTTGGTTCAATTCAATTCAATTTAGTTTTGTATAGCCCTAAATCACAACAGCAGTCGTCTGGGAGTCAAATTGTTTGAACAAAGGAAATTTAATAATAAGAAACTCATGGGAGCCATTGGTCAATACATTTTAATAAATGTCATTGGACGTCCAGGATCATCACTGTCCTTAGACCCTTCGGCATCTGCAAGGGAGAACTGGAAAAAAGTGAGAAATCTCTGGGACAACCATGTTGAGATAGCCTGCTCGTGCCACACCATAGTACAAATTACATTTCATACTAAGGTCTGGAGGCGCTCCATTGAGCTCCGTTTACAGGTGGGAGGGGTTAACTCCTTTTGCAGATTGAAACAATTGGATTTAAGTTTACCGTGACGTTTGTAATGCGCCCGAGTGAGTCGTTAGCATTTAGCCTAGCCATCTCCTTTGCCGCTAACAGAGCCCGTGGGGAGTAGCGCCACAATTTTTTCTAGCGATTACATTTGCTAAACATTACTATTGCTCCGGCTTCAATTTCTTGATAGAACCAGACCGGATTACTTTACTATCGCATTTTTTGCCATTGCCAAACTACGACCTTCCCGTTCAACACAAACTCTTGACGTCACCCACAACTACATTCAACCCTCTCCTTCCGCGCTCGCTGGTAGGTCGGTCAAAATTCAACCGATTGTAATCGCTAACCCAGGGACCAGACTCAGACGTTACATGCAGGGAAATGATGATTGAGCAGAGAGTACGGATGGCTAAGGCCAGGATAATGTTGAGAGGGACCGCTCCCATGAATGGAGTACAGTGCGAGGACTATCTATTTCCTCAGGTGACCGGAAGAGTTGGGAATATGGGTGTAGTCTGCTGTGTTCTTGCTCTGGTTGTAACAAAAACCTGCAGCCACACCGGCCCTTACATGCCCATAATCAGCTGAGCGGTCAGATCGACTGACCTGGAGGTTGGCTCTTAATGGTGAATGCTGCTGAGAGTGCTTTGGCAAAACACTTAACCCACATTGCCCCAGTGTCATCGTACCCTGGGTTAAGTGTGTGTACGGGTGAAGAGTTCCTTTATGTGAACCGCTTTGTGTTCCTTGAAAGGTAAATGCTATATAAAAGGTGACCGTTTACCATTTTATGTGACCATTCATTTTTGCGCTTGGCCAGAGACCCTGCAATCAGAGAAAAACCTTTTTCCTGCAGCATAGCGGTCAAAAAAGAGCTCTCAGGGTCAAACCAGAGACAACAAATCTACAGTGTGGCCGTTAACAGCAAATTCAGAACTCTCCAATTTAATATAAAGTCAGAAGAGGAGGTTCTAATCAAAAAAACACAACTCACTTTTCGCAAACAACTCCAATAACGCATTCAACCGTTCCTCCATCATAACCGGGCCTCCTCAGATCTCATCGACCTCCTCCATCAGCACTGTCTCTCCCTATATGCCTCAGATCTGGCAACTCCAACATCCTCTCTCCCATCAGAACAAAGTGCCGAAACCTTTTCTGCAGCTGCCCCCCCCCCCCCCTCTCCGGAACTCTATTTCACAACACATCCGGAACTCAGACTCGCTTCAGAACTTCAAATTACTGCTTAAAACCCACCGGTTCAAAACTGGCTTCACTTAACTGCTTACTTTAGCTTTTTATTTTAGTTTTTAGCGTTTGTTTTAGATTTGTGTTTCAGAGCTATATGATCCTGGGATTGATTCCACCTCCAGGTCTTTTTGTGTGGAGTTTGCATGTTCTCTCTGTCTCAGCGCAGGTTTCCTCCAGGTGCTCCGGTTTCCCCTTCCACTACAAAAACATAGATAGATCTGAATGTGATAAGTGATTGAATGGATGGTGTTGGATGGGGTCTTTGATGCTCAAGTGTGTTTGGTGTCTTGCTTCCGTCATCACCATGTGGAGAGAATGGAACAATATCTGAACTCTGAACATTGTAAAGCGCTTTGGGTAACCTTTGTCTGTAAAGTGCCCTATAGCAAAAAAGATTACTTACTACCTACTTACTTATTTTACTTAATTTGTAAAGCTGAGATTCACCCACTTCATGTGAAGCAGGCGGGACTTACATCTGTCAATCACGGAACTATTGAGCCTTATTTGTGAGATTCTCCGTGATTCAGGGCTAATGAAAACCAGCCTGTATTTTCTTTAGCAAAACTGGCCATCAGATGAAACCAACTGTACAACAACAATACACTACAAAAACTTGGACCAAATGAGTGTCCAAGAAGCACTAGTTCAATGTATTATTATCGTCAATGTGAATATCATTATAAATTACTGCATTCAGGGTTGTCCTAGCAACACACATCCAAGCCAACGCTGGAGGCTGCACGACAATGCCATAATCAGAGCCATTTTGAATATATTGTAAAGCTATCTATTTGTCAGAAAGCTACCTTTAACCTGCTGTGAGAGTGCTTCAGCAGCAGCCTGTCCAAGGTGTTTACACTTTCACAGCTTTCCTTCCTCCTCTTCGCTTGTTGCTCTGGCCCCGTCTTCGTTCTGATACGCAGCTCCTAAAGTGTCGACAAGATGACGAGCTGGAGGCTTGGACGCCAGCCTCATCTTAAGTGCGTATGTTCTACCGTGTCAGCAGCTTGACTGGAGTCCTTCAACGTATATATCGCCGTGTTCTGAAAGCGAGGCGGTAATGAAATGTGGGGTAATAGCACACATGGAATCTTTCCCTGTGCCGTCAACGATACGGGGATGACGTGAGGATAACGCATCATTTTTAATTACATGTCTTTTCTGTTCTGGACATACTCGAAATAATTTAATAGTTTTTTGTATAACATATAACATAACAGTCACAGAATCAAATAAGTTAAATTCTATATGATTTATTTTTATTTTTGAATAAATAAATAATTATTCACATTGGGAAAATATCCAAATTTATTATATGACTTGGACCGTACGCGCGCTCTGATTGGCTGATTACCGGTCTGATATTTTCCCATCTCGGACCGCTACCGTGACAATTGGTCCGAACAGCGCGTTTCACATTTGATATCTTTCCTCGGACCGTTACCATGACAATCTGTCCGCAGCGCGTATCACACAAAACCAAGTTGGACATGAACATACTTCACAAATATCTCAATAGCATTGGTAAAGACACAGACGAGAGTCGTATAATAAAACATTTGTTAACCTTGCTTGCTCGGTCTGTACAGAGAAATATCAGACCTTGGCCTTTCTGCACAGACCTCGCTACGGCTCGGTCTGTACATTAAGGCCAAGGTCTGATATTTCTCCATACAGACCTCGCGCTCGGTTAATAAGCCGTTAATATTCCCAGATGATTATTTGACAGTGATTATTAGAGCCACAAGCCCAGTCCTTTTAACTGGCCAACATCAGGTATAAGTGTTTTAATAGCGTCACCACTTCTAAAAACCTGTATGAAAAATCTGCACCCAACCCTATATCTTTCCATGGTTTTACGTATTTTATTTTATCTGGTGTGACCAAATATGTGTGTGTGGGTTTGTGTAGATGTGTGTGTCTGTGTGTATGTGTGTGTGTACTGAGTGGGTGGTCGGGTTGAAAGGGTCTTTAGAATATGGGATTGTAAAGCAAGAAAAATGCTTTTAAACTAAAAGGGGATTAATAACTGACTTCCTATAGTAACCAGCACAGTTTTTCACCACAATAAGAGCTCAAATGAATGCAACCAATTAATGAACAAATTATACAAATCATGCATTGTTTGGTTCGGCGAAACTTTCGACGAAATCGACAGGTGTTTGTCAAGAGTCTGCAAATATCTGTTGTATCGCAGTGTGCACATTTCTCAAACCATGTATTTTCTTTGGCCTTACATTAAAGAAAAAAAAACATCTTTGTGATTGCTTAGAAATAACTCAGCAAAAATGTATTTTTCCCTGAGACTAAACCTTGTAAAAAATGGAACAAGGTAATGTCCGCTCTTGTCCAGGTGTGGAATAAGGAACACTTTCTTCTTCTGTCCAAGGTCAAAGAATTGGAATAAAAGGAAATAAAAATAAACGTGTTTGTGGCTTCACGTTTCAATTATTCCAAGGCTATATTTTTGTTTTAGAAAAAGTTGCATAATGTAATTTTAATGTGTTTTGCCGCCACTGATCCTGCTGGTTGGCTGCCTGTGTTATTTCGTTGTTTTCTGGGACACCGCATTGGCCAGAATACAAAAATCCTATTTATACCACCAGCATATTTGCGAAAAGCCAATTTTATGTTAATGTTTTCTTTCATTTATCCACTGACAGCTAAACAGTAGCACAAAAACTGACAGAGAAAATATCTTAATATTTAATTCCCGTGTGTCTGTTGGAACATTTGCGATATCAATTTTGGATCATTAAAGATTAATCTAATTTTTGACAGTGTGACTACAGCAATAAGACATGGTTTTGGTCTGTTCCTTGTTTGTTGCCTTCAGAGGAACCAGGCTCTTTGGATGCAGAGTGAGTCCTTCGAAGTCTGGGGCATTCTGGGACATGTATGAATTAACTAGCACGTCTGGCTTTTTAGCTGATCATTTGAGGTTGTTTGAAACTGGGAGACGCACGATAATAGACTGGTGTGTTTCTGAAGACGGGCCTCGGCTTTCACACTGCTCATATTCTCAATAACTCGATAGTACAACAGCGCTTTGATGGAACACACCGGTGCTGACATTCACTGACATTTTATGGACGGAAAACAACACAACATGACGTCCAGCCAGGCCAGTAATCACCGCAAGTCTCCTCAGCGACCTTAAAAAAACACTCTTTTTGGGCTCTATGGATAATGGCACGAGGTATGCATGGTTTTCTATGCTGCAGAAGAAAAGAAAATGGGGAGAAAGTGGATACAGCTCGAGATTCTGCACATGTTGCCGAGTTACGAACATTAACAATTATTTTTGATATTTCACTGGAAGACCGCAACAATGTAACAGATACCTGTGAAGTGAAAGTAAATGATAAAGATTTGTGTGATAATCCAACAATCTAAAACTGAAAAGTGAGATTTGAAAACGTACTTTCCTCCGGGTGCTACGGTTTTCCCTTCCACTAAAAACATGCACAATAGATAAATCCTCCAGCTCTGGTCCTGACCAGGCTCAGTATTAAAATCAAAACCAGCAGAGTGCGATTGCGACCACTGCTCCTGACAGACGCCCAAGTGGCAGTTGCAGGATGGGTCAAATGCAGAGGACAACGTTTCTTACAAGGATCAATAAAGTGCACATTATTCATTTAATTTACACTGGTTGCCTCGCTTCTGTCAGTGTGCCCCAGGGCAGCTGTGGCTACAGTCGTAGTTTATCACCATTGTGTATGGAGTGAAATAATGACATGTGAAAAGTCTTTGAGTGTTTTCAATGTTACTAAATGAGAACAGAAGCCGTAAAAACTGTTAAATATGTGTCTGCAAATATTACTAACAGTGTTTCATGTAAAACAACACATTAAGGCTGCGCCAAATCTTAACTTTTCTCGATCACAATCTTCAGTGTGTCCATAACATTGACGGATACAAAACAAGCATGTGTCCTCTTTTTTTATGTTGCCTTTCACAATCTGAAAGGTTATAAAGTTTTTTAGATTGTTACAACATATTTATGTGATGTAATGTACTTTATTATACCATTGTTACTATTAAACAAAAGGTGGTGCTTCTAATCCAATGTTTGTTGTAATAACAGTACAGTGTTTTGGCTTTCTTCATTAACAAGAATAAATCATTAAATTATCAGCTCCAAACTTCGGTGCATTGAAGCTAGCCAAGCGTCCCCTCGCACGTCCTAGCATGCGCCGCACACTCCTCCTCACTCATTAGCAGCGGCTGTAATTTGTGATCGGAACAACATCTGTGTCGGACTTGCACTGATTGTTTCCATGCAACAGTCACTTTCAGTCTGCTCTGGTCCTTCCACAAAACCTGCACCAGGGGTTCAGTATTTCATCCCATTTATTTAAAGAATTTGTGGTTTAAAGAAAAAACAAGATTAAATCGTGTAGTTAAAATAAAAAGGTTAACAGGATTATTATTCTCATTGGTCAACTCTGCAGGTCTTTCCTTCCGGCTGCTGTCAGACTGTACAACGAACAATGAGGACTGACCAACACTGTCGACCTGACCTCACATGTCGTGCATCTGTGCAATAATTTGAACTAATGTCAGGATGTGCAATACAGAACCACCTGTGTCACTTTGCTTTAGCCCAGATGCTGCTAACACGTACAGATATAAACATACAACTACATATTTACAGTATTTTATATTTGCTTCTTAATTAGACTAAAGATACACTGTAAACCCTAACTTCAATCTTACTTCAGATATCAGTTATTTTAAATGGATTTTTCCTAGTAAGAAAATATTACATGTTTATTGTTAGTTTCTTTAAAGCTTGGCTATATCACTCTGAGTCTTCTTTGAATTGACTATGGGAGGTAGGTTCGGCACGGTGGCTGAGTGGGTAGCACCATCACTTCTCAGCAAAAATGTTCAGAGTTCGTATCCCAGTCAGAGCAGGGCCTTTCTGATATATGTATACGTTGAAATCCCAGTCAAACTTTAACGCGATCAATTTAGTTCACTGCAAAGTCAAGTTAAGAATGTACTCGAGGAATTCAAGTTAAGTTAATGTTTATGTTTATGCAATTTATTTCCATGTTTTTTTCAAGTACACTTTACTTGTCAGGGTTTACAATGTAGAGGCTGTATACTTTCTTCTTCTTATGCTAAATACTTAGTTCTTGCTTCTTCATTATCCCGCAGCAAGAGATTTTAGATTTGCTTCCTTATTATGCTAAAGTGAGAGTTTTTATTCTATTTATTTATCTATTTTTAGTATAAGGTTATTGTTCATTTATCTTGTATTGTGGGCTGTGTATCCGGTGCAACACTGACATTTCCCCACCGTGGGACGAACAAAGGAAATGTTAATCTTACGTCATGCATCACTTATGTGTGATGTCCCAGTGGTACAATTCCGTCACTCTTACAGGAGAGAGGCAGGAGCTTGTGTCAATAGTCTCTGATATTGGTGTGGATGGATCTAAAAACAACTTCAGGTGTGTTTTTGATGATGGAACAATATTAAAACGTGGTAAAAAGGGAGAAAAAGTCTATTTCGCCAAATGTCTCCTTTAAAAACTATCCACTGCATTTCTTTCTGCATATATGTAGTTTGTACTTAACTAGTCAGCAATGACATGGAACTAAGTTAATTAGCTTTAAAAATATATATCATTATTTTAAATTATCCAGCTAGAGGGGTCACACATAAGGTATTAAACGCTTTATAATAGAGAGGTGGATAATCTTGGTGTTAATAATATGCGTTTGTAAATGTCAAACGCTAGTTGAGTTCCCCACACATGACATTTTGCTCAATTTACTTGTTGATCCTCGAACCAGGGAGAATACCATGCAATTTAGCGCCAGCATGAGATTAAGATTTCCTTTTTAAAGCGTGGCAAGTCTAGAGAAATGTCTGCCACTCACTTGATGTGGTTTTAAAGGTCCCATTTTACTGACTTTTCTCTGCTTTAAACATCATTACAGCGCTGTGTGGCCTTCAGGCACAGGCCCAAAGTCGTTTTTCCATGGATTTCCTTAAGCTTTAACTATAGAGCGATATTTCCCTTTCTTTCTCGAGAGAAGGCAAAACAACACTCACATTATTATCTCACGTGTGCTTAGGATGGACTGTGAAAGATGAAGAAGAGCATAATATCGGACCTTTAGCCTTATGCATTCCCAGTAACAATATTCCAGTTGTGGTTTTATCCCACAGATATCAATATAAGGAGTAATTGTACAATTGTTTTTGCAGTGGGAAAATGTCTGTTCATATTATAGACTGTATATAGACATGAAATGCTAACCCAATAGGGAAGTACTCATGGCTCTGGCTCCTATTGAAAAGTAAACTCCTCTTCCTCAGTAACAGTTTGTGTCACACTCACCATTTTGGGTATACAGTTTTGGGTTTAGTGCTGCCTGGTATTTATATTGATAATGTCTTTGTAAACCAAGATATGAGACATGAGGATTGACCAATCAGAAGCCTTCATTCATGTTGGAAACTCCAGCTTGCCACAGAATCCATCTCTTATGGACATATATTTACATTTAAGGACATCCTGCTATCTCTGGACCAATGGCTCCTTTGTGTTTGTTGTTAATGCACTTACCTGTGTTTCAACTGTTTTACTTTGGACCTGTTGTTAGGATATCAGCAACTTTGTAAAGTCCTCTGAGACGACTGCAAAAATACACTGTTGGATTTAAGTCTGCCTCTGTTACAGCACAAAGCTCACCCTGTCCGAACCAATGCCCATATAAGGGAGTTGGCTACAGCTAGCTTATGTTCAAATCGGCTTCTTCCGCTATGGGTGACATCAATCCACTCCTAATATACGGCCTGTGACTCCTATACGATCTGTATCTATCAATAGTTTTTAACTCAAGAGATAATAATCCCGATTATGGGGTCACTTTGGGAATTTACTCACGGAGAACAAAATACAAAGAAACCATCAGAAGCAAAAGACATAATGCGGTTTGCTTTTTTCCATCTGCTCTCAATCGTAGCATGAATCCGTTGTCAAATTTTGCGATCTTCAGGGTTCAGAGGAGGACAACCATCGGTGCAGAAGTGTCAGTGTCAGCATTGATGGTGTTATTTGTGCTTACAGACCCCTCCGGTAAGACTTGTTCTCTGCTCAATACACAAAACCCACCAGAGAAAGTTGAAGTATGGATATGTCAGTTGTTCGAAGGTAAATGTATTGGCTCGGGAGAAAATTTAAAAAAGCGGGTCTGCCATCTGCTTGTTCCGAAAGACAAGCAGCTCAAAGTTTGATCGAATCTTTTTCTCGTGTATTTTAAGGCAACGACAAGTGTTTCAAACATCCTCACGCCGTTGATGTCACACGTCAGACAAACTGCACCAACTGGAGCTGTGTAAAAATGTGTAAAAAGTGAGAAAAAGACACGGTGACCGGAATAATCATAATGGATGCAATCTAATGTAAGCACCCACCAAAAGTCTGCTTAACTTAACTTGTATGTCGTAGTAGGTAGACCGTTCCTCAGACCAAGGTCAAACAAACGATACACTGAGGCCTCCAGCGGTGATGATGCAATACGTTTTACCCTTGTCAACAATACGATATGATGCAATGTAATTCACTCCTATTCTCAATGCAATACGATTCAAAATGATCATAACGATAAAATACAGGCCTTACAAAGGGGTTAACAAAGACCGATCCAAGGCAAGACTTTAACCGACACAGAGGTAGCTTGCCCCTTTTGTTTTTTCAATGCAGGCTGAATTTGAAGAAAGTGCTTGATTCGAAGCACCGGTGCAAATTGGTGAATCTCTCCATCCCTAATTTTGGAGAACTGACATTTGTTCCATTCACACCACTCACGGTGATGACAGAAGTGAGACGCATCAAAGCCCCAGACCATCACGATCCATTCTTTCTCTTACTACATTCATTCCTATTCTACATGTCTCAACAAACTCAAACTCAACACATAAAGCCCCCCGTCCGGAGGTAGAATCAAACCCAGAACCTTCTTACTGTGAAGCACAAGCTGGGCCGCCTGTGTAATATTATTTTGGTAGTAACAACTGACTGTTTGGCGATTATGGACCAGAACTTGCTGATATGTTTCGCCATCTCTCGTTCGTCTCTCTTCCCGTTTCCTTTTCAGGCTCGATTCTAAACACATATCCCATCAGAGTAATGACCAGGCCCTGCTCTGCTTAGCTTCAACGGCCTGAAGGATCTAGCTCTCACATGCAGGTGGCGCCTCAAAATACATACAAAATGCTGTTACTATCAAGAAAAAGTTTTTGTCTTCAGTTTCATATTTCAATCTGTACCAATGATTCTTCACAATTTCTAAATTCAACCAAAAGCTGAAATTTTGCAACTCAAAGCACCATGGTTACGGCCTTTTTTTTTGCCTGTACCCCTGACCCAAATACCCTTGTGGTGGTGGCGGCCCCTCTGGAGTCTTACCGAGGTCAAAAGTGCAGAGTTGAATTCAAACCGCATCATTAAAGCAATATCTTCCAGTCTTCTTTCTGATAGAGCAGGTATAAAATAATGAAGCCGCCCGTTTCAGTGACTCACCACGGAGGTTGGGAGCGTGCGAGACATTCTTAGGCGTAGCGTCGCCATCTTGACACGTCATTAGCAAAGCCCCACCGAGGGGAGATGGAGCAGGACGCCGTTTTAAGGATGAATGTGCTGCTTTTTACTGTCATTGTGCTTCTAATTAGTACTTTTGCCTGTTCTTTCGGTATATAGAATAACAGGCAAAAGAAGCAGGAAGACTTTGGGAATGTTGCTTTTGTTTTGCATATTTCCTTTATGCGCGTGTGTAAAAATAAATTGGGTTTAAAGCTTAATGCTATTCCAGTAATTGTATTCAAATTCAGTTGTGTTTAGACAGCAGAAGAAAGTGAACGAGAGCAGCATGGGTCTTTTATACTTCTGTCTGCTGTTCTATAAAAATAGACAAGCGCCTGTTGAGATCTTAGTGAAAGTCAGCGCATTAAAATCCAGCTATATTTACCTCAGATTCAATCAATAAATAAGTATAAATAAAAATAACTCTTTCATCTACACCGGTGATCTGGGTCCAAGAGTCCGGACTCGTAGCCTGGATCTACCTGTTTGTCCGTGTGAGCTTACACCTCTCTCAATAGGTTTCTCACTTTTTCCCACCGTTATTGGTTGTTCTTTGCCGATGCAGCATTTCAGATTCATGCAGCTAGAATCGTAAACAATCTTCCTGAAAATGTGAGACAGGTTTCTTCTCTGACAATGTTTAAATCCAGCGGTGCACACAGGTCAGCTGTTCTTTTTAGCTGGACGTAATCTTTAATCTTTATTTATTTATATACCGCCTTTTCACTGCAGATCTGAGTCTCAAAGCGGTTTACAATTGTTAATTTTGGGCATTTGTCTCTCACTCCACTCAGAGATGGCTCCCATCTCTGAGTGGAGTGAGAGACAAAACAGGAACAGGGTCGCCAAACAGGAAGCGCATGCCAGAACTATTGGACATATTTTTAGTGGTAGGGGAAACCGGAGCACCCGGAGGAAACCTACGCAGACACGGGGAGAACATGCAAACTCCACTCAGAAAGGCCCTGGTCCGACCGGGATTCGAACCCAGGACCTTCTTGCTGAGAGGCGAGAGTGCTATCCACTCAGCCACCATGCCGCCCCTACAACTGAGTACAACTGAGGAATTCCACATTTTTATCCTTCCCTTTTTATGTACTGTGATTTTTTTTATACTGTATACTGTGATTATTTATATTCATACTTTTTACTTTGAGTTGCCTTGTGTATGAATTGTGCGATACAAATAAACTTGCCAGGACCGTGGTGATCCAGTACATTTAAAGACATTTATGGGCAGTGGTCATACCCCTCCCTATGGACCAATGGCTCCTATGTGTAATCAATGTATTTCTTGTGTTCAAACGATTTGATTCTCTGATCTGTTGTCCTCGGCGACTGATTTAGGGCTATGCAAAAATACATTGAATTGAAATTGAATTCATGATCTTGCTGAGTAGGTGGAGACTATGGGAAAGCATACAGTATGATTCATATCTCACCTCTCACCCTCAGCAACGAACTACAGTGAAGACTTAAGACTCGGCACAAACGAATGGCGACTTCTGAGTCACCACATATCAGGGAAATTGGCTTTAATCAAGCAATGTGTTTTAATATCTTGTAAACAGGCTGTAAAACATTGACATCACTTGTTCCCAAAAGCTCTGAAATAAATATTTTCAAAGTTATCAATCATAGAACCCAGTAAATGTGGAATTTTAATGGCGGTTCTCCAGGTCACAATAAAGGTTATCCAATATGTGAACCTCAAAAACATGAGGGAGAATTGTGCCTTTTTCTCTAGTTTTGGACAAGCATGTGAGCCACCTCAAAGTTTCCTTTTTGAAGTCAAGAAACAAAGTGCTGATCATAGCCTGTTTGTCTTCCACCAGTGCTCATCCGTGTGTGTTTCTTTAAAACTCTTTAAAATAGAAGTCATGGCTTAAACTCATGAAATTCAGATTAAGAATGGGGTCGCATTGTTTCTCCGTTTCTCGTTCCCCTCTTTTCCCATTTCCATCCTTTTCAAGCTCTCCCAGTGTCGGCAAAAACCAAGGTCAGTCCCATTCGTTTTCCCGGAAATCTGTTTAATACCAGACAGGACCCCGGATTTGGAATGGCGCCCGGAGTCGTGTCTTGGAGTGTCCGCTGAGGGATCGTAGCGGCTGTTTGGGTTTGGAAACGGTCCAGAACGGGACGCAAGGAAGAGGATGCGTTCAGGATTATTGGAAAATGTTCAAGTGCCCTCTCATAAGATTACAGGACTTGGGGAAATTACGGATTAGAGCATTTGACCAAAAAGGAGCGGTTACAGGTCCTCTTTCAAACGTGGAAGATCCGTAACTTGCTTTTATGGAGATGGTACGGGGACAAGCTACAGGCCGTTTACAGGATTATTGTTCAGTCATAAGTAAAATACAAAAACTCGCACTGCTATAGTCGCTTTTTAATTTTATGGTACATACAGTATTATATCTTGCACAAAAGACACTGATTTTCACTTTTGACATGTTTGAACATCCCTGTCTTTTGCACAAGCTTAAGATTACTTACTTATTTCTCCCAAACGTGACATGTACATTTCTCCATTGTAAGATCACTAAAGTCCATCTTATCTTATATTTTCAGAACTTTATAATCTTTTGAAGGCTACAAATCTGAGCCTATCCCATAGAGTGTGTGCAGTGGTCGGCCAAAGCTAACCTGCTAGCTCAACGAAGCGACTCATCTGCAAAGTTTTTTTCACACTCGCTTTGGCTCCATTCACTTACATTGGAAAATAAACCTCTATCTCAGTAACCGTTTGTACCACACTCATCATTTTGGCCAAAAAAAATGCATTTTACACCCTTTATGATCCTGGTGGAATTCGATTTATATTGTCTTTGTAAATCCAGTCCCCTAACAACTGACCAACCAGGTGTCTTATGTACTCAAATGTGGCTGAAAAGTAATGCAAGCGGAAACAGACTGGGGCTAATCCTGATTGGCTCTTTTGCTGCTCTGCTCCTCATTCAGCTCCGGATTCCCACTCTTAAAACCTCTTCTTCTTCTATGAGTGATGTCAGCACTCAGTTAGTCCACTCACTTCTTCTATGGCCTAAACCTCGCCAACTAATCGCTACAACACATGGGCAAAGCCGTTTCTTTCACAGGGAAATAACTGCCGGTCTGAACTGCTACTTTTACAGTGATGAGGCTACTTCGCTTTGAAGTGTACTTGCCCCATAGAATTTGTTGTAACGTATTGTGACCCACCACTACAATTGACTGGTTGAATTTAATTTAGCTTAGAAACAACCTGGAAAAATGCCCACAGCCTTAAATAAAACTGGGACACGCAGGAGCAGACTGAAGATATAGCGGCGCACATAGGTCTCGTGTATTTACGATAAAAGCAATCCCAGAGTTTGTGCAGGAGGCATAATTAACATTTAGTGGATGACATTGTGGCGCAGTGATCAAAGAGCCCTGACACGGGTGAGTAAAGGCAAGGAATTAAACCTGGAACAAATCCAGAAATGAACCAAAGGCACGGAGCGTCTCCAAAGATCACAACCTATCAAAGTGTCATATTTAGCCATGACCCCTGACTGGGGAAGGGTGTGCTGCAGACAGTTATTAGCTTTGGCACGGGGCCAATGGTCTGTGGGATGCAGGGAGAGGGAGGCCAGGTGAGGAGGCCTGCTGCTGCTGCTGCTGCTGCTGCTGCTGAGCATGGTGCACAGTGTTGATGTATCCTCCATGTCTGTTTCTTCTTTGTGCAAACATGACAAACTCAGCCCATCCCTTGACAATATGTCTAATATCAATGTGGCCAATTCTGGGTCAAAACAATATGAGACACAGATTCACAGTTTTCTTTGGCAACTTACACGTCTCAACCATGTGAAAAATGTAAATGTATGTACAGCTTGTTTACCCTTGTGCTACCCACAGATGATTAAAAGTAGAAGAAAAATACCCTTAATTAGGGTCTAAAGCAGGCATGTTCAAACAAAGGCTCGAGGGCCAATCTGCGGACCTCTGTGTCATTTTATTTGGCCCTATGCCTTAACCCTCTAGGCGCCACGGTCGACTTAAGTCGACAAGCTGCGGTACTGTTAAAAACTGCCGAGTGTGACCAACTGAGTGTCAAAATTCATTCATACTCCCTGCCACTAGTTGGCAGACATGTCAGACTACCTCCCTGGCCCCAAAAAACGTCATGCTCCCATACAAAATATTCGAGCAAGACCGCGTTGAACCAGTGCGGAAATCATAGCAAAGCGAATGCAGCTGCGGGGCAGCCTGCGAGTGTTGTACCGCACCAAACACTAACTTTAGACACTTTGCACAGGGTCTGCAGTGGGAACAGTGTTTCTTAGAGTAAGGCCAGTCATTGGGAGGTTCGGAGACAGGTTAGATTTGCGGAAAACAAGCCTGGAACTCGGGTCGGGGCGCCGCGACCTCTAGCCTTTGCTGAAGTTTCCGCCAAAGTCTCCGCTAAAAGTGCTTCCCACATATTTATTTTCAAGCCTCACGTAATCACCGGGACAGTAATGTGTTGTAGAAGCCTTGTCTTGTGTGTGTCAGACGAGAGAGAGCAGGGGAGATGAGAGAGAGAGTGGGGGAGACATCTGCAGCAGCAGGGTCGCGGTGACGCGCATTACGTGGAGGCGCGCGTCTGGGCAGACTGCTCACAGCAGCACCATGATTTATATATTTTTTACTATTTTCATGAACATTTACAATGTTACAGTGTGAGCTCTGTGTGTGTTCATGTTCTAGTGATAAATATATGTCTGTCAGTTAGAAAAATACAAATATTGTATGAAAAATCTAAAATCCACTATTTCTAACGCCAAATGACGTCATAATATGCAAATAATATGGGGGGATTTATTCTCTACATAAACTTTGGACCATCCTTTATATTTTTCTAATTTACAGAAAGCCTTTATCTCTTATCACTTTTAAGTTATAGCCTTTTGAAATTAAAATGTCAAAATTGAGCGTTTTGGAAAAAAACCTCTGGCGCTTAAAGGGTTAAGCCTGGTTCACACGAGACGATTTTAAAATGTGCTTTCCCAAGTCAAACGGAAATCTCACAAAATCTCGCGAGATCAAGCGTGACTTCGGAGTAAACAATCACGGCGGACGAAGTTTCCAGTTTGTTCTTGGCAGAGAAAAGGCGTAATCAAAAGAAAAGGCGATGGTCAAAGAAGTGGAGACAACGTGAGCATGGACTATACTTGCTAATCCATCAGATTTTCATTACAATAATCGGAGCGCTCTTAAAGCTGCACTAACTGACTTTATTTTTGTATTCATTACGAAAATGCTATCCATGTCCATGCAGTGCATTGGGATATACGTCCTTTTGAAGAAAAAGTAGCGCAGATTTGTACTGGCGTAACATAATATTTTAGATTGAGTTTTGATGAAACAAGGACCACTAGCCCCCACTTTCGTAAGAAATCTACAGGTCCGTTAGCACAGACAGCTGAGTTAGCACAACAAGTGGAGGAGCTAACCTGAAGCTTCGTGTGTCTTCGTCACCGGTTACTGCTTACACAGCGAAACAGCCATCCAAAAGAAAGTCTCGTTCCTCCGCGCTTCCCGGTTCTATCGTTCTATGGTCACGGCATCCACGTGCAAATCCATATCCACGGTTTATCCATATTGGAAGACGCTAGCTTCGTCAACAACAGTGGGTGTGTGTGGGGGGCGATAGCTTCGTGGGTGCGGGGAGGGGAGCAGAAAGAGCGAGGCCAGCGAGTCCGCGGCTTCAAAATCCCAAAGTCAGTTAGTGCAGCTTTAAATTGTCGCAGGGGTAAATCTGGTCCAAAATCGGCCTAATTATCCTGCCGTGTGAACCAGGCTTTACTTACCCAAAATATCAGTGAGGTTAAAAACACAAGTTCATGGTGTCATCCAGCCAACTTCCACTTCTCCAATAAAGGCATGGTATACCTCATTGTAAAGCTCTAAACCTTTTGAATTCATTTATTTGTATGCACTGATAGTTGTTTTTCATTGTGTTTGTCTATGGCACTGAAGTACGTCATTCAGCTAACCTCAGCTCTCACGTGTATAGGTTTAAATGATCATTATACCTCATGATGCATCTCACAATAGGCCAATTCTAGTCCAAAAAGTTTTACAATCCGTGTTGTCGGCCCCTGGACAAGTCTGGCGAACTAAAGCTCCCTCTTAGTATAACGTTTGGACACCCCTGGTCTAAAAAAAAATTAAATTTCAGCTCTGAGGTGGGTCAGTTCCACTCGAGGATATCACAAGAGTTAAATGACTACTTATACAACTTAAGTTAAGATACGCACACAGACATATTTAATTACTTTTCGCTCAGATGCCAAGGAAATAGTGTGAACTCCTGTAAATCCTGCTTTTAAGTGACGACAAAAATAGCAAAGATTGTTGCTTTTGATTCTATAGTTAAAAATAGATAAAACGAAAGAGAAAAGACTGATTGAACCGCTTGGAGTTAATAGAAATTGTAAATGACAAAAGCAGAATTGACTGACTCCAAATATAATTCACCTGCCAATTTGCATAGACTGTTGTGTTTTATGATGTACGCTTGTAATTACTAGTGTGTGCTCGTCTGACAGCTCTGATGAGAAATCCCTGTCCCCCATTGTGAAAGGTTATAATGGCTGCTTTTAATTAGAGGGTGGGAAACTCCAAGACACAGCGCAGCATTATGTAGGTACGTTAACAAAAGGACAGTACTTTTTCAACAAAATGTGTCTGAAATGATGAAAATGGTGTTTAAACCTGGGAGGGGTTGGAAAAATGTGCTGACTTTCCGCGTAAAAACCCCAAGAGACGACAGGAGCTGTGACATGCAGTTTTCTCAGGGATCCCACGGCGACGCAGATGCCGCAAGGAGTTATTGATACTCGCAAATAAATCATAATCTTAGATTGTCTGCAGTTTATGCCTCTGCATAGTGAAGCAGGATTAGCATGAGAGAAGCGTACGGAATACAAGGCGGTGTATTGTCACGCACCTTCCTAATTGTTAGATGGAGTAAGCCGTCTGTTTACCTAAGTTTGGCCATTTGTTATTGCAGAAAAGTTTGTGGAAATTATAGTCAGCGGAAGTTTATTCTCCCTTAATCACTTCTTAATTATAATCATTGAAGTTATTTCGGCAATGAATTTGATATTTTATTGTTTGGAAGGAAAATATATGTTGGCGAACTGTTCTCACCGTCTTGTTGCTGAGGTTAATCAATTATATCGTTTAGTCATCATTGTGTTTTCATTGTTTTGACACTAATCATTAGCAAATTCTCCTCTGTCGCCGTAATGGTTTGGAATGGCCATCTGTTAAAGGGGTCTTACACAAGTACAAGGGAGAGAGAGCGATGGGGTTAGGCTCAACTCAACTCATCCCAACTCAAAAAAACGTTATTGTCCGCGCAAGCAGTAAAATAAATCCTGAAACATTAGCAGACCAATAGTATTCTCGTGGCCCTCTGACCTTTCCCCATCCACAAACGTCATACCGTCTCCCCCTACTAACATGAATGGGAATCAATACCTAAGGCTTTCAACTTCATGAGCGCTAAAAAAAATAGAATGATATAATTTTCCTCAAAGTACCTCTTGTATTGTCAAAGGTTGAAGCTAAAATATGGTCGCAGATTCTCAAGAGGAGGCCAAACAATTTTCTTAAAGATAACGTTGTTACATTTTAACTGAAGTAGCTCACGCTCAAATGTTGTTCCGAATCTAAATGAAACGGTAACCACATGAAAACGAGTCTGTCTCTCCACAAAATCCAATATCCAAATCTTGCCCTGAGGAGAAAATGCCCCGGGGTAAGAGAGTCCAAAGGTAAAGCTGTTGATTTCCCGGCCCATCTACGGTCGCACCCTCACAGGTCTGTTTGGATAAAAAGCCCGGACAAACCGACCTTAACTTGTCCGACGTAGGCTGAGTCCTGCTCCTCGATGACGGTGAGGTTGACGGGCAGAGACAGGTCGAACAGCGGGTCGTTGTCGTTGACGTCGGTGACCACGATCTTCACTGTAGCGGTGGACGTCTGAAAACACAAACATGAGAATTTTGGTTTCATTTGGTGAAAGCAGATAATCTCTTCTGTTCCCAGTGTGAACACAGTATTCTACATCAAACTGGACACTTGTGTTTAGCATGTGGCTGATTACTGCCTGTTTGCTTCAACAATGATTGAATGAACCAATGGGATGCGTTTACCCCCTTCACCCTCTTCCTGTTTCTCGCGAGTGCAATCTATGGCTGAACAGAAAATGCCAATTTCACGTTTGCCGCCCACTTTCCCTGTTGTGACAAAGAAAAATGCTGGATGTTTGGTTTGGTGGAGAGGCGAGGGGAGGGGGGAGTGGTTTCCAGCTGGTGCTACGGCAAAGCTAACAAAATCGCTAACTGCATCTTTAAGAGTAGAACTACTCACGTTTCAAAAGTAGAGGTGATTTCATTAAAATAATGACAGAAATAAAAGCACAACGATACAGAAAAAGTCAAGGAGACCAAAAATGTACATAAGCTCAGGAATAAACACAAATAGACTGCTCTCTGAGTTCCAGAGTTAAGAAGGGGATCTAAGAATAATGTATCATTGTGAATGTGAGAATATACTTAGAAGTCAGTACAAAACAGACTCCGGGAGCTGAGCCCAGACCCTTGTTTGTAGACTTAAGCCTTAATCCGGTAATTCTATACTTACAAACTGACAAACAGTTAACAAAAGCCAAACGGACCTTTGTGAACTTCTAATGCACTGGGTCCAGAGCTGTTTGAGTCACGAGTCACACCTTTCAGTTTCAGCACAGGGGGAACTGAGCGGGAGGTCAGGGCCATCTTATGTTACTTTTATGAGAGCAAATGTCACATTGAGACAGACAGATAGAAGCATTGGTTAAAGCTTGGACAGAACTGAATGTGTGAGAGTGGAGAATGTGTTTCTGTATATAATCTGAGGTTCCGGGTCACACACTTTACAAAGCCCTTCTGTCTGAATGTACAGAGAATGTCAATCAGAGTGGCTTGGAACCAGAGAGAGGCTTTTTGACATTGACAAATATTCATGTTATTTATGTTGACTTGGGCCCGCCGCCAAGTCTTTAGTGTTGCTCATAAAGGATTTAGATGCTTAGATTTAACGATGTCAAAAGGAAAGTTCGGAGGGTCATAACCGTTAATCTTTGAGTTGAAAATCTTCTGACCAACATTGTTAAGAGACGGATAAAGGTTAGCATCGTCAAGCTGGCTTTTGGAAGAGATTCTATAACTTATTGATCAAAGCATTTGGAATAGAATGCAATTTGTTAGCACAGTTCCTGTTGAGGAAATAGCTTTTTTGACACAAACTTGCATTTTTGAAAACAATTATGAATCTTGTAGAGGTTTTGAATGACAGAAATATTGCAGAATCTGTTTTTATTGTCAGAGGTTTTTGAATGTGGTTGTTAATCATGTTTCTCGACCGTTTGAGTGTTGTACAGAAAGTCACGTAAGTTAATATCCAGGACAATTTTATTTTTGTTCGAAGCAATTATTTCAGGATTTTTAATATGGAGCAGAATTCACCCCATTTCCCCTGGACTTGTTTCACCCCTCGCTGATACACACTGACACAAACACTCGTCCGCACAATTCACACGACTTCGAAAACACGATTTTCCATTTGAAAAACAACAGACAGAAACAAACGCATTGGCGCAAAGGCCGATCTAAAGCCGCGCCCGTCGCCAGCACCTTGTAGTCCGTGGCAAACTTTTTAAATGCTTCTCACCACAATGTCGGGCGGTACAGTAGAGCCGGCGGTTTGTAGGGCCCTCATAGTGTGGCAGTATGATGGATTCACCGGCCAAATAGCCAATTAGGCACTTTGTAGTCTGACACTCTCACAACAGGACATTTAATAATGGGGGACAGCGGTGTGTGTGCGTGTGTGCGTGTGTGCGTGTGTGTGTGTGTGTGTGTGTGTGTGTGTGTGTGTGTGTGTGTGTGTGTGTGTGTGTGTGTGTGTGTGTGTGTGTGTGTGTGTGTGTGTGTGTGTGTGTGTGTGTGTGTGTGTGTGTGTGTGTGTGTGTGTGTGTGTGTGTGTGTGTGTGTGTGTGTGTGTGTGTGTGTGTGTGTGTGTGTGTGTGTGTGTGTGTGTGTGTGTCTGTGCGCATATGGAGACGACCCAAGGCCTTTGGAGTGATGCTGATTAATGGGCCCATGTGAGCCAACTACACCCAATCTTCTACAGCCTTTCTCTTCTGCTATTTTCTCTCTGCGCCTCATAGCATCCTCACTTTTTTGTGTGTAAATACAGCACAGAAAAAGTTTTAGCGCCGCGTGAATTGAGATAAACTTACGTAAAAGTGGTCATTTAGGTTTTAGGAGTTATTTTCAATTTTCAATTTTCTTTTTTTAAGATTTGACAATTTGTTTCAGGCCACATGGTTTGTCTGTGTCTGGAGTGAAAGAATAATCACATTGAGTGTTCAAAAAGTGCTATACAAAACCTATGTAATATTATTTGTTTTAATTATTATTATTATTCAGGCTATTATTTTGGTAATCAAATAATCTTTTGATCCTTACCTTCTACTAATTGACTAATCTATTCACAATTTTACATTCTTAAAGTTTACATACATGAATGTTAAAACACAATATTAATCTTATGTTACTTTCAGAGCAGGACTGGCCCCAGACAGATACATTTTTGTGTAAATAAGTGTTGTAATTTGTGTTGTGGGGTTTTGAGTAAATGGCAATAAAATTATGATCACAATTTCAATTTGAATAATTTGATTAGCTTTGATTTATTGTTTCAGCACAAATCTTGACCGGATATGTGACAAACTAAAACCTTAAAGTAAATCCAGTGGACCTGGTGCAGCTGTCGGTTTCATTTCACTCGGAAATCACAGCGTTCTGATTTGTTTGTTCTACAATGGGCGTGTACCTTTGTGCTTCAACCAATCGCTGCCCTGACGAGTTGGAAACAAATTCTCCAAACCTCCTCTTTGTTTGGGCTTGATTTCATTTTCATGTTTGTGTATATTTTAAAGCACAGACTGTTCATGACTCAGTCTGAATCCATCTCCACTGCTTTGTTTACTGCTTTGTTGAACTACAAACAGGTGCTGATTGGTCGATTGCACTTCCTGGTTCTCGGAGTCGTGAGCGTTTCTGCGATACCTGACCCAGACCTGGGTCGAGGCACTAGGTGGCGCCAACCAGTCTGTCTGTCACTGTACTACTACTGCTACCACTAGTAACTTTTCTCCGTTGTGAGATCAAAAGTTTATCATTCAAAAAGTTTCAATTCATCAAATAAACATAAAGCAATGATCTTTGAAACGTGGGAGTGCTGGAAGCTGTAGCAGAATAAGTAGTAGCAGAATCAATTTAATTAAAAAACGTCAATGTGTTTGGATTCAGCGAGTCCTCATCTGGACACTAGGTTAATAAAGTGAATGAATACAATGCCTGTTTTGGCCATTGTTTCTTTCCCTTTATCCGTGGAGCTTTCTTTGTTCTGTTCAGTTCTTAAATACTCAACTTTTGCCCTGCACTGCATAATGGGATGTCAAGCAGAAAAATTATACTTTTTCGCCCATTTCTCAACTCGTGGCGCTTCTGGGCAGAAAGATAATGCGCTAATTGTCAAGGTCCAGAGAGCAATTGACTAAGTATCCGGACGTTGGAGATGTTTTTCAAATTGCATACGAGTGCGGGCTACAGAAGTTTCAGTAATAAGGATCTCACTTCCACCTCTATCGCCTTTTTTCCACAATCTTCCTCAGCACTGAAGGAAGTCGGGCTGTTTGTTAAGGAAGGTCACTGTATTTGAATAAGACTTTGCTGAACTCACCGGAGACTTCAACTTTACCTTTTCATAAAATTACATTAGGAGGGAGCGGGTCAGGCAGAAGACGGCTTTGAAGTCCAGAGACCGTGCAGGATATTAGAGCTCGGAAATGCAGAGGATGTATTTAAGCTCGGGCTGGAAGTGGCCAATGACTATGGTCAAGATATTTATCAAAACCACATCCATGCATGTATAAAACTAATTTACTGTATATATCACTGCTAAGGGGATTGACAGGTAAAAAATAATAAAAATTAACACACACACAGACACATATAATTACTGTTTTTTATATTATATCATTATTGTAATCTTACACACATACAGGCAAACACGGAAACACACACACACACACTGTTCTCTTTTTGTGTTCACTTCTAGCTTCGTACTGTAACTTTTACTTGAGTTAAACTTGTTAAATCCTTCCCACTTTATATTTCAGACTGTTCTTTGCAGCATAAACGAACACTTTGACACTATGGTGAAAGTAAAGCAGCAAATGTCAAAACTCAGTCATATATCTGTCTCCTGTGTGTGTGTGTGTGTGTGTGTGTGTTGCGCTTGTGTCGTATGTGTGTGTGTGTGTGTGTGTTGTGTTGACTGAGTGAGAGGAGTTGGAGCCAAATTAGCGTCTGCTTTGTCCAGCATCTTTTTCCTCTTTTATTTCCGTTTATTTTCTGTCTTGTTCTATTGTTTTTATTGTTTCTTAAATTTTGCATAAGGTCTCAAATAAAAATTCTCACTACTACTAATTAAAACAAAAGCTAAATCGGTGAATTATCAAAGCAATTGATAGGAATAAATAACATGCAGTACGTTCTGAACCATCGCCCAGTCTCAAACCAGAAGTGCACGGGAATGAAAAAATAGAGGAAACAAACCGATCAAGTGGGAAAAAAGTTTCTTGGACAAATATTTTAATATATTCTTCATTTTTTCCTACTACTCAACAGCGCAGACAGGAGACATAGATCTCTTTGCCAATCAGCTGAGTGCAGGGAATATTGCCATGCACTTCACAGCGTCAAGCCGTGCAGATGGCTCAAATTAAATTGCAGAACCAAATATTAAGTCAGTGGTATTGACTTTTTGTGTTTCGATTAGCTCTTTCCAGGCACTACATACTTCAACAAAAAAAGCCTTAAAGACTCCTATATACAGCATACAGCAGACTACAACAAAAACACTTCTGATAATGTGGACTTTTAGAGCACACAAATGCAGCTGTAAGTCCGAAGGGAGAGTGGAGAGAGAAAGAGAGAGGGAGAGATTGAGGGACATCGAGGCTTCGGCAGCAGCGGTAACAGCCACTGCTCTCATTTGACTTTCATGGCAAAAGAATAGTACATTTGACTTTTAAAGCAGGCAGAGGAGAGAGGGGCCAGAGCTCTACAGAGACACAGAGTGACCCGTTATGAGAGGCCACACGCAGGTCGATCTCACCGCACGACCGCAGCAAAGGCGGAGAGTGAGGCCGTGGGTTCGAAAGAGGACTGAGGTGGAATCAGCGGAGATACAAATACTATAGGAACAAGTCGGTCTCCTCAATGTCAACAGATTCTGGAGAACAATATCTAGGAATCAGTGACAAAGTTGAAGTTGCGCGTTTACAGAGACAAATCTGGAGCCGGACACCAAGAGGATGTGATCCACGAGGAGACAGCTTGAGCAAGACCAAGATTGAGACGCTTGGGATTACCTCTTTGGCGGCCTATGCCCCATGGGGTAGTCGGCAAAGGTAAGTAAAGTGGTCATGCAGAGGAACAAGTACAGCATTCTGGAACGGACATCTCAGTCCCAAGAATTTAAGATGAATGACCATTTGCGGTATGATTTAAAAAAAAACAAAAAAAAAAACAACTGTCCATGCCTGGAACTGATCAAACTTGACTGAATTAGAGATGATCTGGAAAGATGAATAGTCCAAAATACTTTCCTCCAGAATCCAGACTATAATTAGCAATTATAGGAGGCCGTTATTTCTGAAAAAGGAAGATGTACAAAATAGAGACAGAGACCAGAGACCAGAGAGAGAGACCAGAGAGACTAGAGAGAGAGAACAGAGAGAGACCAGAGAAAGACCAGAAAGAGACCAGAGAGAGACCAGAGAGAGACCAGAGAGAGACCAGAGAGAGACCAGATAGAGAGAGAGATCTAATTCAGTTTAAATAATTCTTGTACACTTCCTGTGAATGATACAAACTTTCTTTCACTTCACAAATATCACCGTGTCTGTCTCCTATATGATATATTTAGCTGACATTTCTTACCCAAACAACCAATGATTTATAAAAGAATCATAACTGTTTGCATGCCACTGTGATGTACAGTATGTAGTTATATCAAAAACTTCCAGTGAACAGTAACTTTGCTCAGAATATCATTTGCAATAGAAGATTATATTTAAAGGTTTATAGGAGGATCTTCCCAAATTTTAGGAAACCGCCCTCTCCACTTTTTGAACAAAACTCTCTGGTCTTATTTGATGAGCACATATCACCAGAATGATTGACACTTGGGAGGACCAATAGTCTTGGTGATCCACCCGGAAGTAGAAAATCCTTCCATATACCTTTAATGTACACAATACTCATCCCAGTTCTCTGCATTTGACCCATACAGCAATGCGGAGTACAATATCCGGGGCAGAGGTCGCTCTTGAAGCTAGTCAAAAGTCAGAACTACAGGTCTGGAGGATTTTTGGGTGATGGGGCAACGGGAGCGCCTGGAGGTAACCCCCCCAGACACGGGAAGAAAGATGTAACACGGAAAGGATCGGGCCTGATCCTGAATCCAACCCACAAACTGCTCCCCTCAGCCCCCCGAGCCTGTTCCTGTCCCTGGTGAGAAATGAAAGAGTAAATCTATATGTGCTATTATGTCTTGTGCCGAGATGCAGCCTGTAATCATGGAGGCAGCAGCAGCCGAGGAAATGAGTTGATCTGACGTGTGTTTGTCACCGAGAGAATAGATTCTGCAAAACCATGAAACACTAATAATAGTGTGTGTTTCTCTGTCCTTCTGCCCTGGGTTTATACCATTATTCATATTGGGAGTATCATTTTATGAACAGGAAGGTTCAAGTGTGCCGCCTCATACTCAAAAGACCTGTCAACTTTCAATCAATAAAGCACTTTTCTTAGCGATCGATTTGGATTGTAGTTAATTATTCTTATGGTTTTCTGACCCACAGTTGCCTGATGATGCCAAAGACAAAATGACAAGAATCTTTTAGGTGGCCAATTGGAGGAGTGGCCGATCATTAAAGCTGGGGTACCTAACTTGCAAAGGAGAGACGTTTGTTGTTGGAGTTAAACAGTTCCTGGCTCTAAAACCATCAGTCTTCACATGCATGTATTTTTAAATGAGATTTTCAGACAGAAAAGTGAAAAAGAGAAGACCAGCCTAACTCAGCCCATAGGGTCAAATAGTAGCTCACAGGGCCTTTTGAAAAAAATAAAATAAAATAAGGTACCACAGCTTCTTTATTATGCTAATGTTGGATATTTTATACTTGCATCATGCTGTAAACGCTAGATATGTAATACTATATCTTTATTATGCTAAAAGATAGAGATTATAGACTATGCTAATGCTATAGATTGTATTTTATTTCATATTAGTAAAGAGTTATTAATTTATCTTGTGCTGTGTGCTCCTCATTCCTGTTCTGTAACCGGTGATACAACACTGACATTTCTCCACTGCGGGACGAATAAAGGATCTCATCTCTTCATCTTCATCTTAATCTAATCCTTGAGTTCATCATAATAGTGATGGCATGTAAGAATACTGTATACCTATAGTCATTATTAAAGTAGTTTGTGGCAGTAGTGGTAATAGCAGTCATTTTCCTAACAGCAGCACGGTAGCATCACAGCTAATTTGCAAATACACAACTCCAAGCATGAAAATCCAATGAGATGAATCCCCTAAAATACCCTCGGTCTCTTCTCTCCCATGATGCCGCAGCTGTGGTCTGTGGCACTTGGCTGTCTGGCTGTAGTTGTTGTGCTCGGGTCCCACAGAGACCCGGGCACGAGTGGAACAAGATTAGCGGTTAACATTGGCATTTTGTGAAGCTTACCCCATCTGGCCATCCATCTGAGGCCGTGACCACCAGAGTGTAGTAATCCACAGCCTCTCGGTCCAGAGCCTTGTCCAGCACCAGATAGCCTGTCCTGAAACACAACAGCATGACTTTGAGATGTGGTAATAACCAGATGACTGTCTCGCTGTCAGACGCAGGTGTGAGAAAGCAACAGACATATTTTGGTCTTATAGCACATGGTGTTTTCAAGAACAGAGCCAAACATATAACCAGAATCAGACTCCTTTTTATTACTGGTTTGAGTAAAAAAGTTATAAAAGTATAAATAGAATTAAATATGCACAGAAAGAAACTTGAAAATGTATCTATGTATGTACAGAGAGAGAGACAAGGGAGAGAGACCAGAGAGAGAGAGACAAGAGAGATATTATATTAATATTAATAATATTATCTTGTTATTATTCTTTTTTCAAATTGTTATTATAATTATTTTTATTGTGAAAAAGCTACTGTGACGACGCAATTTCAGAGAGACCAGAGAGAGAGATGTTACGGCCCTAGGCCTGTAAATTGCTCCTGTTTTGGATTGTGTGTGTATGTTGTGTGCGTGTGTGGCAAACCCTCCTGTCTCAAGAGCCCTGGCCTGTGATTGCAGAACCACTGGCCCTCCCACCTCCCAAAAGTCCATGACTGAGGTGCTGATTGGAGGAGCAGCGGTGCACTTGACCAATCCAGCTTCCTCACCTGGGGTCAGTCTCCACAGCTGTTCGAGGCTGCCAGCCGGTGTGTTGCTGGTATGCCATTGGTCTTCATGGTCTGTCACTGTCACAGTGGTGGCAATAGTCCTTTGATTTGGTTTGTCTCTTTTCAGTTGTCACATTGAGGTTTTGTTTTTGTGACGCTACGCTTTATTTGAGACAGCAGTCAGTTTAGTGCTTAGTTTCTATGTGTAAGTGTAAAGATTTGGTGTTTGTTTTGGTAACGTTGAGTTATCCCCTTATGTCCTGTATTGTGTCCTTTTGATTTATGTCAACCTATCATTTACATTCCTGTTAATAAATACTTGTTTTGCCCTTAAACATATTGTTTTTTTTTTGTTACCTCCCTATGGGCTTTATGCACGGGGAGGCGTGACGTCATTTCCTGTTAACAAAGCACAGCCCGTTCACTTCCTGCCTATGCTATCCTATGGCTTTTAGGTGAGTTTTAGTGAAGTTTTTTAGTAATTAGATCAATACATTCAGCTGAGACAGACCCAAAAGTGTCGCTGTGCTTTCTCTCTGAGGTAGAGCTTTGACTGTGGCCACTCAGAGCGATGTTTAAACTTTACAAAAACACAATGACAGCACAATCAAAGAGCACTGTTGTGTCCCAAAAATGCCCAGTATCCTCACAGTTTAATTCCCGTTTGAGCATTATTTGGGAAACTCATGTAAACCACTGCTGAACTCCAGTGAAACTCAAGCCGTTTCCCGCGAACAGGAAGTGAAGTGGGGTAGTAGCTAAAACGCGGAAGTGGTGCGTGCATAGAGCCCATACCCTAGCCGAGCTGGGTCGTAACAAGAGAGACCAGAGAGTGGGACTAGAGCGATAGACCAGAGAGAGACAAGAGAGATAGACCAGAGAGAGACCAGAGAGAGGGACCAGAGAGAGACCAGAGAGAGAGACCACAGAAAGAATCCTCTCACCACGTTGCACATAAGACACAAGACTTTTCTTTCAGACTTAAATTAATAAAATGTTTTACTGGTTTCACAAACAAAAATGTTATGTTGATTTTCAGTTGCAGCACAAAGCTTCAAATCTATTGCATAAAGTATTTTTCACTTAAGATTAATGGATAACTTTAACTCAACTTTAACTTGCGGGGGACTGCTTAGAGGAAAGTTAATCAAGGAAATGTGGGAGTAAAAACGCAGAGACGCAATGTTGTGTTTATGGAGCGCCTTTCACAGAGGCGGTTACAGGAGATGGTTCAGTGTAGCCGACAAAAGAAAAGACAATCATTGATGGTCCTAAAACATAAGATATTAACAAAATAATAATTATGTAAAAACTAGAGAGAGACCAGAGAGAGAGAGAGAGAGAGCAAGAGACCAGAGAGAGACTAGAGAGAGAGAGACCAGAGACTAGAGCATGAGACCAGAGAGAGAGAGACCAGAGAGAGAGACCAGAAAAGAGAGAGAGACTAGAGAGAGAGACCAGAGAGAGACCAGAGAGAGTGACCAGAGATAGAGACCAGTGACAGAGACCAGAGCGAGACTGGAGAGAGAGACCAGAAAGAGAGAGAGAAGAGAGAGAGACCAGAGAGACAGACTATAGCAATACCAGAGAGAGAGAGACCAGAGAGCGTAAGACCAGAGAGAGAGACCAGAGCGAGCCTGGAGAGAGAGACCAGAGCGAGACTGGAGAGAGAGACCAGCCTAAGAGACCAAAAGAGACAAAAGAGACCAGAGAGACAGACTATAGAAATAACAGAGAGACCAGAGAGAGATAAGAGAGCGATAGATACCAGAGAGAGACAGTGAATTGGTGAATGACAAAAGGTGTACCATAGAAACGCATGTACTTTAGTTGTATCTGTGCATAAGAAGTAACAGGGGACAGCAGCAGTGGGCTGTGTGTATAAAACGGTGCATTTGTCTTTGTGCGGACACTGGAGAGAACATATGCCGAGGTTGATAACGCTGTATAAAAGCCACGGCACCCAGTAGTGTAGTTTATCTATCATAATGGGTAATTTAGCGCCAAGCTAACGATCATATAGGGACTTATTTTGGGGTGTGCTTGTCACAATAGCCCAAGGATAGTGATACTTTCCAAAATGCTTGCTTTTTCGAGTGATGTGCATTTCCACTGTGTGCACGGCCTGGATCTCTAACACGATATGTCAACTGAATCTTAACCGGTCTTAATTTTGGGCTAAAAATAGAAATAACAAACATGTGATGTTTACAGGGGTCACTGGAGAGAAAGGTTAGTGCCCGTGCTCACAGAAGACATGGGTTCGATTGCACCTACAGGCCTTTCTGTGTGGAGTTTGCATGTTCTCCCTGTGTCTGCGTAGGACTCCTCCATAAAGAATTAATGAATGGGTGGAACCGTTGTCACATTGTTTGCTTGTCTTTGTGATTAAAGGGGATGTCAGTAACTTCATAAAATCATGTATATTTGTGACCATGGGACACTGTACTATTACCGTGGAGACATCATCTCCCATCGCAGTAGTAACCATGCCCTGCTCTGCTTAGCTTCCTATGGGATCTGGCTTTCTCATGCTGAGAGTGCCAGAATTACATGAAATAAATTAAATCTAAAAAATGTCAGAGCTTTTATGCCTGGGAACGTAGCACACAGAGAATAGCAGGAGAAAATAGACCTGAAGAATCAAGATCAGAATCAGAATCAGAATCATTTTTATTGCCACGTAAGTAACAGGAGGTCACAGACTAGGAAATTGCTTTGGCTCAGTGCAACAGTCAAAAAGAGATAATAAAAATAAGAATAAAAAACACTTCTAAAGAATAAATTTAAATTTAAAATAGAGTTACAGTTACTATTTACAATATACAAGTGCACATGGTGCACACAATGTAAGGTGACAGCAGTACAGTGAAGTAAAGTGACGTATGATGGGCAGTAAAGTGACTTTATAAAGGGCGGGGGGACAGGTTAAGAAGTGTTCAAGAGTCCAACAGCAGAGGGGAAGAAACTGTTCTTGTGGCGGGAGGTTCTAGTCCTGATGGACCGCAGCCTCCTGCCTGAGGGGAGTAGTTGGAATAGTCCATGTGCAGGGTGAGAGGGGTCGGCTGTGATACGACCAGCCCGGCCTCGAGCTCGGGCGACGTACAGGTCCTGCAGCGATGGAAGGCTGCGGCCGATCACTTCCTCTGCAGAGCGCACAATGCGCTGTAGTCTCTGTTTGTCCCTGACTGTGGCTCCAGCGAACCACACGGTGACGGAGGAGGTGAGGATGGACTCGATGATGGCCGTGTAGAACTGCACCAACATCTGTGCAGGCAGCTTGGCTTTCCTGAGCTGCCGCAGGAAGTACATCCTCTGCTGGGCCTTCTTGATGAGGGAGCTGATGGTCGGCTCCCACTTGAGGTCCTGGGTGATGGTGGTGCCCAGGAAACGGAAGGACTCCACAGAGGTGATGGGGGAGTCCATCACGGAGGGTGGGGGTGGGGGGACAGTGCTCTTCCTGAAGTCCACAATCATCTCCACTGTCTTCTGGGCGTTCAGCTCCAGGTTGTTACCACTGCACCAGGACACCAGCCGGTCCACCTCCCTCCTGTAGGCGGACTCATCGTTGTTGGAGATGAGTCCAATGAGGGTGGTGTCGTCCGCGAACTTGATCAGCTTCACGGAGTCGTGGCTGGAGGTGCAGTGGTTGGTGTACAGGGAGAAGAGCAGGGGAGAAAGAACACAGCCCTGTGGGGCTCCTGTATTTATAATCCGAGAGTCCGAGACATTCTTCCCCAGACGCACTCGCTGCTTCCTGTCCGTCAGGAAGTCAGTGATCCACCTGCAGGTGGAATCGGGCACGTTGAGCTGGGAGAGCTTGTCCTGGAGCAGGGATGGCAGGATTGTGTTGAAGGCAGAGCTGAAGTCCACGAACAGGACCCTGGCGTAGGTCCCCGGGGAGTCCAGGTGCTGTAGGATGTGGTTAATGGCGTCGTCTACAGATCTGTTGGCTCTGTAGGCGAACTGCAGGGGGTCCAGGAGGGGGGAGGTGAGGGACTTGAGATGGGAGAGAACCAGGCGTTCAAATGACTTCATGACGACAGACGTAAGTGCTACAGGTCTGTAGTCATTGAGTCCTGTGATCCTGGGCTTCTTCGGGACGGGGACAATGATGGAGGATTTGAAGCAGGCCGGGACATGGCAGGACTGCAGAGAGGTGTTGAAAATGTCCGTGAACACAGGAGTAAGCTCACTGGCGCAGTGTCTCAGAGTGGCCGGAGACACGTGGTCCGGGCCAGGAGCTTTGCGGGGGTGCAGCCTCAGGAAGAGTTGTTTAATCTCTTTAGCGGCTATTGTTAGGCTGGGGGCAGGGCTGATGGGTGGGTCGTTAGAGTAGTGGGGGGTGGGGGAGGGAGAGGTGTCAGGGGCAGCATCAAAGCGACTGAAAAATAAGTTCAGATCATCAGCTAGCTTGTGGTCGTCAGCACAGGGGGTGGGCTTTGGGTTTGTAGTTGGTGATCTCCCGTAGGCCCCTCCAGACAGAAGCAGTATTGTTGTTACCAAACTGCTCCTGTAGTCGTTCTCTGTGCCGGGACTTGGCTGCTTTCAGTTCTCTCCTGAACTGATATTTAGCTGCTTTGTAGCCGCTGCGGTCCCCCTCCCTGAAAGCAGACTCCTTTGCTTTCCTGAGCTGCCGGAGTTTAGCAGTGAACCAGGGTTTGTCGTTGTTGTAGATGACCCTGGTCCTTGTTGGAATGATGCTATCCTCACAGAAGTGAATGTATGACGTCACAGTGTCCGTGTATTCATCCAAACTATCTGTGGCAGCTCTGAAAAGGTCCCAGTCTGTAGATTCCATGCATGCGCGCAGCTCTTCCACAGCTTCATCAGACCACACTTTGGAGCTCCTCATTGCAGGTTTCGAGAGCTTTAGTCTCTGTCTGTAAGCAGGAACCAGATGTATCATGGAGTGATCTGAGAAGCCGAGGGCTGGCTTGGGAACAGCTCGAAAAGCTCCGCGCACGGTCTCTGGTCGGGCATTTGATAAACTGTCTGTATTTGGGTAATTCCTGGCTCAAGTTTCCCTTATTAAAATCCCCCAGGATAATAATCAGAGAGTCCGGGTATAAGCGTTCCATACACAGTACTTGCTCTGCGAGTGCGCGCTGAGCCTCGCGCGCGTCCGCGCATGGCGGTATGTAAACAGAGGCAAGAATGAATGAAACAATTTCGCGCGGGGAGTAATATGGTTTACAATGAATGAAAAGATATTCCAGAGCAGGAGAGCAGTGCTTGGAGATCACTGTCACATCGTTACACCAGTTTGTATTGACGTAGAAACACAGCCCTCCGCCTCTGCTCTTCCCTGAGAGCGCACAATGGCGATCCGCGCGGAACAGCCCAAAGCCCTGCAGCTCCAGAGCGCAGTCCGGGATCCGCTCATTTAGCCAGGTCTCAGTGAAGCAGAGGACACAGGATGTGGCGACGTCCTTGTTTCTTCTCATGAGCAGGCTGAGTTCGTCCATCTTATTGCCCAGTGAGCGTACGTTGGAGAGAAAAATGCCGGGGAGAGCCGTGCGTGCTCCTCTCCTCCTAAGACGCACGAGCAGGCCTCCGCGCTTTCCCCTTTTACGGGCCCACACTTTTTTGGCTAGAACATGAACTAAATCAGCCGCAGATGCCAAGAAAACAGGCAATAGGTCCATGGGAACGGTGGGTCGGATGTTCATAAGTTCCTCACGGGTGTAGGAACAGCCAGATGCGCAGTTAAAAAGTAAAAACAAAAGAAAAAGAGAGCAGCAAAGAGCCATGTCGACCGTACGAGGCGCCATCTTTGTATCATATTTGTATCAAAGTATCGAAGAGAGAGAGACCAGTGGAAGACAAGAGGGAGACCAGAGAGAGAGAGGCAAGAAAGGAGAGACAATAAAGAGACCAGAGAGAGACTAGAGATAGATCAGAAAGAGACCAGAGAGAGACCAGAGCAAGACCAGAGATAGATCAGAAAGAGATCGGAGAGAGACAAGAAAGAAAGACAAGAAAGAGAGAGACCAGAGAGACTAGAGATAGATCAGAAAGAGACTAGAGATAGATCAGAAAGAGACCAGAGAGAGACCAGAGAGAGACCAGAGAGAGACTGCAGCGAGAGACCAGAGAGAGACCAGAGAGAGACCAGAGAGAGACCAGAGAGAGACCAGGGAGAGAGAGACCAGGGAGAGACCAGAGAGAGTGAGACCAGAGAGGGAGAGAGAGATAGAGAGAATAGACCGGAGCTTTTATGCTTGGGAACGTAGCACACCGAGAATAGAGGGAGCAAATAGACCTGAAGAACCAAGATCATACTTGTGCCAAAGTATCCAATCGCTGGGAGCCATTGTTCACCCGGTCGCACTGTTCTCACGCTGTGGCGGTTTATTTTCCTCTGCTGCTGGAGGAGCGTTTGCCAGCGCCGCACTACAAACACGCTGCAGACTGAAGCATGCCTGGATGCTCTCCCACTGAACTGGTGGGGTGTTTGAAATGGGACAGATCTGGCTCAAAAACAATGGCAAACAGAACGGTGCTGTGCCAATACGAAGCTGCAGCGGGGAGCACATGTGCCGAGAGGAGGGGATAAGCTGTTTTAGTGCTTTAGGGTCTGAGGCAGAACCGAGGCACGATTACCTGCGGTCATTATCGACTTTTGCACTCGTTTTGGTTGCAGGAAGGCGGGCAGGGCGGGAAATGACCATAGACATTACCACATAACCTTTGTACATGCTGCTTACATTTGTTTTTTAACTGTTTTAAATGTACTCTTTGCTAGTATGTAAGGCGACCTGGAGTGTAAAGAAAGACGCCTAAGAAATAAAATATATTATTATTTATTATTATTATTATTATTATTATTATTATTATTATGAGGAGTGGACTGAGCAAGAGCTGACGTCACCTCGGTGTTAGCTGAATGCGGAAAAGGCCGATTTTCAACATTCAATTCCATTCAATTTGTTTTTGCATTGCCCGGAATCACAACAGTAGCTATCTCAGAGGACTTTACAAAGCTGTCGATTTGCCAACGCAGATCAGAGAATCTAACAGTTTACCCAAGAAATTCCATGATACACATAGAGTCATCGGTCCATAAGGTCCAGATGACCCGTGTCTATAAACGTTGTTGAATGTGGGGTTTCCTGGATCATCCACTGTCCTTGGACTCTGCTGCACACAAAAGCTAGCAGGAGCCAACATCCTTATATGGGCATTTTTTCCCGGGCTCGCTTTGCACCGTAACACTAGAACTTGACGGTTTTTAGTTTTAGTGTAATTACTCGGCTCATGACCATTTTTGATCTTCATAACTTTGTCACGTTTTCTGTTTCTTTATGTAGTTTTTTTCAATGTATTTATTTTCATGAAATTATCTTTTGGTTTAGAAATAGAGATTAATATCGCTCAGATGCCCTTGAAGAGAAAGTCCTAGTTTCATGCTTCTGGGAGTCCTAGTGTTATGCTATGATAAAGTTATTTGGTGATGGTTGCTAGGACACGCTGGAGTTTCCCCCTGCACATGAAGGCATCTGATTGGTCAAATCATATATGGATTTACAAACACAATATTCCAGGGCCATAGAGCGCAGTAAAACCACAGATTTGTTAAGCCTAAAATAGTGAGAGTGACATAAACCGTTACTAAGCTAGAGAAGTTTACTTTTCAATATACTGTAGGCCAATAGGAGCCAGAGCGAATAGAAGCAAAACTTTGTCCATGAGCACTTCCCTATAGGGCTTTCATTGAGCGAGCGGGTTAGCATTGTCCATCTGTATACAGTCCATGGTCCAGACCAAGCAGACAACGTCAAATAAGTGTGTGCATACTCGTAAGAATGTAAATGTTATTAGTTTGCAAATACGACATAAGTACCTCGCTCTTGAGAAAACAAATGTGTTATTTATTGAACGATGTCGCCACGTTTATTTATTTGTATCAGTGGCAGACGCATGTGGGTTGTCACAAATACATAATGAATGAGAGACTGATGGAATAAATGAGTGAATGTGAGAACATAGCTGTTAAATATTGAGCATTTGGACGAGGCCCGTAGCCGAGCCAAGCGCTGTATAATAATAATAATAATTCAGTCATTTAGTCTGGATGTTTATTCCCTAAAAAATATTTTCAGAGATAAATATGAGGAGCGTGCATTCCATGGCTCTCTGATGGTCCCTGTAATGTGTGTAAATATACTTACTTGTGCTGGAGTTGGAAATGTCCGCGGGGATCTCCGCTGGTAATTTCATAAGCTATTGGATCTCGCTCACGATCAACGGCCTTCAAAAGCAAACAGAAAATACACAAATTACAAGTTTGTGCTTTTCTTATCAGCGACATCAAACCCTCAAACAGCGGAGGAGAATATTAGGAAGAAAGATCTCTGTATCCCTTTATACCTGTACATCTGGTTTATAAGATGAAACCACCAAAGCGTTCTTGGAAAAGCATATTTAAGTGCTGCATGTTAGATAAGCTTCCAACTTCCGCTCTTCTGGGGCGCTCATTGCTTTGGAGAGGTAAATATGTGATACAAGCCTGTTACACGCACACACAATCTGCACTGGGCAATGGAGCTTAACTTAAAGATGTTAGATATACAGTGGTATATGTAGTAGGAGCCTTTGGGGGGGACATACATGTTATTGCTTATCTCTGTGCTTTCAGTAATAGCAAATGTTATGTACAACTATGACTTAAAGCAGGGGTCTCCAACATGTTGAGGCAGGTGGGCTACAGGATACAGGAACTATTTCAAATCTCTGCTTTAGCTTTGAGCACTAATACATTGTGATAGATAGTTGTGTGGGTGTAAGACTGCATTGTAAAAAATGCCAAAAAAGTTATACATAACCCAAGTTTGGCTAAAATAATAAGAACACATTTTGACAGTCTTGAAACATAATTTGCCAATGGAGCAAAAAATATAATTGCTTTACTATGTTTGACATGAGACAAAGCTGATTCATCCTCATTGATCAAAATGTATTCAAAAAGATACACTACTTAAAGGTACAATATATAGGAGGTTTTTCCGGGTGGATCATCAAGACTATTGGTTCTCATAATCGTCAATCAATCTGGTGATATGTGACTAGATTCCGTCGTACGTGCTCGTCAAACAAGACCAAAGTGTTTTTGGGAGATTCTTTCACACGATGGCGCTGAAAGCCAAGGTTGGGCTTCCCACTGATTCCAAGTTTCTACTCAAGAGATAAAGTTTGGATTCAATTTAGAGAAATCCATTTCAAATCACTTCTAGTAAAAGTTATCAACGTCTATATTGTCTGACATCAATCTTGTGAGCTTGTGTGAGCGATGCCAACAGTGACAGAGCGTGCACAAGGAGAACTGGGCTAATTTTGGGAAATCCTTCTATATACCTTTAATTAATTGTAGCGCACATGTTGACTTTCTCTCATCTGTCTAAAGGAGGAGGTACTTTTACCCCCGAGAACGTAGCTTGCCAGTGGACATGGTTGGACACCCCAGTATGCTTCAGTTAATTGTGAATACCAACAGTAACACAACCATTTTTATTTAGTGTAAGAACCTTAGTGATGGGGGGAAAGTGAGGGAAGAATACTGCTTTATACACACACATGGTCATAATGTTTTGGCTCATCCGACTTTCCACACACTCATAAATATGCTATTTCTGTTTTGGGATTAAGCTGACAACAATCCTAGTTCTTTATTCTCGAAACCCCTGGAAATCATTCAATCAATCATTCGCACACTTATCACCTGTAGATTAAGCAGAGTGGCTCCCGGCCTCATCGCCTCGCTGATCTCCAGGCTGTACTGCTGCCGCGGAAAGCGAGGCGGGCTCTGGTTGTTCGGAGGGAAAACTTCAATATAGACTGTAGTAATGGACGACCTACAGAGGGACGAGAATAGATTAGAAAAACAGTGTGCGGAAGGAGGGGGGCGGTCGGAGAGGTTGAAACAGTCTATTATTGAAGTTGAGAATGGCTGGTCAGTGCTTGCTTCTTTGCGCTTCATGCCGAGTTTAACTAATCGATGGGAGTCAACAGCGCCGCGGACAGACATTGCTCTCGAGAGGCAGTTAAAGCGTCCGCCCGCTGTGATCTGGCACTTAAAGCAAATAGAGGTGCTTGTGTTGGTTGGACGTATGCTATCGCTAACAATGCAGCCGGCAATGGCAGGTGAAGCTGTGCATGGGCAATTATTATGGATACGCAGGCGCTGTTTGAGAAGGACGTGGGCGACACTGATGCAAATATTTATGGGGAAAAAGAATGGGTTGAGATGGTAAAGTTATGTAGTCAGTAAAGGTGCACTTGGAAAATGAGTTGTTCAAACGTCCATTTACTTTTGTATTTTGTCTTACAATAACATGCCAGACTCATTAAAGTGAGATATATGGAGTCTTTGTTGTCATAATGTGGTTAATTGGCTTTCCGCGTGTAAAAAGCACAAATAAAACTAAATAATCTTACAAAATTGGAATATTTTGATATCTGACGGTGAGCCATATTAATTATGATAACAAACAAATGCATGGTATATGTCACTTTGTGTGCATTAAGCCAATATCATTTATTTCACTTAAGAGATTCAAATGTATTTTAAATGTCAGCTGTTTTTTAATCTCTTGTTTATATCAAAGGAAACAAATTATGTTTGTAAAAGGTTGTTATTAAGGTCAGAGATATAAATATGCAGTGAGAAAGGTAAATTCCATTTGAAAAAAAGAACTGCCTATCCTCCATCCATCCATCCATCCATCCATCCATTTTCTTCCGCTTTATCCGTTGCCGGGTCGCGGGGGCAGCAGTCTAAGCAGAGACGCCCAGACTTCCCTATCCACACACACCTCCTCCAGCTCGTCCGGGGGGACCCCTAGGCGTTCCCAGGCCAGCTGAGAGACATAGTCTCTCCAGCGTGTCCTGGGTCTTCCCCGGGGCCTCCTCCCGGTGGGACGTGCCCGGAACACCTCCCCAGGCATCCAGGAGGCATCCTGAACAGATGCCCGAGCCACCTCAACTGGTTCCTCTCGACGTGGAGAAGCAGCAGCTCTACTCCGAGCTCCTCCCGTGTGACCGAGCTCCTCACCCTATCTCTAAGGGAGCGCCCAGCCACTCTGCGGAGGAAGCTCATTTCGACCGCTTGTATCCGCGATCTCGTTCTTTCGGTCATTACCCCCAAAGCTCATGACCATAGGTGAGGGAGGGAACGAAGATTGACCGGTAAATTGAGAGCTTTGCCTTTCGGCTCAGCTCCCTCTTTACCACAACGGTCCGATACAGAGACCGCATCACTGCGCACGCTGCACCGATCCGCCTGTCAATCTCACGCTCCATCCTCCCCTCACTCGTGAACAAGACCCCGAGATACTTGAACTCCTCCACTTGAGGAAGGACCTCTCCACCCACCTGGAGAGGGCAAGGCACCTTTTTCCGGTCGAGCACCATGGCCTCGGATTTGGAGGTGCTGATTCTCATCCCAGCCGCTTCACACTCGGCTGCAAACCGTCCCAGTGCATGTTGCAGGTCCTGGTTCGTTGGAGCCAGCAGGACGACATCATCCGCAAAAAGTAGAGATGAAATCCTGTGGTTCCCGAACCGGACCCCCTCCGGCCCCTGGCTGCGCCTAGAGATTCTGTCCATAAATACAGTGAACAGAACCGGTGACAAAGGGCAGCCTTGGCGGAGGCCAACATGCACCGGGAACAGGTCTGACTTACTGCCGGCAATGCGAACACAGCTCTGGCTCCGGTCATACAGGGACCGAACAGCCCTCAGCAGAGGACCCCGGACCCCGTACTCCCGGAGGACCCCCCAAAGGACACCCAGGGGAACACGGTCGAACGCCTTCTCCAAATCCACAAAGCACATGTGGACAGGTTGGGCGAACTCCCATGAACCCTCGAGTATCCGATGGAGAGTATAGAGCTGGTCCAGTGTTCCGCGACCGGGACGAAAACCACACTGCTCCTCCTGAATCCGAGATTCGACCATCGGACGTAGCCTCCTCTCCAGTACCTTGGAGTAGACCTTACCGGGGAGGCTGAGGAGTGTGATCCCACGATAATTGGAACACACCCTCCGGTCCCCCTTCTTGTAGAGAGGGACCACCACCCCAGTCTGCCACTCCATTGGCACTGCCCCCGATCGCCACGCGATGTTGCAGAGACGTGTCAGCCAAGACAGTCCTACAACATCCAGAGACTTTAGATAGTCAGGACGGATCTCATCCACTCCCGGCGCCTTGCCACCATGGAGGCTGCCAACCACCTTGGTGACCTCGGCCAGGGAGATGGAAGTATCCGCCCCAACATCCTCAGCCTCTGCCTCCTGGACGGGGGACGTGACGGGGGGATTGAGGAGAACCTCGAAGTATTCCTTCCACCGCCCGACAATATCCCCAGTCGAGGTCAGCAGCCCTCCACCCGCACCATACACGGTGTTGGCAAAGAACTGCTTCCCCCTCCTGAGGCGCCGGACGGTTTGCCAGAACCTCTTCGAGGCCGACCGATAGTCATGCTCCATGGACTCTCCGAACTCCTCCCAGTCCCGGGTTTTTGCCTCTGCAACAGCCCGGGCCGCGGCACGTTTGGCCTGCCGGTACTGGACAGCTGCCTCAGGAGTCCCACGAACCATCATTGCTCGATAGGACTCCTTCTTCAGCCTGACGGCATCCCTTACTGCCGGTGTCCACCACCGGGTTCGGGGATTGCCGCCGGGACCAGCACCAGAGACCTTGCGACCACAGCTACGAGCCGCCGCATTGGCGATAGAGGAAGAGAACATGGTCCACTCGGACTCGATGTCCCCCTCCTCTGCCGGGACCTGGGCGAAGCTCTCCCGGAGGTGTGAGTTGAAAGTCCGTCTGACAGGGGGCTCACCAAGACGTTCCCAGCAAACCCTCACTACACGCTTGGGCCTGCCAGGTCTGACCGGCCTCCTGCCCTGCCAGCGGATCCAACTCACGACCAGGTGATGATCGGTTGACAGCTCCGCCCCTCTCTTCACCCGAGTGTCCGAGACACGCGGTCGAAGGTCAGATGATACGACTACAAAGTCGATCATCGACCTCCGGCCTAGGGTGTCCTGGTGCCACGTGCACTGATGGACACCCTTGTGCTCGAACATGGTGTTCGTGATGGACAGGCCGTGACTCGCACAGAAGTCCAACAACTGAACACCGCTCGGGTTCAGATCAGGGGGGCCGCTCTTCCCGATCACCCCTCTCCAAGTGTCACTGGCATTTCCCACATGGGCGTTGAAGTCCCCCAGGAGAATAACGGAGTCCCCGGGCGGTGCACTGTCCAGTACCCCTCCCAAGGACTCCAAGAAGGCCGGGTACTCTGCACTACCGTTAGGCCCGTAGGCCGTCACAACAGTGAGAGACTTGTCCCCCCCCCGGAGGCGGAGGGACGCGACCCTCTCATTCACCGGGGAGAACTCCAACACGTGGCGGCTGAGATGGGGGGCAATGAGTATGGCCACCCCAGCTCGCCGCCTCTCCCCGCGGGAAACACCAGAAAAGTGGAGCGTCCAACCCCTCTCAAGGAGTTGGGTTCCAGAGCCCAAGCTGTGTGTGGAGGTGAGGCCGACTATCTCTAGTCGGTATCGCTCAACCTCCCCCACAAGCTCGGGCTCCTTCCCCCCCAGTGAGGTGACGTTCCACGTCCCAAGAGCCAGATGTTGGGTGTGTGGACTGGGTCGTCGAGGTCTCCGCCTTCGACTGCTGCCCAGTCCTCTCTGCACCTCGCCACCACGGACCCCTCTGCAGGTGGTGAGCCCACAGGAGGGACTGCCCACTAACTGCCTATCCTTTAAAAGAAAATATTGTCAAATTAGTTTTCGGGTTCGAGCCCACCACAAGACCTACTTCACAACTCCCACTGATGACTGCTGTCGTTGTGTCCTTGGGCAAGCCCCTGCTGAAAGATCTCAGCTCCTGTGGACTCAGCACCTGCAGGAGGATCAGTGAGGGGCTGGTGCTCTGTGTACTGGGTGCAGCTCTGACTGCCACCCCCCCAACCCAGAAATGGATAAAGGGTTAGAAAATACATGGATGGATGGATAGTTTTCATTTAATTCCATCCCTTAAATGTAAATCTGCTGTATGTAAACCATGGGAAAAAATTTCATATGAACTTTTCCTTATTCTATTACAGGATATGATGGATTGAGGTAGATGGCTCTTTCCATGTCTTTGGGATTCTTAGATTATCTGTGTCCAGACTGTGAGCACAGGGGCGCCTTCACATAAGCGTGTTAAAGCCTCTATGTAATAATAGATATCAATATTAAACAGTGGCACTAGTTTTAATTACACTGTCAAACAAAACCATTAAATGTCCCGAGTATCCACTGTTGGAGGATCTCTTAATCAGGACGACACGACTGCACAATCACAATAACGACCTCCTGCTTCACTGTCAGAGCTGCCAACAGTTGTTTTTCTGCACATTTCTATTTTATCACCAGTGAATGTTGCAAACACTGCACGTTTAGAGCCCAGGGCAAAATCACTGAAGAGCTAAATAGACATCTGCCATATGAATTATTTTGAATGGCTTTATCAAGACACCAAAATGCTAGGACTGAGACGAATCTCTGGACACGTAATAAAGACGACAGAATTCTACAGAAGAAACCAGACCAGAAGAGGAATTTTCTGGTAAATTGTGAGGTCTATTCTAGAATGAAAATGTGGAGTTGTGTGATTTGAAGCACAGACGCTCTGGTTATAACACCCATCTCATTATTATATTAGGTTATTGCCTTGGCGAGGATTAGGAAAATGAGTTTCTGATCATTTGAATAAGATTAAGTTATATATAAGTATTTGATAACAGCCCAAATACTTCAATGGCCAAGACCAAGAATTGTCACTGATAAAATAAAAAAACAAAAGCCACTTAAATAGGCTGTGCTTTAGTTTTGGCTCGGGGGCTATAATCAACACAGATTTTGGCCAATATCGATATATCGGTATTGGCTGTTTTTTCTTGTTTTCTGCCCAGACTCCATTTAGTATTTTATTTAACAAGTCAAATCTATAGTCTGGTCCATGGACTGTACACAGATGGAAAATGCTAATCCGCTAGCTCAAAGAAGCTCAATAACTAAATGCTAATGATCACAGTTTAGCTCCAGCTCTTATCGACTTAAATTGAAAAATAAACTCATCCATCTCAGTTATTGTTTGTGTCACACTCACCATTTTGGGTTTTAAAAATTGGTGATTATCGCTCTCTGTGATCCTGGTGTTTTTTATTGCGATATTGTCTTTGTAAATCCAGATATGAGCCGTATATGGATTGAGGAGATGCCTTCTTTCATTGGGGACGCTCCAGCTGGCCTTAGCAACCATCTTAGCAACATGTTTGCCCTTGGTACAGCGTGAAGCTAACCCCGACAGAACAAATGACCATATAAGGAAATTGATTCAAGCTAGCTAATGTTAAAATGGGCTTCTAATGCATAAAGGCTAACGCTACAGTGATTCCGTTTGTCCGCTCCTAATATAAGTCTAAGCTCTGGTCCTACTTCCAGGCCAAAACTACACACAGAGTTGTATCATTGTTAACATTTATTAGTCTAAAGAACCACACAACAGCTGTGCCAGACCTCAATCTGCAACAGAGTCACATCTGATTCGTTTATATGTGACAAAATTTAATTAAATGATCTGAGTTTTTGGTTTGGGCTCTGTTTTATAACCAGTACTTTTATAACCACTTGACATTTTTCTAAATGAAAGCAGATGCAAAAATAAGCAGTCATATATAACTTATAGAAATTGTACTAATTCCATTGACACCCAAGCAGGTGGACTGCATCTGTAATCCGTGTTTAGGAGCTACATGAATCACAGCAGGAACATTCTGGCTGCTTTATTAGATCACTAAGAGCACTTATTACATAGGGTCCCTTTAAAAGCAAAACTGTCATGTTGTGAATTATTTGTCATTTAGTAAAAAATGTTGACATTAATTCTCTTGTGGTTTTGTTTTAGTTTGACTTCCCGTTCTGTCTCCCTGTGTCTAAATATACCCTGTGCTCTTTCCCTGTTGTTGCATGTCCATTGTCTTTGTCTGTCTGTCCATGTTCTTGTTGCTTTTTGGATTTTAGAGTTTGTTTTGACCATTTATTTGATAATCATCATTAAATCTGTTTGCCTTCCTGCATTTTGGGTCCTCCTTAGTTTCACCTCAGAACAACACTAAAGATCATCTACTGCATTTCTATACCAGCAAACGACAGGAAATAAAAGAGGCTCTGGCTACTTGTGGCTTTGAAACCATCCACTACATATTTAGTATTCATCAGGTTATTCATCTTTGGCAGAGCGCCTTTTCTGATGGCGATGCCCTTGTTCCTTCCCCTTCTCTTTTCCCCAACAGCGCGTCGAAACCCCCGAGCGTAGCGTGTTTGCAGTATTTTCTATGTAGGCCATGTAAAAGCACTGCTAATCTGAAAGAAAACATGTCTCTCCAGGGCGCCCAGTGCACATACACATTTGGAAATCTCCATAGCTACAATCAAAGTCCGAGAGAGAGAGAGGGTGAAAAAGCCTGCTCCAACTAGCATCTTGTTGGCGCCCACCACGAAGGGGAGGCTTCCAGGGACAAGACCGAAAAGGCGATTGATTTGTACTTGGTTATGTTTTGAGCCCAGATAAACAGGGGCCTGAGGGAAGTTTTTTGGGGGACAATCGAGACAGCCAATCACTTGGAGGCCGAAGATTTAGTGCGGGGGAGTGGAGGAGGCGGGAGTATCGATTTAGGAGTGACATGGAGCAAGCTCGGAGGAGAGTTGTGTTTGTGTGAGGGGCCAGATATACCAGTTTTGATATTGTGTGCAAGCAAAATGCCAGTAGAGCATAGTGCTCTATGTATCTATATATATTTGGGTAATGGTCACCATGGGAACCACAAATGCCTCATGATTTGATTCTCTACACAGGGCCATTTTTACGCTAATATAACATATGACAAATCAGACCACAGCCTGAGGTCTTTATCCTAAGATTAAGATTAAGGATTCCGTTATTTTCGTCCCACCGTGGGGAAATTTCAGTGTTGCATCACCAGTAAGAGAACAGTAGGAATGAGGAGCACATAGCAAAGGATAAGAGAAATAACTCAATACTAAAATGAAATAAAATCTGAAATAACTTTAGCATAATGGAGAAGCAAGTATAACATCTGTGATATAAACATGTTATTGTACATATACTTGCAAGAAAAGATCCCTGTGAGTCACTATTTGATGCTTTGGGCTGAGAGCTGAGAAAGGGCAGTCCTGATGTGAATCAAACTGTTGTAAGAGGATGGATTGATGGATTTCACGTGGTAACTTTCTTTTTTTTTTTTTACAGTTTGAACGTTGGGTACCTTGGGTAAGCTTTTATTTGAACAACATAGAATATATTTTGTCTGTGTTTTTGGTGTCTGTTTTTGATTTTTTGTTATACATCTTTGTGTGTCTTTGTAATTAAATATTAAATAAATAAAAATAATCCTCACATTGCCAAAGCTACTCCGCAACACAATAGAAGGACAAATGACATGGCACAATATTAAAAACACAGATTACTACAATCATAGAATACACATGTGACATCACACTAATCACGAGTGCAACGCTGCTATATTTGATTTTCCCTTTGGACTCGATACTAAACCCACTGAAGTTCAACCGGAGCAGCCGTTTGTTCAGCGCTGCCAAACAGAATTATGCTTCATGCCTCCGGTTCCCATTGATCACTGCTCTCTGCTCTCCTTGTGGGCGACTTTGGAATTAAGACTTGTACGCAACATCAAATATCCATAGAAACACAAACCCAAATCCATACAAAACCTTGGCAAATGATGCGTTTTTATAGAGCAACGCTGGAATGTGATTAGCCAAATGGAGGAAGCAGAGTATGGGTATGCTAATATACAGTATGTGCTTGGATTTTAGGCTTAGGTACTTACATTTCAAAGCACAATATTCAAAGTGTTTTAATTCATCTAACGAGGTTCTTGCTCTCAAAACAGTGCGGTTCTATAGATGCATGTATTGTTGGCCTCTGTCACGACTTTACCCGTGCTTTTTCTGACAGAAAATGGAAAAAGAGAGGACCACACTCACGAAACCAAACAGCTATCGGCCTAAAACGTCAAATAGTGACTCACAGGGCTCTTTCACACAGATAGGTAAATGTGTGTGAGCTCCTGGCTCTGGATATTTGTATGTGAACATGTGCATGAATGTGTATGCGAACATGTATACAATGAAGTCCCCCTTTTTAATTTTTAATTTTTATCTTCCTTATTCTCCTGTTTTACAAATAGGCAAAAAAATAACATGTTTCCAAAGCGATAAAGGCAAGTTTTAGTCTAATTTTTCCCACAACGTTTCACTTGTTAACGACTAAACACAAATGTAACCTAATGTTTGAGTTTGAGTTTATTTTATGTATGGTAAGAAAACATAACTATTAATTCTGATAAAAATTCTTGCGCCAGAGAGAGAGACATAAAGTCACCTTAGTGCCTATATCGTGTGCTCCCGAGGCCAGCCATTATATGTGTTGTATAATGAACAAAAAAGGCTAGGTACCCCAGCTTTAATAGACCCCATTCCAGTATGATGTGTGACTATACAGAGACATGTCTGTAAGTGAAAAGACAGCCTTGTCCGATGGTGTAATTGTATTTCTCTGCAGATGAGGTCAAACGCTCTCCATTCAATCTCCGTTCACTCCTTATATGGCACTTTTCCGACTAAACATGTTGAATCTGGTCTCGGGCTCCTATAGGAAGTGCTTCAGTCAACGCATGGTCATTTCGGAGAGATTTTGCAAATGCGTTGATTGTAATTGATGTGAAAAGGTTAAATTCCATCCACATATTTTGATATATTTATTTTGAACCCTCACTGTTTGGATATTTTGGTATTTTGTGTGCAATGCAAAGACAAAAATACAAAAATATTCAAACATTCATGGTTCAAAATTTCAAATGGAAAAATACAAGCTTATTTAAAGTTTAAAATCTTATGACGCAAGAAATCTTCCATACCCTGAATATCAACAGGAGTCGTCTCAGAGAACGTTTTGTCATTCTCGATTCGCCAACAACAGATCAGAGAATCAAACCGTTTGAACGCAGGAAATGCAATAATAACAAACACATAGGAATCTATAGCAGGGCTGTGGAAGGGCAGGTGTGGGTTGCCGGTTTTCATTCCAATCAAGCTGGAGCACACCAGACTCCACCCATTCTGCTCCTGCTTGGTTGGAATGAAAACCTGCAACCCACATTCTGACAGCTCTGGTCCATAGGGAGTATTTAAGTTCAATGTACAACAGACATTATTATCAAAAGTCACTACAGTACATGTACATTTCTCATATATCATTTATGAACTTATTATAAAATTGTTTATGATTCAAATTCGAAAAAAAGTGGGAGGAAGAAAAAACTTATAGATTTCCACCCCTGTGTATATTTATAATTACTCTGTTTATATTTTCTTTCCTATTTTCTATTCTTTTCACCGTTCACCTTGTCAAATTGATAGTGTAAGCGTTTTATATTCAAACACTGTACATATATACAGATAATAAAGGACAATGACCAATGCCGTAAAAATTGTTAAATGTCCCGGTTCATCCCTGTTCTTAGACCTTAGCATCACATTTGAATTTTTATTTCTTTACCGTCTTTGAGCTTCAGGCCCGTTGTCCATGGCCTCCACCGTCAGAGCGTAGCTGCGGCCGACGGACAGCTCCACGCCTGGTGCCACCGTGATCACCCCCGAGCTGGACACAACGGTCAGTCAGACACATATAGTCAGACACACAGTCAGACACACAGTTAGACACACACAGTCAGACACACACTGTCAGACACACACAGTCAGACACACAGTCAGACACACACAGTCAGACACACAGTCAGACACACAGTCAGACACACACAGTCAGACACACAGTCAGACACACAGTCAGACACACACAGTCAGACACACATAGTCAGACACACGGTCAGACACACACGCGGACGCACAACAGCCAATAGACGCACAACTGCACGGCAAGATCACGACGGGAGGAACGTGTTAGCGGGAAATTAATGTTTATGTCATTGAAAGTTTAAGCCACCATCTGCATTGCTATTATTGCTGATTTGTTTAATGAGGATTAATTAACTGCGCACGGAATGATCCAAATTAATTAGAAGAATAATCTCCAAAAGTTGGACGGTAATGTTCATAAAATATATAATTATACTCGGCTAAGCAGCACTTCACAGGAATCGTTAGAGGAGCCTGATCTATTGTCACAGAGTAAATGTTATCCAGAGCACGCAGTGTGAGTGAATCAAGGTTTTATTGTTGTTAGTAATGTTTCTATTGTTTCTATTGTGTAACTAACACTAGGGACTCCCAGAAATCAGAAACTACTATTTATGTATTATTTTATTTGAATAGGAACAGTGCACATTAATCAACATTACTATCAATGTGTCAGTATTAGCTTTACCGATAGTTTCCAGCTATGATCCCAGTGGTAAGGTAAGGTAAGGTAAGGTAAGGTAAGGTAAGGTAAGGTAAGGCTTAGTTTCAACAGTCTTTTATAAGGGGTTTACGTTCACTTTTAATGAGTGCTAAAACTGGTTAAGATAACTTCAACTTCCGCAAAAACAGTTTTTATGTGTCGCTATGGTAACTAGTAGGGGTGGGCGATATATATTGTAGACGATAATATCGCAAAAGTGAATTTGAAGATATGCTTCTTCGCATTATCGTCATTTCTTCACACAAAAAAAATCTCCCCAATGTATCTCCCTGATACATATCACAATTAGAGCAGGCCAGATGCCCATTCGTCAAATGCGTGCCTAAAAAGCACTGCTTCATTTGTACATTTCAGTAAATATTGAGCAAGCCTTTTTGGATGTGTTCTTCCCAAGTTACTTGAATTTGATTTTTAATGTTTAATGTTTGAGCGTGTTTTGCAAAGACGTGTGATGCTCTTTACAAATAAAAAGCTACTATTTGACTGTCTCTATCTATAGATTCCCTGGCAAGCAAAACATAGCAGATCATTTTGTGTAAAAATTATTGATTTGAAAGATATCGTGACAATATCGTTATCGGGATTTGGGAAAAAAATATTGAGATATTTATTTTTTCCCATATTGCCCACCCCTAGTAGCACTCTCACCACTCTTTTGTGCTATAGTTCAGTGCTCAGAACCTCAGAGCTTTTACTGCCATAGAATGTGGGTGGCCAAGCGAATACAAAGACGACGGCAAAGAGAGAACGGCTCACTTTTAAAAAATAAAATAAAATATCATAAAAATAATAGATATAAACTACATATAAACTTACAGCGTACATGAAAGAGAGTTCCAAAACTTATAAGGTATAAGTCTAGTACTGTACCTGTTATTGATGACGAACTGGCCCTGATCTCCTGCTAAGATGCGGTACGTGATCCGCCCATTGGGTCCTGCATCAGAGTCCAGGGCTGAGAGCTGTGAAATAAACATCCTTTGAGCCACTGAGATCATGCAATCATAAACACACACATAGTGAACTCTGCTGTACTGCATTAAAGCTGAGGTACCTAACTTTCTTTGTTTTGAGAGCGAGGAACAAGACAGAAGTTTGATTTTCGTATTTTTGGCAAAAACATGAGAAACAGACAATCAGCTCTCAGCCCAAAGTGTCAGATAGTGACTCACAGGGCTCTTTCGTACAAGTATGAAAAACTTAACATACATTCTAATGAGTTCAAAGACGGCTTGTTTTGTTTGTATTTGTTCACAACATTTGACTTCATACAAGAATCTTTCTGCTGGGACAAACAAAATGCACTATTTGAGAGGACAAAAATGTTAGGTACCTTAGCAGTAACTAATAAACGACTTCGACAAGCTTTCAGTGATGGCGTGTTTTAAAATGAAGTAGCTGTACACGACTCTTACTGTAGGTTCTTAAGAGTTTCTAATACGCTTTCAGTGATAAAAAATAAGTCAAAAATCACTCAAATTTGGCTAAATGTATCCTAGTTTGAGAACATTTTCACGATCTCAAAACAAGATTTTCCAATGGGACAAGCAAAAAAGAAAAAGATACAAGAAATGTCTCTACTGGAATAAACAAATAAATAAAGCAACAGTTCTTGAAATGACACTAAATGGCTTTGTTCCATTGGTAAATATTGTTTTAAGACAATCAGAATGTACTCAAAGTAATATTTTTTTAAAACAACGGGTCCCGGCTGAAAAGTTGCCAAAATGACGTGCGCTGACATGCTTGCAATACCACCCCGGGCCGATGGGGGTGGACCCAGAAGAAGAATTAGCCAATGCTAACATATAGCATCTTCTTACCTCTCGAAAACATCTTTACAGGATGGACCAAAAGTTGGCTCTTGGCCCAAAGCTCCGTTCCACATGTGTGTCAATGCTGAGGGGGGTGAATTTTTTTGGACCACTCTAGTTTACTCTCTGTGAATTTTTGTAGTCACTCGTTCAAATTAATGGGGCTCGTGCCGGCTGACGCATGCGCAGATGCGCAGATGCGTTTTTTCGCATTTTCCAGCCCCTGCGGCCATTTTGAATCACTCCATGAAAGCCCAATTTGTTGCCCATTAGTTAGAACGAGGGAGATACAGTAGGCGTGACTGCGTCGGTTAATACAGTCTATGATTACTACCTCATATTTCACCACTCGTTGCAGTGAACTATAAATATACTGTGTCCAACCACAAGTTTAATCCTAAGTTTTAGTCACTTCCTCAAACTAGTAAGAGCACAGGCAAGAGATGTATCATAAACAAGACACAGCTCAAAATAGCAAAGAGAGTGAAGAAACAGGGAAGTGCGTCGCTGCCTCTGATTCCGCCTCTCTGTGAAAGCGTTCTTGTCGTTGTGTGTATTTACCTGAATCACAGTCTCCCCAGGCCGCATATCTGTGAACAGGTTCACATTATACGACACGTTGCCGAAGGTTGGCGCATTGTCGTTGGCATCCAGCACAGTTATTGTCACCGCAACGGGTACGCTCTGCTGGACGCCGTCTGAAGCCAGGATCTGCGCAGGGAAAGAGAAAGCAAATAAGAAAGTTTGTTGTATTTTTACAGCCTTGAGAAGCCCCGTGCACACACAGAAACATATGTAAATCCGGCCTCCAGCTGCTTTGATCGTGATTCTGCGAGGCTTATTTGTACAATGCTTGCTGTTAAGTTCCTAAAGACACAATTGAGAGTTCACAAACGGTGGTGTTGGTAAAATATCTTTTTCTATTGCAAACAAAAAAAGACTGTGAAATGGAATATTCCGTTTGCAATTCTAAAAATAAAGCACTTCTACTAGTGTTGAATAGACAGCTATAAAGTAAGGTGCAAATTTGAAAGAAAATGTGTTGACAAAATTGGAAGGGATTCTTTTAACCAGGGAAGTCCCTCTGAGATGATTTTGGTGGCAGGGGAAGCCGGAGAACACAGACATGAGGAGAACATGCAAACTACGCTCAGAAAGGCCGCGTTCTAAACCTGCATTGGAACCAAGAACCTTCTTGGTAACCACTCAGCCACTGTGCCCCTAGAAGTCAGTATTAGTTACACCTAGAAGTCAGTATTAGTTACCCCTAGAAGTCAGTATTAGTTACAGCTAGAAGTCAGTATTAGTTACAGCTAGAAGTCAGTATTAGTTACAGCTAGAAGTATTAGTTACAGCTAGAAGTCAGTATTAGTGACAGCTAGAAGTCAGTATTAGTTACCCCTAGAAGTCAGTATTAGTTACCCCTAGAAGTCAGTATTAGTTACAGCTAGAAGTCAGTATTAGTTACAGCTAGAAGTCAGTATTAGTTACAGCTAGAAGTCAGTATTAGTTACAGCTAGAAGTCGGTATTAGTGACAGCTAGAAGTCAGTATTAGTGACAGCTAGAAGTCAGTATTAGTTACAGCTAGAAGTCAGTATTAGTGACAGCTAGAAGTCAGTATTAGTGACAGCTAGAAGTCAGTATTAGTTACAGCTAGAAGTCAGTATTAGTGACAGCTAGAAGTCAGTATTAGTTACAGCTAGAAGTCAGTATTAGTTACAGCTAGAAGTCAGTATTAGTGACAGCTAGAAGTCAGTATTAGTTACCCCTAGAAGTCAGTATTAGTTACAGCTAGAAGTCAGTATTAGTTACAGCTAGAAGTCAGTATTAGTGACAGCTAGAAGTCAGTATTAGTTACCCCTAGAAGTTAGTATTAGTTACCCCTAGAAGTCAGTATTAGTTACAGCTAGAAGTCAGTATTAGTTACCAGAGGTGTGGACTCGAGTCATGTGACTTGGACTCGAGTCAGACTCGAGTCATGATTTTGATGACTTTAGACTCGACTTGACCAAATATAAAAAGACTTGCAACTCGACTTGGACTTTAACATCAATGACTCTGACTTTCACTTGGACTTGCGCCAATTGACTTGTAAAGACTTGCGTAACCCGGGCCATTTTTACCTTTCTCCGCATCTCTCTTTCTATCTATGCCAGGGGTTAAAGCAAAAAAAAAAGATTTGACTGAACATTTTTGCATGGAAATTTATCATATGTAAATCACAGTCATATGCAGGACCAAGTTATATTTTTAATTACAATATATTATTGTATAATAGATTGTATATTGAATACAGCTCAAATGAATTCTTCAAAGATATACAGTGTATTTTGATATGAAATATAAGTGGATCAAGCAACGAGTAAACTTTTTGACAGAATATTAGTGAGAGTAGCTTTACTTGAGGCGATATGGAGCGTCAACACTTTGGCTCTGTCCTCGTCAAAATATCGCAAAAGGACGATAAAATTTTGTCCACATTTGTTTGTGGACACGTCAATATTTAAGAAAAAGGTTTCCCTATCAAGTTTGAGTGCACAGTGCACTTCGATCAACTGCAAATGATTTAAATAAATCTACCAGCGGTAGTGATATTCTGAACGTTATTTTCTGCGATAAAGCCACAGACACGGTCCGCCATAGCAAGCCTAGTGTTAGTTGTTGCTGATGCACCAGGTAAAGATGAAGTGTGGGAAAGTGCACAAACAGCTGCCTTGTGCGCAGTTTTGAGCTGGTGGCGAATGAAAACTTTTTTCTCATTACTCCCATACAGGGCTGGACTGGGACAAAAAAACGGCCCGGGCATTTTTTCCTTCTTACCGGCTCAGGCATGTTTTTGTCACGTTTTTTACAGTTTGTTTATACCAGGGATCGGCAACTCAAAAGGTTCAAAGAGCCATATTTGACAAAAAATACTAAAAACATCTGTCTGGAGCCGCAAAAAAATAACAGCCTTGTATAAAGCTTATATGAAGGTTACACAATGTAGCTACATTAGCTACATTAGCCTATTATCTAAATGACCAAGTAAAGGCTACAAATACATGATTAGCATTCATGATTGTCAAATGTGTGTTTTCACTGCAGCATGTCCTGGAGAGAATGACGCACCACGTGATGACTCTGCTTTAACTTTGACTTCCATTTTTTTGCCTTCATGCAACTGTAGAAATACAGTAAATAAATCTGCTTTTTGGCTCAAAGGTCACACACCTGCACTGTCCGCTCATATCGATCACGTCACAGGCTGAAGTTTGCTGTAGCTGAATGTCCTTAATGGCCTTTTCTTTCACAGTCTTTGCGGAGGTTTTTGAAGTCTGAAAAAGGTGCTCCGGATTTTGTATGAAAGAATCCTTCACGTAATCCCTGTGAACGGTATTTAGTGCTTCATTGTTCCTCGTGTTGCAACAAAACTTCCTATTACATCGCAAACATGAAGCAGTCCTTCCTCATTGACTGAAAGCAAATGTTCAGTCTTGTTCTTAGTCCAGTCTTATTATCGACTCGTTCTCTTTTTATCTTTGGGATCCGTGCACACACGCCGGCTTGTTTACAGCAGCGGCCGCCTGGCACGGGGCCGCGTCACAGGATATGACTCACTACGTTGACAGAAATGTTGAAATTGAATATTACTTATACACATTTTTACAGCATTGAAATACGTTAGGAATGTTTTTCCTCCTACAGAAACCACATTCAAACTAGGAATAAAATATAGCCCTCCCACTCCATTTTCAGACATTTTTGAAAAGGCTCCAGGAGCCACTGGAGGAGCACTAAAGGTTGCCGACCCCTGGTTTATACAGTATGTGGAAGCATACTGTAGAGATTCAGGATGTCTACAGTTTCAACAAAAAAATAAAGTGCAATAGTCTACATTACAAGAGAGTAATAAACATGTCTCAGAGTGAGGGAGGTGGACGCAGACAACACTGTTGTTTGTTACAGGGATGAGAATTGGTCAAAAAAGTCTGAAATGCATAATGTCAGCCATTGGCTGGCTCTAAATCTGTTTAATTTTTTCACAACATTTTACTTTTGGGCTCAAACATGAACTTTTAATGCAATGGGAAATTTAGGCACCCGAGCTTTAATTTAGTCGCACTTCGAGAGGAGAGGGGAGACGCGGACTGTTTCCTGCAGCGGTGTATTTATTGGGTGCACAAATTACGCAAAGACACGCATGGTCCTGTGCACGTTTATGGTCTTGGGTGCATGGTCACGTTGCGGCTACGCGCTCACCGTGTTGTGTTGTGAGCGGCTCGCGGTGAGCGGTTCCCGCGTCCAGCTCAGAGCCGCTGGATGCCGGAACACTGCGGCCGCTGAGGTGGTAGAATCCCGTTCCAGTACATACAGCAGGTGCCCCGCGGACACGCGCGCTCCCCTCAAACAGTTCTCAACGGATTTACACTTTTCACAAACATCTTTTTTGTATGAGGCAAACAGACCGGCCCAAATATGGGCATCGGCCCTTCGGGCATTGCCCGGTACGCCCGATGGCCAGTCCAGCCCTGCTCCCATATATGCAATTTTTTATGGCAAAGTACGCAAAAGCACCGGCCACTTTCATCTTTTCGCACCATGACTCATTGATTGGCTCTTTTACATCACGCTGAGTTTTGCAAGAAGATCGCAAACAAGACAATATCAAAAGCTCACCAAGACATGTTTGTCCCCATTCCCAGTCGCAGCAAAGTCCGTTTTGTACATTCCGTTAAGTAAAATAGCATTGCGTTTGGTAAACGTTAATTACCTTTCCTCTATTACGCGCCCAGCTTACCAGTCCGCGGATCTGCTGCTGTTATCGCTCCGTTCGAGATTCAATTTTCCTCCTCTTCTCCTTTTCAAAAGCTCCGTGCAGTTTCCAGAAACTTTCACCTCCGTGTTACCAATGCTAACTTCATCGCGTCTTCATTTGCGCGTGAGCTCAGCTACGTCCCATTACCTTGATTCATTTGCGGAGCGCTCGTGTGGCCACGGCACGTTCAAGGCCCACTCGTCATTATATTACTTATTATTTCTATATACATATAAATACAATTATATTCAAATTATTATTATACATCGATATATATATATATAACAGATTCACACGTATATGTATTACTATATATTATTTTTATAATCAATCATTTCATTGTGTGTATTATTATCATTATATATATATATATATATATTTTTTTTTTCCAGACCAATTTCATTTGACGGAAATCCGTCACCTAGACGGAACTCTTTAATCCCTGATCTATGCCGTCTCTGAAGAAACAAAGCCTCGCGGTAGTTGTAGCGCTCGCGCGAGAGTTCGAACGTGAGTTCCCCGCAGTTCGCGCAGCAACACTTCCCTAAACAAGCGGACTGCATTCACCGGTGGGTGTGTTGTCGTAGGGGAGCTGGAAATGAGCGAGCTGCAGGTATTTATCGCGACCTAACGTCATATTTTGTTCTACAAACCGTAATTGATATGCTTTCACTACAGGCGCCTCATACAATTGAATCGACGCAGTTGTCACACTGTGTGCCGTGTTTTAAAGAGGAACTGGTGAGTCAAACTAGCGCTAGCCTGCGCTGCTCTGTTGGCTCTTTCTTATATTTTTCTGTGTGGGTGCCGAGGCCTATTATTATGAGTATGTTTTTGCTGTGCTCCTCCTGCTAAAGTTTGCATACATTAGATAGTTGTTTTGATTATGTGCACTAAGCTAGATTAATATTTGCACTATTGTTTATGGTGCATTGATATGAGAATCAGTGCTTTGACTGATTGAATTAATACTACCCCTACCCCTATCCTACAGTAGGACATTTGGAACAATAACCACTACGGACATTACACTGATTATATAGATACAGGTCCTAGCCCAATACTGAGATTAATTGATTATAATATAAGCATACTATTCATATATGCTGCACTTGCTACTTCCCATTAAAAACCCCAAAGATAAAAAGTATGTTGACACGGACTGCTCTGATTTTATGTGTGGTCTGTGCATGTGTAACTGAGCCTGCATCTGGCACAACATCCAATTAGATCACATAGATAGTTTTGATTTATCAGCAGCCAACGACATGGAACAAACTGTTAGTCCATGGGTCAGAGACCAACGAGAATGCACCAGCAAAATGATTCCTAACATTATTGAGACCAACAAGAAACAAATCGCGGTCAAAAAGACTCGAGAGGACTCGAAAGTCAAACCGTAGGACTTGGGACTGACTTGAGATTTGTTGGCCTTTGACTTGGACTCGACTCGGGACTTGCCTGTCTTGACTCGTGACTTGACTCGGGACTTGAGGGCAATGAATTGAGACTGACTTGTGACTTGCTAAACAATGACTTTGTCCCACCTCTGTTAGTTACCCCTAGAAGTTAGTATTAGTTACCCCTAGAAGTTAGTATTAGTTACCCCTAGAAGTCAGTATTAGTTACAGCTAGAAGTCAGTATTAGTTACAGCTAGAAGTCAGTATTAGTTACAGCTATAAGTTAGTATTAGTTACAGCTAGAAGTTAGTATTAGTTACTCCTAGAAGTCAGTATCTGAGAAGCTAAGGAGTGCAAGGCTTGGTTAGTACTGTGATGGGGTCCGCTGGGAAAATTCTGGGGGGCCGCGTCTCTAAAAGCTAACTGTTGTTTTGTCATTTGGTAAGACATTGCACCCACGTTGTCTAGTATCAGTCAGATGTGTGTGTGATCAGAAAAACTATTGGCACAATCTGGATGCCTCACTTCGGTTAGACTGCCCCAGGGCTGCTGTCGTAGTTTTCCACTACCACTGAGAACGACTACATAAAAACCAATGCATTTTGATCATTATTATAAAAACAATACAATATAAAAACAGTACTACTGTCTGGAAAAGTAATAAATGTAATCCATCCCACACACATTAACATAAAAAATATGCAGGATTCTAAAAAGTATTTGCAGATTTCTTGATTTTGTCTTGAAAGCGGAGATTTTGTAAGAAAATACATGTACTATTTGCATGAAAAGGGGACTCTACAGAACACAACAGACTCACAAACCTTCGATGCAAATGATGTATTTTTCCCCATTGACTTGAGCTTTTCAGAAACAACCGAAATCCCAGTGCTGTCTGCTGATGCAGCCTTTCCACAAAGCCCATCTTGATAACACGTTTGTTCAAATCAGAAATAACCCGCCCGCGTGGAAAAGTGCTTATCACCAGCAGATTCTATCTTGATACAAATCTTGTCACACATCTACCAGGAAGCTGACAGATTCCCTTAAATGAAAACCACATTATATCCGCTCTCTCTGCTTCTCTATCTTAATTTCTCCTCAGGCTTTCATCATGATTACTACCAACCTCTGCCTTTCAATCGATACGCTATATGCTTTTTCCTACTCAAAAAGAAGAACGCTGTTTCACGTGAGGCACCCTCTATATTTGCAATTTACGATAACAAGGAAAGCTTTCGTTGGAACTGCATCTTATCCTCGGTCCCATTACGGTGAAGCTGAGGAGAGCGGAGAGGCAGCAATCACTGAAGGAAAATACACATAATATTGAGGACATATTTGGTAGAAAAGAAACACGAGTTGTTAGAATCAATGTTGCAGCTGAGACCACACAAAAGGTGTAACCTGGATATGTTATTGAAGCTTTTGAGCCATTGTCAAAATTATGAACACAGAGCTCTTGAACTCCAACTATAGACAAGGCAAGTTTATCTGTGTAGCACAGTTCATACACAAGGCAACTCAAAGTGCTTACTATCATACAAGGTAATCATAATAATCACAGTTTATTAAACAGAGTGAAGACACAATGCTTCAGTTGTACACACAGCTAAATGTAACTGTTTTCAACCTGGAAGCCTGTCTCACTTTTATAGAAAGACTGTTCCAGATTTTAGCAAATAATCTGAATCACTGTCTTCCCTCGAGCTGCAGCAGTATGAATATACTGTATCTTTTATGTAGCTATAGGCAAAGTGAGTGAAATATTCAAAGAACACAAATGCTTTACCTAAATAATTCACTGATCGATCACTCACCAAACATACACACTTTTTCGCTACTTGCACAAATCCCATAATGCTTTTGGGCTTGGGGGTCCGTCCTAGAAGCTGTATAGTTGACGATCTATGTAAAAACCTGGAGTAGGAGTTTCAAGAAACCCTCAAGGATCACATAACACAGAATCACCTGCCTCAGTGTTGTCGATGCACAAACACAATTGTAATGGTCGCCACCTGCTGGTTGTTTGAAAAACTGTTTCAATTAAATTAACAAGACGAGAGGAATAAAAGAGATTTTCCCCCTTGTTTGACTTTTCAAAATCAACAAATAAGGAATAGGTCATTTTCGGCTTTAATTCTTAGTTGAATTTAGACTTAAAGTGTTTAGAATTAGAGTGTTAATGAAAGGTTTATGGAGGGTTTATTGAATATTTGTGGGAGCTGATATTAGGATCATAAACCATAGTTTGGTACGATACAATTCTTATTTTACAGGGACATTGTATAATAAACATTAGCCAAAAGGAGAGATGCATTGTACCAGGCTGTAACAGGAGTGCTAACGATGCTCTCATTGCTATAGGGACTATATATTCTAATATATAATGAGCTAATCCGTACATAGATTTGTATCCAGTTATATCCTACTCCTTTTGAGCGTCGTGTTCCGAGTCCACTCTTTGTCAATATTTGTATAATTTTCCATTGAGTTGAATGTATTGCATGTGTTTTAACAGATTCTAAAATACATAAATGATAGATAATAATAATAATGCACAGCTGTAGTCCCTGAGCAGGTTGTTGTAAAACAGTAGAAGAAGAGTAGATATATACAGGACCATACTTTAACAGCCAGATATTGACAGTTTTATATTGTGTGCATTAGATCGATGGCACATGACTCTCCAGCATCAAAATGAGTAAAATAAATGAATCCACATATTGATTCGAAGGTGAAGCCACTACTATTCCCTCCACCCTTTTTCTACCAAGGAACAAAAAGTAGTTCCCCCGCAGTGTGCAGAGATATGCGCGCATCGGTGTAGGAGTACCGTGAACGTGTAGGAGTCCTGCGTCTCTCTGTCGAGCGCCCGGGCCAGGATCAGGTGACGTGTGATGCCAGCTGTCGTCACGGCGAAAACACTCGAGTAACTGTCCAATGAGAAGTGCAGCTGAGGATCCTTTGTCTGGAGGGGAAAGGGACAAGGTTGTTAGCGTGTTGTTGCCAAAGAATCCTCACAACTGTTTATGTCTCACTCACAAGGATGGAAGTATTTGAAAATTACAAAAAGGTGAAACTCAAAAGCTATTAAAGTAAAGTAACTCAAACTATGGATCCCATGAATGATGTGTGAACCCTTTACTGTCATTTTATGCATGCCATACATATATATTTTTTACTTTTGTCATTGCTTGTCTGCACCATATATTAAAGAAAATTCCTATTGGTGACTTACTGTTACTTACAAAAGGTAACAAAAATAATTCTGATTCTGAGGGGACATATGTCTGTGTTTGTTATCAATCAATCAATCAATCAATGTTTATTTCTATAGCACAGTTCATACAGAATGCAACCCAAAGTGCTTCACATCGGCAACATTTAAAAGCAATTTAAAAACAATTTAAAAACAGACTGTAAAAACAAATACAAAAGACAGTTTAAGAAAATGAATAAATATATACATAAAAAATAAATTTATGATACGATTTCTTGATGATCAGTCGTAGGCACGGCTGAAAAGAACCGTTTTCAGCCTGGACTTGAACATAAAGAAGGAGCCTGTCTCACACCTTCGGGAAGACTGTTCCAGATTCTAGGTGCATAGGTCTGGAACGCTGCCTCCCCATGTCTAGTCCCAACTCTGGGCACCAACAGGAGGCCAGTCCCCGCGCTCCTCAGAGTTCGAGCGGGCTCGTACAGTACCAGCATGTTGCATATGTATTTTGGTGCGAGACCACGGAGAGACTTATATACAAGGAGAGCTGATTTAAAATCTATTCTCTGGGCTACAGGAAGCCAGTGCCGAGACCTGAGGACTGGACTAATGTGGTCGTACTTCCTGGTTCCTGTCAGGACTCGAGCTGCAGCATTTTGAATATACTGTAGCTGCTTTACAGCTCCTTTGGACAGACCAGAGAGAAGGCCGTTGCAGTAGTCTAACCTACTAGAAACAAAAGCATGAATGACAATCTCTAAGTCTGCCTTAGACATTATGCCCCTAATTCTAGCAATGTTCTTTAGATGGTAGAAAGCCGCTGAAGTTACAGATTTAATGTGACTATTGAAATTGAGGTCCGAGTCCATGATTACTCCTAGATTTGTAACCTGATTTTTGTAATTTGGAGACAGAGAAAAGGATTGGAGAAGGCCGCACACACTTTCTCTGAGTTTCTGTGGGCCAAACACAATAACTTCAGTTTTGTTTGAATTTAACTGAAGAAAGTCAATCTGTTTGATGCCGTGACAGAGTGACTCAATTGGCCCAAGTTCACCCGCAGCCAGTGAGACATAAATCTGCGTATCATCTGCATAATTGTGGTAGGATACATTTTGGCCTCGAATCAATTGACCTAGTGGCAACATATAAATATTAAAAAGAAGGGGGCCCAGAATTGAACCTTGGGGCACTCCACTTGTTAAGGCCACCTGGTCTGAAACACAGTCCCCAATCTCAACAAAGTACTGTCTGTCCTCTAAGTAGGACTGGCACCAACTTAAGGCAGTGCCAGTGATGCCAACCCATCCCTCAAGTCTCTGCAGGAGGATCTCGTGATCAACAGTGTCAAAGCTGCACTGAGATCCAACAGGACCAACACTGTGGCTTTGCCTAAGTCACTGTTGACGCGGATGTCGTTGGAAACTTATCAGGGCAGTCTCTGTGCTGTGGTGGGGCCTGAAACCTGATTGAAACAGGTCAAAAACATTATTCAGCAGCAGGAAATTGTTTAGCTGCAGGTAAACGGCCTTTTCTAACACCTTCCCTAAGAAAGGCAAATTTGAAATGGGTCTGTAATTGCTGAGCACTGCAGGATCAAGACTGCTCTTCTATAAGAGAGGCCTGATCACTGCAGTTTTCAGAGGACCAGGGAAGGTTCCTGACTGAAGAGATGCGTTCACTATTGCAGTGAGTGAAGGCAACAAACTGTTAAGAACAAGTTTTCAAAATCTAGTGGGCAACACGTCAAGGCAGCAAGTGCACGATTTCAATTTTAAAACAATTTCTTTGACCAATTTTTCAGTGACAGGTGAAAAAAAGGACAGCTCAGAAACTGCAGTTGTTTGTGTAGAAATTTGTGATGTGGGATTTATCGCGCTTTTGATGGATTGAACCTTTTCATTGAAAAATACAGCAAACTCATTGCACTTAAATGTGGAAATAAACTCAAGAGGCAACTGTGATGGGGTGTGTGTTAATCTGTTCACGGTTGAAAAAAGGGCATGGGAGTTATTTCTAGAGTTTTCAATGGTCTGGGTGAAATACCGCTCTCTTGTGGTACTTAAAATACTGTTGTACTCATGCTGCTTTAATTTAAACATTTCGTAATGGACATGGAGTTTAAACTAATAATAATTCTACTTTCAGTTTCAATTCAATTGTTTATATCAACACAATGAAGGCTGGACATATCACAGTCACAGTCACACACAGTCTCTATTGGTTTAAAAAGTGAACTCTGTTGTACTTTGTTAAGTTCCAGATGCATAACTGAGTCAGCACAGTTCAGTGGCAGGACTGTCGTTACACTGCCAGACGGACAGGGGTCAGTGTTTGCACCACAGTACTCACCCGGTGCTGGTAAGGAAGAGGAGGGGGGTGGTGGGGGCCGAGAAGCCTCGGATGTAAACAGTCAGTGCTCCCCGAGGGGGGCGTGACTGTTTACATCCGAGGCTTCTCGGCCCCCACCACCCCCCTCCTCTTCCTTACCAGCACCGGGTGAGTACTGTGGTGCAAACACTGACCCCTGTCCGTCTGGCAGTGTAACGACAGTCCTGCCACTGAACTGTGCTGACTCAGTTATGCATCTGGAACTTAACAAAGTACAACAGAGTTCACTTTTTAAACCAATAGAGACTGTGTGTGTTCCTCGCACCAGCTCAGAAATGTGTTTTAACTTGAATAAACACAAATTTAAAAGAAGGACAGCAGTTAGACGGTCCAACTCTGGAAATCTAATTCCAGTTCTTTGTAATCAATCAACTAAACCCACTGACACTGATATTAATTTTAACCTTGCTCTACTTAATGTCAGATCACTATGCAACAAATCATTTTTAATTAATAATTTTATCTGTTCGTATGATCTTGATTTTATGTTTATGACTGAAACATGGCTTGACCATAATACAGGAGATGCAGTTTTAATAGAAGCCTCACCACCAAATTTCAAATTTGAATATGAAACACGAGAAAATAAAAGGGGGGGGGGCATAGCAGCAGTTTTTAAAGATCGTATTGTCTCCCATAGGGTGTCTCTTGGGAAATTTTCATCATTTGAGTATGTTTCTTTTAAAATAGAACAAAAGAAATCTTCTTCCATTCTTATTATTGTTGTGTACAAGCCGCCACAGTCATGCCATAGTTTCACTGATCATTTCACTGAGTTGCTTTCAGTTGTGTGCACAGATTTTGATGGTTTAGTCATTATAGGCGATTTTAATATTCATGTGGATAATGTTAATGACAGATACGCAAAAGAGCTGAGTTCCATACTTGAATCCTTTGGCCTCACTCAGCATGTGAGTGGCCCCACCCATAGCAGAGGACACACCTTGGACCTGCTTATCACGAAAGGGGTGAATATTTCAAAAGTTAATGTAGTTGATGTTGCTCTGTCGGATCATTTCTGTGTATTTTTTAACATGTGTTTTGCTACCAGACCACCCGCTAAATATGAAATTGTTAGAAGTAGACACTTAAATGAAAACACTGGTGAACTATTTATGGGAATGATCCATTTTGAGAACACATCATGTTCTACTGTAGATGAACTGCTTAACTCTGTCACCTCTAGTGTGTTGAATGTTCTGGACGCCATTGCCCCTGTGAAGGTAAAAATGGTCACAAATAAGCAAAAAGCCCCATGGATAAAAGCAGGCCCGGTCAGGGCACAGAAGCAAGAGTGCCGGAGAGCAGAGAGAAAGTGGAGAAAGTCCAACCTCCAGGGTGATTATAGACTCTTAAAAGAGAAGTTGTGTGAGTTTAACAGAGTACTACGTAGAACAAGAGAATTATACTTTTCTGAAACTATTGAAGGCTGCAGCAACAATCTGCGTGTTCTATTTTCAACAATCAATAGATTAACGAACCCCCCTGTTGAGTTGCCATTAGAACACTACTCCAAATCCAGGTGTAATGAGTTTGCACAGTTCTTCAGAGACAAGGTTCAGGGTATCAGAAATGCCATCACCTCTACAACACAAGTAACAATGCAACATCCAGTGAGGCTTTGTGAGCTAGCTCAATTTGCACCTGTCAATGATGAAACTGTTAAAAAGATAATCACAGGTCTTAGTTCCTCTACCTGCAGTCTGGATGTACTACCTCCTAGATTTCTGAAGTCTGTTATGTGTAGTCTATTACCCTCATTGACACAAATAGTAAACATGTCTTTTTTATCTGGAACATTTCCAATGGCCCTGAAAAAGGCAGTCATTAGGCCCCTCCTAAAAAAGAGCAGTTTGGATGCTGCGGTACTTGAAAATTACCGTCCCATCTCAAATCTGCCTTTCATGGGAAAAATTCTTGAAAAAGTTGCCTACCAACAACTTACTGAATTTTTAATATCTAATGACTCATTTGACATGTTTCAGTCTGGCTTTAGACCACACCACAGTACTGAGACCGCTCTAGTCAAGGTAACAAATGATATTCGGCTTAACACTGATGCAGGAAAAGTCTCTGTTTTAGTCATGTTAGATCTGAGTGCCGCTTTCGACACCGTTGACCATGAGATTCTCATGCAGAGACTGGAGGACTGGGTTGGTGTTGCTGGTACCGCCCTAAGCTGGTTTAGGTCCTATCTAGAAGAAAGGAAGTACTGTGTGGAGATTGGAAACTATGTCTCAGATAATATGGCCCTGACCTGCGGAGTGCCACAGGGGTCGATTCTGGGACCTCTCCTGTTCAATATTTACATGCTGCCATTAGGTCAGTTAATTCAAAGTATGAAAGTGTCCTACCACAATTACGCTGATGACACTCAGATCTATGTCTCACTGACTGCAGGAGAGCATGGGCCGGTGGACTCACTCCTTCGCTGTATCCAGCGGATCAGTGAGTGGATGCAATGCAATTTTCTCCAGCTAAATGCGGACAAAACCGAAATGATTGTCTTTGGTCCCGAGAAACAAAGAGAGACCGTCATTTGTCACCTTCAGTCTCTCTCCCTAAGGCCCTTAAATAAGGTCAGAAATCTGGGGAGTAATAATGGACTCTGACTTAAACTTCAATAGCCACATTGGATCGGTAACATCAGCAGCTTTTTATCATCTGAAAAATATTGCCAAAATTAAAAATATTGTGTCCAGGGCAGACTTGGAGATTCTTATCCATTCTTTTGTTTCCAGTAGGCTGGATTACTGCAATGGCCTGCTCACAGGTATCTCCAAACATGCAGTAAGACAGTTGCAGTATATTCAAAATGCTGCAGCCCGAGTCCTGACTAGAACCAGGAAGTACGACCACATTAGTCCGGTCCTCAGGTCTCTGCACTGGCTTCCCGTGGCCCAGAGGATAGACTTTAAAGCAGCTCTCCTGGTGTACAAGTCTCTCCATGGCCTTGCACCAAAGTACATCCATGATATGCTAGTCTCATATGAACCAGCCCGGACTCTGAGGAGCGCAGGGACGGGACTCCTGTTAGTGCCCAGAGTCAGGACTAGACAGGGGGAGGCTGCTTTTCAGATTTATGCAGCTGGAGTCTGGAACGGTCTTCCTGAGGATGTGAGACTGGCTGCCTCTCTGTCAATGTTCAAATCCATGTTAAAGACTTTTCTTTTTTCCCGTGCATACAACTAGAGAATTTTATCTTTTTAACACACCTTGTTATTTATTGTTGTAACTTTTTGTGTTTTTAACTATTTTATTGTTTTTAATTACTTGTGTGATTTTTATGTTTTTAAATGACTTATGTGATATTAATGCTTTTTAATTACATATGTGTTTTTAATTGTATTTTAATGGTGATGATTTGTGCATTGTGTGGTGTGGACTGTGAGGCGCTTTGTGTTGCCCTGTGCAGGAAAAGCGCCCTATAAATAAAGATTGATTGATTGATTGATCTCCCTGTGTGTGTAAGGAGTCATACAGCTGAACCACAGAAGTAAATGGACTTTCAAATGGTTTTAGTTTTACCTACAGTTTCAGATTCAGAATGTTCTATTGCTATTGTGAGTAACAGGAAGTCACAAACTGGGAAATTGCTTTGGCTCTCGGTGCAAACAGGTAATAAAAGTAAAAATAGAATAAGGCATGCATAAAAAATAAATACAGGATCTACATAATATTTCTTAAAATTACTACTATATACAAGTGCACACAATAGATATTTCGCAGTGCAGTAAAGTGACAGTGGCAAGATGGCCGAATAGACAAACAGGCTTTTTGATTGATGATAAACTCAGGAATTGTATCTAAAATTCTCGTTCACACTGAGCACACTAAGCACACATGTAAAAAACAAAAACAAAAAATAACTGGCAATTGACCGTCCTCTTTGCAGTGAGAAAACGCCTTAAGACTCAAAAAAGCAGTCTGGCACTCACTTGATTAGAATAAAAAGCCATTATTCAAACTGGCTCCAGTGTGAATAACACCGGTGTCGGCCATAGGGGCTTCGTCGGGGGTGAGTAAGAACAAAGACTGAGGCCTTCCGTTTTAAGTCTCTGCCTTCATCTGTGCAGAACCAGAAGCTGCATATTTGTATGTTTGTGTTGAGCACTATAGGGACAGTCACAGACACGAAAGGATCAGGGAAAAAACAGGTTTGCATTCAACTCTGTAGTAAGGATATAATCTAAGACAGGGGCAGGCACGTGTTTTCTCCTGGGGGCCACATTGGGATATCAGTACATTGTGGAGGGTAAGACTTGTTTTCATGTTGTAATTTAGTATATGATAAACACAAATATTTATCCAAGAGAAGGAAAGGGAAACCTGAAGATATCCAATGTTATGTTTGTGTCTAAGAAAAATGTGTTCGCTGATCTTTTGCATCTTTTATTTACCTTTTATGACACAGACTATAGGATTTTTAGGACTTTATTAGATATGGATTGTATTTTTTAGTCACCTTTAGATTTCAATTCTTGCTTGGATTGAACCAAATCAAGACTAAAGCTGAAAAAGGTGAGGTATCATGAACAGCTCATTCCTCTAAATGGGGGGAGGCAGTATGGGATGGGAAAAGGTCCGGCGGCCACATATAACCTGTAATCGGACCGTAAGTGGCCCGCGACCCACGCTTTGCCCAAGTCTGATCTAAACCACTAAACCCTCAGTGATCCTGTATTTCAGCCTGTGCTTGGACCGCTTCAGAATAACAGCTCTTCATTCCTTCTTCTCCCAAAACGCTGACAAAAATACGACAGACTGTGATGTATTAAAAACGTAAGCAAGAGGCTGAACAGATGAGATGGAAGTCTGATAGACGCGGGGAGACGTATCGCACAAAACACATCACACCCCAGATTTATATATTTTTTTCCATATAAAATCTCTGAGCACTTCACAACAGCGGCGTCTGCAAATGTGTGTGCAAGCCCGGGTGATGAAGAGGCAATGCTCCAGCTAGTGTTTTGTGTGACCGGCCCCTCATTTCAGATAAGGCTGGCTCAGCACACTTGATAATATTGTCGATGTAGCCGGTGTGGATATTGAGTCATAAATATAGGGGAGCACGCGGTTAAGGACACTCTTGGTCATAGTGTATGCACCGCCATAAATACACTGGCGCAGACACAACATAAATGCAATTAGGAGTAATCATTATTTGGAGGAGCAAGGACCGTTTAAATTTAGACCAAAAACGCGCTCGGCATAAATAACAACCACACACCCGAAGTAGAAAAGCATAAAGAATAGGATTTACAAATTGCTATTTTGATAACTGTTACACTAAAACTATGCTATGTCAAAGCATGTCTGTATTGAAGCGAGCAGATGGAGACCCAATGCCTTTAGTGCACGTTCAAACCCACGCATGAAGACGGCAGATGGGTGGAAGAGAGCTCGAGACAAGACGTACCAGGGACTCATTTAAACTTGTTACAGCAACTCAATTCTGTTTTTACAATCAATCACTTTGATGTCAATAGTCATAGAAATAGTATAATCTATTATTTATATTTTCTATATGGGCTTGTTCACACTAAAGGGCACAAAAGTGTGACAAAAGGCCAAACATTTGACTTTAATAATCAGTGGATATTTTATGTTTTTCATGTTTCCAAATACCTCCTCTGTCCATTGCTAGAACAAAACTGTTTTATACATTAGACAAGTTTCCTAAAGCGGCCCTGTTTATTTTATGTAACGGACGTGATGATTTGACAGAATGAGCTTTGCGGAAGTTTGTTACGTACTGTATTTTCAGATCCACATTTGATTAAGAGATTCTGTTTTTTACACAACGTAGAAACAAAGAGCTACTTTTATATAGTCAACCAATTAAATGTAAAGCCAGACCAGATATTATATTTTTCAAGTTTAATTGTTAGAGAAAATGGACGGAAACCATCACGTCCGTAACACATTTACACATTTATCTTTTTCCGATTAAGTGATTTCCTTCTGTTGTGTTAACCATGTAAATCTTGTGGGATTTCAGCTGCCGCTTTTTCAGACTGAGTACATTTTTTTTTCTATATCACTGGTGTCACAGTAGAATGGTCAAATCAGAGGCGTTTAAAATTTCGGCAAAAATACATTTGTCAATCTTTCCTTTTGATTTTATCCGCACTATTTCTTCAATGTGTCTGTGTTTGAAATCTTTTTTTTCCAGTCTATGATAGTAATTTTAGTTTTTGAGTTATAACCTTTTAAAGCCCAGATACTTTAATTGACACTTTAGTTTAGATCTGTTTTATAGTAATTTTTTGACACAAGACGAGCAAAGTAGGAAAAAAATTAGGAAATAAATTGTTCTGAATGTATTATGGGGTAAAAGTGTGAACTAATGATCCACAATAAAGTAATAAACTGTATTTCTACGATCATTGGAAATATACGTCACACCTGCCATAGCATAATTGTGTGTTATATGTATGCTTGTATCATATGTAATTGTATTTGTCCACATTTGCACACATCTCATTGCTTGGTGTTTGCACATTAGCTTGAGAGAGCAGTCTGGCGGAGTCAAGGGAACTATTATTAAACTCAATTAAAGGTGTTAGGCTTTGTATTGATGTAACAGGAACAGCAAGTTTCACACATGGATCCATTAGCACAGTTCGTGTCGCGTCCGGCTGTTCTCACCAAAGCAAATAAATATACGTCTACATTTATCACACAACGACTCGGAGAAAGGTCCATCACACAACGCTGTCAGCCATACAACCAGAGAAAAGAACAAAGGTTGTAGATATTCTTTTTCAGCTGAAGGGCAGGTGCCAATAGGAAAACAGACATTTGTTTTAAAGTAATGCTGATTAGAAATGTCCAAATGTTTTCCCAGATCATTTGAAGGTGTATAGATTGCGGATGTGTTATGGCTAAGGGTACGATAGTGCTAGCATTAGCCTCTCCCCAGCTATCATGTTTTGTTTAGCACTTTGAGTTGTCTTGTGTATGATTTGTTCTATACAAATAAGCTTGCCTTGTTATGGTGGTACGCTAAATTCACCAGGGCTACCAAAGATTTTTTTTTTTTTCCCCCCCATAGACCTCAATGTTATCAACTAAGACTCATCCTCAAATGTCATAGAACCTACGGCGTTATCAAAGGTTGGTTTAGTGGTTACTGTATATAGTGTCCCTTGTCATCCTATCTATTTTCCCTTTTGAAATCCATTTGTTTTCTATAAATCCACACATTTGTGCAACAATTTGGATAGAATTGGCTCTAGAAATTACCTCTAAGCAAAGACTCATGACAGTTACCATAGTTACCCTGAAAGATGTTTCAGCTGCCCTCCACCACAAATTAAAATATGGGCTCTTTGGAAAGTTGTGATGTCACATTAACCCGACATGCTGCGAATGAAAATAAGCTTGTAGCAATGTCCGGTCCGAACAATCCATCTATTGTGCAATGTCCCTGTCAAATAAACAAATAAATAAATAACAAAATAAAAACAGTTTGCTTTCAACAATCCAAAACGACACACAGAATAACAAGTACAGCTTTGGTTTCAGCTTTGATGGGGACACAAATACATTTTTTAATTTATTTTTGAATATTCACATCCTGACTGGGACCCAAACTCCGGCCGCCAAACTGGAAATGCCCTAATCCTAACCACTGGACCACAAGCAAGTGCAATATAGAATGCAATGTCACTTACTCTACGCCTCATGAATAATTTTATGGCAGAATTCTTTGCATACTTTTCTCTTGTCACATTTTATCACGCACAGAGAAAACATATAACACGTTTCTTGAAACTGGCTACATGTGTCTACATTCTCGAACAATTTGGCCCGTCGCTCTGTTATCAATAGATATGAATTCCGGGCACAAGCGAGTAAGACGGCCAATCACGGAGCCGAGACGAGCGGGTTACGAGCTGCTGCTGCGGAGGCGAGGAGACTTATATTTGGTGCGGACATTTCAGTCCCCATGCAAACCTACGCCCTTGCTACAGAACACATACATTTGACATCCAACCGTCATTCTATTTGCTGTAAAAAGTGGGGACTCTAAATAAAAGCTCCCTAAGCCCCTTTTCCAACACTGGGCTGTTCCAGAAGGCGCTGAAGCGTGGCCTGTTTTTGTCAGGATAACGTGCTACATCTTAAATAAACTAAGCTCTGGGGAATGCATTAGTGATAACAATGGCGCTCCACTGTAAATTCTAGTATTATCACTAAAAGCCAATTTAAATGGTGCAATGGCTTTACTATCTGATCGTGAGGGAAATTAGACAGAGCACTTCACACACACACACACACACACTGCAAGCACGGCACAAACGAGAAGAGCCGAGACGCGAGAACAGAGAGAAGAGGCGTTTAATTTTTGATGAGGACCGCCGCCGCCATGTTGCTTTGTTTACAATATAGTTTAATTAAATGCATTATTAAATACATAAGTGCAACCTACATAAAGGATGAGAAAGTGTGCAATGTGCGCTGAACCCTCGCTAACCATGTCGGCGTGCGGCGTTCTTGGGAATTATCAAGAATTAATGGAAATTGCCTTGGCTTCAAATCAAGGAACAGATGTTTATGTATAATTTAGCTGATTGGAGTGATGGTGTGATGGAGAACCTCAATAGTGCGAGGGTTAATTTTAGATTCAAAAGGATAATTTAATGAAGTGGAATTGCAGGTGTAGACAAAGGTGCAGACGGAGCCAAAAAGAGCAAGTCTCATAACATGTGAATCTACAAGTTCTCTCAATGTAGCCGCTAATGCTAATGTACAATTACAGACGGACACTTACAATGTGTGTTTTCTTTCTTTTATATGAGACAATATGAAAACAAACACAAATCTAACTTTACTCAGAAGAAGAGATAAAACTTCCGGAGAAATGTGCAGTGCCTCAACTCAAGCTTTTGGCAGAAAAAGTAAAGAGTAAAAGAGAAACACACAACAGTTCCATGGATACCTACGGGAGACTTGTTGTTTGGCACCTACAGAAAAGAGAATTGTGGCGCGTCAGTCTGGAGATATTGGTTTAACAGAGCTGGGAAACTGTTTAGATCAAGAGGAGAGAGAGAATCTACAGGCCCAAAATTACGGTAGTTATCTGACGTACACCAATGCGATTACTGTGAACTTTCCTCAAGGAGATGGTCGTGGACTGGTCTGGTCTTGGTTCTAGACTCGTTCTGGACTGGATCTGGTTCTGAGCTTTATTTTTTGACCAGAAAAATGCCAGTGCTCGATACCGTAGCTACACAGGGTTAAGTTGCAGCAGTTAGACAACCTGTTCTACTGTATCCCAAGTTATATTCAGCAGTTCTAGCACATATCGAAGGTGACAATCTTATTTAAATGACTTAAAATTATTCAAACTGGTGGAAAACTAAAACTGTTTTTGGGGATTTTCTCAGAGTTTCATTGGTGTGGGAGTCAGAAGGCTCTGGGAGAACAAGTACTTTCAGATTTCTGGAAGTCCTACTGTTGAATTTTATCATTTGTGCAGTATTACCTTTTGGGTTTTCCTCCACTTTGAATCATGACCTACAGCCGTAGGTTGGTAGGTAGGTAGATTAGTTTTGCACATTCAGATTTAACTTTAGAAATGGGAATTCCCTCATTGCACATAAACAGACATTATTGATCACATTCATATTATTCTTTTAATTTTTTCTGGTCTACATTTTCCCCTTCTACATAGATTTGTTGACTGCATCTCCCAGTACATTACCCACAGGCCTGACACAATGATCAACGCTACATTCACACCTGAGCTTGAATACCATTGATGCCACATATATATTTATTCATGAATTTTACCAGCTGCATTTAAAACACCGCCCCCTCACCTCCTCCACGTCGTTATCCAGGGCCACCACGGACAGCGGCGTGGCCAGGCTCGCGTCGGAGGCTACGGTCGTCCCCACCGGAGACGCTTCGCTGACGTAGCCATGGTAACTCCTCTCCAGGAAGTAGGGAGCTTGGTTGTTTTCATCAAGGATTTCGATTTGAAGGTTGGCGAAGGCTGGCAGGGGGTGGCCGTTGTCCTGCTCTGCCTTGAGGCGAAAGAGAAAAGAAAATGTGTTGATTCTCCTGAGATGAATCATAGAGCGAACCGCCGCCGCCGCCACTAATCCTGCGTTTGTGTGGCTGGCGTCTACAATCAATGCATCGACGGTTCAATGCGGGTTCCACAACAAAGCCACTCAATAGAACGCCGTGGTGAGACGCATCAGGACTGATCCGTCTGGTTAATACACATTGAAATAGTAATGTCTATCAACAGAGATAGAAAGTGTTGTCAGGCTGCTCAAAGAACCAGGAGCCAATCATTCATGTACACTGCAAAAAGAGATTAAATATTATAATAATCGCTTACATCATGTGGTTTTTTTTTAATCACATATTTAGTACATTCTGCCATTTAGTCTTTTATCAAGAACTGTTGCTTTATTTTCTCATTCTAAGGGAGACTTTTCTTGTATATTTTTAAGGCAAGATCGTTTTGCTTTGTCCTTTTGGAAAATCTTGTTTTAAGGCAGCCAAAATGTGGTCAAATTAAGATATATTTTGCAAAATTTGAGCAATTTTTGACTTATTTTTGTAATAATTTTTTGCAGTGTATAAACATTGATACACATGGGTTACAGGTCTATTTTGTCGACAATATATGAAAAAGTACATACCCCATATTTAAACTTCTAAATCTAAAACTTTAAAATTCATGCTAATTCAAAGGGGTTCTTGTACCTAAACCCAATATGCATATACATACATTCATGTACATACACATTACATATACACCAAATTATACATACATTTTGCCACATTTGAGCAATACCCGACTTTTTTTTCATCACTTTTTGCAGTGTACTGACTGAGTAGAGAGAAATGTATTGAAGCTTGCCATTTTAAACAAGTGTCCGTCTGATTGCCTGTGTGCCCGTGTGTGTGTGCGTTTCATTTGTGCCTCCTCTCCTTCTTTATCCGTGGCTTATTCCTGCCTAACACTGTTATCTTCATCTCACGCTTGTTGCTTCTGTCTCCCATTCTGTTCCATTGTGTTCCCCTAATGTCGCTCCTCTGTCCCTTTTCACACAGGGTTTTACAGAGCTGTGCGGCCTCATGTCTCAAAGGGATTAGCATAACGGCAGCGGCTTCTCACTGTAGACTCCACAACAAAGAGAAGGACAACATTTGGAATAAGAAATGGGTAAATAATAAACTGTATGTGTGATGCAAATGTGTGTATATATATGTATGTATATGTATTTTGGATTTAGGTACGAGAACCCCTTTGAATTAGCATCTAATAGACTTTTAGATTACAAGTTTGAAGGTGAGGATGAGGTGTCTGCTTTTTCATAAATTGTCGAGAAATCAGACCTCTGACCCTTGGTTTATTTTCAACTTCTTCCAGATAGAAGAAGAAGACAAAGCTTTTTATATGATGTGTACCAATGTGCATACACTGCAAAAAGTGATGAAAAATAAGGCAAACTGAGCACATTTTGACAGCCTTAAAACAAGATTTGCCAATCGGAACAGCAAAATGATCTTGTGTTAAAGAGATACAAGAAATGTCTCCCTTAGAATGAGGAAAAATAAGCAACATTACTTGAAACTAGACTAATCCTAACATTGCTTGCCTTCATAAAGACCCAAGAGGGGTTGAAACACGTCTGAATGTCCCTACAATGATAAAGGATTTTTATCAGAATGCCGCTGACCTTTTCCACTTTGTTTTCGCCTTAAACATGTTATAGTTGAAAACTACTTACTGTACATGATAGTACAGGGTCCCACGGTCAGAAATACACATTCTTTTGAAGATGAAACTCAATTGAAGAGGCTGATCTCACCTCTAACCCGGGAGGAGATAGACTCACTCGCAGACAGCATGGCGGGTTGCATTCCGGTCCATGCTTACAACCTGCGCTGACCTTACACCATTGCCCCCCGCTGGCTCTCACCTTTATAACAAGATCAAATTTGTGGAACAGCTCCCTGTCGATGGGCCTCAGCAGCAGCAGCTCAGCCGTGGTGCGATTCAGGCTGAAGTATTGCGCGTACGACTCGGGTTTTCCTGGGAAAGAAAAAAGTCAAATGACACAACCGTTGGAGGTTACATCAGTAATTTGATTCCAGTATCGAGAGCGTGATGAAAGACAAGCGTCGAAAATGCTCCCAGTTTGCCTATCTCGTCTCTCCGCAGGTGGCTCTTGGACACACTGGAACGTGTACGCGTCGAGGCACAGTGCTCTTTTGAAAGTTAGCGGTGGTTCTGATGAGGAATCAAGCAGTGGTACGAGCCAATGTGGACAATCACGCCTCTCCAGCCCACTTTTGGGAAACCGTCCTCTGTCTGCGATGACATTACAGTAAACTGGTTTGATTGGCTCCCGCTGAGATGGGCTCTTTCGGGAAGTTAGCCGGCAAACAACTTCTTTAAAGCCTCTTGAGAAATATTCAGAGCCAGTTAAAGCCAAATCTTGTTAAAAAGCAAGAAAGCTCGACATAAAGTGAATATTGAATCAGGTTTCAGGAAAAAAAGGTAGAGGGAGCTGGTGACTTGTGTCTCAATACGTTAGCATCAGATCACTTTCAAGCAGCATTGACAACTCATTTAGACGGATTGCTGAAGTTGAAGAATTATGTAAAAAAGGTTCCCGCAATATGACCGAAAATGAGGCCTGAGTTTCATCGGACAAGAATTATTCATCTGACAAGATATGATATGGAATGAATTACTATTTATTCCGTATTATATCAGCACCGTATCATTGGCCACCTGCAGTTTCCAACCTGGAGACCATGTCGTATGTAAAGCTCAAAACCTCTGAAATTCAATCCCATTAACCCTAATTGTATAAACTGACATTTGTTTTTGATATTGTCACAAAATGTAGATGGTCATTTGTGATTCAGCCAACTTCAGCACTGTCATAGCTAATCATAACGATCAGAACCGCCTGAATCCGGTCAAAACAGTTTTACAATCTGACCCATTATTGACCCATGGAAAAAACCAGGTGAACTAAAGATACTTAAAAGTTTGGACACCTCTGGTTTATGTAATAGGCACTAAAGAAGCTTATCACATGCAATTCAATTCAATTTATTCTTGTATAGCCCTAAATCACAACAAAACCTTGTATACTACCTTTTTATTATTATTATGTTTAAGATAGAGATTTTATACTTGTTATTTGATGTTAGACATTTTGTTTCATTTTGATAATCAAAATTCTTGTGCTGTGTGCTCCTCATTCCGTCAGTTCTATATCTTGTGATGCAACACTGAGATTTCCCCACTGTGGGACGAATAAAGGATCTTTCAATCTATGCTATTCATCTCAGAGGACAGAGAATCAAACAGTTCAAGCACAAGAAATGCTATGATAAAAATACACTCAGAACCATTGGTCATAAATGAGCCATAAATGTCCATTGCATGAATCTAGCATTTTCTTCAGCACAGAATATTATGACTTTGATAAACATGGGTCTTCAGGTCTACTTAGACTCAAAAACTCAAGCGCATGTTCCAGTGATTCATCCATTGTTCTTGTTTCTCAAGTCAGTCGTGAGGATCGGCCCCTCACCACACACACCATATCCATAAATGTCTGAAGGATCGACTGTGGGACCTGCTTCTACAGCCTGAAGTACTTCTGACCCCCATAACGAAGGCAGCACTACTGAACGACCTGACTTAAGCAGTGGACATTTGTCTTGGTAAGAATCACTCAAGTGCTTTTGGTTGAGGGTAATTGATAAAAGGGTCATCAATGGTTGATCTTTGTAATAAGTGGCAAGAGCAAGATGGAACTAAAGTTTACAAATGTGTTTTATTTCTCATGAAACCAGTATCCTGTGGGTACTAGCGGTGGTCATGATGTTGCCAAAAAGCGTCTCATGGATCAGTGATATTGTACCTACACTAGAAGATTGGTTCAATGTCATTCACACAATTTGTAAAACGGAAAAGCTCAATATTCAATGAGACTCGAACTGGACACATTTGATAAACAACTTGGAAACCGTTTGTTGCTCCACACAGATCTGATTTCAACTAAATATCTGATGTAGCCACAGTATTTCATTGCATTATGTTTGGTTTTGTCTTTCGTTTGTCGTTCTTGTATTGCACTTTAAGACTATGCTTAAATGACATTACTATAAGACAGTTTTCTTTAGCAAAAAAGGACTTTGTAGTGTATAAGTTGGATAATTGTGCAATCTGGCAAAAACGGGCAACTCCTAGTAGCAGGGCACATCGGGTCGTATCTCCGGATCTGAGTACAACTAGTTGCCGAAAAGGAGAACACGGGCAACTGACTGAATCTGGAGACCAACTGTTTATCTCCAGTTGTGAGAGCGCTCACATCGACCGATTTCGGCAACTGATCATTTCCATCATCTCCTCTCAGTTGCCAAAAGCCGCCTTGCAACTAGCTGTCTACAGTTACTCTGTCGATGTACGTTAGGCCTAAAGGAAAAAAACCTGTCTTACCGAGGAGGATGGAGTAGAGGATTCCGGGTCTGTCCGATGGCGGCTGGATGTTCTCGTCCTGGTCCACGGCTTGAATGGGCGGCGTCACGTTCAGTGGATTCACCTTACTCTGGTGACACACAAAAAACAAGCGGGATTGATTTAGTCTTGGGCCGTATTTCTCCTTGTGTATGAAACAAGGAGATGAGGGTGTTTCATTACGGTATGCAAACAAGGAAGAGAAACTTGATCACCTTCCAAATAAAAGTCGGGGTGGGTCTGCCAGCAACATTTATAATAAAAGCACTTAGCTGTTCCCGCACCGGAGTCATTAATAATTTGATACTTTGAGCTGAGGGAGGATCAGGAAACAACCAAGTCTATAACAACAGTTGATGGTACATTTTGGACCCGAATCAGCGTCAGATTCTAAGCTGCATGGAGACAGTCTAAAGCTTTACAACATGAGGTTCCAGAGGTCGGTGTCCGAGTCTGAACTATAGATACAGCCCTGGACAAAACTGGTCGGATACAGTACTTCTGAAATCTATTACTTAGAACATACAATACATACAATCTAATTATGCAATGAAAAGGTAGGCAAAAAGGCGATTGTTAAGTTAATCATCAATGCAATTTTTAAGGGTCAAAGTAATTAATGATGAGTCAATAATTAGAGTGAGGTAAATGTTGTATTTGTCGCGATTGTCAAGGTTTTCCAATTTTGGCATCAGTGGGGGTTGGGGGGGGACCTTCTCTACCGGCTCCAACTGATGTCTGCTGTCGTTGTGTCCTTGGGCAAGACACTTAACCCCACTTTGCTTGCAGCCCCTAACTCCCACTGACATATCAAGGCTATAACAACAGAACATCCCTCCTCTGTGTGTTCTTTTTAGCACTTGAATGAGCATTGATGTCTTTTCCATTGTATCAACTGCATGTGTTTGCTCTGAGCTCAAATAAAACAATCTGAACTGAACTGAACAGACACTGGATAAACTTTGAAGCTCGGTCAACTTGATAAATGCACGACATGTCCATTCATATCTCTGTCCTATCCCTTCTCTGTCATACATCAATGAATGACTGATTGTTTGCATAAAAAGTCCTGCATCTATGTAGCCTATTTATGAAAGCCTGCAGCAAATAAACTGGTCAACTGAGTCTGTCTCTGGCCAATTGATTCATCACAAAGCCAATGCCACACAGGGCAATTCAGCAAATCAACAGACATTATACAGCACAATACAATACTATTCCACTATTGATGGTTCAAGACGAAACACACACACATAACATGGGTCTGACCAAACGTCTCTCTTTCATAATTCTGTTCTGAGGTCATCCCTGTGTTTCCTACACATATATTGTCAATACTTCTGTCTTTAAACACTTTATTTCAAAGTAAAATAGGTTCGAACATGTTTTTGTTTCATCCTCTAGTTCTTTCCCCAAATATAGTGGCAAGTAGTGTTTATTTCAAAGACCAAGGTCACACAAAGCACTATTTCGGGGAACTAGTAAATCCCATTCTCTGCATACACAGTGACGGCAGAATAAACTGGGGATGCTACAATAAGTATTTTTTCATTTCTGCCTTCTTTTGAGTTTAATATAGCACTTAAATGAGCATTGATGTATTTTTCATTCACTCACTCATCACATATAGACCTATTGTACATGTTTTTAGTCGTAGGGGAAAACAGAGCATGGAGAACATGGGGCGGACACCAGGAGAACATGCAAACTCCACACAGAAAGGCCCAGTCTGGAGGTGGAATCAAACCAGGAGCTTCTTGCTGTGACATACATGACACGCACTAACCCCTGTGCCACCGTAATGACTTCTAGTGCCCAGCTCTTGTTAATTTCAATCACTCAATGAAATAAAATAAATTAAAAATATAAAATACAGGGTGTGGTATGTCCTACAGTTGGCCACAGGTGGATTCATACGGGAAAATGCATCTATGAAACACATTACACTGCACAAACAAATGCTACTGTGCAGGTTTCCGTTTTAATAGACATAATGGGACACAAGACATTAAACAATTTGATAGGCTGTTTTACGAAGCGCGCGCTCGGACCTCCGCTGTGCATGTGTAAGTGAATGTGTGCCATAAAACTGCAGGTTGTAATGTTGACTTATAATGGTCCAATATGCTGAGGTCCGGGCGTAGCAGGACCACCCAATGGGACAAAATATGACTTGTCTATGGGCTAAAATCCACCATCACATGTGGCCATAAAAACCCAACCAAGCGAGACCTCCCCGAGTCCCAGCCGTCACGCATACACCTGCCATGATACAATGGTTTAGGGGCGCACCTGACAAGCAGCACTTAAAACCCCCGCTGGCCACCGCACACGCTATATCTCCTGTCTTTCTGTCAGAAAGCGGCGAGGGGAGGGGAGGGGGGGGGGGCCGCAGCCGGGGAAGTTATGGCGGTTAATGAAGAGGAGTAAAACAGGTCCAAATATATGGACGGAGATGAATCTGCCAGTGGTTATGGGTAAACAAAAAACCAGAGATGCAGATGCAGCAAAGAGCATTGGGATGAAGCGAATACGACGGCTAACCAACGAAGTATATGGCCGAGGTTAGGGTCAGGGCTCATTGGTGTTTAAGAATAACAAGTGGTAAAAAGGAGAGTAAAATACAAAACACTAAAGTTAGATGAATGTTGAACTTCTTTGCTTGCTACTGCTTTGGTTCTTTTGTTGTAAAATGATCTTGTTAAAGTTAACACACAGAGGCACGAAGCAGTCCCTGCGGCGGCTGAAAGAAAACCAAAAGCCGAACAGTAACAAAAAAGGCAACATTATTTGTGATCCTTTTCATGAAACGATGATACTTATGATAAAACATTTTTCTAACAGTTGTTCAATGATGCAGGCCGGACAGTAATTGTACGGAAGTAATAGTTCTACAAATATGGACACAAAAATATGCTTAAACAATAATTGTCAATAATAATAACTAAAGTCAAGTTTGACAAAGCGTGTTAAATATAGCAGAGGTTTACATATGTACACCCATCCATTCATCTTCTTCCCCTTAATCCATTTCTGGGTCGTGGGGGCGGCAGTCTGAGCTACACCCAGTACACATGCACCAGCCCCTCACTGACCCTCCTGCAGGTGGTGGGTCGAGATGTGGTGAAGATAATCATTTAGTTCTTGTGTTTTAGGTCAGTTACTTTTACCAACATTACATTGGAATGATCTTGCACTTGTATTGAAGCTGTTTTAGTCGATCGATTTTGGTGTCAAATGTTTCCTGCACTTTTTTTCTAATTTGTGTCATTCCTGTTACTTTTAACCCTGTTCTATTTATTTGCTTGTCTGGTGCACACTGGGGACTTTTGCAGATATATTCCAATGTGGTTTTACTGCAAATGAATCTATTGTCTCAACACCATAATACTAAGAGAGATATGACTGAATTATGTATAATGTTTTCTACAGAGTCCAGTGTCAAAAGTACTTCGGCTTGAGCATATTTTCTGTGTAAAACTGCCTGGATGAAAACAGCCCTTTTGTGGATGCTCTTATTCTGCTTTATTGAAAGAGAACATGAACGTAGCACTATTAGCATCTATTAGCCCTACAGCTTCATGTTCACAGGTCAGAAATATAGACTGTAGAAGTATGTAGAAGTCATAATGTGTATTTATGCTGCAAGGTTTGAGATATGTTTTATTTTCATAATCCACAGTGTTGGATTGGTTCTGAAAATAAATTTAAAAAGATTGTAATTTGAACTTTACCTTTTCCCCGTTTCATTCAGGGTTCACAAAAAGTCAATTCACACATTAATTCAACACATGCTCAGGTCGTAATTTAAATCTACTTTGTCTCCACTGGACATTTTCGCACATTTTCATTGAAATGGAAGCAGCGCACTAAGATCAGAGTAATCAGAATCCCTCCCGTGGTCACGATCCCACTGCCACACACCTGCACCTGAGCTCTTCAAGCACCAGCTCAGCGGTACATCACACCTGCACCACCCTCATGACTGCATTCAAACACCGCCTCACCGTCTCTGCGTTAGGCCACTGGAAAAATCACTCCCACCACCACCACCACCAGGGTCGTGACCAGGGGTGTCCAGTTTTAACCTGAAGACCTGAGGAAATGGGTGGACTCTGCCGTGCTCCTGCTGACGTTGGAACTGTAGCCTGCAGCCACACCTGCCCTTTGACGGCCGGTTTGTCGCTCCTGGTCTAGACCCTTGGGGGATCGTACTCTCAAAATGTCTCTTTTATTTCTGTCCTGCAATATTTGTCATGATGTGGACTTTTTGATTGTTTTTACCTGCTTTTGTTTTGCTTTATATTCGTTCTCTTGGGGCTTGAGTTTGCTTCCTGTCTGTCCAGTTGATTATTTTGCCCCAATGTGATTCATCCATGTCTCCCTGTGTTATTCATTTAATGTGTTTATGTTTGTTACTCCCCCTTGGACTGCCACCTTAACGTGGTGGGGGAGTTTGAGCACTCGGATGATCCTGGGAGCTATGCTGTCTGGGGCTTCATGCCCCTGGTAGGGTCTCCCATGGCAGACAGGTCTCAAGTGACGAGTCAGACGAAGCGCAGTCCGAAGCCAACCATGGACAGCACAACAATGAGAACCGTGACGTCGCCCGGCATGGCGCAGCCGGGGCCCCACCCTGGAGCCAGGCCTGGGGTCGGGGCTCGCAAGCGAGCGCCTGGTGGCCGGGCCTTAGCCCACGGGGCCCGGCCGGGCTCAGCCCGAAGGGATGACGTGGGCAGTCCCTCCTGTGGGCTCACCACCTGCAGAGGGGTCCGTGGTGGCGAGGTGCAGAGAGGACTGGGCAGCAGTCGAAGGCGGAGACCTCGACGACCCAGTCCACACACCCAACATCTGGCTCTTGGGACGTGGAACGTCACCTCACTGGGGGGGAAGGAGCCCGAGCTTGTGGGGGAGGTTGAGCGATACCGACTAGAGATAGTCGGCCTCACCTCCACACACAGCTTGGGCTCTGGAACCCAACTCCTTGAGAGGGGTTGGACGCTCCACTTTTCTGGTGTTTTCCGCGGGGAGAGGCGGCGAGCTGGGGTGGCCATACTCATTGCCCCCCATCTCAGCCGCCACATGTTGGAGTTCTCCCCGGTGAATGAGAGGGTCGCGTCCCTCCGCCTGCGGGTGGGGGACAAGTCTCTCACTGTTGTGACAGCCTACGGGCCTAACGGTAGTGCAGAGTACCCGGCCTTCTTGGAGTCCTTGGGAGGGGTACTGGACAGTGCACCGCCCGGGGACTCCGTTATTCTCCTGGGGGACTTCAACGCCCATGTGGGAAATGCCAGTGACACTTGGAGAGGGGTGATCGGGAAGAACGGCCCCCCTGATCTGAACTCGAGCGGTGTTCAGTTGTTGGACTTCTGTGCCAGTCACGGCCTGTCCATCACGAACACCATGTTCGAGCACAAGGGTGTCCATCAGTGCACGTGGCACCAGGACACCCTAGGCCGGAGGTCGATGATCGACTTTGTAGTTGTATCATCTGACCTTCGACCGCGTGTTTCGGACACTCGGGTGAAGAGAGGGGCGGAGCTGTCAACCGATCATCACCTGGTCGTGAGTTGGATCCGCTGGCAGGGCAGGAGGCCGGTCAGACCTGGCAGGCCCAAGCGTGTAGTGAGGGTTTGCTGGGAACGTCTTGCTGAGCCCCCTGTCAGACGGACTTTCAACTCACACCTCCGGGAGAGCTTCTCCCAGGTCCCGGCAGAGGAGGGGGACATTGAGTCCGAGTGGACCATGTTCTCTTCCTCTATCGCCAATTCAGCGGCTCGTAGCTGTGGTCGCAAGGTCTCTGGTGCTGGTCCCGGCGGCAATCCCCGAACCCGGTGGTGGACACCGGCAGTAAGGGATGCCGTCAGGCTGAAGAAGGAGTCCTATCGAGCAATGATGGTTCGTGGGACTCCTGAGGCAGCTGTCCAGTACCGGCAGGCCAAACGTGCCGCGGCCCGGGCTGTTGCAGAGGCAAAAACCCGGGACTGGGAGGAGTTCGGAGAGTCCATGGAGCATGACTATCTGTCGGCCTCGAAGAGGTTCTGGCAAACCGTCCGGCGCTGAACTCGACTGGGGGATATTGTCGGGCGGTGGAAGGAATACTTCGAGGTTCTCCTCAATCCCCCCGTCACGTCCTCCGTCCAGGAGGCAGAGGCTGAGGATGCTGAGGCGGATACTTCCATCTCCCTGGCCGAGGTCACCAAGGTGGTTTGCAGCCTCCATGGTGGCAAGGCGCCGGGAGTGGATGAGATCCGTCCTGACTATCTAAAGTCTCTGGATGTTGTAGGACTGTCTTGGCTGACACGTCTCTGCAACATCGTGTGGCGATCGGCGGCAGTGCCAATGGAGTGGCAGACCGGGGTGGTGGTCCCTCTCTACAAGAAGGGGGACCGGAGGGTGTGTTCCAATTATCGTGGGATCACACTCCTCAGCCTCCCCGGTAAGGTCTACTCCAAGGTACTGGAGAGGAGGCTACGTCCGATGGTCGAATCTCGGATTCAGGAGGAGCAGTGTGGTTTTTGTCCCGGTCGCGGAACACTGGACCAGCTCTATACTCTCCATCGGATACTCGAGGGTTCATGGGAGTTCGCCCAACCTGTCCACATGTGCTTTGTGGATTTGGAGAAGGCGTTCGACCGTGTTCCCCGGGGTGTCCTTTGGGGGGTCCTCCGGGAGTACGGGGTCCGGGGTCCTCTGCTGAGGGCTGTTCGGTCCCTGTATGACCGGAGCCAGAGCTGTGTCCGCATTGCCGGCAGTAAGTCAAACCTGTTCCCGGTGCATGTTGGCCTCCGCCAAGGCTGCCCTTTGTCACCGGTTCTGTTCACTGTATTTATGGACAGAATCTCTAGGCGCAGCCAGGGGCCGGAGGGGGTCCGGTTCGGGAACCACAGGATTTCATCTCTACTTTTGCGGATGATGTCGTCCTGCTGGCTCCAACGAACCAGGACCTGCAACATGCACTGGGACGGTTTGCAGCCGAGTGTGAAGCGGCTGGGATGAGAATCAGCACCTCCAAATCCGAGGCCATGGTGCTCGACCGGAAAAAGGTGCCTTGCCCTCTTCAGGTGGGTGGAGAGGTCCTTCCTCAAGTGGAGGAGTTCAAGTATCTCGGGGTCTTGTTCACGAGTGAGGGGAGGATGGAGCGTGAGACAGGCGGATCGGTGCAGCGTGCGCAGTGATGCGGTCGCTGTATTGGACCGTTGTGGTAAAGAGGGAGCTGAGCCGAAAGGCAAAGCTCTCAATTTACCGGTCAATCTTCGTTCCCTCCCTCACCTATGGTCATGAGCTGTGGGTAATGACCGAAAGAACGAGATCGCGGATACAAGCGGTCGAAATGAGCTTCCTCCGCAGAGTGGCTGGGCGCTCCCTTAGAGATAGGGCGAGGAGCTCAGTCACACGGGAGGAGCTCGGAGTAGAGCCGCTGCTTCTCCACGTCGAGAGGAACCAGTTGAGGTGGCTCGGGCATCTGTTCAGGATGCCTCCTGGACGCCTTCCTGGGGAGGTGTACCGGGCACGTCCCACCGGGAGGAGGCCCCGGGGAAGACCCAGGACACGCTGGAGAGACTATGTCTCTCAGCTGGCCTGGGAACGCCTTGGGGTCCCCCCGGACGAGCTGGAGGAGGTGTGTGTGGATAGGGAAGTCTGGGCGTCTCTGCTTAGACTGCTACCCCCGTGACCCGGCAACGGATAAAGCGGAAGAAAATGGATGGATGGATGGATGGATGTTTGTTACTCAGTTCCTGTGTTGCACATTCAGTTGAGCCTTGGTTTTGGTTCTTGTTTAATCAATTATTTTATTATTTGCAGTAGTTCATTTTGGGTCCTCCTTTCTTTTTTTGAAACGTGACAATATTCTGCCGGGTCTAATTGTCTAATCATGCATCTACAATATCCAAAAGTCTTTCTGAAAAGACTTTCTGTTTGCAGCAAGGTGTGCACACAATTGAATATGGAAATCTCAGTTGGTTTTACATTTGGTTTGACAGAAAAATCTCCATTCTGTGACACAACACGACTGTTCCATCGGCTGAACCCTTCTCACAGCAGGAGGCATGTTTTTCAGCTTATCCTAAAACGCTGAGAGAAATATTTAGTTTTACATTATGAATGACCGTGGCGACTGCCCTCATTTCTCATCATTCTGACACTCACGATAGTTTATCTTCTATATGCGCCATCTTTCTTCAAATAGCTCACTGCGTACTCCTCATACGCATAAATAGGTAGAGTTTGTGTTGTGGGATTGTGTTTTAGTTGGAGGGCAGGTGCCGATTCAACTCTAGGGGAAAGAAGTCTGAATCTTTTCCCAGATTATTATTTGTTAGTGATTAGATTCAAAAACCTGCTATATTATTCGGTCTGAAAGTCCAACATCATGAATATGCTTTTTTTTAAATTGTCACCACTTTTAGACTGAAATGTACAAGTTGTAATGTTATGTTTTTACCGAGAAACTAAATGATACCGACAGGCCTTTAACATGGTAACGACCTTATCAGATCCTCTGTCTCCAACTGCTTATCTCCTGTTGCTCAAAGCTAATTTACGCATTGTTGGTGTGACCAGAAGACGCACTGAAACGTATTTGATATAATTGAATCGTTGTCCTTTCGCTATAAGAGAACGTAATCACAGAGACTCAGGGTCAGAGCTGCTGCAGTAGCAACAAAGGAAACATTTCATTCTTCCTGACCTCACCAAGGCGTCTGAAATGGATCATTACTGAACTCTGAGTTATGTTTATGTACTTATTTCTCCAACAGCATTATGATAACATAATTAGAACATAGTTGATCTGTATTGTTAACAAGGATTATAACTTTAAATCGGAGAATCTAGCTATAAACAATCAGTCTCCACCACAATGTGAAACTACAGACTCATTGGAAAGTTGTGATGAACCCAATCTATGCATGAGCTGTTTAGAGCAACATTACCAAGTGCTGAACAAAACAAGATCAAGAACAAGAAGCATAAAAACCACAGTACATTAAAAAGAAAGATACAAAATATAAAATGTTCTGTTGATTCTGTAGTTTCAGATCAATACGGATCATTCCAATGTAGATTAATGTAACTATGATTGAATACGAGTGTCATGGATTAGCAGAGAGAAGCTCAACCCGACAAACTTTTAATAAACCGTGGGCATGCCGACGCAGCAGGGAATGAGCAACAGGTGACAGAGCGTCTCAGGTCCACTCCACGCCGCAGCAGCTGCAGTGGGAGTGAGGGGGAACCTTCTTTTTATACATGTATATAGCGAGAAAGCTAATGAGCAAACCAGCAGCAGTTGGCCGGGCAGGTGGCTGATCCCCGGGGCGGTCATGTGATCAATGGCGGGGCCTGGGGGTTGGCGCGGCGATCAGGTATACTGCACTTTCCAATCCCCTCCGTAAAAATAGCAGATGGTAATTTCCACAATGCACCGCCATCCACTTTGCCGCAAGGAAGTCACGGTTGCGCGCCTTTGCCTTTGAAAGTTTTGCAGGGATTTTATTTTATTTTTTCCCCGATGTAATCAATCGGCAAATGACTGAATGATTCGGGCAGGTCACGCATGAGCTGTTGACGCGGCGGTTCAATATTCGGCTTCTCTCGCTCGGCTTTGAATGTGTCGATTTGTGAGGGCAGCGGGTGTTTGCGATGGGAGCGAAGGGAACATAAGCCGAGATAAAAGTTGCTTTGAAGTTTCGGAGGCTGTCACTTTCCTGCACTTATGAAAAAAGGTGCACTGTGTAACTTTTTTGCCGCGGGGCGTAACCATGGAGACGTTTTTGCATTGCTCCAAAAATGCAGACAGGTGAGGAACACTCCACCAGATACAGCTTATGTAACCATGTGCATATGTTATAACAAAATGCTGACCCAGAATCGATTAGAATTTAATTTCAGATTTTCAAAGGATGTCCATGTATCTAGTTGAGTCTACACATTTTATCACAAAAATTTGCTACTTATATAATTATGTATATATTAGACACTTGAATTTCTCCTACGGGAATCAATAAAGTATCTATATCTGTATCTATTACTAATTTTCACATGCATGTATATGTGGCCTCTGCTTGGTCTTCAGATCAGCTTTTTCAGATGACCACCCTCACTCAGCCAATCAGCTCCCAGCCCCAAGAGTCAAAGAGTGACTCACAGGACTCTCCCTTACAAGTATGTTTACTGCCTTTAATATTAATAAGTTTAGTATTTTCACTATTTATTGTCTGCATCAAATATATTTACAACAGTCATGGTGTGTGCGTGTGTGTGTGTGTGAGTTTGTTTTGTGTGAGTATTGTTTATTGTTGCCTTTGTCTTTATTGTTTACTTTATTGTATTGCATTGTATCTGTCACCTCTGTTACCTTTTTGAGGACCCCCTCGAAAACGAGATGTTTCATCTCTAGGGGCTTATCCTCCAAATAAATAAAAAAAATAAGTATATAAAATATAACAAGTTTTAAGATGAGGGCAGCATTTTATGGTTCAAACATTTCAATAATGATAATCAATAATGCATTGTTTTTTGTATATTTTGGACAGTCAAAGATGCTCCACATGTCATTATTCATTCCCTCCATACACACAGCGGTGATAAACCACTACTGTCTTGCTTTTAGTAAAAGCATCTATTATTTATGAAGCAAAGAAAGACAGGCATGCCAGCTTTAATCTCTGCTTTAACTTATACATTGTTAGTGTTGTTTTATTTTTATTTTTAGAAATGGCATAGAATACTGACTTTGTAATCGAGTTGTTCGACAAAGCAATCTCATGTTGTAGAAGAGGCTCTTGTCCTCCCGAGAGCCACATTGGAATATCAACCAGCTGCCGGGGGCTGGACCTATTTTCCAATGGTTTTCTCAGCCTTAATTTTTTACTCATAGTATATTAGTATTCAGCACTTTGAGTTGCCATGTGTATGAATTGTTCTACACAAATAAACTTGCCCGGCCTATTAAATAAAGCATGTCATGGCAGAGCGAGGAGAGCGACTGCGACTCCAGAGCATCCAAGCGGCACAGAGGGACCACTCTGATGGAAGCTCAAATTTGTCCGCAGTCAAGCCCTTGTCCGTTACAGAACAGTTCCTGGTTTGGGGCTGAGATAAGAATTTTGTTGGGTAAAATACTTTAATGGTGAGCTGATTCAAATGCTGATAAAAAAAAAAAGAAATTAACACATTTATATTTTAGGAGGGTGGTTGTAATAAGCTGTGGGCTGACTCCTAAATATTCCAATAATTTGCCCATCTCTCCTGACTGCCCTGTGATCTGCCTTTCCGTAAATTCATCAATGCGTCTTCACTAGCGTCTTGTCCTCCATCTGCAGCCGTTACAGCAGGCATGTGAGTGGCCCCAGGGGTATAGAGTACTGTGTGCACTGGACCAGGCAGATCTGTGTTCGATGGCGCTGAGGTGCACTCTTAATCCATCAGGGCGCCTGCAGAGAGGCAGAGGCTACGGCAGGACCAGGCCCAATCAGCCACAGCTAATGGGTCACATCACGGTGCGGGGGGTAAGCGTGTATTTAGATAAGGAGATTTGAGCCGCTGTGATGTAACAGATGAGCTTGTGTTCAAGAGACGGTCACTGCCATTTCAAGACAAAAAAGCAAGAAATAAAAATAGACATTATTCAAGACGTTTTTTTGCAGAAAGAAATATATGTTTGCACTTTTTAGTTTCTCTACAACAATGATCCGAGGAGATTGTGTGAGATCTAGATGAAAATGTGTTTTTAAAGTCTTAATCAGACGAATGTGAAAAGGCTGCCAGATCACACAACGTGAGAATGTAATCTTTTTGTAAATAGTGTATTTCACAGACCTAGGTCACACAAAGTTCTTTACAATGTTTTGGAGAACTGATATTTTCACTCCACACAAAGTGAAGTAATTGAAGCCTCCGACCATCACTCTCTCATTTATTGTACGTTTATTGTAGGATTTAGTGGAAGGGGAAACTAATGCAGACACCGGGAGAACCTGCTAACTCCACATACATTCCACCCCCATCTGGAGGTGGAATCACTAACGGCTGCGCCACCCGATATAGCAGACTACAACATTAATGGACACATGATATTGTTTTTTGTTTTGAAACAGCAACACAATAATTACCCAAGATTTAGAAAGACCCTTGTGGGATTATCACAATCAACTCATTATTGCTTATTGGGCAAATCTTTTATGACTATATAAATGATCTGTATCTATATATTAGCAGCTAGTAATCGATTTGAAAAACATTGCCAGAATCAAAAGTATAGTGTCTAGGGCAGACTTGGAGATCATTATCCACGCATTTGTCTTCAGTAGGTCAGACTACTGTAACTGACAGACTAGAACCAGAAAGAACCATCACATTAGTCCAGTCCTCAGGTCTCTGCTCTGGCTTCTTGTGGCTCAGAGAACAGCAGCTCTGTTTGTTACAAGTCTCTCATGGCCTTACACTAAAGTACCTCCATGACATGTTAGTGCCATTTGAACCAACTCGAACTCAGAGTAGCACAGGGACTGGCCTCCTGCTTGTGCCCAGAGTCAGGACTAAACATGTGGAGGCAGCATTTCAGATTCATGCAGCTAAAATCTAGAACAGCCTTCCTGAAAATGTGAGACAGGCTTTGACAATGTTCAAATCCAAGTTAAAAATAGTTCTGTATATCTGTTCAAACAACTGAGGGATTGTATTTTCACTATTAATGCACCGTGATTATCTATGATTTAGTGCCTTGTTACGCACTTTGAGTTGTCTGGTGTATGAACAGTGCTATTCAAAAAACTTTCCCTACCTTTTTCTCCTTACTTGACCTGATAAATGCCAAATGTGACCTGCACATTTCTCCATTGTGAGATCAATAAAGTGTATCTCATCTTAAAAGCACATTGGCACCACCTGAACTCGTCTGAATAACTTATTTCTGACGATTCACGTTTTGAAAAAGTTTCCTCCAGCTAACACAACGCAAATATCCAGATGTTGTCATTAAACTTTCGATGTGAACGCTCGCAGGTGAGTGACACACTTAAGTGGCTCCTTTGCAAGAACAGATTGTAATGCGTTTGATGAATGACCTTCCCTGCAGAACATAAAAGAGCAGTTTCTCAAACATGACAAGTGATGATGTGGGTAATGAGATGTACACAATAACCACACACGGCCGCCGAGCACCTCTGCGAATGAACAGCGGCTGCCACACGAGCTCAAACAGTGCCCCGAGAACATATAGTCTAAGTAATGAAGCCATCATTATAAAGCTTTACATTGTGGGTATTCTGGTCGCGTCACCAGTAACAGAGCAGTAGGAATGAGGAGCACACGGCACAAGATAAAAGATCTCTATACTGATATAAAACAGTATAAAATCTTTAGCTTTAGCATAATAAAGAAGCAAGGACAAAATCTCAGACATTAGCATAATAATAAGTATAAAGTCTATAATATAGCATAATAAAGAAGCAAGACAAAAGTACTGTATAATCAAGAAGTGCAAGAAATATATAGTTGTATGTGTCAGAGGTGTGGACTCGAGTCATGTGACTTGGACTCGAGTCAGACTCGAGTCATGATTTTGATGACTTTAGACTCGACTTGACCAAATATAAAAAGACTTGCAACTCGACTTGGACTTTAACATCAATGACTCTGACTTTCACTTGGACTTGCGCCAATTGACTTGCAAAGACTTGCGTAATCGGGCCATTTTTACCTTTCTCCGCATCTCTCTTTCTATCTATGCCGTCTCTGAAGAAACAAAGCCTCGCAGTAGTTGTAGCGCTCGCGAGAGAGTTCGAACGTGAGTTCGAACGTGAGTTCCCCGCGGTTCGCGCAGCAACACTTCCCTAAACAAGCGCACTGCATTCACCGGTGGGTGTGTTGTCTAGGGGAGCTGGAAATAAGCGAGCTGCAGGTATTTATCGCGACCTAACGTCATATTTTGTTCTACAAACCGTAATTGATATGCTTTCACTACAGGCGCCTCATACAATTGAATCGACGCAGTTGTCACACTGTGTGCCGTGTTTTAAAGAGGAACTGGTGAGTCAAACTAGCGCTAGCCTGCGCTGCTCTGTTGGCTCTTTCTTATATTTTTCTGTGTGGGCGCCGAGGCATATTATTATGAGTATGTTTTTGCTGTGCTCCTCCTGCTAAAGTTTGCATACATTAGATAGTTGTTTTGATTATGTGCACTAAGCTAGATTAATATTTGCACTATTGTTTATGGTTCATTGATATGAGAATCAGTGCTTTGACTGATTGAATTAATTTATATGAGACATTTTATTATGTAATGATATATTGGTAATTATGAGATATTACTAATGCTGGTCCAGTTCATACAGGCCAGGTTCCTTCCCCTCCATTGGTCCCTTCAGTCCTTTGGAACAATAACCACTACGGACATTAAACTGATTATATAGATACAGGTCCTAGCCCAATACTCATATTCATATATGCTGCACTTGCTACTTCCCATTAAAAACCCCAAAGATAAAAAGTATGTTGACACGGACTGCTCTGATTTTATGTGTGGTCTGTGCATGTGTAACTGAGCCTGCATCTGGCACAACATCCAATTAGATCACGTAGATAGTTTTGATTTACCAGCAGCCAACGACATGGAACAAACTGTTAGTCCATGGGTCAGAGACCAACGAGAATGCACCAGCAAAATGATTCCTAACATTATTTTGTTTGCCTACAAAAGTACGTGGAGACCAACAAGAAACAAATCGCAGTCAAAAAGACTCGAGAGGACTCGAAAGTCAAACCGTAGGACTTGGGACTGACTTGAGATTTGTTGGCCTTTGACTTGGACTCGACTCGGGACTTGCCTGTCTTGACTCGTGACTTGACTCGGGACTTGAGGGCAATGAATTGAGACTGACTTGTGACTTGCTAAACAATGACTTTGTCCCACCTCTGGTATGTGTAAATCTGCACATGTTAGCAGCAGAATGGGACAAAGAGACTCGGTAAAGTGACACATGTGGTTCTGTTTTGCGCATTCTGATAAATAGGTGTCTTTAGTGGTATATTAGTGGAACAATAGGTGATACAATAGGTCTGACAGGTCTATTGTACATGTCTTTGGAGGTCGGGGAAACCTGCAGTATAGAGCTCTATCAGCCTTGACCTGGATCTTATTCTCTTGAAGGTAAAGTGTATATACAGTAGGTCCCATTCCGTTTTGTCGTCTTCATTCACGCTTCTCGGGAATCACGCAGCTGCGTGAAAAATAGTACATCTTATCGCCACAAGGTGGCAGGCTAAGTCCGCTTTAGCTCTGCCAGCGACTTAGACGCTCAGGTATAAGACTGCGTGCAAACCTGTCTAGCCCAGAGGTGCTATGTTGGCCGAATGGTTAGCATTAAATACAGGGACCTGGAGAACCCAGGTTCGATTCTTGTCTGAGGCACATCTTTTGGTTGCTTGTGGCAAAATTGTTTTTTCATTAAACAATTATTATATAACATCTTGTCTTTAATGTCTGAAAAAATCTAGGTGAAATTCACTAGTGTTATACGTTAAATATTGTGATATGTTTTGATAAACCGAACGTTACGTTACATCCTCCGCTCTGGCCCCGGGAGCAGCTGCTGTGACCCCCGCTCTGACAGCTCAGTGAACGCACTGCCGTCTGGGCTCCGAGCGCGGACCATAGACACGCGGACTCACGTCTCTCTCTCTCTGCCTCACGTCTGTCTCTCTCTGCTCGCGTCTCTCTCTCTCTGCTCGCGTCTCTCTCTCTCTGCTCACGTCTCTCTCTCTCTCTGCTCGCGTCTCTCTCTCTCTGCTCACGTCTCTCTCTCTGCTCATGTCTCTCTCTCTCTCTCTCTGCTCACGTCTCTCTCTCTCTGCTCACGTCTCTCTCTGCTCGCGTCTCTCTCTCTCTGCTCACGTCTCTCTCTGCTCTCTCTCTCTGCTCACGTCTCTCTCTGCTCACGTCTCTCTCTGCTCGCGTCTCTCTCTCTCTGCTCACGTCTCTCTCTCTCTCTCTCTCTCTCTTGCTCACGTCTCTCTCTGCTCACGTCTCTCTCTCTCACGTCTCTCTCTCTGCTCGTCTCTCTCTCTCTCTCTCTCTCTCTCTCTCTCTCTCTCTCTGCTCACTCTCTCTCTGCTCGCGTCTCTCTCTCTCTGCTCGCGTCTCTCTCTCTCTGCTCACGTCTCTCTCTCTCTCTCTCTCTGCTCGCGTCTCTCTCTCTCTCTCTCTCTCTCTGCTCGCGTCTCTCTCTCTCTGCTCACGTCTCTCTCTCTGCTCACCTTCTCTCTCTCTCTCTGCTCACGCCTCTCTCTCTCTGCTCCTTCTCTCTCTCTCACGTCTCTCTCCTGCTCCCTCTCTCTCTCTCTCTGCTCACGTCTCTCTCTGCTCACGTCTCTCTCTCTCTCTCTCTCTCTCTCTCTCTCTCTCTGCTCACTCTCTCTCTCTCTGCTCGCGTCTCTCTCTGTTCCTCTCTCTCTGCTCGCGTCTCTCTCTCTCTGCTCACGTCTCTCTCTCGCTCACGTCTCTCTCTCTCTCTCTCACTCTCTCTCTGTCCTCTCTCTCTGCTCGCGTCTCTCTCTCTCTCTCTCTCTCTCGTCTCTCTCTCTCTCTGCTCACGTCTCTCTCTGCTCCTCTCTCTCTCTCTCTCTCTCGCTCACGTCTCTCTCTGCTCACGTCTCTCTCTGCTCACGCTCACGTCTCTCTCTGCTCACGTCTCTCTCTCTGCTCACGTCTCTCTCTGCTCGCGTCTCTCTCTCTCTCTGCGCTCTCTCTCTCTCTCTCTCTCTCTCTCTCTCTCTCTCTCTCTCTCTCTCTCTCTCTCTCTCAGTCTCTCTCTGCTCGCGTCTCTCTCTCTCTGCTGCTCTCTCTCTCTGCTCGCGTCTCTCTCTCTGCTCACGTCTCTCTCTCTCTGCTCGCGTCTCTTTCTCTCTGCTCTCTCTCTCTGCTCGCGTCTCTCTCTCTCTGCTCACGTCTCTCTCTGCTCACCTCTGTCTCTCTCTCTCTGCTCACGTCTCTCTCTCTCTGCTCACGTCTCTCTCTGCTCGCGTCTCTCTCTCTCTGCTCACGTCTCTCTCTCTGCTCACCTCTCTCTCTCTCTCTCTCTCTCTCTGCTCACGTCTCTCTCTGCTCACGTCTCTCTCTCTCTGCTCGCGTCTCTCTCTCTCTGCTCACGTCTCTCTCTGCTCGCGTCTCTCTCTGCTCACCTCTCTCTCTCTCTCTCTGCTAGCGTCTCTCTCTGCTCACGTCTCTCTCTGCTCTCGTCTCTCTCTCTCTGCTCACGTCTCTCTCTCTCTGCTCACGTCTCTCTCTCTCTGCTCACGTCTCTCTCTCTCTGCTCACCTCTCTCTCTCTCTCTCTGCTCACCTCTCTCTCTCTCTCTCTCTCCTCTCTCTCTCTCTCTCGTCTCTCTCTCTCTCACTCCTCGTCTCTCTCTCCTGCTCTCTCTCTCTCTCTCTCTCTCTCTCCGTCTCTCTCTCTGCTCGCGTCTCTCTCTCTCTCTCTCTCTCGTCTCTCTCTCTCTCGCTCACGTCTCTCTCTCTCCGCTCTCTCTCTCTCGTCTCTCTCTCTCTCCGTCTCTCTCTCTCTCGCTCACGTCTCTCTCTGCTCACGTCTCTCTCTCTCTGCTCACGTCTCTCTCTCTTCTCTCTCTCTCTGCTCACGTCTCTCTCTCTCTCTCGCTCTCGCACCTGTTCTTCTTAAAGATGTTGTTTGATGCGGAGCAGAGAGTCAGCAACTAGATTGGTTGTGAGATTATTAAAAGAAGCTAGTTCTCTCATCTTTACAGCATGGGAAGTTTGTGAATGTTATTGCATCGGTGATTAAATGCTATTTTATTTTAATAATGATAGTAAATCTGACATTTAAAGTCAGTGCCTCCCCAATCACAATCCTCACCGCACGTCACTGTCTGTCTGCTATATGCATCTGATCATTTGATGTTGCCTCAACCTACACTTGTTTTAGTTTAAATGTGTAGGCTAGCTGTTTTTCAGTCTTTGAAATGTTGATGTGGCCATTTTATGGCTATTAAAAGCATCTGCCTCTGTCTGTGCGCTTTAACTGCCGGCACTAGGACCACTACGTGGATTAGCGCCCTCTCAGCTGTCTTCGCGCCGAATGAATGACAGATAGCATGATAGTGATAAGATATGTAAACAATGGCAACGCCGGCTGCTGAAAAGGCAAAACCTAGGCCATTCCAGTCCTGCTGGACACAAGAGTTTGGTTTTGTGTTTGTGAAGGACCGTGCTGTGTGCACTTTATGCTGTGAAAATGTTGTGTGCAGAACTTCAAGTGTTAAGCGTCATTTTGAGACGAAGCACGAGAAGACCTTCAAAGACCAATCAGACAAAGTAGAGTCAATTAAATGTGCTGTGTCCAGATATGGAAAACAAGCTAGCTCCTCAGGTTTTTATGCTAAAAATCACGGACAGAAGCAAGCTATCGCATTGCGCATTGCATTGCAAAATATGGGAAGCGTTTACGGATGGTGAATTTATTAAGGAGGCTTTTCTCAGTTGCTCAGATGCTCTTTTTGAAAGCTTTCCAAATAAAGAAACCATCAAGTCACGTATAAAGGACATTCCCATGTCAGCTAGAAGTGTTCAGCGACGTATTGATGAAATGGCTGTGAATGTCAGAGCTCAGCAAACAGCTGGATTAAAAGAGGCAGCGGTATTTAGCATTGCACTTGATGAAAGCGTGGATGTGAATGACATCCCGCGTTTGGCAGTCATGGCAAGGTACTGTGATTCAATCATCAGAGAGAACTATGCTGCTTGAAGACAATGCCTGACACTACAAAAGGTGAAGACGTGGCCAAGGCATTAATTGAACATTTTGAAGAACGAGGGATTAATATCAGAAAAGTGTTTGCAGTGACCACAGACGCCGCCCCCGCTATGGTGGGGAGACACAAGGGGGCTGTCAAACTGATTGAAGAAAAAGTCGGCCACCCCATCATGAAATTCCACTGCATAATACACCAGGAAAATCTGTGCGCAAAAATGTATCTGTGGACTACTGTAGCTCTCCCTCCCCCACACGAATAAACAAAGCCCACCCCAGGCCCCTGCTGTTATAAGTCATTACCTAAATTTGCAAATCAATACATGCAAATGTTAGCAGCCAACCTATCCTTCTTTTCAAAACAGGGGCCAATTTCGCTTGGGTTTCTAGTGTTAAAACTAAGCAGACATTCATCAGCCAACTCCATTATATTTGTAAAACACGGAGAAAGAAAGTTTCCCACCCATCATACATTTGTATTAGCAATATCGTTTTACAAGTTTACTACAGTCTAGCAACTATTCATTTCAACCTTCGGCACAACACGCCAAAACACGCATGAAATTCAAGATTTGGACAACAATAAACATGTTCACACTCTGGCATCATGTTTAAAAAAATTTATTTGCGCATCAGAAAATGTCTAACGGAAACACGCAAACTTCGAATCATATATATAATAAGCCTCTGAATTTATTCTTTTAAATAATGTTGTTATAACACTCACCATTAATGCGACTTCTGGTGCTGGACTGTAAAAAATACAACTCAAAATTGTTCACCTTACTAAGATTTTTGCATTCACTGACAATAAAATTGCCAGTTGGAACTTATGAACAATAGAAGGCCATGGCCTGTATAGTAGTACAAAAACAAGATAAAATAGAAGTACAAGACACACAATGTTCTTTGATTGTATATCTGCGATTGTGTATCCGTTGTTTTAGCTGACTGACGCCAATATATCCAATATATAATGTTTCCCTGTTTATTGTTCTGCCTGAATCTACCACCTGTTGTGAATAAACTTCCAGGTTGCTCTGGTGTGCAAAGATCCCTGCCTATGCGTCTGATTTTCGACACTCACTTTCTGAAGTTTCTGATGAAAAGTTCATCTTATTTTATATATTAAGTTGATTTGACTTTTAAGTTGTAGTGAACTTCTGAAAGTTCAAGTGGCTCACAAGATAGTTCCAGTTCCAACTGGAAATTTTATTGTCAGTGAATGCAAAAATCTGAGTAAGGTGAACAATTTTGAGTTGTCGTTTTTACAGTTCACCGAGCTATAGTGAGGTCAACTTATCTGCGTTTGCTCATTTAAATATGTGTTATGGCAACCAGCTGCATTCAACATTTTGAACAAACTAATTTGACCAAAAAAATCACTGTATTTATTTTTACCAACCGTAATCGACAGGGTCAAGCCAAAGTAGCCCTTTATATTCTCTGGGTCAGTCTTAGAAACATTAAGTTTCCCCTCTGGCTCACAGTGTGTGCGGCACGGTGGCTGAGTGGATAGCACTCTCGCTTCTTGACACGAAGGTCCTGGGTTCGAATCCCGGTCGGAACAGGGCCTTTCCGTGTGGAATTGGCATGTTCTCTGTGTCTGCATAGGTTTCCTCCGGGTGCTCCGGTTTCCCCTACCCAAGTGACCTTGGTCCATGAAATGCGCAATATAAATAAACATCATGATCTTTTAATGTGGGGGCTAATTTAAACTCAAAATAGTAAGTTATTGTAGGGGACAGTAATCTGAACTTAAAAAAGTAAGTTTTTACAGACTTGAAATTTCCAGTAACTTGAATTTAAACACTTAGTTGGCAGAACTTGGAAAACTTAACTGACACAACTTAATAAGTGTAGTTCTTCAAAACTTGAAGAATTAAGTTAATGCCTTCAACTCAAAAATCCTTCGCAGCTGGTTGCTTTGAAATTTTGAGTTAAACTAACTTTATCTTTTTTACAGTGTGCATGGACCAGAAGTCCAATTAAAATAATGGACAATTGCTCCTGCAGCCCTGAACAGGACATGCGAGATGCGCGGGTCGGCCCGAAACCCGCAGTCAACCCGCGGGTCCCGCGGTTTCGGGCGGGTTGGATGCCTCAAAAATATGAGTCATGTCAGGTGCGGGTGGGTCGGGTCAGAAAGCTCCTGATCCCTATATAATATTATATATGTGAGCCACGGTATGGGAGTCCCTTGAGTACATTTGCAATCGCGCAGGGAGGCTGTTAAACAAAAAAATCATGCTGACAAACAGGATCGCTCCTTCCTGACTCCCCGCTTAAAGCCTCAGAACACTCCAGCCCGAGGACAGACGTGTGATCTACACAGAGGCACCGAGACTGATGACGGTGTGGGCCTCACAGCAGAGGCCTAAAGCAGGGGCCTCATATACTTTAATACTTACAGTCTGTGGTAAATACACGGGCTACAAGTGGTACACGTGCTTAGACTACTGTATATTAATATTGTATGTGTAACATTCAAAATAGATTGAGTGAATATTCCCTTTTCCTCATTTAGTGATTTGCGGAGGAGAGGAGAGGAGCAGCGAGAGAAGTTTGGCAGTTAAAATAAATGAATTACAGCTTGCTAAATTATTTGAAAGCCTCTTCATTATGATTGTTATATTTATGTATTTATTATAAATGTTAGAGATGCCAGAGAAAAGGCGTCTGCTTTTTTTCTGAGTGGGAGGAGACACCAGCGGAGCTGTTTGAGTCAGATAACGTTCAGCGTTATATTACCAATAGTTTCTCTTTCCATAACGATATTCTCTCTTTTTGGAAAGATCACCAACGTGATGCAAAAGTTTACGTTATATGCAGTAGTTTTAATGTCTGCGGGTTATTCCAGAGACTGGCCTGCTACAAGGAGTTTTAACCAGATTGTCGATGTGCGCGGGGCAGAAACTCGCCAATGTAACCCTGCTCACAAGTGCCACCTGGTGGTTGTTTTGGTCATTGCAACGTCACTGGGAGGGGGGAAAATAAAAGACGCGTGAATCACACGTGAGTCTCGTGTGATTCACGCGTGAAAGGCGACAAAACGGAATGGGACCTACTGTAACTGACTCTTTCCTATGTGGGTTAGGAATAGGGCTAAGGCTAGGGTTAGGGTTAGGGTACACAAATTAGCTGTATTTTAGTGAGGGCTAATCTAAAGTGATACCTACGATGGGTGACAGGTACAGCTGTCCTTGTTTAAAGACACATAGTTAACCACAGATGTTGGAAAGAAAGGGTTAGTGGAGTTCCAGAAATAGCCACGGAGAATAGATTCACGACCTACAGAATCAAATTAATTATTTCTGCCCTTTTGTTAAAATAGGGGCCATCTGTTACCACTGTCATTTAAACATCCCCTGAACAGGAGCTTAACGGAGCAACATGTTCAGGAGAGATGAGAGACTATAATAGAATTGAACACATAATGGCCCTGGTTCTAACTTGGTATATACTGTAATGGTGTGTCATGCGCAGTACAATGTAAGGTCAAGTACAATCAAAATAGTGTGTGTAGTGTGTGAGTGCCTTCTCTTACCTTCATAGAAATCTTCTCCTTGTGTCGAGGCACCTGCAATTTGGACAGGAAATGAGCTGGCGGGCTGTTACATTAGGGCATTCAGTACAATGTATGCTTTTATCAATTTAACAGTATGTATCGCCAACGTAGAGAAATGAGAGGGGGCAATCGTTTCCTCATCTATGCATGCAGTAAAGTATAATATATATATATGGAAAAAACAGAAGCTAGTAAAGAGCTGGTTCATCAACTCAAAGCAATGTGGACGAGAGCGGATGTCACCAATATTCAAGATTCAAGAACTTATTTGCCATTTGCAGTAAAACCACATTGGAAAAACCGTGCAAGGACACCTAAGTGTGCACCATTGTTAGCCTTCGAACCGATTTGAACTTAAGCTAGCTGGAGCCAATTTTCTTTCTTATATGAGAATTTCATGGCGTTACAGGGGCAGACATGTTGCTTAGGCGGTTGCTAAGGAAAGTTTCCCCCACAATTGAAGGCATCTGATTGGTCAATTCTTATATGGCTCATATCTGGATTTACGATGACAATATCAAAAGATCAAAGCGAGCGCTAAACCACAGATTTTCTACGCCCCAAAATGTGCGAGTGAGTGCGACCGAGCAAACGGTTACTGAGCTAGAGGAGGTTTACTTTTCAATGTAAGTCAACAGGAGCCAGAGCGAGTTGGAGCCAAATTTCGTCCGTGAGCACTTCCCTATTGGGCGTCATTGAGCTATGAAGTTAGCATTGTCCATTTATATAGAATCTACGTTGACGTCACTTGAGAGCCGGCAGACACAGAGACAGGGGAATAAAGTGAGATGTATCTCTGTGGACAGGTCATTTTCAGTCCATCTCTTTTCTGCCAGCTGCATTGTGTTTCCACCGCAGCAGACCACACGAGGAAATCAAATCGAGTGCAACTTCAATCCCATTAGATATAACTCCCAGTTTCGCCGTGAGTCTAAAAGAAGCCAGCCTCACCGCGGCCATCTCGAGCTTTGACGTCTGTCTGCGGTTAATTGACTTTAATGTTGCATTGTCAGCTCCACAACAGTCGGGGAAGATGCGGTCGTCAAGTTTTGACAGGGGATATTTTCATCATTATGTATTCTTCTTCTTGACGTACATAATTTTTGGATATTTTAGACACAGAGTTCTCACTTATTGGTCTGGTTCACTTTGGGCAATACTACTTTATCTGCGGATCTAAAACCACCAAACAAGAGAACATGTATTCACTCGTCTCTTAAGTCAGTTTACATCAACATTTTTGAACTAGACCTGGTCCAGTTAAAGGGACAGTACGTCATATTTTAAAATGTATAAAACCATTAGTATCTACAAAAGAAATGTACTGCCATTTTTTTTTTAATCTCTTCCTGATGTATTCATAACAACAGAGGTAAAAGTTTTCATGATTTATTTAGCGTAAAAAGTGTTATCGGCTTGGTTACCGTGCATAGAGAAGCAGAGGAGCAGGAGATGCAGGGGCAGGCCGCGGTGAGTCATGTTGTTGAAGTGAGGACCGCCGGGTGGTTAGAGCGGAACCCTCTGCTGAAGTCACATGAGCAGCACTGATGTCGTCCTGCGGAGAGAAGAGCACACGCTGAAACCCCACGGCAAGCAAGGGCACACTCATTTACAACTGTCAGAAAAATGACAAAAAGATCCACCACATCAAATTTCAATGCTCACCAAAAGTGATCGAGATTTGCTTCACAAACTAACAGTATGTATCAGTTAAAGCTGTGAAATCGGATTCCAATTACAATGTACAATTTTCTATATAACAATAATAATCGAGAAAAATTTAGATTATTGGTTCACTTTTGGTTTAAATTCTGTTCTCGGCACCCACGTATACAAAAGGTAACAAAATACCTAAAAGTAAATAATTGTGTTGATAAATGCCATATATATAATTGAGCCGCACTATCCTAATCAATTACTTAATCCATTCAAATGTACAAGACATGTTTGTGATATATAAAAATGATATATTGCCACATTATTGTAGCAATCCAATCCACTTTATTTCTACTTCCAAACAGCAAAGCACTCAAAGCACTTTACATCCTGGGACCACTCATCCATTCTCACACACATCATACTCCTGTGTACATATAGGTGCTGGGGGAGGAGGGTGAAGTGTCCAGTCCAAGGACACAACGGCAGTATTCTGTAATGGCTGAAATCAATCCACCAACCTGTGGGTCATTCACTGTATGAACAATATTTGAGGAACAGCCAACTTTCAGATTAAATGTCACCAACAGACCAACTGCGAGGGCTGTGATTAGATTCAAGAAGATACAAGAGTATATTTGCCATTTGCAGTAAAACCACATTGGAAAAACTGTGCGAGACTACCCCAGTGTGCACCAAATAGTACACACCAGCGATTCATCGATCCGGAAAACTCGGTTTATACATTAGAGATTAAAACAAAGCTCCAGTGCTGCCCCTGAGAACATCTTCATACAGACTGTTACACATTTGGTTGTTCGGTTAAAAATACTTTGTTTTTTAACCGAACAACACATGTTCATTTTATTCTACTGTCATTATTCTGGAATTATCTGAATCATAAACCTGTTCTCTGCATGGGTAAGTCTATGTACTGTTTAAAAAATAAAAATGAATTGATTAATACATTTGTTGACAACAATTTCAATAATTGATTAGTTGAGATTCAATTGTTTCAGCCCTGCCTACTGCGTTAATAGATATAGATATAAAAAATATAACTTTGAGGCTTACTCTTGATCTTCATCCTTAAATAACATTGACATTCAGGTTAAGTCAGTAATAATGGGCTCACAATGTCTTCCAAATCTGGCATGGCGTCACCTGGATTTTTTAAAATCCAGTAAAAAATGTATTTTCAGGACTAAAAAGTACAACTATCATATGCACACTCAAACCATCACCTTAAATTAGGCGCAGCACAGGTCATTGATTTGCATGGGCAGCCATCTTGATTGGTTTGGAGCGCAGGACTTTAAATTTGTGGTGTGACCATAGATTGTAAATAAACGGACGTACTGACGCCTATCTCCTGTGACCGACATGGGCAGTTTCAAAATAGCCATGAGCCGCCCCTCCCGCAGGAAAATGGTGAAAAAACACTATCGGAGAGGAGTCTGTATCATTTGCGCATGCGTAAGTCGGCACGAGCCTTACACGTGCCGTTCGTTTAAAGAGTGCATTCAAAAGTCCACAACGGCTAAACTAGGCTGGTCCCAAAAACAAAGAAATACTCAAGAGCCGGCTTTTGGACCAGACTCGAGAGGAAAAAAGGTGCCATAAGAATTCATTGGATAATTCCTTTTCCGGGTACGGCACCACTGGCAAGGAGTCAGGTTATGAGCATGTCCAAAGCAGTGCTCATGGACCCTTTTGAGGCAGGACCCGCCCCCGCTGGGTGTGACCTAATACACCTATGGCTATACTGCTACATATCAGTGTTTTCAAAGTTCTGTTTCTTTACTGAATCTTCTATCCTCCATGAACCTCACTATTTTTACTTGTGAGATGAATCACAGAGCGCAGATTTGGTTTTGTCACCTCCCACTCACCAACTCCAGCGAGCAGCATGTCTCCTTCTATTAGTCTGATCACACACAGCAGCACTGATGGCAACACATTTGAATAAACGCTTGAATATCAGACAGGACCATGAGGAGGCCCATGTCTGTGTGCTTAGGGAAACCGATCAGAGAATACATTTATTGTGAAATGTGCTAAAAGGAAAATTGAAGTCAAAAGCAAAAGTAACAACTGCGGCTGAATGATAATTAATGTTCTCAAATGTAGCCTTAAACGTGTGTGTAACTGTTTTATCTGTGTCGATATGTCCGTGTCTCTTCTACATTCTCTCCCAGATCTCGGTGATGACATTAGACGTTATCACTTGCATCAGATTGGGGTAATTTTGGCATGTCTTTCTGGCGTCGCATAAATATTGGATTACACCTCTCACCAAAATATCCACGAGGAAAATAGTCAATTGCATCAAGTATTTCTCACGAGGAAAACCATGAAACTTTTTAACTAAACAAAATAAATTAAAATTAACTTTCTTGTAATATTAGCTCATTTATTCATTCATTCATTAACACACCATTTATTCATCCATGTCTGGGTCGAGGGGGGGCAATGTTAGCTCAACAAGGCAAAATAAATGCAATGTCTTGTTTAACTTTGTAAACTTTCTCTCTGTCGGCCATTTTAAAAATGGCTTCACATAAACAAGAACTGGTTATTATGACGTCTTTTTACATGTTGCTTTGATGGGAATATGTTTATCTTAAAGCAGAGAAAAGAGGGAAACAAGATCACCAATAAATCCAATGTCGGCAGAAGACAATCTCTCTTTTCCTGGTGTGTATTGAATCTGTCCTATGTAACCCGAGAGCCGTCATTTTGACTGCTCCCATTCAAATAAATTCAATTCAGAGAAATTCCCACACAAAAAAAATCAGTTTTTTACCAGATTTTTTATAAGTAATTTAAAAGGATTTTTTTTTGCTAAAGACCAAATGCTAACTGCTGACGGTAAACAGCGTGTTGCTATAGTAACCAGCACTCGCTCTTCAAAGATAAAACTACTCATGTTTCAAAAATAATAAGTGACTTACTTAAAGATAATGAACTACTATGAACCACTAGAGATGCAGAAAAAATTTAAGTTATGAAGACCAAAAAGGTACATACACACAAGCAATTACACTTCTAAATCAAAAAGCCGTCAATTTGACTGCTCTGGGAGTTCTGAGGTATAACAATATGATCTGTGCAACTGCAGTGCGTTATAAGATATGATAAGATAAGAAAATAAACTTTATCTTCAGGGAAATTTGCAGTGGGATACAGGGATACACAGATCTGCTTGAATGAATTAAAAAAAGGATTATTACAAGAAGTTGGATTGCAGTAGTGAAGTCTCTGTTTGGTCCAATACCGCATCAGTATGAGGTCAAAAGCCTTATATAGTACCGAATAAAGGCTTAAACAGGAAAAGCTCTGTAAAAAATCTAAATGTTCCAGCAGATATAGCTTAGATTTCTCATGGTATTTCTTGACAGTATAGACTCCAAATGTAAGTGTGCTACGCTCTCTCTGATTGCTCTAAATAACAGCAGTCGTGTGGAGCCGCATGGTGCCAGCGCTTCACTCAATCTCTCTTCTTCAAATGATTAAGTCCGGTTTCTCGCCGCCTCCTGCTGCTGTCCTTTTCAGGATTACGGCTGATAATCTACTACCAATGACTGATTCCACCGCTGATTGTAACTGCCTCCGTGCGGACCACCGTCTACAGTCGAGCGTGTTTAGGGCTCAATTATCAAATCCTCTTTTCCCATCATCTCCGTGTGACGTGTGTGAGATACAGGTAATAAAAGAGACAGCCATGTGCACCGCCCGCAGAGATGACGGAAGCTGGGTTGAGTTTTAAAAATGGTATGTTACAAATACATCGCAAGGTATTCAGATGGGGACAACATCTAACATCTAGATAGATAGATAGAAAAATGCTTTATTGATCCCTGTAGGAGAACTTGAGGTGTCCAGCAGCAGAAACACATCCAAACAAAACACATAAACTCTGATTGGTCAAGATGAATTCAAATCCCTGAGGGCCCTCGTCATTGGTGTAACTATTCTCCTCATGAAAATCTTACTGGTTGTAGTAATGCCAAAGGGAGAGACAATTTTAAATATATCATTAGTGCAAAATACTTAAAGCACATATTAGTACAGTGTTTATATTCGGAAATATGCATACATTTAAAGCTTAAATACATGTAATGTTGCTTTTTACATTTTTTGTTGATTATAAAAGTTTATACACTCATTCATTTGTGTGTGATATCGTATATGTATTTATTTACTTTTATACAAGACATTTGTTCTGAATACTACTATAACACTACCAACATAACGAGAGAGAGAAAAAGTGCCAGTTGGACCCGCCCATAATCCCCCTCACAGCTTCCTAATAGGACGAAATGTATTCAAACCCTTGCCATTGGCCGACCTATTCGCCTCCAGCAAATCTTTCTGGTTGTGGTTATTTTCAACAGGACAAACGTTTTCGAAATACTTTCCATGATAGTACAGGGTCACACGGTCAAAAATATGCACTCTTTTACAATACTACTGAAGTTGCAGACATCCCCTTTAAACTATGTTCCAAGCTTGTTAAATTAGAACATTCGGGTATACAGACTCTTACATACATCAACATCCTATAATCAATAGAAGACAGCTTATAGTGTCATTGCCTTACAGCTGGAGAGCAGACAATGGGTATATACAATTTCATCTGGCTTGTTTGGCAATCCACGGTGCACAGCGACTATATAATCAACCTAAAATGGAAGCATTATTTCTTGCTATAGATTACAGTCGCCGGGGCTAGTTTGACACATATATATCATCGCATGGTTATAGCTGTTGTTACAATGTCATTTATGTATCGAGACCTTGACCGTAAAAGTCACTCACTACCATCAACAAGCCAGATATACAAGTGGCCGCGTCTATCACCTGTTCTGATTACAAAAAAGGGGGAAGGATTTTATCTATCCAGCCTTGCTCCCTGGAGGTTAAAGGGCTCATGATATAAGGCCAAAATTACAAGAATAGCCAGAGCATAAGGCAGCTGTATAAATCCTAGAATGAGCGCTTTCTTCAACACACTGCAAAAAATAAAATATGAGGTAATTGCTTGAATTGCTTGAATTGAATGTTTTTATTTTAATTTGAGCACATTCTGACTGTCTTAAAACAAGATTGGCCAATGGGACAAAGCCATTTAGTCTTATTTAAACAACTCTTACTTTATTTTCTCATTCCAAGACAAACATTTCTTGTATCGTTTTAAAAAAAGATAATTTTGCTTGTACCATTGGCAAATCTTGTTTTGATGCAGGCAAAATGCGCTGAAAATAAGACACATTTTGCTAAATTTGAGCGATTTCTGACTTGTTTTTCATCACTTTTTGCAGTGTTCTGGTTACAAAAAAGCGGGAAGGATTTTATCTATCCTTGCTCCCTGGAGGTTAAAGGGGTCATGATAAAAGGCCAAAATGACAAAAATAGCCATCGCATAAGGCAGCTGTATAAATCCAAGAATCAGCTCCTTCTTCAGCAGCGTCAAAATGTGTGTGTTTTTTTATTTTTTTTTTGCGGTCATGCTGTGAATTCAGATGGGAATAATGGGCGTAAGAGATTGAAATTCTGCAAAGCAAAGCTAAGGAGGGAGTAGAAATCAGAACATGAGTAGTAATAGCGCTGGCGTCTTGGGAGTGTGATTTATGGGGGAGAAGAAATGGCCTTCTTTGAGCCCTGCCACGTCGGGTACCATGTGATTTAGTGTGATGACTGGAGCACTCTTGTCACGTGCACGCCGCCCTCCTCAGACAGGGAGGCCATTAATACTGATCAGGAGAACACGGTGCCTTCAGCTGAAAGAGAGCTTCAATGGCTTTTATGGTAGAGCGAGCCGGTAACTGCTCTTAATGGCTTAAATGGAAAGAGCTTCTCCCCCTTTACTATCCTGTTGCACTCTGCGGGTCCTTGTGTTTATGCCATGAAATACTGTCTGTAATGAAAGTGAAAATTGCCCATCTCAATCAACATTAAGGAATAAGTAACTTCTTATTTGAAAATTGTATTGTATGTGTTGAAAAGCACCTGTAATGTCATTTCATCAAGATGCTGTTAGGACCTCTTTTCAAACTGGTTTTCACCATTGAAACTGGAGAAAAACAGTATAATTAACTTATTACATTATCACTATCATTTACAGAGGCATTACATTACAGTAAATACATGATTACAGAACAACACTAATGCACTGCACCAGATTGTTAACTGCTCAGAGATCTTCAGTCTTGCTCGTGTTAATTGGCTGCTTCCATCATTCATTCATAAACAATAATAATAATATAATAACATACATAAATAAATATATTGGTTTTATATAGCGCTTTTTGGACACTCAAAGATGCTTCACATGTAATTATTCATTCACTCTATACATAGTGATGATAAACTACTACTGTAGCCACAGCTGCGATGGGGCACGCTGACAAAAGCGAGGCAACCTGTATGTGCCATTGGCCCCTTGCTTAAAACACCACCAACCATTCACACACACACCAGACTCATTCTAAGCAATGGGGGTGAAGTGTCTTGCCTAAGGACACAACGACACAGCTAGTTTTCTCGCTTTTACTAAGTGCTAAAACTGGTTAATATAACTTACAATACAGCAAAAACTGGTAGCAAGTAAACAATATGTTGCTATGGTAACTAGTACTGGTTCTAGTCTGGTAGGTAAATGTAGACCTACTCTACGGGTGGCATGGTGGCTGAGTGGATTGCACTCTCGCTTCTCAGCAAAAAGGTCCTGGGTTCGGTCGGAACAGGGCCTTTCTGAGTGGAGTTTGCATGTTCTCCCTGTGTCTGCGTAGGTTTCCCCTACCACTAAAAGCATGCACAATAGGTATGAATGTAGATGAAAGAGTGAATGGATGGTGTTGGTTGAGGGCTGATGGTCCAGTGTGTTCAGCGACACGCTTCCGTCATCACCGTGTGTGGAATGATTGGAACAATATCTGAACTCTGAACATTGTAAAGTGCTCTGGGTGACCGTGGTCTGTAAAATGCGCTATATAAATAAACATTACTTAGAGCAGAGAGAGAGAGACGTGAGCAGAGATAGAGAGAGCGAGACAGAGAGGAGAGAGACGTGAGCCAGAGAGATAGGGTGAGCAGAGAGAGACGTGAGCAGAGAGAGAGAGACCGAGAGCAGAGAGAGAGATCGAGCAGAGAAGATGAGACGCGAGCAAAGAGAACGTGAGCAGAGAGAGAGAGAGAACTGCGCAGGAGAGACGGAGCAGCAGAGAGAGAGACGTGAGCAGAAAAGAGCGAGACCGAGCAGAGAGAGAGCAGCCGGGAAGCAGAGAGTGAGAGAGAGAGTGAGCAGAGAGAAGACGGAGCAGAGAGAGAGAGACGTGAGCAGAGAGAAGAGAGGAGGTGAGCAGAGAGAGAGAGAGAGAGAGGTGACAGAGAGAGAGAGACGCGAGCAGAGAGAGAGAGAGGTTGAGGCAAGGAGAGAGAGACGTCGAGCAGTGAGAGAGACGCGAGCAGAGAAGAGACGGCGAGCAGAGAGAGAGAGATGCGAGCAGAGAGCGAGATATGCGAGCAGAGAGAGAGAGATGGCGAGCGAGAAGAGAGAGAAGATGCGAGCAAGAAGAGATGGGGGGGGGGGGGGTGGGGGAGGGGGGGGGGGGGGGGGGGGGGGGGGGGGGGGGGGGGGGAAAGGGCGAGCAGAAGAGAGAGGCGTGAGCAGAGAAGAGAGAGAGAGACGTGAGCAGAGAGAGAGTGAGCATAGAGAGCGAGATGCGAGCAGAGAGAGAGAGATACGAGCAGAGAGGAGAGACGTGAGCAAGCGAGATAGACACATCAGAGACAAAGAGACTTGAGCAGAGAGAGAGGACGCGGAGCAAGGAGGGAGAGGAGAAGGGAGCGAGCAGAGAGAGAGTCTCGAGCAGAGAGAGAGAGACCGAGCAGAGAGAGAGAGACCGAGCAGATAGAGAGAGACGCGAGCAGAGAGTGAGAGACGCGAGCAGAGCGAGAGTAGACGTGAGTCCGTGTCTATGGCCGCGCTCGTAGCCCAGACGGCAAGTGCGATTCCACAGAGTTGGGGGGGTTCAGAGCGGGGGTCACAGCAGCATGCTCCCGGGGCCAGAGCGGAGGATGTACGTAACGTTCGTTTATCAAACCAATCCACAATTTTTAAACGTATAACACTATGAAGTTTCACCTAGATTTTCAGACATTAAGACAAGATGTTATAGAATAATAGTTTAGTGAAAAAACAATTTTGCCACAAGCACCAAAAGATGTGCATCAGACAAGAACGCACCTGGGTTCTCAATGCCCTGTATTTAATCGAACCATTGCGGCCAACAGAGCAACCTTTGGGCTAGACAGTTTTGCACGCCAAGTCATATACCTGAGCGTCTAAGACGCTGCAGAGGGCTAAAGCGGACTTAGCCTGCCCACCTTGTGGCGATAAGATGTACGATTTTTCACGCAGCTGCGTGATTCCCGAGAAGCGTGAATGAAACGAGAAAAAATAGGAATGGACCTACTGTAGATGTGGAAATGACTGTCGGTCTGCGTATATATTTTATTTTGATAGACTTGTGGAAGATCGTTGATGAATATTGAAATAGGATGGGGACCAAAGGGGAGCCCTTTATCAATTATGCATTTGTTGGACTAGGAACAATGTGACAACACACATATTGAAAATGGCGTTGGTATCAAGACCTATTGCGTTAAGCTGTCCATAGAAGGGAGTGATCTACTAGAACAAAGGCTTTGAAAGATCATGGAATATGGACGCCCCAGAGACATAGTTTGGTCAAATCAAGAAAATACATCATTGATACATTTTAACAGAGCAGTGGTGTTGGTACCTTATCGAACCCCATAATGGATAGGGAACAAAAAATGAATATGCATTAGTGGTAAGTGATATAACGTTGGAAAAATCAAATTTCAAATAACTTTGGCAACTGCACAAATAATAAAAATTGCCGAAAAGTGGTTAAGACAGTGGAAGTGCTTTTTCAATGACACTTACCAAATTTTCATGGGTGTGGACGTTCTGTTATTGTATCGGGTTTAATTTGATATTTCTTTTTTTGTTCCCTTGATGTGAGTTTTGCTTGTTCCTGTCTGTCTTTGTTGATTGTTTGCCCCTCCCTGATGTGCTACACCTGTGGCCACCGTGTGTATTTAGACCCTGTGCTCATGTCCTCTGTTTCTGGCCAATTGTTGTTTTTCCCCCCTTCTCTTGTTCCGGTTTCAGTTTTTACTTTTTTTGGCATTTATTAAATTATTTTACTTTTGCAGTTCTGCTTTTGCGTTCATCGTCTGACAACCAAGGAAAGATTAATCCAGACCGACAGAGGGCTCAACAGCTGGGCATGAAATTTGGCGAATAGAACATGTTTCCACCTCCACCAACTACATCAAGGGGTGCTCCTTCAATCACTTCATTGAAAAGTTTGCACCAATGGTGTGGGCACACAGGTCATTCTAAAAAATAATAAACGCAAACAGTAAATTTAAAAAGGTATATTCAACCCAACTGAGGTTTCTACAATTGCCTGAACAAAGTTTTGGTTAGGCCATGTTCTATGTTTCTGGTCTAACTGTTTGTAACCTCCCGGGGATTGACCAAGGCTGGTCGCGCTCTAATCTTTACATAACTACCAGATGTCTGTAAATTAAGGCCCAAATGGATCGGCAGGAATTTTGGAACTAATCACAAAATGGATTGGCCTAGGCTTCATAGTAGTATTCAAGATAATTGGCTCTGGGCTGGTGTGGCAGATGATTCGTACAGGAGGATCTTGAGTACGTCGATGTTCCAGTTATCCGCTTTCCGGATAGTCTTCTATAAGAACCAAGACCATCATCCACAGCGTCAGACATCCTCATCATTCCCGAAGGTTTCGCAGGTTCTAAAACTAGCATATCCTTGTAAAGGAGAGGAGACACAACTGTGCACTTGTGAGGATCTCATCCAATTCTTGCAGGGTACTGCGACTTGGACTCTTGTGGTTCTGCCATCTCCACCAGAGTCGATTGGCTGAAACACAACGGTCTGGGAGTACGAGGGGCAAAGCTAACTCCTTCAGGAGATACAAAAAAGGAATTCATCGAGCTATGACTTAAAGATCCTCATTAATCTAGCCATCAAAAACACAGACAATACCCCCTTCGCCCCAAAAAAATATGGAATAATTTTAAAAAGCTTGAATGTATGTAAAGTAATGACACAAAAATTGCCTTAGAAATACCATGCCCTTTTCTTCCCCATAATACATTTCTGGATGGGGGGGTGGCAGGTCAGAGCTGCACCCATTCACAAGCACCTCATTAGTAGTGTTATATAAATAATTAAATCTACATTAATAACATGATACCACTGTAAAATTATTACATATTTGATAAAACTAACCTAAACTAAAATCTTAATAAAAAGACCTGGTGTAATACTTTTATATAATTGAAAGCTTGCAGTGGTATCAGAGGTGAGATGAGTTGGACTCAAACGCAGGAATGCCCATTAATAAGATATAATAAAATTAAGTCCAAGGCAAAAAAAAACACTAACTCCAAAATCCAAAGTAACCAGGAACAGGACGGAACTTGACAAGACAATGAACCAGCAACAAAGGGAGAGAAGCACAGGTACATATAGACACAGACAGACACAGAAGAACACATCAGGGCGGGGCGACAATTCATCAGGGAACAGGGACATGAAGTTAAAACTGAAATGAAACCAGAGGAACTAATGTCAAAATGAAACCAAATACAGAAATAAAAAACCACACCATGACAACAGGGACCTCAGATCATCAGATAAACTTACAGGCCTCACCATGAGTAGTTTGGACTCCTAGGGGCCAGTTAAGAATTATTGAGGACCTAAAGTGTCCCAGATGGTTCATAAAATAAAATAAAAGCGAATAAGATAAATAAACAGGACTGAGATTATTAAAACATTCATAAACAGTATATTAATTATAAAAAAAATCCAAAAGTATCTACAAAATTAATGCCCCCACACAATACTTTTTTTGCAGAGTCTTTGGCGTTTTTCATGTACATGGCTCAAACAGGGGATGGATGATGTGGCAGTCATAAGCCTCTCCAAAATAATTGCCCATAATTTAACGCGATATATATGGAGGGAGGTTTTTCCAATGAAGCCGCAAAACGTCCGGGTCAGGGAAATGCACAGAACCAAGATCCATCGCCACACAAACATTACAGGCCATTTACAACATTTTTTACAAACATTCTCATTGCATCTGTCAGAAATGCCTGTAAAAAGTATATAATGGATGGTGGGTGTGATCACAAGTAGCAGAAGTAGCTATTGCAGTGGTGAGGCCCTTTTGGAAGGGTTTCTTACCACGGTCTCATTCCAAAAATGGCGTGGTGTGTCTTCCTCTGCACTAAAGTCACCCTGTAGCATCCAGGTAACAATGTCCTCTTTGCATCTTGAATGAAAGATGATTTAGTCTTTTTGACTACAGCATGATGCCTTTAGGTGTTGCATAATCGTCTGTATTACATCTCCATCAGCACCAGTTGGCTGTTCTGAAAGACATTCAATGTGTTTCATTGTGATATGGTATATTTTTTTCCTCTGTTCGGAGGGGCCTTGTCTTTGCAACCAGACTCATACAAGCTTCAAAGGGTTCCTATTTTTCTCCAGGTATAAAATTTACCTACAATTTGTCTCTGCCCTTGACTCACTGGTCTGCATATTTGACTATTCTGGTGCGGTGAGCCCGTGACCAGTAAAGTCACACCGGGCCTTCAAACTGATGGCAGTAGGCACTGGGACTGAAGCTGTTCCGTACAGACTTTAAATGTATCAAAAAGCTGTACATGAAAAAGTGGGCTTCGCTATTTTTTTGATGTTTTCAATAAAATCCTCTTGAATCCAAAACTGCAAAATGGATGAACGTCTTTAGTCCTGCCGCAATTAAATTGTCCAATTTAATTCAGGAAAATAATTATCTTTGCATGAATTTTCCAATTTTTTGCCCATCCATTTTATTCCAAATATAAAACAGGGGTTGGTTGGGGTAAGTGGCAATGGAAAGAATTTGTCTTTCTTCAGGCTTGAGACAGAGCCCCAGAAATAGAAAAAGGCCAACAAGAAATAAAAGAAACAGCAATGGTTGGAGAATTCAATTAACTGTAATCAATCCAAGCAAACTCAATCTGTTATGGTAGAAGCATAATTTAAAATATTTACTTAACCTGGAGGGTTTTTTTCCCCAACATCAGACTAAAGTCGGAAAAATTTAAATGATATACCTTTGACTGAATAATCATTACCCCTTTTACCTTCAGTGTCCTTCGATTTCCCTCTGAATTGGAGAAATGGGGGAAAGTTTTTTTTCCACGTTCAGTCTAAAATAATATATCTTGAACTTTTACAAATGTTACTCTATTTCATTGTCTAACTAGGCACCTCTATGTCTTCAACCGAAGACTCTGAAGTGGTTCCCAACATCAGACTAAAATAGAGAGATCGTTGCCATTCCTATTACCAAACTTTTGAAATAATATCGTCCGATTTTACGATTTTAGCTGCATGTGTTGGCATTATCCTTTGAGGTCACCGAATGGGAGTGGTCTTTGTCAAGTCATTAACTAATAGTATAATCTTTACACAAAAATAGAGAAGCTTCAAATAACATATACCGGGGTGAGGATCCCAGTAATAATAAAAGGTTAATATTGACTGTGTGGGACCGTTCCAAAAACTAAGACTGTAAAATCGGTTTCTGCTCTCAATTTATGTGCATCCCACCAGGTACCCCGAAGCATTGCCTGCGGAAATTCTGTACGTCATCGTCAGGGCCTCTGGGTAAAGTTGTCTCATGTTTGGTCTGCCAAGGGGTCATCCAAAGTGATCAAGGTACCAACTTCAAGTCGAAAGTCCTTTGCACTCTCTCTTCCCACATTGGAGATAAAACAGCACTCTAGTCCTTATCCACCCCACCCCCGAGAAGTCGCACAAAGGTGCACACGAAAAACTCCATTAACCATGAACCCACTGAGGAAAAAAACCCATGCCGACGTCCACTCAACCTCCAGATCACGTCCAATATCGCGTCGATCCGGTCGTGACTGTTTATTTACTGTCCAAACGACGTCTGTGGCAAGGTGCGCAGCTGGACGAAAAACAATGACCCCCCGCCCCACACACACACACCACAACACACACCCCCCTCCCATATACGTGGATATGACGTCCAATCCGACCTCCTCTAGACTGGAAAAAACAGGTCATCGCCCTTCCGACAGCAGTAACTCTTGAACTAGCAATCACAATTATATAGGCTGTTGAAGCAATCTAGTGTAAGCCTGACGGTACGTAGTGGATTAAGCAAATGGTTGCAGCCTTGGATAACGTGTGTTCAAGTCCACTGTGTTTTGTTGGTTGTGTTTTTTTTGTGTTTTGGTGTGTGTGTGTTGTTTTTGTTGTTAGGTGGTTTAGCTGTGTGTGTATCATTATCTTTACCATATTTGGTTCGATTTTTAAGCGAACAATTTTCCTGTGTGGTTAAAGACTATAAAGCACTCAACATAGGATGACGTAGTGGCTAATAAAAAACTTGTGAAGGGAATGGCATTTGTTGTGCTAACAATCTCAGTTGAAATAAGGGTGAGCAATTTGAGATTTTAATGCAAATGCATGGTTCACAAGTTTTATATATTAGCCACTACATAATCCCTTATGTTGAGTGTTTATTCGTTTTTAACCAAACAGAAAAATTGTTCCTATAAAGTGAAAAGTCAAACATTTCGACCGGGATTTGAACCTGCGCCGGTGCGACTGAAGTCGTCATTCCGCAACCGCTACACGCACGCCAGCAATTTTTTTCGGACTACTGTGAAAAAAATAATAGAGAACATCCCTAAAACAACCGACGCACACTTATACTAGGTGACAGCCTGACCTGTGAGTCGGTCGAGGCCGGTTTTACACGTCTAATCGACGTGGTGTGCATCTTGACGGTAAAGCAATGGCCTTCCCAGACGTTGAATTGTACCTTGTCGCTGCCCCTGCTTATTTACTTGGAATCACCCGCTCTAGTAAGTACACAGTCTGACATTTTAGATAAGATTATCATTCCACATTGAAAAGAGTTGGAACAGAAATTAAGTTAGTTTACTCACGAAACGTGGAATTTGTTAAAGTATAGTTGTATATTATCCCTGTATTTTGAATTGCCAGTGCATGAATCTATAATAATAACGGGCTGCACTGCTCAGGCTGAAAGGGAGACACCTTTTTTTAGTTTTTAATTAAAGTGTAAAAATATGATATTGTTTGTTTCATATTTTTCCACACTATTTTTAGCTACTTTAGAATTCTGTAGGTTAGACTGTCCAACAAACTAGTGTTAAAAAAGGTTAAGATTCTTGATTATTAAAATAATAATGCAATTATTATCAAAGTTACTGTATATTTCACAATGGTTATTATAAACTGCAAAAAGACAACATACTTTAGAAAACTAAGTTTTAAAAACATGGAGATCACTTTAATATTGGGACACTCCCATCATGTAGACACCTGAGATGTCATCAGTTTTGGAGTTGAGTTCAGGTGTGGGACCATGTGGGGAGGGGGGAGGGGGATGGGGGACCATGTGGGACCATAGAGCACACAGATGTTTACCTGCTGCAGAAAGAGAGTTTTAATGTTCATGTATTGCTTGTTTAATAAAATGATTTATGTCTTCGGTGGCTGGCTTCAATGTCAGAGGACTTCCCTTCTGCTCACTGTGGGCTGTTTAAATGAGCCACGTACATTTGTTCTTTTTGTTATTGTTAGCTGGCAAATATTAAGTATCGCATTCAGCAGCTGGTAGCAATCTAACTACGCTTGCAACTCTATTCATTTCTTACGTTTTCTTATAAACTGTAAACCTGCCATATGTTAATTAAATACATTTACTTTGCTAATGCAGTCAATTATTGTGAATCCATAGAGGTAATAATTTCATGATTGTGGCAATAACCCTAATGTTCTGAGATTATTCCAATGTGTCATGTGTGTTGAGTCTTACAGGTGTCAGACTGTGTTGAAGGTGTTCAAGGTAAGAATAAGCACTCTCACACATTGATTGTTCTTCTGTATTATTATGTTGTTTTTAGAATAAACCATTATTGGTGTTTTTCTCTTTGAAAACATCTTTTTCTCAATTGTTCACAACTCTCTCAATATGATGGAAGAAGAGCAACAAGTGGGAAAATGCCCCCTCGGAAATGAGCAACATGTGTACGATAAATTTACAGGGTAAGTAGCTTTCAGGGCTCATGTGTGTCCATGTGCAAAACATATGCACATTTGCAATTGGTTGTTTTACATGGAATTATCCATGACCAAAGCCTTATCCCAAGTTTCTCAGACAAGAGTCCCTTCCGTGTCTCAAGCGAGTGCAGTGCCAAGGGTTTTGTATCACATGGTTGATGGATCGAGGGGGTTTGAGGCATTATAGAAAGTTATGTTTGTTATATCACTTTCTGCCACATTATGTTGAAACTAAACATGTTCACATTTTTCAGGTGCTGTGTTGGACCTTGTGATGAGAGACTGGAAGACCAAGAGAGGACACATGTTGGAACACCTCCAACATTCAAATAACTGCATCTTCTGCTTTCAGAAAGTGTGTTTTACATCTGGGGAACCTCGAGTGTAGCGTGGTAGCCTGTTTTAATACTGATCCAAACATAGTGATACAATCATTTTTTTTACTTTGGCATATAACGTTCATACAGTAGTTTCTTAAAACAGGTGCCCTGTTTCTTTAACTTGTACTTTGATGTAGAGAAACAATGATTTTTAATCCGCTTCCCATTTGGCAAGAATACTGATATCCTTCTACTACAGTTGTTCTAAGGTTTTTTTGTATGCGGGGTTTTATGTTTATTGCCCAAGTAGAACTAAACATGATAAAGCTGCATTTCAGATTACACAAGGCTAAAATCGGGAACGTCCTTCCTGGAAAATGTAGACAGGCTTTCCTTCTTGTCAATGTTAAATATCCAGGTTTAAAACACTTCTGTTTCGGCTTCAAATGAAGATTATAAGAGAGATTTTTAATTTTTTTATCCTTTTTAATTTACTGTCAATATTTATAATTGTAATGCCTTGTTGATTGTTTCGATCTTTGTTTCAGTGCTTTGAGTTTTCCTTTTGTTTTGACGTGCTATACAAATAAACTTGCCTTGCCCTATTGCAAAAAGTAGTCTCGACCAGTAAGTGATTCTGCAGAGGTTAAGTAGGTCTATAGAACTGAAATGGACGTCATATAAACGGCAATATTTGGTCATATAAGACGTCGAGAGGACTCGGACCCGACCGTTCCGTACCACATTGCAAACCTTGAATGAACGGGGCCGCGACGTCATTTGGGGGAAAAAACCGTCCAGATAACGGTCCAGATGACGTTTGAAAGGACAGTGTTTTGACATCTGGCTTGCTTAGTGGGAACAACGGAAAACGAACGTCATATAGATGGCAAATATTTTGGTCCATATAATACGTTGATAGGACGTCGGACACCGACCGGTTCTGTACCACAGTTGCAACCTTGAATGAACGTCCAGATGACTTGAAATTACGTTTTTTGACATCTGCTTGCTTAGTGGGAAACGGACTGAAAACAACGATCATATAAACGTCAATATTGTGGTCCTATGAGCCTTGATCAGGACGTCAGACCCACCGTTCCGTAGGGGCGCACATTCAAACTTGAATTGACGATCCAACAACGAAACATTTGGAGGTTGAGGTGACGTCGGAAACGACGTCGAGAAAACGTTCATTCAGCACCCCACCAGTGACCTATATGCGACGTTCAAATTAACTTGATTCAAACGTCGGCTTGCTTAGTGGGAAGTCCATGGTTGAGGATGCACTGGCTTTGAGTCAACAAAGAAAGTGAAAGTGTGCCCCTTGTGCTGGTGTTTGCTGCTGGAGAAGCTTGCAGGAGTGGTGAAGGTTCAGCCCAGCCCACTAGTCTTGGCCAGAAGTCTGAGTAAGTAAGTAATCTTTATTTATAAACCCGTCTTTCACTGCACATCAGAGTCTCAAAGCGGTTTACAATTGTTAGTTTGGGCATTTGTCTCTCCGCATCCACTCAGAGATGGGAGCGGGTCGCCAGTAAGAAGGCGCATGCCATACCTATTTGTACATATTTTTAGTGGTAGGGGTACCGGAGTACCTGGAGGAAACCTACGCAGACACGGGAGAACATGCAAACTCCATTCCAGAAAGGCCCTGGTCCGACCGGTCGATACGCACCCAGGACCTTCTTTGCATGATAGCGAGAGTGCTATCGCACTCAGACCACCGTGGCGCCCCAGGGCCTTTGAAGGTTATCTAAAAGAGCACCTTCATTAAACCTCAAATACCCTGTCCAAAAACATCCCAGAGTATGTCACTACACTTTGGGTATGCGTTTATAACTAGCGTTGCTCCCCAGCTGGTCTTCGGCTTCTCCAGACCGAAATGAAGCAGCATTTGGACAAGAAGGCGTATGGTCAACGAGCTTCGGTATAAGCCTGGTGACACGGGCTCCCAACTTCTCTTATACCAATACCATGCTCATCAATGACCACTACCATTTCTCTGTCCTTATGTTGTAAAATACAAGAAGCTGAGTGAACACCAACTACGTCTTTCACCACACCTTGGGGGATCCGAAGGCCGCCTCAGGTCCTCGATGTGAATATGCTGGAAGCTCCTACAGCATACGGAGTGACCAGCAAAACATCCGGCCATCCCTTGCGTGATGAGAAGGCATCTCCCTGTTGTTGCTTACACCACGAAGGTTGAGTTCTACTGAACCTGGAAGATGGCTGAAAAGTGGGAGTCCCTCAATGAAATCTGTAAAACGAACACCATGGATTGGGCACACCCTCTCTAATACACTAGACCACAAGGAGACAATGAATTGTTTCAAAGTATCCCTGGACGAGGCCCCCGACCCCCAATTTTGTTATACCAGGATAGATGAAACAATAATTGAAACAGAGGACAGCTACACAGAGACAATGTGGCATAAAAAACTATAGTTGGATGGTCTGTTGCTACTAACCCTCAGGACGAAGACTGTGTTCCAGGGAGGGAAAAACGTAAGAATTCAGATCCAGACCTGCAGAGTGGGACAACCAAGATACTCGGCTCAGCGGGTTCTCTTTCACACCCGCGTGAGGGGAAAAAGGTGTGAATTTCCTGCATGAGCTGACCCCCATCCTCCCCGCAGCTGCAGCTCCCCGCACGTAAATTTTGGAACATGCACAGTAGCGGAAAACAAACAACAATGGCGGCGGGACACAAACTAGCTTGTGGGCTTCGAGCTCGGCAGAGAGGATAATTCTACTCCTTCGGTCATCCAAACGAGACCTCTGCAAAGTTTGTCCGAGCTTCATTCCATTTTCATCAACTGCTGTTAATATTACAGAAATGATGTTGGCGCTCGGCGAGGCTGGCACAGAAGTGGGTATACTGGCCAGGAGGGGGGTTGTTTCTTTCTTACCACTACTGGCCGGCAGTGGTGAGCGCTAGAACTACATAGTTTTTTCAACCTTGTATGAACGCTGGAAAATTTGCATTAGGAGCCCTGGTCAGTTGCGTTGCTGCTAATAGCCTGGAAATGTTTGCGCAGCGTCTCAGTATACACTCAGCCGGCCGGAGTCACTCACAGTGGGTTTTGGCAATTTCCTTTTTATAAAACTAAACGAAAAAAAAGGAATAACAATGGTGGGAGTGGCGTCGCCCAGTTGTGCCAAAATAACAAACTCAACAAAACTAGTCAACAAAAGAAGGAAACAAAAAATGCCAAGTCTATTTATACCTAAATAAGAGTAGGCGGTGTAAAACAACAAGGATGGCAACAACTGCTAAACTAATGCATCTAACAAAAACAGCTGAGTAGAGAGAGTGGAGAGAAAATGAGCCAATACTAACATATTCCCATTGGCAGACCTCCTCAAAAACGCTTTACTGGCTGAACAAAAGTTTGGCTCTTGGCCAAAGCGCCGTTCCAATTTGTGTCAATGCTGAGGGGGTGAATTTTTTGGTCCACCTAGTTTTACCTTGCTGTGAATTTTTGAAGTCTCCAGCGCAGATGTGTTTTTTTTCCATAGACTGTATAGATTAACGACAGAGTCACGCCTATCTCCGCGTTCTAAATAATGTCCAAAAAAAATGTGCTCTACCTGGAACAATCCAAATTGGCCGCGAGTGTCCCGCCCACAAGAAAAATTGTGGAAAAACGCATCTGGCATGCGCCAGCCGGCGCTGCCCCATTCCATTTGAACGAGAGACTTCAAAAATCACAGCCAGTAAAACTAGAGTGGACCAAAAAAATTCCCCCCCCCCCCGCCTTTATAGTTTAAAATGTTACAATGTATTTGAAATATATGTTAATATAGAAACAGGTAATTATATATATAAATAAAGAGGTATATATATATATATATGCAAACATGTGTATGGCAATTAACACAGACTAATGTGCATCTAATCAAAAGCCAAACGTTATTTTCTAATTCAGATAAATAACAAATCCCAGAGGATGTTGAGGTAAGAGGGTACAGTTTTTAACAGGGCAAAATCTAGTGCAAACTTTAAACGCACTTCCGCAAAAGTGCAAGTACAAAAACTTAAAACAATTACAAACTTTTGCGCTTCACCTGGTGTCTTAGCTCCGAAATTCGACTATTGAATGGACTTTCTCACATCAGCGTCTATGGCCGTACCGGAAACTGTTTTAACAACAGCATCAGTGGGAACAGAACAACGATTCCACCCAATTCATCCGCTTAAGCATCCCGTCCCCGACTCGCCAACCTCTTCCTCTCCCCATAGCCCCCGCTCATCCTCCCTCCTGCATAATGCAATCAAAACTGGAAGACAACCCAAAAACTCTAAGAATAAGTTACCTTGCAGAGCTTGAATAGTTCCTCGGGTCGAGAGCCTGCCGACGCTCGGCATTAGGATCCAATTTGCTGACGCCCCCTTTCAGGTTGACCCTTGAGGAGGACTTCAAATCAAAGAGCCCATCATTACACCCGAGCCAGACCATTGGCGAGGTGGGTACAAGTTTTTGTGCCGTCTCCAACTATTGGATGAGATAGTGACATCATCGCGACCCGATTTTCACACCTTTAAAGTAATAGAAATATGACCATGACAAGGATGAAAAAAAGGAAAGTCACTACAATGCATTAGAATGGATGACATCACACAAGCATAAGAAGGCTAATAATGGCAAGAGGGGGTGTGGGGGGGGGTGGGGGGGGGGGGGGGGGGGGGGTGAGTTTTGCGTGTTAAAGGTTAATACAGGCGTCGCGCATGTCATAATTTCCCCTTATACATTTTCCAGTTAAATGCCAGTTTTGAATCTACTTTAATGCAAAAATGTAAATATATTTAAGGCTTATTTTTGGACAAATTTCACTTAAAAAAGAAGCGACTAAACACCCCTATCCAGATCTTACTCCACCCCACTATCCCAAAAAGTAAAAAAAACTCCAGGAAGAAAGGAGGCGTGGCGAGAGGCGTTGGGAGACGCGGGGAGGGGGAGTTGTGGGTGAGCGGTCTCTGCTCGGTTGTCATTATTTAGACGGAGAGGTCGGGGATGTGAGTGCAGTGGCTCTCACAGCGGGGCCTGTAAGATCAAATCCCCGTCTCGGGTCTTCCCTCCTCATCTCCCGCTCCCTGGCCGCGTCGTGACCGGCATGTTGTGCTTCCAACGTCCCACAAAACGGCTACAGAAACTACCTGACTACAGTTAACTACACACGAGAAACGCTGCGCTAAAAAACTTCTAAAATACTATGCTAATAAATTGCTAACCTGAAATCGATGTTAAAAGCGGCTCGCCCGTATTCCAACTCTAACTCGCACAGGGGGCGTTGCGAGACTCTGGCTGGCTTTTATACCGCCGATCACAGAGCGCGGACCGATACAACATGCTGGCAGAGCAAATGGGGAGGACGCGGCACCGAAAATTCAAATGTAGTGTAGCCAAAGAATAAATTTAGAGAGGGCGCTACACAGCGGTATTTAGGCTTCAAAGTGAGAGTTTATCTATTTTGGCACTAAAATGTCCAAGAAAATTATTACCAGACAATGTAGAGAGCGCAATAAGAAACAATATTTATCGGCAGTTATAAGCCCCTCAAAAAGTTGATTTGTGCTTAGTTGTCCTTTTAATCACCGAAAATTTTTATATGCCCCCCGCAGAAACCCTTATCACACAAAAATGACAGATTAACAAAAAACTTACTTGGAAGGTCTTCAAGGTGTGGAACGTGACGTTTCACCTGGCCCCGTCACTCTCAGTATGGGTGCATCAGCATGTTTTTGGGGGGTGTTGTCAACTCTTGGGTGGACGGGGCTCAGGAGACAAGCTTTCTCACCAGTCCACAACAGAGCTGAAATTCGGAAAAAAAAAAAAAAAAACTACAAGATTTTAACAGACAGCAACCATGAAGACCAAGGTTATTGTCTCAAGAAGCGACACATCAATTGATGTATAAGTAAATCATTCCAAGAGCAAGTATAAAATGGACCACTGACCTATCATGTAGACCACTTGTGCAAAGTCAAGCCCGCGGCCAAATCCCCGCCCGCAAATGAATTTACATGGCCCGTTGCCTGCCATTGACGCACTATTACGCAATTGCGTTTTCCGCTATTTTCATGTTCCAGATGTCTATTTTATTCTAATATGTGTTTGGGGGGATAAGCTTGAAGAGCATATTGGAATCGAGCCCGCAGGTGGCAGCAGCGCTCGCTGAATGGTTTTGAAAACAGCTAATGCCTTTATTGTGGCCTCTTTTTCTCAGCTTTTTTGGTGATTTCAGTAAAACTCCCTCGCTACTCAACGGGATATACAAGCTAAAACAAAATTCTTTTTGCTGATGAAAGTAGACAGGCAAATTCTTTCAGAATCGGGTTTCGGATTTCCAGATAGTCATAAAGTACACAATAAACAATAGTCTTGGGTCCTAAAAATCTATAAAAATCAATCAAAACGCTGGCAATATGGTAGTACCTGTCTGAAATAGGCTGACAGGCAATGAGTATAATAAACATTGAACCATCCGGCCCCTCGGCTCGCAGCAAATTTGTGTTATTGGCCCTCTGATGTATATGACTTTACATGCCTGATGTAGACTATATCATGCTCATTTACCATGGCTCATTAACAGGTAACAATTATTTAAAAATAATACAGATTGTGGCTGATTGGTATCAACTTGCACATTCATATTAGACAAAATGCAACCGCATTTTCTTGCTTATTGGTGCCATGTGATACCAATATTGATGGTTATATCAAGTCTCGATACTGTGCCTTTAACTACCAGGTCCCGCAGTATAGAGTTTCTTATGTAAGGCCTTGATCTGGCTCAGCAGACCTATAGTAAAAGTCATCGCTTTCCTGGCTTGATGATGTTGCCTGCGGACCGGGCTGAACCGCAACCACTCCTGCACAGCTTTCTTCTTCTCCAGCACAAACAGCACAAGGGCACACTTTTCACTTTCTCTTTGTGACTCAAAGCAGTGGCGTCCTCAACATGGACTTCCACTAAGCAAGCCGATACGTTGAATCAACGTAATTTGGAACGTCGAATAAGGTCACTGGTGGGTGCTGAATGAACGTTGTTCCTCGACGTCGTTTCCTCCCGACGTCACCATCAACCTCCAAATGTTACTGGATGGCACGTCAATTCAAGGTTTTGAATGTGGTACGGAACCGGTCGGGTCTGACGTCCTATCAATGTCTTCATATGCCCAAAATATTACGTTTTATATGACGTTCGGTTCAGTCGTTCCCACTAAGCTAGCTGATTCAAAAACAACGTAATTTTCCAACGTCATCTGACGTTCTTTCAAGGTGCAATGGGGTACAGAACCGTCGTGGTCCGACTCCTAGCAACGTCTTATATGACCAAAATATTGCCTTCATATGACGTTCGTTGCTCCGTTGTTCCCGCTAACAAGCAGATGCAAAACACTGTCATTTCAACGTCATCTGGACTTATCTGGACGTTTCAAAGACGATCGCGGCCACGTTCATTCAAGTTGAAATGTGGTACAGAACCGGGGTCGGGTCCGACGAAGCCTCTCGACGTCTTATATGACCAAAATTTTTGACGTTGATATGACTCCCCATTACAGTTTCTATTGAAACTACTTATCCTCTGCAGAATCACTTACGGGTCGAGACTACTTTTTGCAATAGGCAGGCAAGGTTTATTTGTATAGCACAGTCAAAACAAAGGAAACTCAAACACTGAAACAAAAATAGAAACAATCAAAACAGGCATTACAATTATAAATATTGACAGTAAATTAAAAAGATAAAAAATAAAATCTCTCATAAAATCGCCATTGAAGCAGAAACAGAAGTGTTTTTAAACCGGGATTTAAAACATTGTCAAAGAAGAAGCCTGGTCTCACATTTCCCAGGAAGACCGTTCCAGATTTTAGCCTTGTGAAACTGAAATGCAGGCTTTTATCCAATGTTTAGTTCTGACTCTGGGCAATACACGATAAACACAGCAGTCAAAAACCTGAGAAACAACGTAGTAAAGGATATCAGTCATTATTTGTCAAATGGAGCTGCATTAAAAAATCATGTTTCCTACATCAAAGTACACGTTCAAGCACACAGGGCACAGTGTTATAGAACACTAAGTCTGAACATTCAGCAAAGTAACAAAAAACATGATTGTAGCCCTATGTTTGGATCCGTAATAAACAGGCACACGCCACAACTCTAGGTTTCCCCAGATGTACAAACACAATCTGAAAGGCAGAAGAATGCATTTAATGAATGTTGAGGTGTTCCAAACATGTGGTCCTCTCTTGTCTGCAGTCTCTCATAACAAGGTCCAAGCACAGCCCCTGAAAATGTGGAACATGTTTTAGTTTCATCATAATGTTGCAAAGTGATATAACCAACACATAACTTTCTAGTAATGCCCTCAACCACTCGAATCCATCACCAGGGGATACAAACCTTAGGCACTGCACCCTCGCTTGAACACTGGAAGACACTCTGTCTAGAAAACTTGGGATAAGGCTTTGGTCATTGGAGTAAAGCCATGTAAAAAAACAATTGCAAATGTGCATTTGTTTTGCACATGGACACAAATTAGCCCCTGAAAGCTGACTTACCCCTGTATACTGGTACACATGTTGCATTCTTCGCGAGGGGGGCATTTTCCCCTTGTTGTTCTTTTTCCCTCATGCTTGAGTGAGTTGCATGAACAATCTGAGAAAAAGAATGTTTTCAAGAGAATACACCAAATAAGGTTTATTCGAAAAACCACATAATAATACAGAAGAAACAATCAATGTGTGAGAGTGTGATTCTTACCTGTCGAACACCTTCAACACAGTCTGACACCTGTAAAAGACTCAAACAACACATGACACATTAGGACACTCGAGAACATTAGTTATTGCAACATGCATGAAAATTATACACTAGCTATGGATTTCACAATAATTGGACTGCATTAGCCAAAGGTAAATGTATGTTAATTAACATAGGCTGGTTTTAAAGTTTATAAGAAAAAGTAAGAAATTGAATAGAGGTTGCAAGCGCTAGTTAGCTTGCTACCAAGCAGCAGATGAATGGATATTTAATATTTGCAGCTAAGCAACTAACCAAAATAACAACTGTAGTGGCTCATATTTTAAACAGCCACAGTGAGAAGAAGTGAAAGTCCTCTGACATTGACGACGCTGGGAAGACATTAAATCTCCATTTAATTAGACAAAGCAATACATGAACATTAAACTCTCTTTCTGACAGCAGGTAACATCATGTGGTGCTCCTATTGGTCCCACATGGTCCCACATGGTCCCACACCTGAACTCAACTCCACTGATGACATCACAGGTGTCTAAATGATGGGAGTGTCCTCAAATATTAAAGCTGATCATCCCCTGTTTTTAAACTTAGTTTTTACTAGGTTTTCGACTGTTGTCCTTTTTGCAGTTTATAAACCATTGTGATCTATACAGTAACTTTTGATAATAATTTGAATTATTATAATTAAAACTCCAGAATCATAACCTTTTTTAAACACAGAGTTTGTTGGACAGTCTAAGCCTAAGAATTCTAATGTGACTAAAAAGAGTTTGAAATATGAAAAACAAAATCATATTTATAAACTTTACCTTAAAAAACTAAAAAAGGTGTCTCCCTTGCAGCTGAGCAGATGCCAGCCGGTATGTTATAGATTCATCACTGTGCGAGGCAAATTTCAAAATACAGATAATATACGAAATATACTTAACAAAATTCCACGTATAACGTGAGAAAACAACTTACTTCTGTCTCCACAAACTCTTTTCAATGTGGAAATGATACATCTATATCTAAAAACTCGGTGCAGACTGTGTACATTACTAGAAGGTGCATTCCATAAAATAAAGCAGGCAGCGACCAGAGGTAACAGATTTCAACGTCTGGGAAGGCATTGCCTTTACGTCCAGAAGCACACCCATAAACGTCGAGTAGACGTGAAAACAGGTCCTCGACGACCCTCACATGTCAGGCTTGTAACCTCGTATAAGTGGTGGCGTTCGTTGTTTAGGATGTTAGCTATTATTTTTTCACATAGTCAGAAAAATATGCCTGCAGTGGTGTAGGCGGTTGCGTAATAGACTTCAGTCCAACGACGCAGGTTCAAATCCCAGGTCGGAGAAATGATTGACTTTTCCACTTTTTTAGCGAACAATTTTTCTTGGTTTTGGTTAAAAACGGAATAACACTCAACAACCTAGAAATTATGTAGTGGCTATAATAAACTTGTTGACCCATGCATTTTGCATAAATTCCAAAGTGGCTCACCCCTTATTTACAAACTTGAGATTGTTAGCTCAACAAATTGCATACATTCACAAGTTTTATTATTAGCCACTACGTAAATCCTATGTTGAGTGTTTATTAGGCTTTAAACCAACAGAAAAATTGTTCGCATAGAAAAAAAAAAAAATCGAAACAAATATGTAAAGATAATGATACAACAAACACGTGGACCTGTGGAACACACGTATCCCAAGCTGGCCACATTTTGCTTAATCACTAAACGCCTACCAGTCAGGTGAACAACACCATAGAATGCTTCACAGCCTATAGTAATTGTATTGCTAGATCAAGACGTTCTGCGTCGGAAGTCCGAAGACCTGTTTTCCACGTCTAGAGGAGGTCGGGATGGGACTCTTATCCACGTCTATGGGGAGGTCATTGTTTTACGCCAGATGGCGCACCTTGCACAGACGTCGTTGGACTAATAAAGGTCACGACCGAGCCGAGCGCGATATTGACGTGATCGGGAGGTTGAGTGGACTCGGATGTTTAGTGGGGTTCATGTTTCAATGGAGTTTTTCGATGTGCACCCTGACTCTCGGGTGATAAGACAACAGAGTGACCATGTTTTTATCTCCAATTGGAAGAGAGTGTGCAAGTCTTTCGCTTAATTGGTACCGTTGATCACTTTGGATGACCCTTGGCAGCCAAAACAATGAGAAAACTTTACCAGAGCCCTGACGATGACCCGGATTCATGAATTTGCCTCCGCAGGCAACTGCTTCGGGGTACCTGTGGATGCACCGAATGGTAGCCGAAACCCGATTTACAGTCTTATATTTTTGGCAACAGGGGTCCACACAGTCCATATTAACTTTTATTATTAATGGACATCCACCCCCGTAATAAGTTATTTGATGCTTCTCTATTTTTGTGTAAAGATTATACTATGGTTAAGGACTTGACAAAGACCAACTCCCCATTCGGTGACCGCAAGGAGGATAATTGCAAACACATGCAAGCTAAAAATCGTTAAAAATCGGAAACGATATTTATTTCAAAGTTTGGGTAATAGAAATGGAAGGATCTCTCTATTCATTTAGTTCTGATGTTGGGAACCACCCTGTTTCTTCTGATAGAAGACATAGAGTGGCAAGTTAGACAATGAAAATAAGAGTAACATTTGTAAAATTTCATGATCATATTATTATAGACTGACGTGGAAAAAAACTTTCCCCCATTCTCCAATATCAGAGGAAACTCGAAGACACTGAGGGTAAAAAATGGGAAAGAATTATCAGTCAACAAGGTATATCATTCAAAATATTTTCCGACTTTAGTCTGATGTTGGAAACCTCCAGGTTAGTAAATATTTTAAAATAGGCTCTTACCCAAACATGTTGAGTTGCTTGGAATGATTACAGTTAATTGAATTATCACAACCATTGCCTGTTCTTTTATTTCTTGTTGGCCTTTTCTATTTCTGGGCTCCTGGTCTCAAGCCATGAAGAAAGACAAATGCTTTCATTTGCCTACTTACGCCAAACCACCCCTTTTTATATGTGGAATAAAATGATGCAAAATTGGAAAAATCATGCAAAGATAATTATTTCCCTGATTAAAATTGACAAATTTAATTGCGGCAAAGGTCTAAAGACAGTTCAGGGACCATTTTGCAGTTTTGGATCAAGAGGCATTTAATTGATAACATCAAAAAGCTAGAGAAGCCACTTTTCATGTACACTTTTTGTACAATAAAGACTGTACGGTAACAGCTTCAGTCCCAGTGCCTACTGACATCAGTTTTGAAGGGTCGTGTGACTTTACTGGTCACGGGTTGGGGCGGCTCACCGCACAGAATAGTTAATATGCAGACCCAGTGGGATCAAGGGGCAGACAAATTGTAGGTATATTTGGTAACCTGGAGAAAAATAGAACCCATTTGGAATTGTATTTTGAGTCTGGTTTGCAAGGACAGAAGCCCCTCGTACAGAGAAAAAATAATATACCTTATCCAATGAAACAGCAGTGAATGTCCTTTCAGAACACCAACTGGTGCCTGATGAGATTAATTCAGAAGATTATCAACACCCTAAAGGAATCATGCTGTATCCAAAAAAGTCTAAATATTTTCCAGTCAAGATCAAAGAGGACATTGGTGTTACCTGGATGCTACAGGGTGCATAGTGCAGAGGAAGACACTCAAGCCATTTTATGGAATGAGACCGTGGTAAGAAACCCTTTCAAAAGGTGCCTCACCACTGCCCATAGCTACTCTGCTACTTGGATCACACCACACGAACCCATTCCATTATATACTTTTTTACAGGCAACGTTATGACAGATGCAGGGATGGAGAATGTTTGTAAAAAATGCCTTGTAAAAGGCATGTAAATATTTTGTGTGCGATGGATCTTTGGTTCTGCTGCATTCCATACCACGACGACTTTGTCGGCTCTCCATTGGGGAAAACCTCCTCCATGAAATATGATGTTAAATTTAGGGGCAATATTTTGGAGAGGCTTTTGACTTCCACATCCATCCAACCAGGTTTGAGCCATGTCATGAAAAACGCCACGACCTCTGCAAAAAAGGATTGTGTTTGGGCGCATTATTTTGTAAGATACCTTTTGATTTTAATATACTGCTTTATGAATGTTTTTAAATAATCCTCAGGTCCTGTTTATGTATCTTAAATTCGCATTTTTATTTTATTTATGAACCCTCTGGGACACTTAGGTCCTGCAATATCTCTTAACTGTCCCTAGAGTCCAAAACTACTCATGGTGAGCTGTTAATTTTATCTGATGTACTGAGGTTCCACTGTTTCCATGGTGTGGATTTATTATTTCTGTATTTTGGTTTTCATTTTGACATTATGTACTCTGGTTCATTTCAGTTTTATACTTCATGTCCTGTCCCCTGTTGATTGTCTGCCCCGCCCTATGTGTTCTTCTGTGATCGTCTGTGTCCCTAATTACCTGATGCTTCTCGCTCCCCTCTCTTGTCCCTGTGTGCTTGGTTCATTGTCATGGTCAAGTTCCCTCTGGGTTCCTCGGTACTTTGGATTTTGGAGGTTTGTGTTTTTTGCCTTGGACTTAATTGTATATTAAATCTTAATTATGGCATTTCCTGCGTTTGAGAGTCCTCACTCATCTCCACCTCATGATACAACGCAAGCTTCAATTATAAAAAGTATTGACACCAGTCTTTTTATTTAAAGATTTTAGGTTTAGTTTAGTTTTTTATCAAATATTTAATAATATTACAGGTGGCTATGCATGTTTTATTAATGTAGATTTAATTAATATATACACTACTAATGAGGGTGCTTTTGAACTATGGTGCAGGCTCATGACAGCCACCACGCCCCCATCCAGAAATGTATAAGGGGAAGAAAGGGATGGATATTTATAACGTGGGCAATTTTTGTAGTAACATTTTCGTACGATAAATTAGCAGCTTTTAAAGTATTCAATATTTTTTTGGGGCGAAGGGGGGGTTATATAGTCTGTGTATTTTGGGATTGCTAAGATTAAGGAGGATCTTTAAGTAATACTCCGATGAATTTCGTTTTTTATCTCCTGAAGGAGTTAGCGTTGCCTCGATCCCAGACCGTTGTGTGTGCAGTACCAATCGACTCTGGGGAGCATGGCAGAACCACTAGTCAAGTAGCAGTACCCTCAAGAATTGGATGAGATCCTCACAAGTGCCAACAGTTGTGTCCTCCCCTCCTTCTCAAGGATAGCTAGTTTTTTTAAACCCTTGCGAAACCTTCCAGGAACTGATGAGGATGTCTGCCGCGGGGATGATGTCTTTGGGTATCTTTAAGAAGACTATCCGGAGCGGATAATATGGAACATACGACGTCACTCCAAGATCCTCCTGTACGAGTCATCGCACACAGCCCAGAGCCAATTATCTTGAATACTACTATGGCCATAGCCAATCCAATTTTGTGATTAGTTTCCAAATTCATTGCGAACAATTTGGGCCTTAATTTACAGGACTCTCTGGTAAGTTATGTTAGATTAAGAGCGCGTACCAGCATGGGTATCCCCGGGCGAGGTTACAATCAGTAAGTCAGAAACATAGACGATGGCTACACCAAAACTTTTGTACATCATTTGTATTGACACCTCAGTTGGGTTGAAATATACATTTTAAAATTACTGTTTTGCGTTTATATTATTTTTTAGAATGACCTGTGTTACACAACCATTGTCATCATTTCAATGGAAGTGAGTGAAGGAGCACCACTTGATGTAGTTGGCTGGAGGTGAAACATGTTCTAGTACGCCAAATTCATGCCCAAAGGCTTGTGAGCCTCTGGTGGTCTGGATTAATCCTTGGTTGTCATAGAGAACCGCACCGAAAGCAGAACTGCTAAAATGAATATAATTTTAATAAAGGCCAATAAAAGTAAACACTGAAACCGGGAACAAGAGAAGGGGGGGAAAACAACATATGGTCCACAAACCAAAGAGGACAATGACACAGGGTCTAAATACACACAGGGGGACACAGTGGTAGCACATCATGAGGGCAAACAATCAACAAGACAGACGAGGAAGCAAAACTCACAGCAAGGGAAACCAAAAAAAATATCAAATTAAACCAGATACAATAACAGAAAGTCCACACCAATGAAATTGGTAAGTGTATTGAAAAGCACTTCCACTGACTTAAACAATTTTCCCGGCCAATTTCTAATATTTGTGCAGTTGCAAATTTTTGAAAAATTTGATTTTCCAACCAGTTTAGATCACTACACAAATGCATTTCATATTTTGTTCCCTATCCATCTAGGGTTTTTCCGATCAAGGTACTCAACCACCACTGCTCTGTTAAAATGTAACATTGATTTATTTTCATGATTTGGACAAATAGTCCTGGCTCCATATTCCAAGGATCTTTCCAAAGCCATTGATTCTGTAGAGCACTCCCTTCTACTTGACAACTTAACGCAATTAGGTCTGATACCAACGCCATTTTCAATATGTTTTGTCACATTGTTCCAAGTCCAACAAATGCATAATTGAGAAAGGGCTCCACTTTAGAGTCCCCTTCTTTTCCTCAATATTCATCAACGATCCTTGGCCACAAGTCATATCAAAATACCTATATACGCAGTCGACAGTCCATTTACACACTAATAAGGCCCATTTTCCGTTTTGTCGTCCTTCATTCACGCTTCTTAGATTCGCTCGGGAATCAGCACGCAGCGGCGTGAAAAATAGTACATCTTATCGCCCAAGTGGCAGGCTAAGTCCGCTTTAGCTCTGACCAGCGACTTAGACGCTCAGTATAAGACTGCGTGCAAACCTGTCTAGCCCAGAGGTGCTATGTTGGCCGAATGGTTAGCAGTAAAATACAGGGACCCTGAGAACCAGGTTTCGATTCTTGTCTGAGGCACATCTTTGTGGTTGCTTGTGGCAAAATTTGTTATTTTTTTTTCATTAAACAATATGAAATAATATCTTGTCTGTAATGTCTGGAAAAAAATCTAGTGAAATTCACTATGTTTTATACGTTTAAATATTTGTTATGTTTTTTTTGATAAACCGACCGTTACGTTACATCCTCCGCTCTGGGCCCGGAGCAGCTGCTGTTACCCCCCGCTCTGAACAGCGCAGTGAACGCACTGCGTCTGGCTCCGAGGCGCGGACCATAAGACACGCGGACTCACGGTTCCTCACTCTCGCTGCTCGCATCCTCTCTCTCTGCTCGCGTCTCTCTCTCTCTGCCGCGTCCTCTCCCCTCGCTGCTCGCCGTCCCTCCCTCTCTGCAGCGGGCGTCTCTCCATCTGCTCGCGTCCCTCTCTTCTCTTCGCTCCTCCTCTCTCTGCTCACCGTCTCTTGCTCTTGCTCTGTCTCTCTCTCTCTGCTCACAGTGCTCTCTCTCTCTGCTCGTATCTCTCCCTCATCTCTGCTGCTTCGCATCACTCTCTCCTCTCCACCTCTCTCTCTGCGCACGTCTCGCTATCCTCTCTCTCTCTCACACGCCTCTCTCTCTCGCTCGCACTCTCTCTCTGCTCGCATCACTCGCTCTCTGCTCGCATCTCTCTCTCTCTGATCGCAAATATCTCGCTACTCCTGCTCGCATCTCTCGTCTCTCTGCTCCGCGGTCTCACTCTCTGCTCGCGCTCTCCTCGACTGCTCGCGTCCGCTCTCTCTCATGCTCACCTCTCTCTCTCCTTCTGCTCTGCGTCCCTCTCGCTCGCTGCTTCACAACTCTCTCTCGCTCTCTCTCTGGCTCACCTCGCTCTCTCTCTGCTTCACGGTCTCTCTCTCCCCTTCTGCTCACCGTCTCTCTCTGCTCACGGCTCTCTCTCTCTCTCTCGGTGCTCACGCCTCCTCTCTCTCGCTGCGCGCGCTGCTCTCTTTCTGCTCACGTCCTCTCTCTCTCTGCTTCCACGTCTCTCTCGCTCGACTCTCCGCGCCCCTCTCTCCTGCTCACGTACGTCTCTCGCTCGCCAGTCTCTCTCTCCTCTGCTCGCTCTCGCTCTCCTGCGCGCGGCTCTCTCTCTCTGCTCACGTCTCTCTCGCGCACCTCTCGCTCTCTGCTCACGTCTCTCTCTCTCTCTCACGGTCTCTCTCTCTCCTCCTGCTCACTGTCTCTCTCTCGCTGCTCACGGGTCTCTACTCTCTCTCCTGCTCACGTCTCTCTCTCTCTGGCCACCCGGTCTCTCTCTCTCTCTGCTCCCTTCGCTCGTCAATGCTCGCGGTCTCTCTCTCCGACTGCTCACGTCTCCTCTGCGCTCCTCTCGCTGTCCTCTGGCTCACGTCTCTCTCTGCATCAAGTCTCTCTCTGGCTCCGCGGTCTCTCTCCCTCCTGCTCCACGTCTCTCTCTGCTCACGTCGCTCTCTGCTACCAGCAAGGTCCTCTCTCTCTCTGCCACGTCTCCCTCTCTCTGCTAACGACTCACTGGCTTCGCTCTCTCTCTCTCTGCTCACGTCTCTCTCGCTCTCTCTCGTTACTGGTCGACGTCTCTCTCTCTCTGCCTCACGTCTCGCTCTGTCTTCTCTCTGCGCTCTCTCTCACACTCGCGTCTCTCTCTCTCGGCTCACAGGTCTCTCTCACTCTGCTGCACCTCTCTCCTCTCTCGTCTGGCTTCACGACGGCCGACCTCTCTCTCGGCTCACGGTCTCTCTCTGCTCACAGTCTCTCTCTGCTCACGCCTCTCTCTCTCTCTCACGTCTACTCTCTGCTCACGTCTCCTCTCTGCTCCACGTCTCTCTCTCACTGCTCACATTCTCTCTCTGCTCCCTGCTCGCCGTCTCTCTCTCTCTCTGCTCACGTCGTCTCTCTCTGCTCTGCTTTCTCTGCTCCGCGTCTCCTCTCTCTGCTCACGTCTCTCTCTGCTCTCGCGTCTCTCTCTCTCTCTTCACGTCTCTCTCAGCGCACGTCTCTATCACGCTCTGCTCACGTCTCTCTCACTGCTCGCGCCTCTCTCTCTGCCTCCACTCTCTCTCTGCTCTCTCTCTCCCTGCTCACGGGGTCCTCTCTCTCTCGCTCACGTCTTCTCTCTGCTCTGCTCACCATCTCTCTCTTCTCTCTCTGCTCTCCCCCCCGCGTAGTCTCTCTCTCTGCTCACGTCTCCTTCTCTCTCTCTGCTCACGTCTCACTCTGCTCTCTCTCTTGCTCTACGTCTCTCTCTCTCCTGCTCACGTCGCTCCTCTCTCGTGCTCACTGTCTCCTCCTCGTCTCTGGCTCAACGTCTCTCTCGCGCTCTCTCCTCTGCCACGCCTCTCTCTCTCTGCCAAGTCCTCTCGCCTCTCTGCTCACCGTCTCGCTCCTCTGCTCACGTCCTCGCACACTGTTCTTCTAAAAGATGTTGTTTGAGCTGGAGGGGAGGAGCAGGAGAGGTCAGCAACTAGAATTGGTTGTGAGATTATGTAAAAGAAAGCCTAGTTCTCTCATCTTTACAGCATGGGAAGTTTTGTGAATGGTTATTGCAATCGGTGATTAAATGCAATTTTATTATAATAAGGATAGTAAATCTGACATTTAAAGTCAGTGCCTCCTCCCCTAATCACAATCCTCACCGCGACGTGCCACTGTCTGTCTGGCTATATTCATCTGATCATTTGATTTGTTCCCTCAACATAACACTTGTTTTTATGTTTTAAATGTGTAGGCTACTGTTTTTCAGCTTTGAAAGTAGTTGATGGGGGCCATTTTATGGCTATTAAAAAGCATCTGCCCTGTCCGTGCGCTTTTACCTGCCGGCACTCAGGAACATACGTGATTAGCCAACCCTCTCCAAGCTGTCTTCGTCGGCGTTCCGAAATGAAATGCACAGATTACATGATAGTGATAGAGATATGTAAACAATGGGCAACTCGCCGGCTGCGAAAAGGCAAAACTAGGCCATTCCAGTCCAGCTGGACACAAAGTTTGGTTTTGTGTTTGGTAGAAGGACGAGTGCCTGTGTGCCACTTTATGCTGTGATAAATGTTGTGTGCAGAACCTCAAGGTGTTAAGCGTCATTATGAGACGAAGCACGAGAAGACCTGCAAAGACAATCAGACAACGTAGAGCTCATTAAATGTGCTATGTCCAGATAGGAAAACAAGCTACTCCTTCAGGGTTTTTAATACCACAGCTAAAAATCACGGGACAGCAGCAGCTCTCCCTCCCCCACCCAATAACACAAGTAGCCGCACCCAAGGCCCCCTGCTGTTATTAGTCATTTACCTAAATTTTGCAAATCAATACATGCAAATGTTAGCAAGCCAACCTTCCTTGTCTTTTCAAAAACAGGGGCCAATTTCGCTTGTTTGCTAGTTTTAAAAACTAAGGCAGCAGTCATCAGCCAACTCCATTATATTGTAAAACACGGATAAAAGAAAGTTTCCCACCCATCATAACTTTTGTATTAAAGCAATATCGTTTTACAAGTTACTACAGTCTAGCAAACTATTCATATCAACCTTGCGGCACAACAAAACCACGCCAAAACACGCATGATATTCTAGATTTTGGACAATAATAAACATGGTTCCACACTCGGCAATCCAAGGTTTAAAAAAAATTGAATTTGCGCATCAAGAAAATGTCTGAGACGAAACACGCAAACTGCGAATCATATATATATTAAGCTCTGCATTTATATCTTTTAAATAATGTGGTTATAAACTCACATTAATGCACTTCTGGTGCTGGACTGTAAAAAATACAACTCAAAATTGGTTCACCTTACTAAGAATTTTTGCATTCACTGACAATACAATTGCCAGTTTGGAACTTTTGAACAAAGAAGAGCCATGGGCCTGTATAGTAGTAACAAAAACAAGAGAAAATATGAAGTACAAACACACAAGGTCTTTGATTGTATATCTGCACGTTTGTGTATCCGTTGTTTTAGGCTGACTGACGAGCCAATATAACCAGATATCTGTTTCCCCCTGTTTTATTGTTTCTGCCTGAATCACCACCTGTTGTGAATAAAAACTTGCCAAGTTGCCTCTGGTGTGCAAAGATCCCTGCCTATGCGTCTAATTTTCGTCAACTCACTTTCCTGAAGTTTCTGATGAAAAGTTCATCTTATTTGATATATTAAGTGATTTGACTTTTGAAGTTGTATGAACTTCTGAAAGTTCAAGTGGCTCACAGATAGTTCCATTCCAACTGGAAATTTTATTGTCAGTGAATGCAAAAATCTGAGTAAGGTGAACAATTTTTGAGTTGTCGTGTTTTACAGTTCACGCGAGCTATAGTGAGGTCACTTATCTGCGTTTGCGCTATTTAAATAGGTGTTATGGCAACCAGCTCAATTCAACATTTTGGAACAAACTAATTTGACCACAAAAATCACTGTATTTATTGTTTACCAACCTAAACGACTGGGCCAAGCCAAAGTAGCCCGTAATAATTTCTGGCTCAGTCTTAGAAACAGAAGGTCCCCGCCTGGTCACAGTGGTGTGCGGCACGGTGCTGAGTGGATAGCCTCGTCGCTTCTGACACAAGTCCTGGGTTCGAATCCCGGTCGGACAGGCCTTTCTGTGTGGGAATTGGCATGTTCTCGTGTCTGCATAGGTTTCCTCCGGGTGCTCCGGTTTTCCCCTACCCAAGGGACCTGGTCCTTGAAACGCAATAATAAAATAAACATCAGGATCTTTAAATGGTGGGGCTAAATTTAAACACAAATTAGGTAAGTTATTGTAGGGACAGTAATCTGAACTTAAAAAAATAAGTTTTACAGACTTGAAATTTCCAGTAATGAATTTAAAACACTTAGTGGCAAACTTGGAAACATAACTGTCACAACATAATAAGTGTGTTTCTTTCAAAACTATGAAGAATTAATTAATGCCTTCAACTCAAAAACCTTGCGCAGCCTGGTTGCTTTGGAAATTTTGAGTGAACTAACTTTATCTTTTTTACAGTGTGCATGGACCAAAGTCCCATTAAAATAATGGAGGAACAAATGCTCCTGCAGCCCTAACAGGACATGCGAGGTGCGCGGGTGTCCGGCCCGAAACCCGCAGTCCACCCTCGGGTCCCGCTGGTTTCGGGCGGGTTGGGATGCTCAAGAAATATGATCCATGTCATGGTGCGTGTGGGTCGTCGACAGAAAGCTCCTGATCCCTATATATTATTATATATGTGCGCCTACGGTATGCATGGGAAGTCCCCTGAGTAACAATTTGCAATTCGGCGCAGGATGCGTTAAACAAAAAAACATGCGGGACAAACAGGATCGCTCCTTCCTACACCCCCTTAAAGCCTCGAGGAACACCCAGTCCGAGACAGACGTGTGATCTACACAGAGGCAGCACCGAGACTGATGACGGTGGTGGGCCTCACAGCCAGAGGCCAGGAAGCAGGGCCTCATTACTTTTAAATTAGCAAGGCAAGACCACAGGGAAACGCTGCGCCTGAGGCAACGCGTGTGGTGAAAAAGAGGTCGGCGGTCTTACTCACTTAGTTCATTTGATTTACTGAGCAGCAAATATCATGAATATAAGCTAACCAACCAACGAATCAATAAGACATATTTTATTCATAGAATCCCATAAATGTGTGGAATGTTCTGAAGATTCCTTTATTTCCTAGATATGAATTAATAAAGTTGACGAATATTGAGCAGAGTGGGGCCACCGATAGTCTGGACTCTTCCTGAAAAAAAATGAGCGGGATATCCTCGCAGTCGGCGGGTAATGACGTTCGCCGCGGAGGTTGATATTTACCGGTAAACAGAATCACTTATTACTGCGATTACGGTGATAGCTGCATCTCTCCAGCTGTTTGCGGTTTACGGAGTATAATCCACGAACTTAATAGCAAAATACACGGTAAGCTAACCGGGGTTTTTGGGAAACCAACACCACAGCACAATACATCTAAGAGTAAAGCTTTTAGAAATGATGGGTATATTTGAATCATGTCAACACGGTTGTTTGTACCCGCGGATCAGTGAATAAAGTTGCAAAACCGCCGCGCTCCATCACAGTCACTCTGCTCTGCTGCTGCTGCTAGCCGAAGGCGGCAGGGCAAAGTCCGCGAGTCCACTTTTCCGGGGTAGAAACGCGAGTCACGTGGCCCAAACGACCAATGGCCATTGGTTGACCTAATCCATTTTACAGGGTAACAAGGTGTTTGGGTTTTTAACATGTTTAAAATAGCTACGGTCTTTCTTTAGTCTCATAAATAACATGCTTAAAGGCGAGGTCTGTAACGTAGTTCCTGATAAATAACATGTTTATAGTTGAGGAACTGGTACAGTTGAGTCCCTCATAAATAACACAGTTTAAAGCGGAGGTCTGTAACTTTAGTCTGCATAAAAACACAGGTTTAAATGCTGGGGTTGTAACTTTAGGCTCATTAAGAACGTTTTAAAGCTGAGGTCTGTAACTTTAGTCTCATTAATAAACATGTTTAAAGCTCGGGTCTGTAACTTTAGGTCTCACAAATAAGCAATGTTTAAAGGCTGATAGTATGTAACTTTAGTCCTCATTAATAACAGTTTAAAGCGCGGTCCCTGTAACTTTAGTCTCATAAATAACATATGTATAAACTGAGGTCTGAATTTAGTCTCATATATAACACTGTGTGTGTGTGCATAGGCCCAAAAACATTTCCTAAGCATCAATTTAGATTGCTTACCTTTTATATATTGATATATTACATAGTAGTTTGAAAAAAATGTTTTCCGGAATTTTTCATGTTGGCAGCCAATCTGGATACTGGAGGCCATATTGGGAGATGCGGGGTCGGCCAAATTGTAAAATAATATCGAAGTTCCAACTCCTTGAAACTTGTTTCCTTCTTTACAGTGATTTTTAAATATGGTTTATAGTTAGTAAAATAGGGAAGTTACAGCACTTAGAAGATGAATAAAGGCTTGAAACTGGCAGAATAGAAGGTTCCACAGTATCCCTTTGTTTTTAAAACCAAATTATCTTTCACTAAACGCATAAAAGCACTTATCAATATGGGTAATAAAAATCAAAACCACCTTATTCTTCCTATTTTCATAATTCAAAAACGTTTTATTCCTCTTACTGAGCTTGGAAAGTACTGTGCTGAATTAAATCTGATTTGGTAATTAAAAAATGTAATCTTGCATTGCTAACTTTCTTACTTTTACAGTCAGTGGTAAATACACGGGCTACGGTGGTACACCTCTTAGACTATATTAATATTGTATGTGTAACATCTCAAGCGAATAGATTGAGTGAATATTCTCCCTTTTCCTCATTTAGTGATTTGCGGAGGAGAGGAGAGGAGCATCGAGAGAATTTTGCAGTTAAAATAAGATGACATTCCAGCTTGCTAAATTATTTGAAAGCATCTTCATTATATTGTTATATTTATGTATTTATTATAAATGTTAGAGATCCAGAGAAAAGGCGGTCGGCTTTTTTTCTGAGTGGTGGAGGAGAACACCTCGGAGGCGGTTTGAGTCAAAATAACGTTCACGTGATATTACCAATAGTTTAGTTCTCTATTCCATAACGATTATTTCTCCTCATTTTGGAAAGATCACCAACGTGAAATGCAAAAGTTTACGTTATATGCAGAGTTTAATGTCTGCGGTTATCCAGAGCCTGCCTGCTACAAGGCGTTGCCCGTTTTAAAACCAGATTGTCGATGTGCGCGGGGCAGAAACTCCGCCCAATGTAACCCTGCTCCACAAGTGCAGCCGGTGGTTGTTTTGGTCAGTGCAAAACGTCACTGGAGGGGGGAAATAAAAGACGATGTGAACACACGTGAATCTCGTGTGATGCACGCGTGAAAGGCGACAAAACGGAATGGGACCTACTGGAACGGCTGAATTTACACTTCACGCGTTACAGCACGTACGCGTTGAGTAGATAATACGCGCAGATACGCACCCCCCGGCCCCCCCCCCCCCCGTTAACTTAACTTTTTCCATGTTAACCTATGATGATATTTACACTTCTACTTAGCATCATCGCATGTATGACCGAAGCTGCGCTCTAGATGTAGGATGGATTTTCTAAATTTTTGGCGCGCACCAACGCGTCCCCTCCCATTGATATCTCATGTAACCATGATTTTTCTAGCGGGATCCCTTGGGCTTAGATTGCTTCTACACACACAAAGCACTTGTGTCCCTAAACATCACAGGAGAGCAGCAGGTTTTACAGTGATATTCTGGGATATCGTTTTTTTTCTATCAGAGAAAGTCCTTGCGTCTGGCCAACACCAGCGCACAAAGACCATAGGACAACACATGCATTGATTTGTGTTGCTCTACATCCAGTCCTCTGGCCCCTACTGTCCTCTTCACTGCTCTCATAGACTACACAGGGAGGACAGTATGGGCCAGAGGACTGATGTACGAGCAACACAATCACAAGCATTTTTTTGTGCCCTCATGGTCGAGAGCGCTGGTTTGGGCCATACGCAAGACTTTATGAAAGTAAAAAAACGATATCCAGAATCACTGTAAAACCTGCTGCTCCTCCTCTGATGTTTAAACACAAGTGCTTGTGTGGTAGAGGCAATCTAAGGAGCCATAGGACCGCTAGAAAAACTGTTTTTACATGAGATCATCAAGGGAGACGCGATGGGAGCGCGGCACAAAATTAGAAACCACCTAAATTAAGAGCGCAGCTTCGCGACATACATGCATGATGCTAGAAGTGGAAATATCATCATATGTTTAACATGGAAAAAAGTTACGCGCGGTCTGGCTGCGTCGGAGAACGCTTTACGGCGTAACGCGTGATTTTGTAAATTAGCAGTGTACAGTAGGTCCCCTTCCGTTTGTCGCCGTTCACCGCGTGAATCACACGAGACTCACGTGATTCACGCGTCTTTTATTTTCCCCCCTCCAGTGACGGTTGCAAATAACCCAAAACAACACCAGGTGGCATTGTTTGTGTCTTGTGAGCAGGGTTACATTGGCGAGGTTTCGCCCCGCGCACATCGACAAATCTGGTTAAAACGGGGCGAACGGCCTTGTAGCAGGCAGGCTCTGGAATAACCCGCAGACATTAAACTACTGCAATATAACGTAAACTTTTTGCATCCACGTTGGTGATCGTTCCAAAACGAGGGAGAATATCGTGATGGAAAGAGAAACTATTGGTAATATAACGCTGAAGCGTTATTAGGACTCAACAGCGCCGCGGGTGTCCTCCTCCCACTCAGAAAAAAAAGCAGACTCCTTTGTCTCTGGCATCTCTAACATTTATAAAAAAAACATAAATATAACAATCATAATGAAGATGCTTTCCAAATAATTTAGCAAGCAGTAATTCATTTATTTTAACTGCCAAACTTCTCTCGCTTGCTCCTCTCCTCTCCTCCGCAAATCACTAAATAGAAAAGGGAATATTCACTCATCTATTTTGAATGTTACCACATACAATCTAATTAGTCTAAGCACGTGTACCACATGTACCCTTGTATTTACACAGACTGTAAGTATTAAAGTAGCAATGCAAATTACATTTTTTAAATTACCAATCAGATTTAATTCACACAGTACTTTCCAGCCAGTAAGAGGAATAAAACAGTTTTGAATTATGAAGATCGATAAGTGGTTATATTTTATTACCATAATGATAAGTGCTTTTTTCGCTTATAGTGCAAGTAATTGGTTTAAAACAAAGTGGATACTGTGGAACCATTCTATGTCAAGCCAGTTCCAAGCCTTTATCAATCTTCTAATAGCTGTAACTACATATTTTACTAAGAGTAAACATTAAAATTCACAGTGAAAGAAGGAAACAATTCAGGGATGTTAATTCGATATTCAATTTTACAATTTGGCCGACCCGATTCCAATTCATGGCCGCCAGCTTATCCAAGATGGCGTGCCAACAAGAAATCCGAACATTTTTTTCAAACGACTATGTAATATATCAAAATAAAGTGTAAAGCTATCTAGAATATGATGCTTAGAAATTTTTTGGCAATGCACACACACACACGAGTTTATTATGAGAATTAAAAAAATTCAGACCTCAGCTTAAACATTGTTTATTTATGGGAGACGAATGTTACTGACCCTAGCTTTAAACATTTAGTAATGAACTAAAGTTACATACTCAGCGTTAAACATTTTAGTAATGAAGACTAAAGTTACAGACCCGAGCTTTAGAATCATGTTATAATGAGACTAAAGTTACAGACCTCAGCTTTAAAACGTTATTAATGAGACTAAAGGTTACAGACCCAGCTTTAAACCATGTGTTATTTATGGCGACTAAAGTACAGACCTCAGCTTTAAACATGTGTTAGTTATGTGACTAAGTTACAGACCTCAAACTTTAAACAGGTTATTTATCAGACTAAAGTTACAGACCTCAGCTTTAAGGCATGTTAGTGTTATAGACTAAAGTTACCGGAGCCCGAGCTTTAAACATGTTTAACAACCCTAACACCCGCTTGTTAACATGTAAAATGGGATTATTCCAACCAATGCGATTGGGTCGGGGGTTTGGGCCACGTGACTCGCGTTTATTCTACCCCCCGGAAAAGTGGACTCGCCCGACTTGCCTGCCGCTTCGGCAGCAGAGCAGAGTGTGTGATAGCGCGGCGGTTTTTCAACTTATTCACTGATCCGCGGGGGTCAAAACAACCGTACCTGACTCAATATACCATCATTCTAAAGCTATGATCTGAGATGTATGTGTGTGGTGTTGGTTTTCCAAAACCCCGGTTACTTACCAGGTGTATGATGGCTATTAGGTATCGTCGGATTATAGCTCCGTAACCGCAACAGCTGAGAGATCCGCTTTCACCGTAATGCCATAAATAAAAATTGGTATTAATGATACTGTTTCCCGGTAAGAATTATCACCTCGCGGCGACTCATTAACCGCGCGGAATGCCGAGATATCCCGACTCCATTTTTTTTCAGAGTCCAGACGATCTGTGGCCCACTCTGCCTCATATTCTGGTGCAACTTATTAATTCATATCTCAGGAAATGAAACGGAATAGTCGAGAACAATCCACACATTTATGGCTCTATGAAAAAAATAGTTGATTGATAGTGGTGGTAGGCTATAACTTCTGCTTATTTTCTGGCGTCAAATCAAGAGACGAAGTTAGTAAGACGGCGACCTCTTTTCACACCACAGCGGGTTTCCACTGAGTCTTTCATTGCTAATTAAAGTTATGAGGCCGCCTGCTTTAGGCCTCTGCTGTTAGGCCCCACGTCATCAGGCTCGGGGCCTCGGTGTAGATCACACGTCTGTCCTCACAGGATGTTCTGGAGTGCTTTTAAGCGGGAGTCAAAGGAGCAGATCCTGTTTGTTCAGGCATGATTTATTTTGTTTAACATCCTCCCTGCGCGATTGCAAATGTACTCAAAGGGACTCCCATACCGTGGCTCACATATATAATAATATAAGGGATCAGTAGCTTTCTGACCCGACCCACCCGCACCTGCCGATGACTCATATTTTTGAGGCATCCAACCCGTCCGAAAAACCGCGGGACCCCGCGGGTTGACTGTCGGGTTTCGGCCGACCCGCGCACCTCGCATGTCCCTGTTCAGGGCGCTGCAGGAGCAATGGTCCATTATTTTATTTGGACTTCTGGTCATGCACACTGGTAAACAAGATAAAGTTAGTTCAACCAAAATTTTCAAAGCAACCACTCGAAGGAGTTTTGAGTTGAAGGCATTAACTTAATTCTTTCAAGTTTTGAAGAACTACACTTCTTTAGTTGTGTGCCCATTAAGTTTTCCAAGTGCTGCCAACTAAGTGTTTAAATTCAAGTTTACGCAATTGTCAAGACTGTAAAACTTACTTTTTTAAGTTCAGATTACTGGTCCTCCTACAATTAACTTACAATTTTTGAGTTTAAGATTAAGCTCCCCGACATTAAAAAAGATCAGTGGATTTTATTTATATACGCATTTCATGGACCAAGGTCACGTGGGAGGGCAACCGGAGCACCCGAGGAAACCTATGCAGACACAGAACATGCCAATTCCACACAGAAAGCCCTTTTCCACCGGGGGATTCGAACCCAGGACCTTCGTGTCAGAAGCGAGAGTGCTATCCACTCAGCCACCGTGCCGCACACACTGTGAACCCGAGGGGGAACTAATGTTCCTAAGACTGACAAGAGAATATAAAGGGCTACTTTGTGCTTGGCCCGGTTTTCCCCCCCGATTACGTTGGTAAAAATTCAATACAGTGATTTTTTTGGGCAAATTAGTTGTACAGAAATGTTGAATGCAGCTGTTTGCCATAACACATATTTATAGTGAGCTAACGCTGATAATTGACCTCACTATAGCTCGGTGAAACTGTAAAAACGACACTCACAATTGTTCACTACATACTCAGATTTTTGCATTCAGTGGACGAAGTAAATTTCCTCAGTTGGTACTGGAACTATCTTGGGAGCCACTTGAACGGTCAGAAGTTCACTACAACTTCAAAGTCAAATCAACTAATATATCAAATAAGAATGAACATTTCATCAGAAACTTCAGAAAGTGATGTCGAAAATCAGACGCATAGCAGGGATCTTTGCACACCAAGCAACATGGAAGTTTATTCACAACAGGTGAGATTCAGGCAAACATAAACAGGGAACACATTATAATTGGATAATTGGGCGTCAGTCCAGCTAAAACAACTGATACACAATCGTAAGGGGGGGGGGGGGGCAGATTAATACATCAAGAACATTGTGTGTCTTGTACGTCTATTTTATCTTGTTTTTGTACTACTATACAGGCCCATGGCCTTCATTGTCATAAAAGTACCAACTGGCAATTTATTGTCAGTGAATGCAAAAATCTTATAAAGGTGAACAATTTTGAGTTGTATTATTATAACAGTCCAGCACCAAGAAGTCGCATTACGGGTGGAGTGTTATAACAACATTATTTAAAAGAATAATAGAGGCTTATTATATAATGAATTCGATGTTTGCGTGTTTCCGTTATACATTTTCGGATGCCGCCAGATTCATTTTTTAAACATGATGCCAGAGTGTGAACATGTTTAATTATTGTCCAAATGCTTGAATTCATGCGGTTTTGGCGTGTTGGTGCCGAAGGTTGAAATGAATAGTTGGCTAGCCTGTAGAAACGTGTAAAACGATATTGCTAATACAAAGGTTTATGATGGGTGGGAAAAAAACTTTCTTTCTTGCCGTGTGTTTTACAAATTATAAATGGAGTTGGGCGATGAATGTCTGCTTATTTTAACTCTAGCAAACCCAGCGAATTGCCCCTGTTTTGAAAAGAAGATAGGTTGGCTGCTATACATGTGCATGGTATTGAAGTGTGCAATTTTACGTAATGACTAAACATCAGGGGCCTGGGGTGGGCGTTGTTTATGTCGTGGTGGGGGGGAGGGAGAGCTGCTTCTGTCCCGTGATTTTAGCAGTGGTATAAACCCTGAGGAACTAGCTTGTTTTCCATATCTGGGACCCAGCACATTAATTGACTCTATTTGTCCTGAGTGGTCTGGGAAGGTCTTCTCGTGCGTCGGCTCAATATGACGCTTAACAACGTGAAGTACTGCACACAACATTTTCACAGCATAAAGTGCACCACAGCACGGTCCTTCACAAACAACAAACCAAACTCTTGGTCCAGCAGACTGAATGGCCTAGGTTTTGCCCTTTTCAGCAGCTCGGCGTTGCCATTGTTTACATTTCTATCACTTCTGCTAGCTGTCATTCATATCGGCGCGAAAGACAGCTGAGAGGGGGCGAATCCACGTAGTGGGTCCTAGTGCCGGCAGTTAAAGCGCACAGACAGAGGCAGATGCTATTAATAGCCATAAAATGGCCCACATCAACATTTTCAAAGACTGAAAAACAGCTCGCCGTACACATTTAAACTAAAACAAGTGTAGGTTGAGGGAACATCAAATGAATCGGATGCATATAGCAGACAGACATACTGCGGTGAGGATTGGTGATTGGGAGGCACTACTTAATGACAGCATTTACTACATTATTAAAATAAAATAGCATTTAATCACCGATGCAATAACATTCAAAACTCCCTGCTGTAAAGAATGAGAGAACTAGCGTCTTTTAATAAACTCACAACCCATCTATTTTGCTGACTCCTCTGCTCCGCATCAAACAACATCTTTAAAGAAGAACAGGTGCGAGAGACGTGAGCAGAGAGAGAGTACTGTGCAGAGAGGAGAGAAGACGTGAGGCAGAGAGAGAAGACGTGAGCAGAGGAGAGAGAGCAGAGAGAGACGTGAGCAGAGAGAGAGAGACGTGAGCAGAGAAGAGAGACGTGAGCAGAGAGAGAGAGACTTGAGCAGAAGCGAGAGCAGAGAGGAGACGTGAGCAAGAGAGAAGACTGAGCAGAGAGAGAGAGACGCGAGCAGAGGAGAGAGAAGAGTGAATGTGAGGCAGAGAGAGAGACGGAGCAGGAGAGAGAGAGACGTGAGCAGAGAGAGAGAGCAGGAAGAGACGTGAGGCGAGAGAGAGAGAGACGCGAGCAGAGAGAGACGTGCGCAGAGAGAGAGAGACTGAGCAGAGGAGAGACGTGAGCAGAGAGAGAGAGATCGCGAGCAAGAGAGACGTGAGGCAGAGAGAGAGAGACGAGAGTCAGAGAAAGAGAGCAGAAGAGACGTGAGCATAGAGAGAGAGACGCGAGCAGTAGAGAGACGTGAGCAGAGAGAGAGAGACGAGAGCAGAGAGAGACGTGAGCAGAGAGAGACCGAGCAGAGAGAGAGAGGCTTGAGCAGAGAGAGACGTGAGCAAGAGAGACGTGAGCAGAGAGAGAGGCGTGAGCAGAAGAGAGAGAGAGAGATGTGAGGCAGAGAGAGACGTGAGCAGAGAGAGAACCGAGCCGCGAGTGGAGAGAGAGAGCAGAGAAGACGTGAGCAGAGAGAGGAGAGACGCAACAAGAGAGAGAGGCAAGAGAGACGTGATCAGAGAGAGAGAGAGATTACTATTTGAAAACACATGATAACTTGACTACTTTTAGGGTTTAGGGACGTTTTCCCACAATATTTAAAAAAAATGCGTCTGGAAAAAATCACTCACAGCATTTTAAGAGCCAAAAATAATGTTTAATTTGTCTACATTAATCCGCGAGCACCATCTTTGAAATGAAAAGTGTCCAACGCGTGTGGCTGCGTGGCCTCTCCACAGATGAATTGTTTGTCTCTCCTCCATTCAAGTTGCCATTGGATCCAGCTTTTGATTTACTCATCTAATATTATATCTCTACGTACGATCAATATTTCATGTATTGCCAAGTGCAAGAATCCCACTCTCGCGCTACATCTGTCCTGGATTTTTCTGCAGCGTTTGATAACATCTGCAGTTTTTCTACATGATTTAGCCTGCGCAGCCATAGTTTAGTCCCGGTTTTGGATTAGTGATGGTTTTGTCCTTGGCCGTGGCGTGCCTATTTATTTCCCATAATCCTTGTTTGTCTTCTCTTGGACTTCTGTTGGGCTGTTTCTCCCTGACAGCCCTCCCTTCCTCTCTTTTTAATTGTTTTGCTCGCACTGTCTGGTTGCTTCTCGCTGTGTCACATTATCCCTCGACTTCCCAAGTGAAACTTACCTTTTAATTCTCATTTTGTTCACCAAAAATCCTTCTTGGCTCGGTCGTAATTGAAAGATTATACGGGGCTCCACAACAAGCATAGCATTCTCTGTCTGGATTTAGCCTAGCGTGTCTGGCTCTGTAACAATGCCCCTTTGTTTGTTGTTTTTGACTCCAATAAACTCAACCTTTACTTCTCCCAGTGTTTGCCCCCATGTCCAAATGACTTTTACTTATTTTCTGTCCTTTTACAGATGAAAGATTCAAAGCTATTAGAGCGTTATTGCATCCCGCCAGGCCAAGAAACGGCGGCCCCTTTTCCCGGGTGCGTCTCACTGAATTTCCGTTTCGAGTCAATCCCAGAATGTTTTAAAAATCGGTTTAAGAAAAGAAGAGAGTTGGATATTTGTTCCATAAATTGAATTTGTTGGTCCCGCAGCCCCATGACCTTGGCTCCATCCAGCCCACGTAATATTCTCAAAATCAATATTGCCAAAAGGAAAACTGAGGCGGTGGTTCTCAAACAGCGGCCTGTGGCATGAGGATATAACAGAAAATGACTTTTATTGGTGGCCCGCTAAAGATTTGGATCCAGTAAAGACGGTTTACTTTGCATTGGTTCTCAGGTAGGTGATAGACAGATTTTCTTTCTTTTTTTTCTTTTTCTCAAACGTACGCAGAGAAGACAAAACACAATAAACAGGAAGCACAAAATAAAAGTAGCAAACTGTATATACACAGTTTGAAAAGGGGTTGGATGAAGCAGACTGTTTTAGGGCTGCATGGGGCAATACGGGAGAAAGAAGAATCAATATTTTTTTCCCCTTATAGAACGATTTCCATCTTTTTCAATTTTTTGGTATATCAGATATATATTGCTTTCCTTTATAACAATGTTTACATAACACTCATACATCGTAATGGAACATGAATATTAATCTGGTCTCAAGCATTTCGGGTTGTAGTGTTTGTGTGTCAGTGTAGCGGGTGTCTGTGTGTGTGTGTGTGTGTATTCTGGTTTGCGTGCATATGTGTGTGTCACTGTTATTGCTATATAATGCCATACAAATCAAGAAATGTCGTTATTGATGTCTGTAACAGTTTTTATATTGGCATTGGGTCTTTGTGGTTGAGAGCTGATACTTTACATGTTTTTGTTATCTCAAGACCGAAGCTACTGGCACGTAGGCAGCTGCTGATTGGACTGTCTATGATTCTTTAACATCACTTGCATTGTGTGAATCTCTGTTTGTGTCTAGTCTCTACCGTAAACCATAAAACATGTCTTCTGAATGTCTGAGACACTCCCAGACATTTGTCATTTTCTTCAGTGCATCAAACATTATCAAAGGCCACTACGTCAAATGTTCAAACAAATAATTCATTAACAATTCATCATTATAATAATGTATATTATTCAAATGGCAGTTGTTGTTGTTGTGGTGATGCATAGAAAAAGGGGTGCTACAGAGTCGTCAGAGGAAGTGCTGTCTTTCTCTGAGCGAGCCCAGATCCGTGTCTGTTTGCTGTAAGTCTCCTGTTCTTTGTGGTGCATTAATAAAAACACAAGTGACATACAGTAAATATTTAAAACTTTTGTAAGAAATATACACATATATTCTTGTGCTCCTGGTGCAGCAGAGCGTCAGGAACATCACGTTTTTTATTTCAAACGGATAGCAGCAATAATCACGGAGATATCCATATTTAAAGGCTACAATAACACCTTTAGTGAAAATATGACAGCCCAATGCAAGTGCGCGCGCTTTACGCTATGGAGAAAAACAAGGAAACACGTGCGATGGCCGTGAGCTTCACAAGGTTTGCGCTTTTAGTCAGAAACTGTGAGGAAACAGTGTTTTACTTCTCAAAACTTGGATTACATTAGAGCAGAAGGGCAGAGACATGCGGAGGTAAGAGAGAGAGGCACGCGTGAGGAGTAGGAATATTACAGATGTGTGTAGCACGCATGCGCACAAGGAGACTTTAAAAACGTTTGAATGTTATAAAAAAAAACTATCATTAAAGTCAACTCACACAACTATTTCACCTTGGAGAGACCCATGAGGAAACGCATTAGACTTATTAGATTTAAGCATGTTTATTGATTGAGCATGTTTGGCGCCCTAGGCCCGGGCGGGATGCTGTTGAGCACGGCGCTTGCTCGCGTGCATGATCCCCCCGGGGCCTAGGCACTGGTGACGGCAGAGGCAGTAGGCAACACGCTTCATGCGAGAAGGAGGAGGTGGGGCGGCGGCGGCTTGCAGACTTCAGAAGATCGGGAAGTGGGCGTCTCCGGCTTTTAACTTGCTGTCCTGGTGGTTATTGGTTGACTGGGTGTGGGCGTTGCTGGTATTGATGAGTCGAGGAAGAGCAGCCTGTGGCCTGGCAGCAACAGCCGGGTCTACCACGGTGAACTTTCGCGAAAGCTCCATTTCACCTTGGAGAGACCCATGAGGAAACGCATTAGACTTATTAGATTTAAGCATGTTTATTGATTGAGCATGTTTGGCGCCCTAGGCCCGGGCGGGATGCTGTTGAGCACGGCGCTTGCTCGCGTGCATGATCCCCAAAAGCGGGCCTGCGATTGGGATAGCAGGACGTACTGCGCGGGCCTGAGAGCAAGAGCGAGCTGAGAACATGCGCACGCGCGCATGTTCAGCCAGCCGCTGTAGCAGAGGAATCTTTGAGCGAACTGAGAACATGCGCGCACGCGCATGTTCAGCCAGCCGCAGCAGAGGAATCTTTGAGCGAACTGAGAGCATGCGCGCACGCGCATGCTCAGCCAGCCGCAGCAGAGGAATCTTTGAGCGAACTGAGAACATGCGCGCACGCGCATGTTCAGCCAGCCGCAGCAGAGGAATCTTTGAGCGAACTGAGAGCATGCGCGCACGCGCATGCTCAGCCAGCCGCAGCAGAGGAATCTTTGAGCGAACTGAGAACATGCGCGCACGCGCATGTTCAGCCAGCCGCAGCAGAGGAATCTTTGAGCGAACTGAGAGCATGCGCGCACGCGCATGCTCGGCCAGCCGCAGCAGAGGAATCTTTGAGCGAACTGAGAATATGAGCGCACGCTCATATTCAGCCAGACGCTGAAGCAAGGAATCTTTGAGCGTTTGAGGAAAGTGCGTGCCGCCACCAGAATCTTATTGCTTACTTGCTTTGCTGGGAGCTTACGATGAAGCCGGTAGACGTTGTGCTGCCATGATAGCGGTCGCATCTGGCCGGATGTAGGTGGAGAAGCCGAAGAGGACCAGCGCCCCAGCCGTTGCAGAGGAAGAGTGGGGGAGCCCCAGCGAGGTCGTGCACGTGGCAGCGCCTATCCTGAAGGAGTGGGCTGTATAGAGCTGGGGAGACAAATTGCAGAGGAGCAGTAGGGATCTTAGCTGAGCTCTGAACCAGGTTGCTGTTATGGGAAGGTTGACTGGAGTGAGAATTAGAGGTCCGTTAAAATCTCCTTTTTGCCGCGGAGGCGAGTGTAACGCATCATGGACCTGTAGGGGCAGAGAGATGTGTCGAAGCGAGCTATTATTGTGTTGCAGGCGCCTCTGATCTTTGAATGTTTGAGATGAAGGTTGAATGGTCAGGGGACATTATGTTGGGTGAGAAGAGCGACCTTTGTTTAATGCTTCCACTACGTCGAGATGATCACGCATGACAGAGATCCTCTTTCTCTGCCACGTGTGATTCCGCAGCGCGCAGGCCACGACCACTGGGAATGTCTCGTGTAGGGCAGAGGAAATGCTCCGGGGAAAGTAGCGGGCCACGGCCGGCGAACCACTGGTCCTGGAAGAATCCCCCAAAAACCCACGGAAGGGGCAGCGTCCGTGTAGAAGCGGAGACCTGTAGGGGCAGAGAGACACACCGGAGAGGGCCATTGATGTTGCAGGCGCCTTTACGCTTAGAATCTTGGGTTGGAGAGTAGATAATTAGGCCAGTAGGATAGGACGGGAAGCCGTGTCTCGGACCGCATTGAAGGTTGAGTGAGCAGTGGTGAAACGCTTATGCAGAGAAGCCACAGAAGGCGAGCAGAAGATGCTGCGAGGAGGGCAGACATGTACTTGGAAGATGAGCCGGAGTTCAGCGCCGCTGCAGGATGGGCAGCATGATGGGGAGCCTGTGATCAGAAGAGTGAAGAACCAGGTATGGATGCCTTTGATTAGGAGTCCGATTGACGGCTCAGCGCAGCTACTTGGCCAGCTGCATCTGATAGAATCAGAAGATTCAGTAGAGAGATGAAGCACGACCGCCGAAGCGACCCTGGGAGCATAGGTGCGAGTCCGGCGCAGCGCGGCATACTCAGCCGGGCTGCATCCATTAGAAGCAGGATAAGCTTCTGAGAGAATGGGTTGCAGTAGCAGTAGCAGCAGCGGCAGCAGCAGTAGCCTCAGATAATAACAGCAAAAGTCCTGTATCAAGCCGCGGCAGCAGCAGTAGCAGCAGCAGCGTCCTTAGAAAATAACAGTAATAATTCTGTATCAAAGCCACAGCAGTAGAATGTTGTTGTAGCTGTTCAGGGTTTCAGTAAAAGAGATGCGAAGTGAAGAGAGATGGCAAAGTAAATGAAGCAGCAGCAGCAGTAGTAGCAGCAGTAGCCGTATGAAGCAGCAGCAGTAGCAGTATGAAGCAGCAGCAGCAGTAGCAGTATGAAGCAGCAGCAGCTGCAGCATCCGTCGATAATAGCAGCAATAATCCTGTATCAAAGCCAGAGCAGTAGAATATTGTTGTAGCCGTTTAGTGTTTCAGTAAAAGAGATGCGAAGTGAAGAGGGATGTCAAAGTACATGAAGCAGCAGCAGCAGCGCAGCAGTAGCAGCAGCAGTAACGGTAGCAGTATGAAGCAGCAGAAGCAGCATTAGCAGTAGCAGCAGTAGCAGTATGAAGCAGCAGCGGTTGCAGCATCCGTAGATAATAACAGCCATAATCCTGTATCAAAGCCAGAGCAGTAGAATATTGTTGTAGCTGTTTAGTGTTTCAGTAAAAGAGATGCGAAGTGAAGAGAGATGTCAAGTACATGAAGCAGCAGCAGCACGGCAGCAGATGCAGTATGAAGCAGCAGCGGCAGCAGTAGCAGCAGTAACGGTAGCAGCATGAAGCAGCAGCAGCAGCAGCGGTTGCAGCATCCGTAGATAATAACAGCAATAATCCTGTATCAAGCCACCGCAGTAGAATATAGTTGAAGCTGTTTAGTGTTTCAGTAAAAGAGATGCGCAGTGAAGAGAGGTGTCAAAGTAAAGAAGCAGCAGCAGCACGGCAGCAGATGCAGTATGAAGCAGCAGCGGCAGCAATGCAGCAGTAGCGGCAGCAGAAGCAGCAAGCAGCAGCAGCACAATGCAATTCATACGAACAACAGACGTGTCACGCCAGCGTGCGCCGCTTGTCTCCGTGAGCCAGGTTACGTACGTGTCTGAAGAGCCGAGCCGTAGAGATAGGTGCAGCCTGGGAGCCTGCGGAGCGGCAGCGGCAGGAACAGCAGCAGCGGCACATGTAGTAGTAGGAGCAGCAGGAGCAGGCAGCAGGGACAGGCAGCAGCAGGAATAGGCAGCAGCGGGATCAGGCATCAGTAGGAACGGCAGCAGGGACCGCAGCAGCGGCGGTCAGAGAACCATGCCCACGGTTGTTTAAGAGCCTGAGGAAATAAATCAACCCGAATCCGAAACATTCCCATGCGAGAAACAGATGTCCCCTGGAGCCAACTTGCTGCTTTGGTTATGGCAGATACGCATGAACGATCACTGATCCATGCGTTCATTAGCTCCAGCTCCACTTCAAACCCATTGCATATTCACATTGGGCCCCTTTTCTTTCTGCTGCACTTTCGAAATGCAACAACTGCAGTTTAGTTACCCAGTTTAATACTAGTGACCTAGCTATTTAAATGCATGGCCCCTCCTTCCTCCTGCAGATAGACGAATTTAAATACATCATTTAACAATAGTGACTTGCAGACTTCAGAAGATCGGGAAGTGGGCGTCTCCGGCTTTTAACTTGCTGTCCTGGTGGTTATTGGTTGACTGGGTGTGGGCGTTGCTGGTATTGATGAGTCGAGGAAGAGCAGCCTGTGGCCTGGCAGCAACAGCCGGGTCTACCACGGTGAACTTTCGCGAAAGCTCCATTTCAAAGTAACATGGGTAAAGTTTTAGGGTTGTGCATTTTCCTCCATCACATCACATCGGCGTCTTTCTATTTTTTATTATTATTAATCTTTATTTCAGACTGAAAGTAAATTGGTCCATAAAATCAAAGCCCTATTTTTTGTTATGCAGAAAGTTAAAATATGTCTCATTTCCACTGAGCAAAAACACTGGGAGACATGACCTGGTGGCGTCTCTCCCCGGCTTTCTACAGAGTGTTTTTGCCGCGGGTGTGAAACGGGAATACTTAGATACTCCTTTCTTTGTGCTTGTAATTAATTTGTTGAAAATGTTTATATTGCTATGTGGTTGATAAGTATGATATTGCCTTCCCTGGGGTCCTGGGTGCACTGCGCTGGGACTTAAAGCTGCACTAACTGACTTTATTTTCGTATTAATTACGAAAATGCTATCCATGTCCATGTAGTGCATTGGGATAAACGTCCTTTTGAAGAAAAAGTAGCGCAGATTTGTGCCGGCCTGACATTATATTTTCGATCGAGTTTTGATGAAACAAGGAAGAGAATGTGTTTCGGGTCGCAGATTGTGACCAATCACAGCGCACCACTAGCCCCCACTTTCGTGAGAAATCTCCAGGTCCGTTAGCACAGACAGCTGAGTTAGCACAACAAGCGGCGGAGCTAACCTGAAACTTTCTCGTCTTCGTCACCGGTTACTGCTTACACAGCGAAACAGCCATCCAAAAGAAAGTCTCGTTCCTTCGCGCTTCCCGGTTCTATCGTTCTATGGTCACGCCATCCACGTGAAAATCCATGTCCATGTATTATCCATATTGGGAGAGGCTAGCTCCGTCTCAACACTGTGTGTGTGTGGGGGGCGATAGCTTCGTGGGTGCGGGGAGGGGAGCAGAAAGAGCGAGGCCAGCGAGTCCGCGGCTTCAAAATCCCAAAGTCAGTTAGTGCAGCTTTAAGACATTAGAATATAACCTCTCCATCCGTGGGAGTGGATCCCTCTCTCACTGTGGGCCCCCCCAAGGTTTCTAACTTATTTTTTTACCAACTTTTGAGACGTCCCTTGCAGATGCAGGAGGGTCTAAGTGATACGGTATATTTAAGGACATGTTTTACATTTATGGACAGTGGTCAAGGTCATGCCGTTCTGTATGGACCAATGGCTCCTATTAGGGCTGGGCGATATGGCAAAAAAAAAAAATCTCCGATTTTTTCACACCAAATCCGATTTTCGATTTTAATCGATTTATTTTTTTCTATTTAAAAACAAACTACAACTGACAAAGAAATAGATTTTCCTTTATGCAGTTTAATCTAAATCCCCATGGAGCATAAGTGTAACAGGAATTAAGCCTTAAAACATGCTTGTTAACGAGATGGCTCTGCCATTGTAAACAGTGAAAATGTAGCTTAACAGTTTTATAATAACTTCACTTACAATGACACTATGCACCTTCAAAATAACTTAAATCACACAAACAAGGCCCATCGCAAATATATCAATCCTATTAAACACATGCAATATTTACATGAAATATCACATTTTTAAAACTGATTACTCAAAATAGAAATGTTGTAACAGACAGTCTTTTCCAAAAGCCTCCTCGGGTTTTCATGCTTGTTCTTTCAACTGTGCCTGAGTAACTGTGCTGTAGTACAACGCTCGGTCCAGCTGGTGGCGCTAATACTAACTTCAGTGACTCCCGCATTGTGCGAGCTTCCTGTTTACATTCTGATGCTGTAGCTAACAGCTACTGTAGCAGCTACTGTAGCTAACAGACAGCGGGGAACACGTTGTTTGTATCAGAGCAATGAGAGCAATGTGTGAGACGTGTCTTTCCCCAAAGTGCAGCGGCTCAGTGGGACACGAGTGTGTGCGCGCCACGGACACGGGAGTGCGCTTTGGAATAACGAGCGTGAGAGAGCGTGAAAGATGTGGCGTACGAACATGGCGTACGAACATGGCGACCGGGGCTTGCGTGTGTGTGTGTGTTTTGGCGATTAAATAAAGTCTGATTCTTGAACGTTTGAAGTGCTATTGCAACAGCACCAACTGTGAGAGCGAGCATCAGGCCAGAGGGAGACTGTTAGCATTAGGTTAGCTTCAAAATGACTGCTCAACAACATAGACCCGCGGTTAGCGCGTTAGCGCGGTAGTTCTGCGCTGGAGAAAATAAAAATCGAATTTTTAAAAAAAGAAATCGCCCTAAACGTAAAACTCGAATTAATGATTAAAATCGATTAATCGCCCAGCCCTAGCTCCTATGTGTTTGTTGTTATTGCATTTCCCGTGTTCAAACTGTTTAATTCTCTGATCTGTTGTTGGTGAATCGACAACCTTGTAAACTCCCCCGAGACGAATGATGTGAGTCAGGGTTATACGAAAACAAATTGAATTGAGTAAAAGAGTTCTTAAAGTTGGAAGTTTGTTTTGAGCCTTGTATTTGGACACGTCCCAATCTTCCCCTGCTGTGATAAGTCGACTGTGTTCCAACAACATTCCTCCGTTTCCTTCTGCTGTCCCGAGTCCAACTGCATTTTAACCTGGGTCAAATAACAGGTCTGCAGTGGGTAAAAAAGCCTTTTGGGTCAGTTCGGGGGGGGGGTTGATATGGGTAAAAATAAATATCTCTATTTATTTCCCAACTCCCAGTAACGATATTGTCACAATATCTTTAAAATAAATGATTTTTACACAAAATGTTCTAAAATGTTAATCAAATAGCAAAATAGCAAACATGCACAAACATATATTAACATAAAAAATCAAATTCAAGTAACATGGGACAAACACATCCAAAAAGGCTTGTTCAATATTTACTGAAATTTACAAGTATGTCTGCTATAATTGTAATATGTATTGAAAAAAGAAAAAAAGAAGAACACGACAATACAAAAAAGCATATCTTCAAATTCACTTTTGCGATATTATTGTCTACAATATATTTTGCCCACCCCTAGGATCAGTCCATATCAAGTGGACTAGGGCCATTGGATGACATTCGGTACCGATTCAGAGTCATTTTATTTGCCATTTGCTGTAACAGTACATTTAGCGGACCGAGACCACCTAAAAAAGTGGGTCTCGGTTCGGTTCTTTGGTCCGGACCAGGATTTGTTTGTGTGTACTGTATTCAGACCTGCATAAAAGGTTCGGATCAGAGTTCCAAATGAATCCAGGTCTGTTTAAAGTGGAGAAAATGTGCAGGTCTGAATACACACTTAGTTAAAATATAAGTTAAAATACAGTTAAAGCACAATTCATGGATTTTTTGTGATTTTATTGTAAAGCTCTTTGGTTCGCCTTGAGTGCTTTAATGGGTTCTATAAATAAAACTTGATTGATTGAACAAGCCATGCCTCTAATGGTTCTTAACCATTCTGTGTCTTTCAAATCAGAGATACTGGACCTGGAAACGAGTTGGAAACTGGTCCCATTGATATGAAATATAAATTTGATTATGGCCCAATATAGTCTCTGTCCATGATATGTAATCGTAATATCCCATTCGTCCGTTTCTCTTGTCCTTTTTAACCTCCTTTCATTACCGCTGATTAAGTTTGGTCACATTCTTAGAAGATAAATCACTGAAATGTAATCTTTTCATAATCCTTTATGTGACCGTTTTGAAAAGAGCTTTATTACAGGCCTCCGCTGAATGAGTTAGAATTTAATTTTGATTTCTATTCCTCAGGTACGATACTGGTGGAGAACATGCGGATCAACGGAGTAGCAGACGGCCCCAATCCCACCATTTCTCTCTCGCTACGGGACAACCACGACCACTGGGTGCTCCTAGACCCCGCCAAGCAAGCCCTGTACCTCAACAGCACCGGACGCCTCCTGGATAGAGACGTAATTAGCGCTTCTTTGATTTAATTTTAGCTCAGATTCACGGTCGCTCACACGGGGGTTAGTCGAAGAGAGTCCCCGATGTCGCGTTCAGCCAAGAAATGTACTTCTGTGGCGGTTTCTCCTCATTCCCGCAATGATTTCATTAACTTTTTTGGCGTCTGTTTGAGTAAATAGAATGTTATCTCCAGACTCCTGCTGTTTTTATTTGTGGTGAAGTAGTTCAGCGAATTTGGATCGTTTTTGATGAAGTTTTGGAAGTTATTTTGACAAACTATTTGATGTCATGATTTTCTTAAAAGCATGGCGCAAAATGTACGTCTTTTTAACCGTGCTACATAGGGCTGGGCGATTAATCGATTTTAATCATTAATTCGAGTTTTACGTTTAGAGCGATTTCTTTTTTTAAAAATTCGATTTTTATTTTCTCCAGCGCAGAACTACAGCGCTAACGCGCTAACCGCGGGTCTATGGTGTTGAGCAGTCATTTTGAAGCTAACCTAATGCTAACAGTCTCCCTCTGGCCTGATGCTCGCTCTCACAGTTGGTGCTGTTGCAATAACACTTCAAACGTTCAAGAATCAGACTTTATTTAAATCGCCAGAACACACACACACACGCACGCAAGCCCCGGTCGCTATGTCCGTACGCCACATCTTTCACGCTCTCTCACGCTCGTTATTCCAAAGCGCACTCCCGTGTCCGTGGCGCGCACACACTCGTGTCCCACTGAGCCGCTGCACTTTGGGGAAAGACACGTCTCACACATTGTTCTCATTGCTCTGATACAAACAACGTGTTCCCCGCTGTGTTAGCTACAGTAGCTGCTACAGTAGCTGTTAGCTACAGTAGCTGCTACAGTAGCTGCTACAGTAGCTGCTGCAGTAGCTGTTAGCTACAGTAGCTGCTACAGTAGCTGTTAGCTACAGCATCAGAATGTAAACAGGAAGCTCGCACAATGCGGGAGTCACTGAAGTTAGTATTAGCGCCACCAGCTGGACCGAGCGTTGTACTACAGCACAGTTACTCAGGCACAGTTGAAAGAACAAGCATGAAAACCCGAGGAGGCTTTTGGAAAAGACTGTCTGTTACAACATTTCTATTTTGAGTAATCAGTTTTAAAAATGTGATATTTCATGTAAATAATGCATGTGTTTAATAGGATTGATATATTTGCGATGGGCCTTGTTTGTGTGATTTAAGTTATTTTGAAGGTGCATAGTGTCATTGTAAGTGAAGTTATTATAAAACTGTTAAGCTACATTTTCACTGTTTACAATGGCAGAGCCATCTCGTTTACAAGCATGTTTTAAGGCTTAATTCCTGTTACACTTATGCTCCATGGAGATTTAGATTAAACTGCATAAAGGAAAATCTATTTCTTTGTCAGTTGTAGTTTGTTTTTAAATAGAAAAAAATAAATCGATTAAAATCGAAAATCGGATTTGGTGTGAAAAAATCGGAGATTTTTTTTTTTTTGCCATATCGCCCAGCCCTAGTGCTACAACATCGTTCTCTCGTCAAAAACAAACTGAGTTGTTTTTAGATCCGGATCAGTGACCTCTGACACAAACGTCTATCTCATTCTAACATTCTAGGCAAGCTTATTTACCCCACTATAAAAGTTTTCTGCCTTTTTAAACAAAAATAGTGCTCACAATCGAGAAAAGATGAGATTAGATAAGAGAACAGTTATTTTTCCCATCGTGAGGAAATGTTGAGGTTGCAACGCACGTACAGGACAGGATTAAGAGCAAATATACAAGAGCAGTAACTGTAATGCTTCTTAACCTGCTGTAAATACTTCATCAGAGCAGCAAGTAAATATCACTCTATCATATACATATATGTATGTAATAGTGCTGTAAAAGGACTCAAATATTGAATCGCATTAATGTCATTGCTAACTCGCAATTAATCACATATTCTTCCCTGTTCTAAATGTCCCTTGATTTGGTTTGAAAAGGGATTGGATGGAGAAAAAATATTATGGCTCTGTCCCAATTCTGAGGGCCCTCCAGGTGTGAGTGCCCTCACCAGAGAAGTGCCTTCCCATAGAGGAGTGCACTCACAGGATATTCTCCCTAAGAAATGGGACACCTCTGGATCTAGGGGACAATATGCAAATGACGCAGCAAACATGTTCCACGTCACACTCATTATCAAAGTGTCTGATTTCACCACAGATAAGCTCTGACACAGATTTGACTTTGTGAAACAAAGTATTTATTAAAATGAGACGTTTTTAATTCAAACATTCAAACATAATTTCATTTGAAGATTTGTTATAATTAGGTACAGAACTGCTGCGCATCACGCACTCATAGAGACAGACGCACACACACACACACAAACACACATGCACACACACAGAGGCAGACACACACACGCACACAGACAAACGCATGTACAAACACACAGAGACAGACACATGTACATACACATACACGCAAAGACACATACCACACAGAGACAGACGAGTACAGCCGTGGATCAAGTAAACTGTGTCAAAGCGATGCTCTGAACTACAGTATGGATCTATAATAATAACATGTACGACGTCTCTGAAGCCTCAATGAACGCCACACACTGCGGCCGCTTCGGGAGCAAACGTCACCACACGGCTGCTTTACCAACAGCTATCGTAATGCATCATGGGATCACCCTCGCTCGCAAGTGAGCTCCGGACCTCACTTGGGCTCAAGGGTGGTTTTTAGTGGTGTGAGGGCCCTCACCTCTTCTCCTTAAGTATTGGGACACCCTACAACCCCCACGGGCAAGCACAAAATCTAGGGCAAGGGTGCTTTTTAAGGGCAAGGGTGAGAATTGGGACTAGGCCTGTCACGATAACAAATTTTGCTGGACGATTAATTGTCTCAGAAATTATTGCGATAAGCGATTATATTGTCGTTTTGAGATAATTTGCATCGATTACAATGATAATGCAGGTACACCTTTTCAAAGAGAAATAAACTTTTATTTTTAACGAATATTTAACGCTAGAACACAATAAATTAACAAACAACCAAAAACAATAAATAAAAGTCTCTTAACAAAAAATGACCAGCAATAAAACTGCCAGGACCTTTGTAAAGAAAATATGAAACAGATGCCTCAAATGTCAATAATTTCTCAGACTTTATGGCAGATTACGAGAAAGAAACACCAACATGTTGACTTTGTGTGGCTTAAGACAGGATCTCTCAGGAGTAGTCCCGCCTCCCCACACACCAGGCGAATGACAAGTGACTGACATGTGGATTCACCAATGGGGCGTACAGAAGTCCTGCTGCGGTAGCGCCCACCGGAAGTAGCGGGGCAGGCTTTGATGCTAACAGCTAAGCTAGCGGGTTTTTTTGTGTAAAGTTCTACTCCAAGAATGCAAGTCTGCAGCATCTCTGTGTTCAGAGACCTTCTAGAGACTTTATATAACAGCAGTATGTGTTCACGGAGGTGCGCCATAAGTTTATTTTATTGGTATGGTACGGTACTTCTGCATCGGCGAACACGCTAACGCTAGCTGCGCTAGTATAGTCATTAATCAAGCCTGAATGAGAACTCAGCTGCCGGCATATGTTCACAACTACTGTGTCCCCCATTGTCAATCCTGGTTAAGTCCTGGTTTAGGTCCTGTTTTGGCTGTATTTTGTATTTTTGAGTAATTTCCGTCTGCTTGCTAGACCGCTAGTGTTCCCGTGACCACTTTGCGGCTCTCTGACCCGAGAGAGACGGGGGAAACAAACAAGCATGTAAATGAGATTTATCGCGGCCAGAAAAGTTATTGAGCAAATTTTATTTATCGTGCGATTAATTGATTTATTGACTATCGCGACAGGCCTAATTGGGACGGGGCTTATATTACGGTAAACCAATCCCCTCCAAAAAGAAAGTATTTGGATTGTTTAATATCAGCTTCTCAATCTCTGCTTTTGTTATTTCTTTTTACAGAGTCTAGAAACATTGGACACAGAAATGACGACGCTTTTGTTTGTGTTTCATTCAAGTCTGCTAGATGTAATTTTACAGTCTATATGACGATCACACGCAGTGGAAATAACTCTCGCTTCAACGTTTGGGCTCTGACCTCGACATAGTTGTGATTCCTGATGAACGTAAAATCAGTGAGAAGGCAATCAGCAGTGAGCACGATTGCTTTTGTTCTCTCACGCCTGCTGTACCTTACGTCTGCTCACTCGTCTCCTCTCATTATCAACACGTTTAACGGACAGCGCTAGTATTTTTAAAGTGTCAATTATATACATAGTTCCCACAGACCAATGAATGTCACATGACCTCCTCGGAGACGCCATCTTTGATGGCACGCTGCTGTGTTTGTGCATTCCATTAAACAGAAGAATGAGAATAAATGTAGATATTCAAACGCAAATTGGAAAAAAAGGGCAACTTTTGAGCAAATAATTGTATATTAATACAATGGCACCACAGTTTAACTTGCTACGGACATGTTTTACATATTTGATCAAATTATGCAGCAAAAATTAACAAGCAATGCAAACATTTCTCAAAAACTTTAGATTTAATACCAGTTGGAGCTCCATTTAATTATTTTAATTATATTAACAATTAATTTAATTAATGCTAATGCCACACGGACACTCTGGATTGCTGTTATTGTTTATTTCCGCGTTTTTGACCGTATGTTTTGGTGAATGGTGGGCAACTGATTTTTCCAGGCGTAAAGAGCAGTTTATTTTATGACACAGATCTTTTTACAGAAGCAATGCTGTTTGTGAACATTGTTTTAGCCCACCATAGAACTATTATTATCTATTTAATACATTTACGTTGCCCTCGAGAGCCTCGGACGCGACACCGATCCTCCTCATAATAAAGTAATCTAACGCTAAATAATGAAACTCTCAAGTTACCAGATATCAGCATACACAAGTTAGTACTGAGTAAATTACGTCTGTCAACACATTATAAGATACGATACGCACCTGACACAAAGTGCTCCGAGCATATTCTTGCGTGTTTTGAGGGAGTTTCTTGCCTGTTTATCTTCGCAAGCCATAGCCTCCGTGGTTGTTCTGACAAAAGCTTAGTCTTCTCACATTCATGAAGTCTAATGATGGGTATACTGTAAAATCCAAGTTTAACGAAACCTCCGGCACGATTTGAACATCCATTGACCCAGCAGGAGATGACCATTTTCAACTTTATCACGACATTAACACGTTTCAGCTTCTTTTTCTATTGTTTTGCCCACAGCATGCCAACTCAAATGGCGCCGGGTCGGCAAATCCCCGTATGTAGTGACGTCATGTGGGAACTATGTATACATACATGGCAGGATAATAAATAAATAATAAAAATATTCAGTGGTCATTCTGAAATTGCACATTGCACAAGATTACACTATTTAATCTAATTCCCACAGAGCTAAAACAAGTAGTGGTTGCAGCTGGTAATTTTATAATTTGGTTAAAAAAAACTACATTAACTCTATACCTCCCTCTGGTGGGAGCGTACGGGTAGGACAGGCGGTTAGCATTAATTATACTTCACACTTGTTTCAGTAAATATATATTCTGTGTCAGTGTGTCAGTGTGTGTCAGTGTGAGTGTGTGTGTGTGCATGTCAGTGTCAGTGTGTGTCAGTGTGTGTGAGCATGTGTGTGTCAGTGTGAGTGTGTGTGTGTGTGAGCATGTGCGTGTCAGTGAGAATGTGTGTGTGTCAGTGAGTGTGTGTCAGTGTGAGTGGGTGTGAGTGTGTGTCAGTGTTTGTCAGTGTGTGTGTGTGTGTGTGTGTGTGTGTGAGCATGTGTGTGTCAGTGTGAGCATGTGTGTGTCAGTGTGAGCATTTGTGTGTCAGTGAGTGTGTGTCAGTGTGAGTGTGTGATTGGTTCCTTGAGGTGAAGCGCTGTGAGTGCCTTGAGAAGATAGAAAGCGCTGTAGAAATGTGACCATTTATTTGATGGACTTTTTCCCCAGCCGCCTTCGTTACTCCAGTCCATCGTGGTTCAGGTCCAGTGTTACAACAGACTGATCGGGACCGTTATTCTGCACGAGGTCCGGATTGTGGTACGAGACAAGAATGACAACGCGCCTGTGTTCCAGAAGCCCAGATACTACAAGGCCATCAGTGAGGTAAGCACTGCAGTGGAAATGTATACTTCTGTGATATAGATCCGAGGGAAGCGGCTTCTCTGTGTGTGGGTTATACAAATAGTAAAGAAATCATAACAAAAACATGAAAGACTTAAAAATTTGAAATGTAAAGGTTCTTAAAAAATTGGATTGGAGAGAGAGGGAGAGAGAGAGAGAGAGGTTCACAGCTACACACTAAAAAAATCAAATCAAATGTATATCCTCAGCTAAAATAAGCATTCGACCATTTTCTTTGTTTCTTACTTTACTGCAAAGAGACATTTCTTTTCACCCCTAAAAAACTAATTTTTGGGATACAGTACTTTGTGAGACAATACTTACCATACAAGATTTTTTTTTTTAATCTTGTATGGTTATTTTAACAAAAGGTTATGGAAAAATTAACCAGAACATGCTAACTGTGTGGACTTTGTATGTTCCTCCCTGTGTCTGGGTGGGTTTCCTGGAGGCCAGAGGTGTCCAACCCTGTCCAGAAAGGGCCACTGTGGCTGCAGGTTTTCTATCAGACCCAACAAGAGCAAAACAGAAGAAAAACAGAAAAAAAGAACACCTCCTTAAAAATCATTCATAATTCTTATAGCGTGAAAAGAAATGTTGATATCTACATTTATTATTGTTGATTTTATAATGACTTGCATCCCTACAGGAAGGCAGTTAGGCTCAAAATAAACATTGCTTCAACAGCTTTACACAGACGAAATCCAAGTAGAACTAATTAAACTGTATGTAAACGTGTATTTCTCACACGCTAACATAATGTCATCACTGCTCCATTTCTCACAAACGCACAAAAACTCCATGATCTATCAATATCTCCAGCTCACCATCCAATTTTCTCTATTCACTCAGAAAAAAAAAGGATTTGGAGCATGAAAAGAGGAAAAGCCTGAGAATGAAGTTACAACAGAGACGTATGGAGCAATACCCTGAGTGCCCTACACACAACATTACTCTAATACCATGTTCCTATTAGCATAATGCATTCTTCATCGATTAGTTCTGCAAACAATTGACTACACTGGAACACTTCACATAATTTGGTGACTTTTGCTCACCTTAGAAAGATAGAGAAATATTGCAGTGTTTAACTCTTTCGTGGATCATCTTTTCAGCATCTACTTGAAGCTTGGAACTGAACTCTACCTTTTTGGAGTATCTCACTTGGTTTTAGGCATTTTTTACCATCAAACTAGATCTCAACTATTTTTTAAAGGCCTATAAATGAAAAATTAGGAGTTAAAACAAAAAACATGTATTTGTGAGAGTCTAACACAGGGATGTCAAAGTCAAATACATCAGAAAATTCTAATTTGGTACAAGCCGAGGGCCGCACTAGTTCAATGCTTATTAAAACATATTAAGATAATTGCATATAACCTATTGACTCAAGACCTAACAGTGTTCTGTATTTTATCTAATAATTAAATGAGTCATCTAATATTTTTATAGCTCTAGTAAAAACATTTGTCATTAAACTCACAGACAAAAACAAACTTCCTTCAAAGAGAAAACACGTGTCCTGAACATCAAATGAATAAGCTCCTTAATTAATAAATAATTTCCTTATGGCTCTGTGCGGGCTGGTTCTAATACTAATCAAAAATCATCCCGGGGCCAAAATAATTAATTTGCGGTCCAGATCCGGCTCTCGGGCCTTAACTTTGACTCCCATGGTCTAACACAAGGACAGTGGTCATGATCCAGGACACACAACATTGGTCCTCTGTCACTTTTGGACCGAAAGTGGCTGGTGGCTGAGTGGATAGCACTCTCGCCTCTCAGCAAGAAGGTCCTGGGTTCGAATCCCGGCCGGACTAGGGCCTTTCTGAGTGGAGTTTGCATGTTCTCCCCGTGTCTGCGTAGGTTTCCTCCGGGTACTCTGGTTTCCCCTACCACTAAAAATATGTACAATAGGTCTGGCATGCGCCTCCTGTTCGGCGACCCCGCTCCCATCTCTGTGTGGAGTGAGAGACAAATGCCCAAAAAATAACAATTGTAAACCGCTTTGTGACTCTGGTCTGTGAAAGGCGGTATATAAATAAAGATTACTTACTTACTTACTTACAACACCAAAGTATTTTAAATTTTCTTTCTTGTGTTTGAACTGTATGATTCTCTGATCGGTGTTGGCGAGATAAATACTTTGTTTTGATTTAGGGCTGTACAAGAATACCTTGAAATACCGCATGTGAAATCACTTTATTATAGTAAAAATATGTCCCATCTGCTTTCACTGCCACTCTAGCACACCAAAATAAACTCAGGCAAACCTTTCTCGACCATAAAGTGCTGTCTCCAAACTTGCAGGTTGATGTAAAACGACTTACTCTGGCACCCTAACTTTCTAAATCTTTAAACTGCCAATCCTTCTGTTCCTCCGTAAAGGGGGGGGGGGGCGCCAGATTTAACCGGCTTGACTTCTAAACTGGACAAGGATGTGTGTAGCCTGCTGCCAGCTCAGAGCCAGGCAACCCAACTCCAATATCTCATTATAGCGTTTCCCTAGGCCTGTCCTGCACAATCTGTCTCCTGTAGCATCCCTTTCATTTCTGTTTTAGGCTCCGCTCTGCTCTCCATCACGGCACCTTTCCTCACCCCCGCCACCTTTAGCTGCCGCACTTCAAACTCTGCCTGTTTTATGGTCCTTACAGGGCACCGTCGCTCTCATTACTCCGACTGAAATAATTGCCCACTATTCATTTTAGAGTGCGAAATGGCAGAAAAGCGACCTTCAGTCTTGGTACGTGGCTGAGATGTGATCACATGTGGGCTGTGGATCAGAGCCTGGAGTGATGGCCGATAAGCTCAAATATGTCGATTTCATGATTTAAAGGAGCTATACCTGTTTTTGTGAGGTTTGAATGTTTAGCACCGCCCCCGTAACTCGCTCACAGGCTTCTCATTTCCCCTACTCTCTCATTCCACGGAGCCATCTAGGTTTATTTGCGATCTGATACGTATGCTAACATTAGCATGAGCGCAACTTCTTGTAAGCTGTTCAACAATCACTGATGAAATTGTATAAAAGCAATGCACTGCTAACAAACTATATAACTGAAAGATTACAGCTAGTTCCGAATGTAGTCCCAGCGTAGATAGTCCGAGGCGGTCCCGCACCCTCAGGTCTCTCCAGAGGATGCGATGTAAGCTAGCTATGTTCACCCGGGCTTGATTTATTTTTTGAACATTTTTTTGGCTTTAGTTCCCTCTTCTCTTCCTCACCGTTGTGTCGTTTGGACTGTTTTGTTGTGTCTGCAGTTACAGCCAGAGGAGTTATAGCCAATTCTGCTAACATGCTGCTGTGTTTAGCAGCGCTGTAGAGGCTAGAGGACGCAGCCTCGTTCTGTGATTGGAGGAGAGCGGGCGTCACGCTAAGTCTCTACTCAGCACTTTTTTACGGCCTGAATTCATACACAGCTGAATCAATGAGCTAAAGTTTTCAATTAAATTACGGATTATAATACAACTTATATGTAGTAAAAAGCATTTTTATTAACTCATTAAATACAAAATCTGGTATAGCTTCTTTAACAATATTGATAATATTATTTCTCAAAAGTGTAATGGATGAATTCAAATCCTAAACTATTCCAGAGAGTATTTTAGGTCTCGTCTTAAGACCCACTTTAACTCTAGCTTTTAACGCTGCGTGAGTTGTGTGGTCCTCTTTTTTATATGTTTTACTTATTGGTTGGTTATATGGTTTTCATTTTCATTTTTATACTGGATAACTGTTATTTTATTGTTTTTATTATTTTTTCTGTGTTTTTAGTTTGTACATGTTTGTATGTTTTTTGTTTTCTATTTTCTGAACAAGTGTTACTTCTATTTCTGTACAGCACTTTGGAAACTTGTTGTATAAAATGTGCTGTACGAATAAAATGGATTGGATTGGGTAGAAAATAAGCAGCTGATTGAGTGGTTAGCCCTCTCGCTACTCAGCAAGAAGGTCCTGTCTTTGAATCCCAGTTTGAACAGGGCCGGTCTGAATGGAGTTTGCACGTTCCCCTAGAAACAAGTACAATAGATCAAATCCTCCAGCTCCGGCCCGGACCAAGAGCATCAACATCTGGGCATTGATCCGTGGGAGCTGAGGCCCTGGTGTCCTTGGAGGGTTGGGTCCAATCCAGAGGACGCTTTTCTCTACAGGAACAATAATGTGGAACTTAAAGTGATAGTCTATAACTCTAAATGAATTACAAATTTTAGGAAATGTGTTAAATTGACCTCCTGGCCTTAAATATTGATATAAAATAAGTCATTTTATTAATTCTAATATTACGGGCAAGTCCCGCCTTCCCTGCTCTTAGCTATAGTTCAGAATCCACGGTGCCGTCGAGGTTAACCAATCGAGTCATGCCAAGGGATGTCAATCATTGGCGCTGATGCTCGCAGCTGCGCGCATGCTCAGTTGTTTGTTTTTGCGGAGCCTCTATTAGGCTCTGGAACTACATGAAAACTGAACAAAGAATTCTGAACATCCGCGCTGAGGTACTTATGTATATACTGAACCTATATCCATAATCAGATCCTCTGCAGATGTGTCCTATAATGTGCAATTCATGATAATAGCACTTCCTGGTTTGCCGCGATCGCTTTTTTGTGTGCATAAAAACATATATTTTTTTCATTAAAACGTTCACAAATAATTCTGAAAACCTCCGTGCATGTGTATTAATAATGTATATGTATAATATGTTCTCTGATTAAAATTTCAAAGTGTTACGGAAATGTAGGTGTAGACCAATCAGAAAGGAAGGGGGAGGAGCTTGCGTCGTTTTTTTCAAATCAAGTACCTCTCTGTCTCTTTTTCTGACAAACTCCAGACAATCACTTTAATATAACTTATTGTTGAAGTTAAACTGATTGTTTTTTTATTTATTCTATCAATACTATTTTTGGTAAAACTTTAGATTAGCCCTCACTAATAAACAGCTAATAAAGTGATACTTAGTGTACCCTAACTCTAGACCTAACCCTAGCCCTAACTCTAACCCACATGGGAAAGTGTCAGTTAGTAGTCAGTTAGATGTTGACTATGGCCATGTAGAATAAGGACTGTATAAATGCTCAATAAATACCAATTAAGATTAACCATAAATATACAAATTAACCATAAAAACAAATAAAAATAATCTTTTATCTAAATTCTACACAAATTAGCCCCTGATTTGCTGTTAATAAGTCAGGTCTAAACTAAAGTGTGACCCTATTTTTTGTAATTAAAAATAATTAGTCTATATTTATTCAAAACAAATGAAGTGCTTCTTCTCACTAAATCGACTATTTAGTATAGAAAGGGTGACTTGTTTTTAGGTTAGTACTGTCTGTAGACCTAACGTATAATGTATTAAACCTGTATCAGAACTATTCCATTTAATGAACTCGCTCCCCCAATGCACTTTTATTGTTATAAAAGTGCATTTAAACCATGAATGTAGATGGTTTGAATGACTAAACATCATTTCTGGAGATAGATAATCCTTGTTTGTCCGTCAGCAGTGAAAATAAAATGTCATTGTTGTGCACATTACAACAGAATACAAGGAGAAAGTAAAAGGAAACTCAGGTTGTGCACACAAACTGGATCTATTATATAAGATGATAGATCATACAACAATATAACAAAGTCTATAAAGAGCTATAATTGCATTGGGTTGAAGGACAAGGAGGTATTTACAGATGATTTATATAGTTATATTAATATATTATTAGATTAATATTTAAAGATGCAGTGTGATAATATTGTGAATTCTTTATTGAATCTGACATACTGCACTTTTCTTCCGAGCTACAAAAAACAAAAACAAAAAAATCAAATGTAAATCTTCATCAAAAATATACTTTCTTTCATCATTTTCTTTGTCGCTTATTTTACCGCAAAGAAAATACCAGTTTCTGAAGTCAATTTGTCGGAGGAACATGGCAACCCCGAGGCTCTGAGCCATGATCTGGCAACTCTATTTTGTTTTTTATTGGAAACAAATCCCTCCCAAAAAGTGTCAGAGTGTCAGGGGCACGCGCTCGTAAGCCCATTGTGGTTTAAGTGGGAGGCAGAGATGAGGAAAATGATGTAACAAATTATCGTTGCGGCAACTAAATCGGGCGTAATCTGCAGCGTGCGGTGTTGGTGTCTGGAGATTAGAACTCCTCGCTCCGACATCATCACACATGTCCCCCGGGCAGCTGGCGGAGAGCGAGAGCAAGAGAGAGAGAGATGGGGCGAGAGAGCAAGAGAGAGGGGGAGAGAGAGAGAGAGAGAGAGAGATGGGGCGAGAGAGCAAGAGAGAGGGGGAGAGAGAGAGAGAGAGAGAGGGGGAGAGAGGGAGAGAGGGGGCGAGAGAGAGAGAGAGAGAGACTGAGAGAGAGAGCAAGAGATCAAGAGAGGTCTCTAGTTTTCCACCAGAAAAGAGCAGATGCTTGTTACCATAGCAACCCACTGTTTATACTGTCAGCAGTTAGCGTTAGCCTAACTGTTTTTGCTGTATTTCAGTTTAGCACTTATTAAATGATGCAATTTTAATAAATATGTTGAAAAACATAACATTTTGGGGTTTTTTTTCCCGAATTCCACTGGTTTGAATGAGAGCAGTCAAAATGACGGCTCTGGGAGTTTCATAATTGTGAGTCCTAATGTCCAGAAATAGAGAGACAGTTGGACCCTCCATCAGAAAACTTACAGAAAATCATATTATTTTTAAATATAGCAGATTTTCTTTACTTTCTCTGAATTAGAATTGCCGTGATATATCCATCCATCCATCCATTTTCTACCCTTACGCCGTGATATATTTATTTTAAAATGTTCACGTTAATTGATTTCTTTTTTCATATTTTCTGAACTAAAACCGTGAATAAGGCAGAATAATGCCTTGGATTGGTTCTCTAGCATTCTGGGGGAAGGAACAAACGAGCCAAATAACTGCTGTAGAACTTTGAAACTGCTAAATTGAAACTTTTTGTGGTGTTTAATTTGTCTAAAACAGAGACCTCGGCACAAGCGTGTAGTTTCTAACTGTATTTTGTCTAAACAGCCAAACCCAATTAGTCGTATTTGTTTTGTGCAGCGCATAGGCACCAATCCACCTGGGACATTACTGCACTGCCAGTGTTTGGAGGAAGTCAGGAGTGTGGAAATGTGGTGAACAACACAGACCCAGGAAGAAGCTCCATACAATCAGTAGAAATATAATTATACTACATTAATATGTCTTATGTCTGGATTTGAACATGTCAAGAACACAGACGAATGCACATGGTCATTGGTGAGGATCTTTCAGAGCCTGTCTTTACTACATACATCTAGTCTCCAGGGGTTTTCAATAGGATTCGACATATTTCTAAACAAAACAATACAATTGAGTTAAGAATAACTGTTTTTGGGTCTTTTTCTAATGCTGCTCCACATTTGTACAAAAAGACAGGACTTTCAATGCATTCATATGTAATATAGTGTTGAAAGATGAGATGATTAAGATGAATTTCTATAATATATAAATGTAATTGTAATGTCAAAATATCAAAACAAAATCTATATTATGTATGTATATATTTATCATTTATAAATGGGAAATAAAAACATAATATTGTGTAGAATTTAGAAAATAATGATGTTGGATCTACAGTACGTTTTTTTAAGCACAACCCTAATTACATTTGTTTTATAATTAGGGTTTTTATTGTAATTTCCGTTCAAAAGAAGACAAACAAAAGACAAAAATCAGGTATAATTTGAATATGTTTTTGTTGTTCTTTACCTCCAGCTGACACCAGTGGGAACCACCGTTTTCTCTGATTTCTGGGGGAAGAACGGAGCGATGGACATTGACGATGGACCCAACGGACAGATAGAATACACCATCCAGTACAACAACTCTGACCCGGTGAGTGGCAGGTCGTCTGATCAAAGGATTTTTCCATGTTTGAGTGCTGTTCATGGGGTTTACAGACACATTTATACAACATATACATATAACAAAAAATTAGGAGGGATATAGAACAACGTATTGAAATGTATAAATGTTTGTTTCTTATCATTAGCCCATATAGCATAGTTCCATCATCACTGTGGAGATTCAAACCCACTAAGCTATTATCTTATTACTTCAATATTCGTGCAGTAGAAGTGTATTACAGATTTCTCTACATATTTATCTACATGCAAGTACTGTACATAGTTCTTGTAGTAGAGCAGGGGTGTCCAAACTTTTAGTAGTTGGACCACTGCAGTTGACCAGACTTGTCCAGGGGCCGACCACACAGATAACAGCTTTGACTGGATCAGGCTGTTCTGAGATTTCACATGAGGAACAATAAGTCAAAATAGATTCATATTTGACAGACTTTTACCAACTTACTACCACAACACAGCTACACTAGCATCATATTTGTGTTCCAAAGGGTCCGAGCTGGGGTCTGAACAAGGTAAAGCTTGTCTATAATGGTGGAGTAGTTGGATGACACTTGTGTTTATGATCTTAATGGCTACTTTGGGTTAGCAAGGCAGAGGGCCACATGACATGACAGAGGGCCGTAATTTGCCCTTGGGCCTTAGTTTGGACATACCGGTACGAGAGTATACAGATTAATACTATGTTTCTTTATTTGGCTAAAATAGATTTGATTTGATTTTTTAAAGTATAGACCAAAGTGCTATACTATAATCCCTTAACTTTTCTTGTGTGCTCCTCATTCCTACTTTTCTTCCCGAATAAAGAATCTCTTAACATTACTGAAAAACCATCATTAATGTAGGTTGCCTTGTGGGGGACCAGCCCAACTGTTGTGATTAGTTCTTATAAATCTGAACATTTATGCATTCATTATAACCTCTTTAAAATCTCTCTCGTCTAATAAATGTTTCGCCTCAGTCTAATGATCCTACAGAGAAGAGGCGCCTGCCGGGTTTGTTCCGTACAGTCGGGGCCCCCTCTTGTAGCCTTTGTTACACTTCAGTGAACCCACATCTTTTCATCTTCAAGTGTCGGAGGCCGGGAGCGAGGCTTAGAGTGGTCTGCGGATCATTTAAAGTCCTTTGTGGTTTGCGGTTGGAAGCAAGTATTTACTGAAGCGAGCGGAAAAGCGTGTACGTGTAACTTTTGGATACGTGCATAACCGCCGCCGTGCTTGACCCCTGTGTTTTTACAGAGCACCCGGACGTTCGACATCCCTCTCACTCTGTTCGGATCCGTGGTGCTACGAGAGAGACTCAACTACGAAGAGGTCACGCGCTACTTGATCGTCATCCAGGCCAATGTGAGTAAAAAACTAAAACGCTAAAACTTGTTGTGAGTTCTGCATGTTAAAGTCAATGCTGTGTTACTTTTGTGAATTGTGGTTAGAGAGAGATTTGTTTGATTCTCTGATCTGTGTTGGCAAATTGACGGTTTTGTGAAGTCCTACTGTTGAAATTTAGGGCAGTACAAAGACACATTGAATTGTATTGCAGGCACTGGTTAGACCCGCCCATTCTCACCCCCACTGCTTCCTGATTGGACAGAATATATTTAAGTCCTAACTTTGCGTCCTAACAGGGGCAGATATGTGGCTAAGATGGACGCTAAAGCAAGCTGGAGTTTCCCTCGTGAATAAAGTATCTGATTGGTCAATCCATATGGCTCATATCTGGATTTACAAAGTCAATATGAAAATAAATTGAGCGTTAAACCACAGATTTAAGCCCAAAATGGTGAGTGTCACACAAACAGGTACTGAGCGAGAGTAGTCAGTTGGAGCAAGAGTTTCATTGAGCTAGCTGGTTAGCATTGTCCATCTAAATGACGTCTATGGTTATGCGAAGGAAAGGGGCAGTATTAAGAATATAGTTATACATAATTGATGCTGTTAACATGGGTTTGTTTTCACTGACAGCACTAGTTTTTATCTGATAGTTTTTTTATGTTCAGTCTCTATTCGATGTTGAAAATCAGGAAAAAGTGTTTTTTAAAGCATCCCTCCTCTGGTCTGCTCCTCATTCACACGTGTTGCTTGTTTATAATGAGTTTGATGGGGTGTTATTGATCTTACCCTGTCCTTGATGTGGCCAACTACACGTCTATATTCCCCAGGTGTAGAAAGGGATTCACTCAGCAGATCTGTGCAGGAGCTGCTGGAGGCTTATTCACTTTCTGTACAAATAACATGACACTAATTTTTCAAAGATCATTTCTTTCAGACTCGTGTAGAGCTTGTCTGAGAAACAGATCAATGCCTCAGTATTGTCCCCGATCATCCTGTGTATCAGCTACAGAGAGCTACACAGTATCTGTTCTCGATGAATAATGCACGAGCTATTACAGTGGAATCCGACTAGATCCCTGTTCTGGCCCAGGCTGGCGCCCTTTATCTCCACAGAGATGGGACCAAGGACAGGTGTGGGCGTGGCTTTTGTGCAGACATTCTGCCGCCACAAAAGACTGCAGCTACAGTGATAATTCCATGATTACCAAAAGGTGACACAGCCTTTTCCCAAAGATGGCAGTACAGTAACTTTATATGTAACTAAACTTGTGGTTATTATCCACATTTACACTACAAGGTTATTGTTGTTCTTGTGTGACATGGTTTCTTTACTTTTATTTGATCCACTATGTATAATAGTCTCACTCTTTGTTGATTTACTGTTCTGTCTTTTCTAAATGCTATAGCTGCAGTCTAAGCTCCCACTATTCTGATCTAGTCGCCTTAAGGGAGCCAGCAGCACTCCTTTAATTACTATTAACGTCTTTTTAATACAATTGTTTCCCCCTCTTGTTCTGCATGTCATGTTTTATTCATTCTATAACACTCATATTTGCACAAACAGAGGAGTGGGGCCAAAGGCTGAAGAAGATCTGAACATTAGGTGCCACAGAAAATTGCTAAGTTTTGCCATTAGGGATTTTGTACTGACAAAGGAAGCACTCTGGCAAAAGCTTTCGTTCTCAACAAAGTATTTTTGGTTAATATTTAAATGTCTCAAGGCCCATTTAGCCTGGCACGTTATTAAAAGTCAACAGCACAGAAACGTGACTTCCACACTAAAAAATACTACAATACACACAATACACACAAATCCACACTACAATATCTAGTGATACAGAAAACCCAAACTTCTTTTTAACATGTGTGGCCATAGGTACTTGTCCAAGCCTGGTTAGTGCTGTGATGGGAGACCGCTGGGAGCACCAAGCGCCCTTTGGAACAGCTGTGGCTGAAAAGTGTTAAACCGTTCTGTGTGAATGATTGATTGAGGTCGGAGTGTCCGATGACATTGTTAGCCTCACTTTTGTCACTGTTGCCGAGGGCAACTGTGGCTGCAATAGTCACTTACCACCACTGTGTGTGTCGTAGTGAGGGATGACCCTGTGTTACCCCAGGACAGTTCCTTTGTGTTTTTTATAATTATTATTATTACATAATTCCTGTCAATTGTTTTATTCTCAAATCTATTGTAGACAAACTGATAATGTTGGATATTTCTCTGAGGCGACTGCTGTTGTGAAATAAGGCTATAAACATTTAATCAAATGAGTTATCGTTGGTGATATCTGAAAGGGTCTGCACAGGTCAGCTGTGTTTGATTATAGAGTGATTGTATAAAGCAGTCCTTCTCAGATAATTGGGGGGGGGGTAGTAAAGCTCTGGTAAAGAGCAACAGTGCAAATAATAAATGCAAAGAATGTTAGTTTAGATTATTATCATCAATAATCATTTAGCACAGATACATATCACTGTGTGCATTTTAATCTTATGGCTGCATAAAATCACACAACTATCATTTTGCATTCGAAAACAAGATTTATTTACTCTAAGTTTAAGTGTATTAATGTGAATAAAATGTGGAACCATGAGAAATAGAAAAGGGATTGCCCTGGCACTACAGAAGTATGATATCAAATACAATAAAAACACCAGATAGAAATGAGATGACAAATGCAGTCTCAGTTCTCTTTAAAAACTAGAATTCATTAACCTTATCGCCCGGGGGAAAATAACTGTTCTTAAAAGCTGAAATCTGTACTTTGAGGCTTTGGGAGGCCCTCCCCGAGGGGAGCTCGGGGAACACGACTTTATGGTAGAGGAAGGTAAGAGGCACTTTCGACGTTTGAGACGCTTCTAGTTAACTGTAAATGAGTGTGTACTGTGTCATTACCTACTTTCTGGTCAGACGTCACACATTTCACGTCTGTTGTGAATGAGTCTGACTGATCTCACTGACCTTGTCCCTGTGCTACCTGTGCTGCAGATGTGAAGTACAGTTCCATAACTGTACATACTACAACCATCGTGCGTTGACTCATGCATGTCTGTTTTAATGACAACTTTCTTGTATCACCAGATAAACCAACAATAATTACATTTTAAAAATAGGTTTAAAAGGGATTGAATCAAGCAAAAAGCCATTCAGACGCACACTAAAATACAGTACAAAAACATGAAGCAATGCCCTCTAGTACACACAATAACACTGAAACCGCATTGGACGAGACAGATACACACACACAATCCTGAAAAACCACGCGACTCAATCACTCCTATCTCGATTAAAATTAGATTTCAATTACCCACTGCTGCAACAAAAATCCATTGTCTACCTTTGCCCGGTCGCAGATCATTAGCACGACATGCAGTACAACTTTATTTGCTTAATCACTTTGCCGATGGAGCCCACCTTTTCATACCGGGTCATTTTGAATTATCTTTTTAACACATCATGGCATACAGTTCTTTAGTTTGTCTTGCGCTTTATCATCAAACCTTGCACTCTGTAATTATGAGACGCCTACACATGAACGTCGGTGTAAAAATGCTGACTGTGATGTGGTCTATTTGAGGTTTAATTAGTGGTATTAGTCGTAGCTTCAGCGATGAGAGGCTGACGGAGAGAGGCCACATGGTCATTCTCCCTGTTGGATGAGGATCGGTGAGGAGCGCTTATAACGATACAGAAAGCGCCGTGGACTTCATACGATCTGTCAGACGTAAACTTGACACCAAGCTTAATTATAGGAGCTTTATGGCTTCTATCGCAGCGCAGCGGTTTGTAAGATGGGGTTAACACGTGGAGGGAACATGCTCTCAGATGACTTCTTAGGAGCAGCTGCAGTGCCTGATCTAGCACAACATTATGACCACGCTTATGTTATCTGGCGCCTGGGTTTTGTTTGGATTATTGGAGTAAAACTTATTCTGTCTCTTTGTTGATTCACTCTTCTAGCCTTGATCTTCTAGCCTTAAAGCTGCACTAACTGATTTGTAGAAAATTTCAAACGCAAGAGATGGCCTCGCTCTCTCTGCTCTGCACCCACGGAGCTTTTGCCCCCCACTACCCCCTCCCCCGCAGCCTGTGCTCTGTGCTGTTGTTAGCTTCGGAGCTAGCGTCTCACAATATGGAACAATATGGCACTTTTACACGTGGATGGCGTGACCATAGAGTGACAGAACCGGAAGCGCGGAGAGGACGAGAGTTTCTTTTGGATGGATGTTTTGCTGTGTTTAAGCAGTAACGAAGACACAGGAAGTTTCAGGTTAGCCACCGCCGCTTGTTGTGCTAACTCAGCTGTCTGTGCTAACTATGGTGCTAACCAGAGACCTGTGGTTTTTCTCAAGAAAGCGGGGGCCAGTGGTCCGCTGTGATTGGTCACAATCTGAGACCCAGTTTCACCAAAACTCGATCTAAAATATAATGTCAAGCCTGCACAAACCTGCGCTAATTATTCTTCAAAAGGACGTATATCCCAATGCACTGCATGGACATGGATAGCATTTTCGTAATTTGAATAAAATCAAAATCAAAATCAAAATCAGTAATGAATACAAAAATAAAGTCAGTTAGTGCAGCTTTAAGGGAGCCAGCAGCATAACTTTAATAAGAACTGTTTGCGTTATAACTTTTCAATAAAATTGTTTCCCCCTCTTGTTCTGCATGTCATGTTTTATAATCGATGGATAAATAGATACTTTATTGTCTCCAGTAGAATATCAGTAGCAGCAGAAACACATCCATCCACACACACAAATAAATACATAATTCGAAAAGTAGCTAACAATAGTAATAATGATGATAATAATGCATCCATTTTATAAAAGTATTTATTGAACACTCAAAGATGCTTCACGTGTTCATTCATTCCCTCCATACACAGTGGTGATAAACAAATTCTGTCCACAGCTGCCCTGGGGCACACTGGCAGAAGCGAGGGAACCAGTATGTGCCATCGGCCCCTCTGACCACCACCAACCATTCACACACACACCAGACTCATTCTAGGCAAACTATAGTTTGGTGTTGGGCACCTGGTGTTCCCAGAGGTCTCCCATCACAGTACTGACCAGGCCTTGCCCCGCTGAGCTGACAGGAATTGGCTTTCACATGCAGGTGGCACCACACATTATAACACTCATAGTTATGAACTCTTATGTGTCCTTATAGTTCACAATAAGGACACATAAGAGGTGCCTGGTTCTATTTTGAATTTTTGGAGAAAAACAAAAACAATTTGGCTGAGTATTCCAGTCTAATTGTCACATTTTAGTGGAAACTTTGAATGTTCTTGGATTTGTATGCCTGGGTTGTTTCATGCACTACTTTGAGCACGAGGTAGAATATTTGGTTTATATTGTAACAAATAATGAATAGATAGTGGCCCCTGTGTAACACAGACAGGATTGTATTGTCGAGCCATCAGCATGTGTTCCTTGTCGCACAACCCTTTGTTGTAACGATTGGTGAATCAAATGAACAGACCAAAAAGTCAGAATTAATCAAGGCTTTAATAACAAAAAATATTAAACAAAAAGATAAACTGGACTGGAGGCTACGGCAAAACTAGCAGTTGGCAAAGTCTGGACCAAAAAAATCAATCTGGAGGCAACTTTAGAAAATAATTGAACAAAAACCGAGATACAAAAAACAAGCCAAAGAGTAAAGAGTAAATACCAACGAGGATATTCTGAGGATCTGGTGCCGGGTGAATGTGGAACTGGGTCTTTATCCCGGACTGATGTGGATGAAGATGAGATAATGATGATGATGAGGATGATGAGGATGAGGGGCTGCAGGTGTGACTCACCCAGGGCCACCTCCGGAAAGACACAGGTCAATTCAATTCAATGTATTCTTGTATAGCCCTAAATCACAGCAGTAGTTTTCTCAGAGGACTTCATACAAACGTTAAATTCACCAACACAGATCAGAGAATCAAACACAAGAAATGAAATAGAAAACAGATTGGTATTGGTCCATAAGTGTCGATAAATGTCCATAAATGTTAAAATGTCCATACATGTAGAGGGGAGGATGCACTGAGTAACAGGGTACATGGAAATGTATTCAGTTACTTTCTCTCCTCCTGATGTTAAAATCATTCACTTCCAACAACTTCTGGTATATTTTCATCAGTGAAAAAATACAACGACCAGGTTTCAACAGGAATCCATTGAATACATGAGTCAGGTGGAATTGGAGTAGGACCTTGTTAATTGTTTAGAATACTATGTGTTTCCACGTTTGACAAAGATGTAAGTGGCCCTCAGAACAATGAGATGTAGGGTGAGAAAATGTCGATATCACACATAACTTAAGTTATGTACCTGATATCGGAGAATTGGATAAAAACAACCATGTAATAAATACAATAATTGATAATAGCTTTATTTAGGGGCACCAGGGAATAACTCCCAACTGATAACGTGCATATGACGTCACAATATCAATTAATTGGCTTATTTATTGATTAAGTAATCTCATGAGTCCTTTCATTATTTAATTAGCTAATTAGTCCAATTCTCTTCAATAGAATCTGAAGGTAGTGAATTCTTCTACAAATCAGTGACCCAATTTCTGGAGTTAAAAGTACAAATATCACTTTCAGACAAAGATGGTTTTGTAGATTTAATGAAGTATACACAATACAGACTAGATATGAAATATGCAAATTGTCAAGAATAACATGAAGGAAACGTTGATTTCAAGATACATTGTTAAAATGCTAGGCTAAAGTGAGCTAAGCAAGACCTTTGTCTATGAATGGATTGGTATAGGCTGAGGCCTGCATGTGTTCAGCCTTGGTAGGAGAAGTATTCTTTGACGTATAGGTTTTAATAAAGCCAACAACTGTGTGTAGCAAGAGAGCAGATCATACAACCAGAATAGCCTTTGGTGAATAGCAGTCCTTGGGTCTTGATGGTGTTGGATGGAGGCTTCTTGTCCACGGGGCCTGGACCATGCGGCTGCATCATGTGGCTGAACCAAGTCCTCCCACGATCCACAGTCTAGGTGCCAAAACTCAGCAACTTCTTCAGGTTGAAGCTGGAGGCTATTGAAGGGTTGTGGAAGTCCTCTCAAACGTGGAGCTGAGGTTTGAGGTCATCTAAGAGGCCCAAAGCCCCTTGGTTGCCTGAGCAGAGCCCAGGGCAGAGCCCAGGGAGGTCTGGTCCCTCCGTGGTTCCAAAGCAGACCGGTTTGTCTTCCCTGTGGGTCCTTGTAAGTCTTCACATCTTGTAGAGTCGTTGGGGGAAGGGTGTTGCCATGGCACTTATCTTAAGACATTCTTACCCACAATAAAACCTGAACCACAAATCAAATCAAATCAAATTTTATTCATAAAGCGCTTTTCATACAAAAGATGCAACACAAAGTGCTTTACAGTTTGGTTAAAAACAATCCCGCCGGCCCATGTCCCCTCCCCCCGACCACCCAACAGACCCATCCCAAACCACAGACAAACACACACACGCTCCCATGCACACTCTCTGACACACACACACACACACACACACACACACACACACACACACACACACACACACACACACACACACACACACACACACACACACACACACACACACACACACAAAAGTAAAACAATGATGAGAGACTTGGCAGGGTTCGGATGCAACCAGCTGAAAAAGCGTCATCCTAGGAGCCGTCTGCACCAGGAGCAGAGAGCCGCCTGTAGCCACAGGGGACGACACAGGATCTAGAGGAGACCCGAAACCGAGGCCCCAGGCCCCCACCAGGTCCAAGAGTCCGACCCCCACAGCCATGCCGACCACCGCTCCCAGTGCAGAGGGCTCCTCCAGAGGAAACACTGGGTACACTAAAAACAATACAATAACAATACAATAAGTAAAACACAAAAATGTGAAACTAAAATGAACTGACACACAATACATGAATAAAAGCAATAGCAATACAATAAATAATATAAGATAAATAGAATATATACAATGAAATAGTAAAAACTAATCAAAAGCTAATCTAAAAAGGTGCGTCTTGAGCCTGCTTTTAAGAATATGAACGTTCTCTGCGGCCCTGAGCTCCTCCGGCAGACTGTTCCAGAGACGGGGGCCGTAGTGCTGGAAAGATGCCTCACCGTGAGTGTGTGTCCTGACTTTGGGGATGGTTAGGAGTCTGCTGCCGGAGGAGCGCAGGGGCCGGGAAGGCTCATAGGATAAAAGCAAATCTGAAAGATAAGAAGGCCCAAGACCATTAAGACATTTAAAAACCATTAAAAGAACCTTAAAATCGATCCTGAAACACACGGGGAGCCAATGCAGCAATTTTAAAACCGGTGTAATGTGGTCCTGCCCCCTGGTCTTAGTCAGGACACGTGGGGCCGAGTTTTGGAGTAATTGTAAACCTGAAATGTTCTTTTTGGGAAGACCAGAGAGCAGGGCATTACAGTAGTCAATGCGACTGGTGATAAAAGTGTCTCCGTGTTCCCCCAAGAGAGAATGGGGCGGACTCTGGCGATGTTCTTTAGATGATAAAAACCTATTTTTGTGATGTTCTTGATGTGAGGAATAAAAGTCAGCTCAGAGTCAAAGATTACGCCCAGGTTTCTCACTTGTGATGATGGAATAAAAGAGTGTGATTGGAGTTTTGATAAAAGTTTCTCTCTCTGAGCCTCAGGACCGATGACTAAAACCTCAGTTTTGTCCTGGTTGAGCTGGATAAAGTTTTCTGCCATCCAGGATTTCAGGTCTAAAATACAGTTGAAAAGAGCATCCATTGGCCTGGTGTCATCAGGAGACATGGAGATGTACAGTAGGTCCCATTCCGTTTTATCGCCTTTCACGCGTGAATCACACGAGAATCACGTGTGATTCACGCGTCTTTTATTTTCCCCCCTCCCAGTGACGTTGCAATGACCAAAACAACCACCCGGTGGCACTTGTGAGCAGGGTTACATTGGCGAGTTTCTGCCCCGCGCACATCGACAATCTGGTTTAAACGGGCAACTCCTTGTAGCAGGCCAGTCTCTGGAATAACCCGCAGACATTAAAACTACTGCATATAACGTAAACTTTTGCATCACGTTGGTGATCTTTCCAAAAAGAGAGAATATCGTTATGGAAAGAGAAACTATTGGTAATATAACGCTGAACGTTATTTGACTCAAACAGCTCCGCTGGTGTCTCCTCCCACTCAGAAAAAAAGCAGACGCCTTTTCTCTGGCATCTCTAACATTTATAATAAATACATAAATATAACAATCATAATGAAGATGCTTTCAAATAATTTAGCAAGCTGTAATTCATTTATTTCAACTGCCAAACTTCTCTCGCTGCTCCTCTCCTCTCCTCCGCAAATCACTAAATGAGGAAAAGGGAATATTCACTCAATCTATTTTGAATGTTACACATACAATATTAATATAGTCTAAGCACGTGTACCACATGTAGCCCGTGTATTTACCACAGACTGTAAGTATTAAAGTAATGAGGCCCCTGCTTTAGGCCTCTGCTGTGAGGCCCACACCGTCATCAGTCTCGGTGCCTCTGTGTAGATCACACGTCTGTCCTCGGACTGGAGTGTTCTGAGGCTTTAAGCGGGGAGTCAGGAAGGAGCGATCCTGTTTGTCAGCATGATTTTTTTGTTTAACAGCCTCCCTGCGCGATTGCAAATGTACTCAAGGGACTCCCATACCGTGGCTCACATATATAATATTATATAGGGATCAGGAGCTTTCTGACCCGACCCACCCGCACCTGACATGACTCATATTTTTGAGGCATCCAACCCGCCCGAAACCGCGGGACCCGCGGGTTGACTGCGGGTTTCGGGCCGACCCGCGCATCTCGCATGTCCTGTTCAGGGCTGCAGGAGCAATTGTCCATTATTTTAATTGGACTTCTGGTCCATGCACACTGTAAAAAAGATAAAGTTAGTTCAACTCAAAATTTCAAAGCAACCAGCTGCGAAGGATTTTTGAGTTGAAGGCATTAACTTAATTCTTCAAGTTTTGAAGAACTACACTTATTAAGTTGTGTCAGTTAAGTTTTCCAAGTTCTGCCAACTAAGTGTTTAAATTCAAGTTACTGGAAATTTCAAGTCTGTAAAAACTTACTTTTTTAAGTTCAGATTACTGTCCCCTACAATAACTTACTATTTTGAGTTTAAATTAGCCCCCACATTAAAAGATCATGATGTTTATTTATATAGCGCATTTCATGGACCAAGGTCACTTGGGTAGGGGAAACCGGAGCACCCGGAGGAAACCTATGCAGACACAGAGAACATGCCAATTCCACACAGAAAGGCCCTGTTCCGACCGGGATTCGAACCCAGGACCTTCGTGTCAAGAAGCGAGAGTGCTATCCACTCAGCCACCGTGCCGCACACACTGTGAACCAGAGGGGAAACTTAATGTTTCTAAGACTGACCCAGAGAATATAAAGGGCTACTTTGGCTTGGCCCTGTCGATTACGGTTGGTAAAAATAAATACAGTGATTTTTTTTGGTCAAATTAGTTTGTTCAAAATGTTGAATGCAGCTGGTTGCCATAACACATATTTAAATGAGCAAACGCAGATAAGTTGACCTCACTATTGAGAGTAAGGAGTTGACGTCATAGCACAGAGCCCCTCCCCGTCTCCGCCATGTTGGTAGGATCCCACCCAGCGGCAAACAGTTGTTGTTAACTCGGTAGCAAAGGAGGTCATCGCTATTTCTGTTTTACCATGCCTGGAGCTCATTGCTGTGTGAAAAACTGCTCCAGTACCTCACACAATAAGAAAGGAAAACGTAGGAACAACGGTTTACAATTTTTTAGGCCACCAAAATGGATACAACATCAGGGAGCGCAGGTGTCTGACCTGACAAAGAGACGCCGGATGGCTTGGTTGGCTGCAATAAGAGGAAAGGACCTTACTTTCGATCTCACCCCCCAGTCGATGAGAGTGTGTTCTCTGCATTTTCACTCGGGTACGTCCTAAAATGTCTTTATGTTACCTTTGCAAGTACAACGGTGTTTTCACCGCCTGGAGGCTTGTAGATGGCCATGTCCTGCACCCAACCACAGCAGAAAGCCTCGTAACTCTCCAGTGACTTGTGACTTCTAAACTCCTGCATTGTGTAATGACTAACACCGAAAACAAGGTAATTGACTATATCCATGTACGTGCACGGAGGCAAAAAGTCTAGGTCTTTTTGCCACTCCGCTGCAGGAAGCTCGTATGGGTCTACCTGTTGTATGTCTGAGAGCTTCTCCAAATAACGTTGTTTTGCCGTGGGTAGAAGCTTTTCCCTGTACGGTCCATTTCCTTTCGCCTTCACTTTCTCCATTAACTGTCTTGCTAGTGTTGTAATCGTAGATGTATCTACTGCCGAACTAATAAACGTGCTCAATTTAAAGATCTCTGGAGCGTTAGCGTTAGTGGCGTTGCCCCTGGCAACCGATGGAGGATCCTATCAACATGGCCGACCGGATTAGACCCCGCCCAAATTATCACGTGATCCCTCATTCTCAATAGCTCGGTGAACTGTAAAAACGACAACTCAAAATTGTTCACCTTACTCAGATTTTTGCATTCACTGACAATAAAATTTCCAGTTGGAACTGGAACTATCTTGTGAGCCACTTGAACTTTCAGAAGTTCACTACAACTTAAAAGTCAAATCAACTTAATATATCAAATAAGATGAACTTTTCATCAGAAACTTCAGAAAGTGAGTGTCGAAAATCAGACGCATAGGCAGGGATCTTTGCACACCAGAGCAACCTGGAAGTTTATTCACAACAGGTGGTAGATTCAGGCAGAACAATAAACAGGGAAACATTATATATTGGATATATTGGCGTCAGTCAGCTAAAACAACGGATACACAATCGTAGCAGATATACAATCAAAGAACATTGTGTGTCTTGTACTTCTATTTTATCTTGTTTTTGTACTACTATACAGGCCATGGCCTTCTATTGTTCATAAGTTCCAACTGGCAATTTTATTGTCAGTGAATGCAAAAATCTTAGTAAGGTGAACAATTTTGAGTTGTATTTTTTACAGTCCAGCACCAGAAGTCGCATTAATGGTGAGTGTTATAACAACATTATTTAAAAGAATAAATTCAGAGGCTTATTATATATATGATTCGAAGTTTGCGTGTTGGCCCCTGTTTTGAAAAGAAGGATAGGTTGGCTGCTAACATTTGCATGTATTGATTTGCAAATGTAGGTAATGACTTATATAACAGCAGGGGCCTGGGGTGGGCTTTGTTTATTCGTGTGGGGGAGGGAGAGCTGCTTCTGTCCCGTGATTTTTAGCAGTGGTAAAAACCCTGAAGGAGCTAGCTTGTTTTCCATATCTGGACACAGCACATTTAATTGACTCTACTTTGTCTGATTGGTCTTTGAAGGTCTTCTCGTGCTTCGTCTCAAAATGACGCTTAACACTTGAAGTTCTGCACACAAAATTTTCACAGCATAAAGTGCACACAGCACGGTCCTTCACAAACACAAAACCAAACTCTTGTGTCCAGTAGGACACAAGAGCCGGCCGGCGTTGCCATTGTTTACATATCTTATCACTATCATGCTATCTGTCATTCATTCGGCGCGAAGACAGCTGAGAGGGCGCTAATCCACGTAGTGGTCCTAGTGCCGGCAGCTAAAGCGCACAGACAGAGGCAGATGCTTTTAATAGCCATAAAATGGCCACATCAACATTTCAAAGACTGAAAAACAGCTAGCCTACACATTTAAACTAAAACAAGTGTAGGTTGAGGCAACATCAAATGATCAGATGCATATAGCAGACAGACAGTGACGTGCGGTGAGGATTGTGATTGGGGAGGCACTGACTTTAAATGTCAGATTTACAATCATTATTAAAATAAAATAGCATTTAATCACCGATGCAATAACATTCACAAACTTCCCATGCTGTAAAGATGAGAGAACTAGCTTCTTTTAATAATCTCACAACCAATCTAGTTGCTGACTCTCTGCTCCGCATCAAACAACATCTTTAAGAAGAACAGGTGCGAGAGACGTGAGCAGAGAGAGAGAGACGTGAGCAGAGAGAGAGAGCAGAGAGAGAGAGACGCGAGCAGAGAGAGACGTGAGCAGAGAGAGAGAGACGCGAGCAGAGAGAGACGTGAGCAGAGAGAGAGAGACGTGAGCAGAGAGAGACGTGAGCAGAGAGAGAGAGACGCGAGCAGAGAGAGAGAGAGAGACGCGAGCAGAGAGAGAGAGAGGTGAGCAGAGAGAGAGAGACGCGAGCAGAGAGAGAGAGACGTGAGCAGAGAGAGAGACGTGAGCAGAGAGAGAGAGACGCGAGCAGAGAGAGAGAGACGTGAGCAGAGGGAGAGAGACGTGAGCAGAGAGAGACGTGAGCAGAGAGAGAGAGACGTGAGCAGAGAGAGAGAGAGAGGTGAGCAGAGAGAGACGTGAGCAGAGAGAGAGAGACGCGAGCAGAGAGAGACAGAGCAGAGAGAGAGAGACGCGAGCAGAGAGAGAGACGTGAGCAGAGAGAGAGAGACGCGAGCAGAGAGAGAGAGAGACGCGAGCAGAGAGAGACGTGAGCAGAGAGAGAGAGACGTGAGCAGAGAGAGAGAGAGAGAGGTGAGCAGAGAGAGACGTGAGCAGAGAGAGAGAGACGCGAGCAGAGAGAGAGAGCAGAGAGAGAGAGACGTGAGCAGAGAGAGAGAGCAGAGAGAGACGTGAGCAGAGAGAGAGAGACGCGAGCAGAGAGAGACGTGAGCAGAGAGAGAGAGACGTGAGCAGAGAGAGGCGTGAGCAGAGAGAGGCGTGAGCAGAGAGAGAGAGGCGTGAGCAGAGAGAGAGAGACGTGAGCAGAGAGAGACGTGAGCAGAGAGAGAGAGAAGTGAGCAGAGAGAGACGTGAGCAGAGAGAGAGAGAAGTGAGCAGAGAGAGACGTGAGCAGAGAGAGACGTGAGCAGAGAGAGATGTGAGCAGAGAGAGAGAGACGTGAGCAGAGAGAGAGAGAGAGAGGTGAGCAGAGAGAGACGTGAGCAGAGAGAGAGAGACGCGAGCAGAGAGAGAGCAGAGAGAGACGTGAGCAGAGAGAGAGAGACGAGAGCAGAGAGAGACGTGAGCAGAGAGAGAGAGACGTGAGCAGAGAGAGAGAGAGACGTGAGCAGAGAGAGAGAGCAGAGAGAGAGCAGAGAGAGACGTGAGCAGAGAGAGAGCAGAGAGAGATGTGAGCAGAGAGAGAGAGACGCGAGCAGAGAGAGACGTGAGCAGAGAGAGAGAGACGTGAGCAGAGAGAGAGAGAGACGTGAGCAGAGAGAGAGAGAGGTGAGCAGAGAGAGAGAGAGAGTGAGCAGAGAGAGAGAGAGAGGTGAGCAGAGAGAGACGTGAGCAGAGAGAGATAGACGCGAGCAGAGAGAGAGATGCGAGCAGAGAGAGAGACGCGAGCAGAGAGAGACGTGAGCAGAGAGAGAGAGAGAGAGACATGAGCAGAGAGAGACGTGAGCAGAGAGAGAGAGACGTGAGCAGAAAGAGACGCGAGCAGAGAGAGAGAGAGGCGTGAGCAGAGAGAGAGAGGCGTGAGCAGAGAGAGAGAGTGAGCAGAGAGAGACGTGAGCAGAGAGAGACGTGAGCAGAGAGAGAGAGACGTGAGCAGAGAGAGAGAGACGTGAGCAGAAAGAGAGAGACGTGAGCAGAAAGAGAGAGACGTGAGCAGAGAGAGAGAGGCGTGAGCAGAGAGAGAGAGGCGTGAGCAGAGAGAGAGAGAGGTGAGCAGAGAGAGAGAGACGCGAGCAGAGAGAGAGAGACGCGAGCAGAGAGAGAGAGACGTGAGTCCGCGTGTCTATGGTCCGCGCTCGGAGCCCAGACGGCAGTGCGTTCACTGAGCTGTCAGAGCGGGGGTCACAGCTGCTGCTCTCGGGGCCAGAGCGGAGGATGTAACGTAACGTTCGGTTTATCAAAACATATCACAATATTTAACGTATAACACTAGTGAATTTCACGTAGATTTTTTCAGACATTAAAGACAAGATGTTATATAATAATTGTTTAATGAAAAAACAATTTTGCCACAAGCAACCAAAAGATGTGCCTCAGACAAGAATCGAACCTGGGTTCTCCAGGTCCTTGTATTTAATGCTAACCATTCGGCTAACATAGCACCTCTGGAGTTAGACAGGTTTGCACGCAGTCTTATACCTGAGCGTCTAAGTCGCTGGCAGAGCTAAAGCGGACTTAGCCTGCCACCTTGTGGCGATAAGATGTACTATTTTTCACGCAGCTGCGTGATTCCCGAGAAGCGTGAATGAAGACGACAAAACGGAATGGGACCTACTGTACAGCTGTGTATCATCTGCATAACTGTGGAAGTTAATTCCATGTCTCCTGATGACACCGCCAAGAGGGAGCATGTACAGGTTAAAAAGGACTGGACCTAAAATGGAACCCTGGGGCACACCATATGTGATTTTATGGACCTGAGAGGAGCAGGTATCCAAACTTACCATGAAGGATCTGTCTGTTAAATAAGAAGTGAACCATTTGTGGACAGCACCAGAGAGGCCGAGGTGTTTCAGGCGGGATAAAAGAATGGTGTGGTCTACTGTATCAAAGGCAGCGCTAAGATCCAGTAGAACCAACACAGTCACCTTTTTAGAATCATAACTTAGTCTAAAATCATTTAAAATCTTTAAAAGAGCAGTCTCTGTGCTGTGGTTCACCCTAAAACCTGATTGAAATTTCTCTAAAATTTGTTGCTGATCTAAAATGGCATTGAGCTGGGTAAAAAGAAGTTTTTCAAAAATTTTGCTTAAAAATGGCAGGTTGGATACCGGTCTGTAGTTGTTAAAATCATTAAAATCTAAATTGCTCTTCTTCAGAAGGGGTCTCACCACAGCCGCTTTGAAGGCTGCAGGAAAGACCCCAGTCTGAAGAGAGCAATTCATCAGGTTTAAAAGCTCCTCTCTAAAAGATTCATAAAATGACTTAAAAAATGGAGTGGGGACTGGATCTAAAAGACATGTGGTGGGCCTCACTGAGGAGAAAACTTTATCAAGCATTTCAGCATCAACCAGGACAAAACTGTCCAGTGTTTCCTCTGGTGAAGACAAACAATCAGATGTGTTAAAAACAGTTGTCCTCACAGAGGGAGTCTGTGGGGGTTAAAAGAGACATGCTAAAAATCAGGGTTTAAAATGGTGTCGATGGTTGAAAATAGGACCTTTGGGTTATTTTTATTTTGGGTGATTAGCTTTACAAAGTATTTGTTCTTATGATTTCTAATTGTGTTATTGTATGCTTTTTGATTGCTTTTATATAGTTCGTAGTTGATTGTTATTTTATCTTTCCTCCACCTTGGTTCTGCCACCTTGCACTCTCGTTTCATTTTCCGTACTTCCTCATTTCTCCATGGGGGTACAGATTTTGTTTTTATGATTTTTGTTTTTAAAGGAGCGACTTGATCCAATGCGGAACTAAGTCTACTGTTAAAATCATTTGCTGTAAAATCACAGGGGGCAGGTAAAACCAAGTGGGGAGTGTTGTTTAGGATGTCGATAAAATTTGCAGCCACTTGAGGGGTTAGATGTCGCTTCCTCACGGTTCTCACAGGAGGTCTCACGCTGAATAAAACCAGTGATGTTAAAAAACACACAGTAGTGGTCCGAGACAGCCAAGTCGACAACAGAGGACACATCCGCAGTCAGGCCATAGGTAATGACCAGGTCGTGGGTGCGTCCCCTGTTGTGTGTTGGCTGTCTGACGTGTTGGGTAAAATCCATGTAATTAAGAACATCTAAGAAATCTAGGGTAAAATTGTCAGAGGGATTGTCAATGTGTATGTTAAAATCACCGGTTAAAATTATCATGTTGTAAGAATTGTGTAACTGTGATAAAAACGCTGAGAATTCATGAATAAAAAGGCTGCACTTTTTAGGTGGCCTATAAATAATTACTGTTAAAATTTTGGGGTTGCTAAAAACAAGAGAGTGATACTCAAAACTTGAGTATTGGTTAAAAACAATAGGTTTGGTGGCCAGGGCGTTACTGCATATTGAGGCTGTGCCGCCACCTCTCTTTCCTTCTCTTGTTTTAAAAGCAAAGCTAAAATCGGGAGGGGAAGCCTCTGTAAGAACAGCCGGAGCATCCGGACCCAGCCACGTCTCAGTTAAAAACATACCATCCAGTTCGTGTTCTAAAATCAAATCGTTTACAGTAAAAGTCTTATTTAAAAGAGAGCGTACATTTAAAAGAGCAAACCTGATGGTAGATGGGGGGTCATTTTTGTTTGTGGTGAGGGGAGAAGAAGATGTGGAGGAGCAAAGGGCAATAGGGATGAGGGTGTTGAGGGACGGTTTCCGGATTATGGGCGGTCTGTAGGGGCGGGGTATGGACAGAACTGAAATTCCTTGCTGGAGGGGGAGCAGGGACCGATGTTGGAGTCCAGAGGGGCAGGAATGATGTGGGATGAAGTGGTGAATCGTCAGAGGTGCGGGGGACGGGATTGGACTGAGTGGGTGATGTTTGAAATCAGGTACCGGGTGCCGAGTTTATTGATATGGAGTCCATCGGGTGTGAAGAAGGGGTGGCGGTTCCAGAACAGATTAAAATTGTCAATAAAACCAAAGTTGTGCTGTTGTGATGAGTTTTGAAGCCAAGTTTGAGTGATAATATCCTGCTAAAACGTTCCACGCCCCGGTTCAAAGTGGGCAGAGGGCCAGAGATAAAAACACTTTTTCCGGATTTCAATAAAAGGTTAAAAAGGTCCTTAAAATGGAGTTTGGTGGTTTCAGTTTGGCGAAGTGAAGTGTCATTTGTACCAACATGTATTATGATCCGGGTTATTGTGGGGGGTGCTGTCTGTAGAAGTGCGGGTAGTTTCGTGAGGATGGTGGGGACAGTGGCTCCAGGAAAGCAGTGCGTGATTGCATTGAAGAACTTACAGTGTTTGATGATAGAGTCCCCCACCAGGAGTGTAGTTGGTGCAAACAGAGGCCGTGGAGGGGAGGGTGTGACTGGAGTAGGGCCCGGGGGAGAGCAGGGGACAGGAGAGCGTTGGGAAGTGCCCGGAGCAGAGCTGCTGCGAGCCCCGTGAGCCGCAGTGGAGCAGGAGGTTGGAGCCGGAGACCGAGCCGGCGCCCCTGCAGCGGGGTTGGTGGTGGTGGTAGTGCGGGCGGTTGTGGGAGGGCCATGCACCGGGCGGAGAGATCCTCCAGCAGGCGAGACAGCCTCCGCGGGGGAGCTCCGCGCCAAAATTGAGCGCAAAGACTCCCCCGCGGGCGAGGCAGCAACTACGGGAGGACTCTGCACCGTGCCAGAGCGGTTCATTGCCTTTATGGGCTTGTTTTGTGAATAGAATCCGACAACGTTCCAATTTCTCCAGACGACTTCTGGCTTTGAGTTAGGGACTATAAAAGTCTTGCGCAAAAAAGAGTTTACATATTTAAATTAAAGCAATAATTGGCTTGAAATCTATTAAATCACTTCTAACTGAACCGGCGTCTAACGAAGCCTGGAGGGCTTTTTTAAAATAACTACGTAATTAATTCATAATTTTTTAATTGCATTATTATTATTATTATACTAAAGAACTTAAATGAACTTCATGATAGACCAATATTCAAATTTTACATGTACTAAATATATAAGTATGGAGCCCACAGGTGGCTTGCTAAAGCAGACAAAAAGCAACATTTCTGATTTTTAAAGTCACAATAAATTTACATCATTTTTCCGTCTCTCTCGTCTCCAGGCTGCAGAGAAGCTCGTTCCATGCCTTTGTCTCCTCCAGGTTTGGGACTACTACAACGCACATCCTCATCGGATCCCTGGCAGGAGCCTTACAAAAGCTCCAGGACGTACAAAAACAGCGTGGCCAGGGTCCTGATGAGGTCGAAGCATGAGCACATCACCCCCCATCCTTCACACCCCTCCACTGGTCCCCGTTCACTCTCCGTATAGAATACACGATCCTCCTTGCCCCCACCCACACCACTGTCTCCACTGATGCCCCCACCTCACTGACCTCCGCACTCCACACTCCTCATGCAGAACCCGGTCAGCAACACACCGTACTGCTCCCGCCCAGGACACGCTCAAGAAAATGGGGAACCCGGGCCTTCGAGGCCGGTTCTCTGCCTCCCCGTTCTGGGGAACGCCCGCCCGGACCACCTCAGGCCCCACAGACGGTGGAACTTTTTAAAAAGGGACTCAAAACGCCATCTTTTAACTAAAGCGTACTGCGAATTTGTTTTGGTGTGGTCTTTTATCTGATTTTAGGTGTTTGCTTTTATTTAGGCTGCAGTTTGTACAACTTTGAGATTTGGTTCAAATGTAAAAGTGCTATATAAATAAAATGGCCATCCCTTTCCATCCATCCATTTTCTTCCGCTTTAATCCGTTTCCCGGTCGCGGGGGGCAACAGTCTAGAAGCAGAGCCCCCATACTTCCCTATTCACACACACTTCCTCCAGCTCATCCGGGGGACCCCAAGGGCGTTCCCAGGCCAGCTTGAGAGACATAGTACCCCCTCTCCAGCGTGTCCTAGGTCTTCGGCGGGGACCTAAATAATGTTTATTCATTATTATTATTTTACTATAACATTTTTTGCTCTGGTTCACCTTGTATCGAGTCCTCACACATTCCTCGGCCTCTTACTTTTTAATCACCACATATTTCTCTCACGATAGTCATGAACATACAACAACAAAACTGTTTTCAAGCACTTTTCAACCTGGATGATAAGGTGAATAATTAAAATAAAACAGGTCAGCACTCAGTCTGTAGGCCTTCTCAAACACACCACAATTTATTGAGTGAATTGTGGAATAAAAAAGTGTGTTAAAAAATGCCTAAAACCTCACACATACTATTCTAACATGCAGGTAATTCTCATGTACAACAATGACAGAAGCGTGTGGGAACATCACCATCAGTGTCCGCCCCGCGATGAACAACTGTTAATTAAGAGGTCCTCTGTAGTTCACCAGAAATGTCCCCTTTAAAAAAAACTCTGATAAGTCTTAGCTGAAGTTGGCTGGAGACACTGTGAAGTTTTTTATCTAATGCTAGTTAGCAAGAAGAAGACCACATAACAGACACTAGATGGGCCGCAGGTTGTTCCAGCGAACCCAAGTTTGGAGACTTGTTTTAACCGAAGGTGGAGGAGGGCGATTTGAAGATAAGCTAGCTGGAGCTATTTTCCTTATATGGGCATTTGGTTCGACGTCAATGCATAGCGCCGTAAACACTGGCAGACTGTCGCTAAGAAACGGTTGTCGAAGGCAAGCTGGAGTTTCCCCCCACAGTTTTAAGAGCCATACCTGATATTGCTCAGATTTGGATTTCCAAGACAAATTATACAACACCAGGAGCGTTAAAACCACAGATTCTTAGCCATAAAAAAAGGCTGATTGTGACACAAATGTTTACAGTGAAAGAGGATTTTTATGTAAAGTCCTATTTGCAGAAGGGATTAGTATAACACCTGTGGTCGTTGTCAAATTACCGCCCCACCTCTTGATACTTGCAGCGCGTTCACCCTTGATAAGTAAAATGTCTGAAATGACTAGATATTCACGCACACAACGCCTCGTTGTCAATAGCAACACAATCACGAATGCAGATTCTTACAGGAGTAGTAATATCACTGGGGCGTCTGTGACAAATACCGGAGGGGGAAATTTGCAGCGAATTATACCGCTTTACAAATTACAGGACATGGCGCATTCGAGAATGTCTAATTAACCAGAGATACTAAATCCTATGCGAATTGGGCTTAACACAGTAGGAGCCAGAGAGAGTTGGAGCCAAACTTCATTCCATGAGCACTTTCCATATGGGGCTGCTTTGACGAGCAGGTTAGCATTGTCCAGCTACGCTGAAAAGTATCTTGAAGTGGAGTGATTTTTATAACAAATCATTTGTTTTGTCTCATTGGCAAATTCATGTTCTACTTTTGTTCATAAATATCTGTAGGAGAAATAACTGAGAACTCGTCCGCCTCCTACAGAGAGCAGGGCGGCGGCCACTAGAAGGGCCGCTAGGCAACAACCGCCCACCACTCACGAACCTTGCTCATGTTACCTTGATCAAAAGTTAAAAAAACATAATAACATTAAAATATTTCGAAATTTTATGTGAGTGTTTTATTTCATATGTGGAAGAACTACTTTAATAGTTTATGCGAGTAGGGATTGATTAAGCTCATCACGTTTCTGTGTCGGACTGAGGACGTATTTCCCATTCCCGCTCAGGGCGCAAAAGATTGCGCCCTGAGCCGTCTATGGACGTCTCGATAAAAGTTGGACATGCGCAGTAGCTCCTCTTCAAATGCAAAGATTAACATTTGGGGCGCAGGAATTGCGCCTGAGGGGCGGGATCGCCCGCAGACCTTGTAACTCACTGTCGTGTGACGTCCGTCTTACAGTGATTGACAGGTCAAGCTGTGGGAGTTTGAGAAACGAACGTAAAGATGACCCACAATGGAGAACAGAAAAAGAATAATGCAGTTAATCACTCAAACAATACCGTTTGCGGAACAGATCATACCAGGAGAAGGTTGAGGTTAAAGAGCTTGTGGGACCTGATTCAGGCCAAATATTACCGATTAGTCAGCAGTCCCGCGACAAGGGGGAGAGACGGTACCCTCGTACTTTTCCCCAGGACCTGGTTCAGGCGCCAAATCTGGCTAGCAGCATGGAGCGAGGCTAATTGCTTTATTTTGCTTTCCAGCCTCTTGTGACAAAACATCAGGAATCTGACCCAGCATGGATCCAAGACAGGTATGACTTGTCTGAAGCACTTTGGTTAGAAAAGGCAAAGGAAGCATGAGCAGACCTGGTATCCACAAAACCACAGCGCAAAATGCCTCAATTAGCTATGTTTGGGAAGATAAATATTTTTCATCCCAGCTGGATGAAAGCTCAGGGTAGGATCAAAAGCATCCCTACCCGCTGTAATATCTATCTCATATCATAGCCCCCCCAGTAGAAAAATTTCAACCAGCCGCCACTTGCGAAGCTCTGCCCCTAAAGAATTGGACATGAACGTTAGTCAAGCGGTCATAATCAAAAATATGTTGTGATCAACCTCATTCGCTTTGTTTGCGGACTGGACACAAAGGGGGGGGGTTGTAGATAAATAAAATGACCTCTTTCCTCAAGCAAAGACATTTAGTTTGTATAATGAGACATATTATATCGTCTGTCTCCACTTGTTTAAATCCTTGTGGTTCAGGTTTTTATTGTGGGTAAGAATGTCTTAAGATAAGTGCCATGTCAAACACCCTTCCCCCAAGGGGGGGGGGGGTGGGGGGGGGGGGGGGGGGGGGGACTCTACAAGATGTGAAGACTTACAAGGACCCACAGGAAAAAAACCCAGTCTGCTTTGGGAACCCACGGAGGTGCCCAGACCTCCCTGGTCCTCTGCTCAGGCACCAAGGGGCTTTGGGCCTCTGAGATGCCTCAAACCTCACACCACGTTTGAGAGGACAAATTTAGTTTTTCAAAATGTTTGAAATTTTGCACACATAAATCTGTTTTGCCCTCTTGATTCAAAAAGTCAATTGGGTCCAAGGCTTATTTTTTACCCTGTTGCCGTGGCGACGAGAAACGCTCCCCATTCATTTGCAAATGTACACCTCACACAAACATCAAACCAGCCTCGGCCGTTTCACCGATTCGCCTCAAAATCGCTCCACATCATCTCAACACATGTACCATCAAAATGACTTCAGGGAATTTTGATCAGTGAAACGTTGTTTGAGCAGCCAGAGCGCCCAAAATAGTGGCGTATTTTTTTTTCAGTTTTTGACGATAGAAAAATTGCTTCCGTTTGCACAAACAAAGTCTGATTTGCACAAAACTTGAATCCATGGTTCAACTCTTGGGTCTAGGTCATTTGAAAGTTTAAAATTTTGAAATTGGCTCTATAGCGCCACCTACAACAGCCAATTTTAAAAATGCCTATGGGAGGGGTTCGAGGTCAAAATTGTCGTTAGAACCATGTAATTTGGAACACATGTTCCTCAAGTCAAGACATGGAAAAAATGTTATTATGGCTAAGCCTCTGACAAACAGGAAGCCCATAAATTTCATTGCAAATCTGGAAAAATGAAAACCAATCATTTTCATAAACGTCGGTTGGAAAGCGATCTCCTCTCGGCCGTTTCACCGATTGGCCTCAAAATTGTTCCAAATCATCTCAACACATTTACCTTCAAAATGATCTTCAGGGAATTTTGATCAGTGAAACGTTGTTTGAGCAGCGGAGCGGCAAAATGTGAGGGTTTTTTTGGCCGTTTTTGACAACATTAATTTTTTCCCGTTTGCCACAAACAAAGTCTGATTTGCATTTAAACTTGAATCCATTGTTCAACTCCAGGGTTTAGGTCAGGTTGAAGTGAAATATTTGAAATTGGCCCATTAGCGCCCCCTACAGACTGATTCAAAGTTTCATGGGGAGCCAAACCAGCTCTACTTATCATATTCATTACAATTTGACTAACATTCTTCTATGGCTACGGGAAACAAATCATCACACGGGCGGCGCCACCTCCTTATGCGCGGTGCTGCGTGGTACGGTGTGGTGCGGCCGTATAGTGCGGGGCGTTGTGGAGCGGTGCGTTGCGGCTTGGTGCGGGGCGGCGTGATGCGGGACGGCGTTGGTGCGGGGTGGCTTGGTGCGGGGAGGGCTTGGGTGGGGTTTTGGCGCGTGGTGCGGGGGCGGCGTGGAACGGGGTGGTGCGCGCGGTGCGGGGGAGTCGCGCGGTGCGGCGAGGGCCGTTCGACGCCGCTTGCGGCTTTAATTATACTTGTTCTAGCCCAGGAAAACCTGGGAAAGAACAAGTTTGCTGTTGTTTGATGTCATATTTGACCCACTGAACATGCACGAAAACTTACAAAATTTTGCCACAAGTTCTGTTCTTGCAAACACTTTATTAATTTTGTGTTCCTAGTAAGAGACTTCAAATTTGAAGTTGTAGGGGGCGCAATTGTAGTCTAATAAAGCCACCATTTGCACATACAAAGTCCGATTTGCACCAAATTTGAATTGGTTGTTCAACTTTTGGGTTTGGGTAAACTGAAAGTGTAAAAACATCAAATTGAGGCATTAGCGCCCCCTACAGAATGTCATTTTCACACATGTTGGTTGGAAAGCGACTCCTCCTCGGCCTTTTCACTGATTTGCCTTAAAATCGCTCCACATCGTCTAAACACATGTACCATCATTTTGATTTCAGCGATTTTTGATCAGTGAAACGTTGTTTGAGCAGCGAAGCGCCAAAAAGTGGCGTTTTTTTTTTAGTTTTTGACTATAGAAAAATTACTTCGTTTACTCAAACAAAGTCCGATTTGCACAAACTTGTTTTCATGGTTAAATCTCTAGGGTGTAGGTCATTTGAAAGTGAAATAATTAAAATGCCAGAACAGCGCCCCCTACAACAGCAAATTTAATACTCCTATGAGAGTTTTGGAGTTCAAGTTTGCCGTAGAGCCATGAAATTTGGTACACATATTCCTCAAGTTAAGACATGAAAAAAAATTGTTATTATGGCCCCGCCCTCTGACAGACAGGGAGCCCATAAATTTCCCTGTAAAAAATGGATAAACTAACGAATCCAGCAATTAATTTTCACACTCATGTCGTTTGGGAAGCGATACTCCTCCTCCGGCCGTTTCACAGATTTCGCCTGAAAATGTGCTCCTACTCATTTCAACCTCATTTACCTTCTAAATGACTTCAGGGAGTTTTTTATCAGGGAATCGATGTTCGAGCAGTGGAGCGGCAAATGTGACTTTTTTTGACGATAGAAAATATTGCTCTCGTTTGCACTAACAAAGTTTGATTGGTACCTCACCTTGACCGGGGGGTTGTTCTAATCCTGGGCCCGTGGGTCACCTGAAGGTGTAAAATATTACAGAATTTGGCTCTTTAGCGCCTCCTACATACCGAGCTATAGCGTTTACATGGGGAGCCAAACCAAACGGATCAATACGTCAATACATTGGTCTATGGCTTTCGGTAGCAAATCACATGGCGCGGTTCACGCGGCGGCGCCACCTGCGGAGCGGCGAGTCACGCGGGGAGTCACGGGAGCGGGGAATTGCGGGTTTGCGGCTAGAGTGTTGCGGCGAGTGGCGCGGGTACGGGGTATGTAGCGGTGCGGGGAGTAGTAGTGATCAGGGTGGAGGCGTATAGCGCTCGCGGAGGGAGTCGTAGCGGGTGCGGGGCGTCGTCGCGGTACGGTCGGTGTCGAATGCGCGTCGGGTGGCCCCCCCAGGGAGTCGTTAGCGGAGCGGGGAGTCGTAGCGGCGAGCAGGTGCCTGGCCCCCGTAGTAGCGGAGCGGGGGCGTAGTGAGCGGCGAGCGGCTGGGGGACGTCGTCGGTGCGCTTAGTGTGCTGCGGGGAGTCGTTAGCAGGTGCCGGGGACAGTCGTAGCGGTCGCGGGGATGTCGTTAGCGGTGCGGGACCGTCGTAGCGGTTGAGGGGGAGTCGTAGCAGGTGAGCACAGTGCGGGTGGTCGTACGGTTTTGCGGAGGGGTCGCGCGGTGCGGCGAGGGCGGCCCGTCTTCTGCACTTTGAGCCTTAATTTGACCCCCTGAATATGCATGAAAAGTTGTTAAATTTTGCCCAAAAATCAGACCTGGCGAAAAATTTGATATTTTTGGTGTTTATTTTAATGGGACTCAAAAAATGCCAGAACAGCGCCACCTACAACAGCCAAAATAATACCCCTATGGGAGTTCTGAAGATGAAGTTTGTTGTAGAGTCATGAAATTCGGTACACATGTTCCTCAAGTCAAGACAAGAAAAAAATATTATTATGGCTCCGCCCTCTGACAAACAGGAAGCCCATAAATGTCACTGCAAAATGGAAAAATGAACAGCAAAAGTTTTCATACATGTCGGTTGGAAAGCGACTCCTCCTCGGCCGTTTCACCGATTCGCCTCAAAATCGCTCCACATCATCTCAACACATGTACCTTCAAAATGACCTCGGGGATTTTTGATCAGTGAAACATTGTTCGAGCAGCGGAGCGGCAAAATGTGACCTTTTTTTGGCCGTTTTTGACAACATTAAATTTGCTCCCGTTTGCACAAACAAAGTCTGATTTTCACAAAACTTTAATACATTGTTCAACTCTAGGGTCTAGGTCATTTGAAAGTTAAATGATTCAAATTGACACATTAGCGCCCCCTACAGACTATTTCAAAGTTTTAAATGGGCATTTTCAAATTTAGTTTTTTCAAAATGTTTGAAATTTTGCACATACATCTGTTTTGCCCTCTTGATTCAAAAAGTCAATTGGGTCCAAGGCTTATTTTTTACCCTGTTGCCGTGGCGACGACAAACGCTCCCCATTCATTGCAAATATACACCTCACACAAACATCAAACCAGCCTCGGCCGTTTCACCGATTCGCCTCAAAATCGCTCCACATCATCTCAACACATGTACCATCAAAATGACTTCAGGGAATTTTGATCAGTGAAACGTTGTTTGAGCAGCGGAGCGCCAAAAAGTGGCGTATTTTTTTTCAGTTTTTGACCATAGAAAAATTGCTTCCGTTTGCACAAACAAAGTCTGATTTGCACAAAACTTGAATCCATGGTTCAACTCTTGGGTCTAGGTCATTTGAAAGTTAAAATTTGAAATTGGCTCTATAGCGCCACCTACAACAGCCATATTAAAAATGCCTATGGGAGGGGTTTGAGGTCAAAATTGTCGTAGAACCATGTAATTTGGAACACATGTTCCTTAAGTCAAGACATGGGAAAAAATGTTATTATGGCTAAGCCCCTGACAAACAGGAAGCCCATAAATTTCATTGCAAAATGGAAACATGAAAACCAATCATTTTCATAACGTTGGTTGGAAAGCGACTCCTCCTCGGCCGTTTCACCGATTGGCCTCAAAATTGTTCCAAATCATCTCAACACATTTACCTTCAAAATTACTTCAGGGAATTTTAATCAGTCAAACGTTGTTTGAGAAGCGGAACGGCAAAATGTGAGGGTTTTTTTGGCTGTTTTTGACAACATAAATTTTTTCCCCGTTTGCACAAACAAAGACTGATTTGCATTAAACTTGAATCCATTGTTCAACTCCAGGGTTTAGGTCAGGTGAAAGTGAAATATTTGAAATTGGCCCATTAGCGCCCCCTACAGACTGATTCAAAGTTTACATGGGGAGCCAAACCAGCTCTAATAATCATATTCATTACAATTTGACTAAGTTCTTCTATGGCTACGGGAACCAATCATCACACGGCGGCGCCACATCCTATGCGCGGTGCTACGTGGTACGGTGTGGTGCGGCGTAGTGCGGGGCGGTGGCGTTGTGGAGCGGTGCGTTGCGGCTTGGTGCGGGGCGGCTTGGTGCGGGGCGGCTTGGTGCGGGGCGGCGTGGTGCGGGACGGCGTGGTGCGGGGTGGCTTGGTGCGGGGCGGCGTGGAACGGGTGGTGGTGCGCGCGGTGCGGGGAGTCGCGCGGTGCGGCGAGGGCCGTTTGACGCCGCTTGCGGCTTTAATTTATTTCTTTCTTTCTTTTTTCTTCTGCACTTTGAGCCTTAATTTGACCCCCTGAACATGCATGAAAAGTTGTTAATTTTGGCCCAAAAATCAGACCTGGCGAAAAATTTGATATTTTGGTGTTTATTTTTATGGGACTCAAAAAATGCCAGAACAGCGCCACCTACAACAGCCAAAATAATACCCCTATGGGACTTTTTGGAGGTCAAGTTTGTCGTAGAAACATGAGATTTGGTACACATGTTCCTTGAGTCAAGACATGAAAAAAATATTATTATGGCTCCGCCCTCTGACAAACAGGAAGCCCATAAATTTCACTGCAAAATGGAAAAATGAACAGCAAAAGTTTTCATACATGTCGGTTGGAAAGCGACTCCTCCTCGGCCGTTTCACCGATTCGCCTCAAAATCGCTCCACATCATCTCAACACATGTACCTTCAAAATGACCTCAGGGATTTTTGATCAGTGAAACATTGTTTGAGCAGCGGAGCGGCAAAATGTGACCTTTTTTTGGCCGTTTTTGACAACATTAAATTTGCTCCCGTTTGCACAAACAAAGTCTGATTTGCACAAAACTTTAATACATTGTTCAACTTTAGGGTCTAGGTCATTTGAAAGTTAAATGATTCACATTGACACATTAGCGCCCCCTACAGACTATTTCAAAGTTTTAGATGGGCATTTTCAAATTTAGTTTTTTCAAAATGTTTGAAATTTTGCACATAAATCTGTTTTGCACTCTTGATTCAAAAAGTCAATAGGGTCCAAGGCTTATTTTTTACCCTGTTGCCGTGGCGACGACAAACGCTCCAGATTCATTGCAAATGTACACCTCACACAAACATCAAACTAGCCTCGGCCGTTTCACCTATTCGCCTCAAAATCGCTCCACATCATCTCAACACATGTACCGTCAAAATGACCTCAGGGATTTATGATCAGTGAAACGTTGTTTGAGCAGCGGAGCGGCAAATAGTGGCGTATTTTTTTTCAGTTTTTGACAATAGAAAAATGGCTTCCGTTTGGACAAACAAAGTCTGATTTGCACAAAACTTAAATCCATGGTTCAACTCTTGGGTCTAGGTCATTTGAAAGTTAAAATTTTGAAATTGGCTCTATAGCGCCACCTACAACAGCCGATTTAAAAATGCCTATGGGAGGGGTTCGAGGTCAAAATTGTCATAGAACCATGTAATTTGGAACACATGTTCCTCAAGTCAAGACATTGAACTTGTTTTATTATGGCTAAGCCCTCTGACAAACAGAAAGCCCATAAATTTCACTGCAAAATGGAAAAATGAAAAATAATCATTTTCATACATGTCGGTTGGAAAGCGACTCCTCCTCGGCCGTTTCACCGATTGGCCTCAAAATTGTTCCAAATCATCTCAACACATTTACCTTCAAAATGACTTCAGGGAATTTTGATCAGTGAAACGTTGTTTGAGCAGCGAAGCGGCAAAATGTGAGGGTTTTTTTGGCCGTTTTTGACAACATTAATTTTTTCCCGTTTGCACAAACAAAGTCTGATTTGCATTAAACTTGAATCCATTGTTCAACTCCAGGGTTTAGGTCAGGTGAAAGTGAAATATTTGAAATTGGCCCATTAGCGCCCCCTAAAGACTGAGCCAAAGTTTACATCGGGAGCCAAACCAGCTCTACTTATCATATTCATTCAAATTTGACTAACAATCTTCTATGACTACGGGAACAAATCATCACACGGCGGCGCCACCTCCTTTGAGCGGTGCTGCGTGGTACGGTGTGGTGCGGCGTAGTGCGGGGCGTTGTGGAGCGGCGCGTTGCGGCTTGGTACGGGACGGCGTGGTGCGGGACGGCGTGGTGCGGGACGGCGTGGTGCGGGACGGCGTGGTGCGGGACGGCGTGGTGCAGGGCGGCGTGGTGCGGGAGTGCGCGCGGTGCAGGGAGTCGCGCGGTGCGGCGAGGGCCGTTCGACGCCGCTTGCGGCTTTAATTTATTTCTTTCTTTCTTTCTTTTTTTTCTTCTGCACTTTGAGCCTTAATTTGACCCCCTGAACATGCATGAAAAGTTGTTAAATTTTGCCCAAAAATCAGACCTGGCGAAAAATTTGATATTTTGGTGTTTATTTTTATGGGACTCAAAAAATGCCAGAACAGCGCCACCTACAACAGCCAAAATAATACCCCATGGGAGTTTTGGAGGTCAAGTTTGTCGTAGAGCCATGAAATTTGGTACACATGTTCCTCAAGTCAAGACAAGAAAAAAATATTATTATGGCCCCGCCCTCTGACAAACAGGAAGCCCATAAATTTCACTGCAAAATGGAAAAATGAACAGCAAAAGTTTTCATACATGTCGGTTGGAAAGCGACTCCTCCTCGGCCGTTTCACCGATTCGCCTCAAAATCGCTCCACATCATCTCAACAAAATTAGGTCAAAATGACCTCAGGGATTTCTGATCAGTGAAACATTGTTTGAGCAGCGGAGCAGCGAAATGTGACCTTTTTTTGGCCGTTTTTGACAACATTAAATTTGCTCCCGTTTGCACAAACAAAGTCTGATTTGCACAAAACTTTAATACATTGTTCAACTCTAGGGTCTAGGTCGTTTGAAAGTGAATTAATTCAAATTGACACATTAGCGCCCCCTACAGACTATTTCAAAGTTTTAGATGGGCATTTTCAAATTTAGTTTTTTCAAAATGTTTGAAATTTTGCACATAAATCTGTTTTGCCCTCTTGATTCAAAAAGTCAATTGGGTCCAAGGCTTATTTTTTACCCTGTTGCCGTGGCGACGAGAAACGCTCCCCATTCATTGCAAATGTACACCTCACACAAACATCAAACCAGCCTCGGCCGTTTCACCGATTCGCCTCAAAATCGCTCCACATCATCTCAACACATGTACCATCAAAATGACTTCAGGGAATTTTGATCAGTGAAACGTTGTTTGAGCAGCGGAGCGCCAAAAAGTGGCGTATTTTTTTTCAGTTTTTGACAATAGAAAATTTGCTTCCGTTTGCACAAACAAAGTCTGATTTGCACAAAACTTGAATCCATGGTTCAACTCTTGGGTCTAGGTCATTTGAAAGTTAAAATTTTGAAATTGGCTCTATAGCGCCACCTACAACAGCCAATTTAAAAATGCCTATGGGAGGGTTCGAGGTCAAAATTGTTAGAACCATGTAATTTGGTACACATGTTCCTCAAGTCAAGACATGGAAAAAATGTTATTATGGCTAATCCCTCTGACAAACAGGAAGCCCATAAATTTCACTGCAAAATGGAAAAATGAAAACCAATCATTTTCATACAGTCGGTTGGAAAGCGACTCCTCCTCGGCCGTTTCACTGATTGGCCTCAAAATTGTTACAAATCATCTCAACACATTTACCTTCAAAATGACTTAGGGGAATTTTGATCAGTGAAACGTTGTTTGAGCAGCGGAGCGGCAAAATGTGAGGGTTTTTTTGGCCGTTTTTGACAACATTCATTTTTTTTCCGTTTGCACAAACAAAGTCTGATTTGCATTAAACTTGAATCCATTGTTCAACTCCAGGGTTTAGGTCAGGTTAAAGTGAAATATTGGAAATTGGCCCATTAGCGCCCCCTACAGACTGTGTCAAAGTTTACATGGGGAGCCAAACCAGCTCTACTTATCATATTCATTACAATTTGACTAACATTCTTCTATGGCTACGGGAACAAATCATCACACGGCGGTGCCACCTCCTTTGAGCGGTGCTGCGTGGTACGGTGTGGTGCGGCGTAGTGCGGGGCGTTGTGGAGCGGCGCGTTGCGGCTTGGTGCGGGGCGGCGTGGTGCGGGACGGCATGGTGCAGGGCGGCTGGTGCGGGGCGGCGTGGTGCGGGGCGGCGTGGTGCGGGGAGTGCGCGCGGTGCGGGGAGTCGCGCGGTGCGGCGAGGGCCGTTCGACGCCGCTTGCGGCTTTAATTTATTCTTTCTTTCTTTCTTTCTTTTTTCTTCTGCACTTTGAGCCTTAATTTGACCCCCTGAACATGCATGAAAAGTTGTTAATTTTGGCCCAAAAATCAGACCTGGCGAAAAATTTGATATTTTGGTGTTTATTTTTATGGGACTCAAAAAATGCCAGAACAGCGCCACCTACAACAGCCAAAATAATACCCCTATGGGAGTTCTGAAGATCAAGTTTGTCGTAGAAGTCATGAAATTCGGTACACATGTTCCTCAAGTCAAGACAAGAAAAAAATATTATTATGGCTCCCGCCCTCTGACAAACAGGAAGCCCATAAATTTCACTGCAAAATGGAAAAATGAACAGCAAAAGTTTTCATACATGTCGGTTGGAAAGCGACTCCTCCTCGGCCGTTTCACCGATTCGCCTCAAAATCGCTCCACATCATCTCAACACATGTACCTTCAAAATGACCTCAGGGATTTTTGATCAGTGAAACATTGTTTGAGCAGCGGAGCGGCAAAATGTGACCTTTTTTTGGCCGTTTTTGACAACATTAAATTTGCTCCCGTTTGCACAAACAAAGTCTGATTTGCACAAAACTTTAATACATTGTTCAACTCTAGGGTCTAGGTCGTTTGAAAGTGAATTAATTCAAATTGACACATTAGCGCCCCCTACAGACTATTTCAAAGTTTTAGATGGGCATTTTCAAATTTAGTTTTTTCAAAATGTTTGAAATTTTGCACATAAATCTGTTTTGCCCTCTTGATTCAAAAAGTCAATTGGGTCCAAGGCTTATTTTTTACCCTGTTGCCGTGGCGACGAGAAACGCTCCCCATTCATTGCAAATGTACACCTCACACAAACATCAAACCAGCCTCGGCCGTTTCACCGATTCGCCTCAAAATCGCTCCACATCATCTCAACACATGTACCTTCAAAATGACTTCAGGGAATTTTGATCCGTGAAACGTTGTTTGAGCAGCGGAGCGGCAAAATGTGAGGGTTTTTTTGGCTCTTTTTGACAACATTAATTTTGCTCCTGTTTGCACAAACAAAGTCTGATTTGCACAAAACTTTAATCCATTGTTCAATTCCAGGGTTTAGGTCAGGTTAAAGTGAAATATTGGAAATTGGCCCATTAGCGCCCCCTACAGACTGTGTCAAAGTTTACATGGGGAGCCAAACCAGCTCTACTTATCATATTCATTACAATTTGACTAACATTCTTCTATGGCTACGGAAACAAATCATCACACGGCGGTGCCACCTCCTTTTAGCGGTGCTGCGGCGTAGTGCGGGGCGTTGTGGAGCGGCGTGTTGCGGCTTGGTACGGGCGGCGTGGTGCGGGACGGCGTGGTGCGGGACGGCATGGTGCAGGGCGGCTTGGTGCGGGGCGGCGTGGTGCGGGGAGTGCGCGCGGTGCAGGGAGTTGCGCGGTGCGGCGAGGGCCGTTCGACGCCGCTTGCGGCTTTAATTTCTTTCTTTCTTTCTTTCTTTCTTTCTTTCTTTCTTTTTTCTTCTGCACTTTGAGCCTTAATTTGACCCCCTGAACATGCATGAAAAGTTGTTAATTTTGGCCCAAAAATCAGACCTGGCGAAAAATTTGATATTTTGGTGTTTATTTTTATGGGACTCAAAAAATGACGGAACAGCGCCACCTACAACAGCCAAAATAATACCCCTATGGGAGTTTTGGAGATCAAGTTTGTCATAGAGTCATGAAATTTGGTACACATGTTTGTCAAGTCAAGACAAGAAAAAAATATTATTATGGCCCCGCCCTCTGACAAACAGGAAGCCCATAAATTTCACTGCAAAATGGAAAAATGAACAGCAAAAGTTTTCATACATGTCGGTTGGAAAGCGACTCCTCCTCGGCCGTTTCACCGATTCGCCTCAAAATCGCTCCACATCATCTCAACACATGTACCTTCAAAATGACCTCAGGGATTTTTGATTAGTGAAACATTGTTCGAGCAGCGGAGCGGCAAAATGTGACCTTTTTTTGGCCGTTTTTGACAACATTAAATTTGCTCCCGTATGCACAAACAAAGTCTGATTTTCACAAAACTTTAATACATTGTTCAACTCTAGGGTCTAGGTCATTTGAAAGTTAAATGATTCAAATTGACACATTAGCGCCCCCTACAGACTATTTCAAAGTTTTAAATGGGCATTTTCAAATTTAGTTTTTTCAAAATGTTTGAAATTTTGCACATACATCTGTTTTGCCCTCTTGATTCAAAAAGTCGATTGGGTCCAAGGCTTATTTTTTACCCTGTTGCCGTGGCGACGAGAAACGCTCCCCATTCATTGCAAATGTACACCTCACACAAACATCAAACCAGCCTCGGCCGTATCACCGATTCGCCTCAAAATCGCTCAACATCATCTCAACACATGTACCATCAAAATGACTTCAGGGAATTTTGATCAGTGAAACGTTGTTTGAGCAGCGGAGCGCCAAAAAGTGGCGTATTTTTTCTCAGTTTTTGACAATAGAAAAATTGCTTCCGTTTGCACAAACAAAGTGTGATTGGCTCAAAACTTGAATCCATGGTTCAACTCTTGGATTTAGGTCATCTGAAAGTTTAAATTTTGAAATTGGCTCTATAGCGCCACCTACAACAGCCAATTTAAAAATGCCTATGGGATGGGTTCGAGGTCAAAATTGTCGTAGAACCATGTAATTTGGTACACATATTCCTCAAGTCAAGACATGGAAATTTTTTTATTGTGGCTAATCCTTCTGACAAACAGGAAGCCCATAAATTTCATTGCAAAATGGAAAAATGAAAACTAATCATTTTCATACATGTCGGTTGGAAAGCGACTCCTCCTCGGCCGTTTCACCGATTTGCCTCAAAATCGCTCCACATCATCTCAACACATGTACCATCAAAATGACCTCAGGGATTTTTGATCAGTGAAACATTGTTCGAGCAGCGGAGCGGCAAAATGTGACCTTTTTTTGGCTGTTTTTGACAAGATTAAATTTGCTCCTGTTTGCACAAACAAAGTCTGATTTGCACAAAACTTTAATACATTGTTCAACTCTAGGGTCTAGGTCATTTGAAAGTGAAATAATTGAACTCAGCTCATTAGCGCCCCCTAGAGATGGGGTCAAAGTTTTTAGTATTGGAGCGTTTCAAGGTCAAGTTTGTTGTACAGGCATGATATTTGGTACACATGTTCCTCATCTCAAGACATGAGATAAAAGTTATTATGGCCCCGCCCCCTGACAAACAGGAAGACCATAAATTTCACTTCAAAATGGACAAATGAAACATGGTCCTTTTCACAAGTGTCGGTTGGAAAGCGACTCCTCCTCGGCCGTTTCACCGATTTGTCTCAAAATCGCTCCACATCGTCTAAACACATGTACCATCAGTTTGATTTCACAGACTTTTGATCAGTAAAATGTTGTTTGAGCAGCGGAGCGCCAAAAAGTGGCGTATTTTTTTTCCATTTTTGACAATAGAAAAATTGCTTCCGTTTGGGCAAACAAAGTCTGGTTTGCACAAAACTTGAATTCATGGTTCAACTCTTGGGTCTAGGTCATTGAAAGTTAGAATTTTGAAATTGGCTCTATAGCGCCACCTACAACAGCCAATTTAAAAATGCCTATGGGAGGGGTTCGAGGTCAAAATTTTCGTAGAACCATGTAATTTGGTACACATGTTCCTCAAGTCAAGACACGGAAAAAATGTAATTATGGCTGATCCCTCCGACAAACAGGAAGCCCATAAATTTCACTGCAAAATGGAAAAATGAAAACCAATCATTTTCATACACGTCGGTTGGAAAGCGACTCCTCCTCGGCCGTTTCACTGATTGGCCTCAAAATTGTTCCAAATCATCTCAACACATTTACCTTCAAAATGACTTCAGGGATTTTTGATCAGTGAAATGTTGTTTGAGCAGCGGAGCGGCAAAATGTGAGGGTTTTTTTGGCCGTTTTTGACAACATACATTTTTTCCCCGTTTGCACAAACAAAGTCTGATTTGCATTAAACTTGAATCCATTGTTCAACTCCAGGGTTTAGGTCAGGTGAGAGTGAAATATTTGAAATTGGCCCATTAGCGCCCCCTAAAGACTGAGTCAAAGTTTACATGGGGAGCCAAACCAGCTCTACTTATCATATTCATTACAATTTGACTAACAATCTTCTATGGCTACGGAAACAAATCAACACACAACGGCGCCACCTCCTTTGAGCGGTGCTGCGTGGTACGGTGTGGTGCGGCGTAGTGCGGGGCGTTGTGGAGCGGTGCATTGCAGCTTGGTGCGGGGCGGCGTGAGGCGGGACAGCGTGGTGCAGGGCGGCGTGGTGCGGGGTGGCTTGGTGCGGGGCGGCGTGGAACAGGGTGGTGCGCGCAGTGCGGGGAGTCGCGCGGTGCGGCGAGGGCCGTTCGACGCCGCTTGCGGCTTTAATTTATTGTGTTCTAGCGTTAAATATTTGTTAAAAATAAAAGTTTATTTCTCTTTGAAAAGGTGTACCTGCTAGGGATGTAAAAAACTATGAATTTTCATGACCGACCACCGAGCCTCATTAACCGGTTGAAACCGGTTAACCGCGTAGTTTAAAATAGTCCACGTTCTTTGAAATAACAGCCATTTCGAGCCGCGTACTTTTCATAAGTGCAGCTCTGCGTTCTACTGGATCAGAGCCGAGACAGCGGCGCCCAAACCCGCAACAGCTTTGGCACCTTTGCGCACAGAGAACTGCTTTTTTAATCTTCCCATTCTGCTGAGCTGCGGGTTAATACCAAAACTTTCTAGCAGCAAACACGGCTCGTTCACATGGTCAGAGCAGCGAGTGACGAGCCGCGTCTCACAGGTCTTCACTAAAGTTTAAATACAAGTGATGTGTGTGGAGCTGATCCCGAGGACCATAAACACAAACATGTTCCATGTGGTTTGACTGGAGCCGCGTATTTGCGCGAATCCTTTGGGCTCCGTGACACAGAGGAGCGCGACAGACCGGTATGTGTGTGTGTATGTGTGTGTGTGTGTATGTATGTGTGTGTGTGTGTGTGTGTGTGTGTAAATGTAAGCTCCAATGTAGTTCTGACCCGCGCCAGTGTGCAACTTTGACGGTAACAGAGGGGAGAGATGATGCGTGTGGATGTTACGTATGGAGAGGGGGAAAGTGTGTGTGTGTGTGTGCGTGTGTGCATATGTGGCTCGTGCAGCGTGAGAGTTGTCCCGGAGTTTATAATACATGGGCGCACACAGCTAGATACAGACCCGCTCGTCACACCGTGCAAATAGGGCTTAAAATAGCGTTATTAAGAGACCTCCCCTCTCCCCTTTTTCTCTTTTTTAACCGACAGCTTTGACCGGTTAACGCTGTGACGGTCAACCACCGGTTAACCGGTCGCCGATTTACATCCCTAGTACTTGCATTATCATTGTAATCGATGCAAATGATCTCAGAACGACAATATAATCGCTTATCGCAATAATTTCTGAGACAATTAATCGTCCAGCAAAATTTGTTATCGTGACAGGCCTATGTGTACGTCACTTCCGGTCTCTGCAATTTTTCCCAGAATGTCTTTTTGCATGATTATTATTGATAGTTTCACCCTTAGCAGTTTCCATCTGTCAAAAAGAGTTTTATTTAACACAAAAAAGTACCACAATATACAAAAAAAATTATATTAGGTCCCTTTTAATTCAATTTAAAGTAGTTCATAGAGCACACATTTCAAAGGTAAGGCTGTCTTATGTATCCAGATGTGAGCCCTCTATGCACAAGGTGTAACCTGACTGAGGCCTCTTTGGGCCACAGGTTTTGGTCTTGCTCACAACTGCACAACTTTTGGAGAAAAATGTTCAACACTCTGTCGCAAGTATTCTGTGTCGGACTAGAACCAAATCACTATTTGAGGATCATTAAAAAAAATGCTTTCACTCTACTTTTGGCACGCCGAGCCATACTACTGAAATGGAAAGATGCAACTCCCCCTTCCCATTCACAATGGCTACAAGATGTCATGTCCTGTCTAAAACTTGGAAAAACTAAGATTCTCATTCAAACAAGCCTCTAATGCCTTTGACGATATATGGGGAAATTTTCTATGGCATTATCCGGCCCTCTAACAGTATGCTGCAGTGTAAATTGTTAAACCTGGTGTAAATAGTTTGTTGCGATGACAAGGTGGGAGGGATTTTTGGGTGTTCTTTTTCTTTAAATTTTGTTTGTATAGATACTGGGCTTGTTCACACTAAAGGGCACAAAAGTGTGACAAAAGGCCAAAAATGTGATTTTAATAATCAGATGATATTTTTTGTTTTTCATGTTTCCAAACACCTCCTCTGTTCATTAGAAGTTGCTAGAACATAGCTGTTTTGTACATTAGACAAGTTCCCTATAGCGGCCCTGTTTATTTTATGTAACGGACGTGATGATTTGACGGAATGAGCTTTGTGGAAGTTTGATAGGTATTTTCAGATGTCCACATTTGATTCAGAGATTCTACTTTTTTACACAAAGTAGATGCAAAGTGATACTTCCATATTGTCAACCAATTAAATGTGAAAACAGACCAGATATTTTTTTTCTCAAGTTTAATTTTTAGAGAAAAGAGGACCGTCCTCATCACGTCCGTTATACATTTTTCAGGGGTAATTTAATGTATTTTTTATTTTTTCACAATTCCTTTTTATATCAAGTGATTTCCTTCTGTTGTGTTAACCATGTAAATCTTGTGGGATTTCATCTTCTGCCTTTTCAGACTGAGGACATTTTATTTTCTATGTAACTGGAGTCACAGTAGAATTGTCTAATCAGAGGCTAATTTGGTCGTTTAAAATGTTGCTAAACATTTTTATGTCAATCTTTCCTCTAGATTTTTCCCACACTATCTCTTCAATGTGTCTGTGTTTGAAATCTTTCTTCCAATCTATGAAAGTAATTTTAGTTTTTAAGTTATAACCTTTTAAAGTCCAGATACTTCAATTGTCACTTTACTGTGAACACACTCTGTAATCGGAGCGAGTGAGGAACCAGCGTCTCTTCAGGATCTAACCCTAGGAGGCGCCTTTACCTTGCTGTATAACGCAGACTCCCTGGTAGGGCCTGGCTTTCTGTAGCGCTAGTCCCGACCTGCCTCGTGCTGGGTCTAAGGCTAGCTAAGTTTTGTCCCTGCCTAACGTTTTTCCCCTTGGTGTGGCTAATCCGTAGAGAAGCAGAAGCTCTAGGTGCGATATACCAAAATCAGTCTACTTTTACTACTCACCTCAGCCTAGGGCCGCCCTGCCCTGTCCAAGCGTTCTTCAAGGAAGGTTTTCAGAAAGTGTGAAGCGGAGTCGGAAAAGCTGTCTTTCGTGAGTCGGGGCGACTCTTTTATTTAAAGCCAAGCAAGCAAATCGTCAATCCAAGTTTACAGAGTTACAAAGGTCTCGCGCCACAAGTCTCTCTCACAAGGACCCCTGAATGAAAGCCTCCGGCTGCTCTCGTCTGCGCTGCGCGCTGCCCGACTGACTGACTCTCTCCAAGTCTTCCTTTTTATAGCGCATGCAGCCTTCAAGCAGCGGAAAGCCCCCTTAGCATTAAGGATGACCTCATTCAGGAAGTACATGTACATATATGGGCAAGGAAGGAAATGCATATATGGTCATGGCAGGAAGGATGTACATATTTGGTCCTCCTGCTCGTATGAACTGTCCCCCAGTTATTTGAACTTTCCCCTAGATAGCACAGAGGCTGCGCAGAGAAATGAACTTTTACCCAGTTATTTGAACTTTCCTCCAGTTTAGCACCGAGGCTGCGCAGAGGAATGAACTTTTACCCAGTTATTTGAACTTTGGCCCAGTTCTTAAGCATATATGATCTTTCCTTGCCGTGAACTTTAACACACTTAAATGAACTTTAATCTAGTTAGCATAATCACAGCCGACCCCTCTCACCCTGCACATGGACTATTCCAACCACTCCCCTCAGGCAGGAGGCTGCGGTCCATCAGGACTAGAACCTCCCGCCACAAGAACAGTTTCTTCCCCTCTGCTGTTGGACTCTTGAACACTTCTTAACCTGTCCCCCCGCCCTTTATAAAGTCACTTTACTTCACTGTACTGCTGTCACCTTACATTGTGTGCACCATGTGCACTTGTATATTGTAAATAGTAACTGTAACTCTATTTTAAATTTAAATTTATTCTTTAGAAGTGTTTTTTATTCTTATTTTTATTATCTCTTTTTGACTGTTGCACTGAGCCAAAGCAATTTCCTAGTCTGTGACCTCCTGTTACTTACGTGGCAATAAAAATGATTCTGATTCTGATTCTGATAATGTTACACAAATCACATTAAATCACATTACATTTTATTAAATCACATTACTGACCATCAAGATCACTATTTAACGCATTTTCCTTACGTTTCACACATGATTATAAAATGTTATTTTGTATTACATCACAAAATCATATTTTGTATTACATCCTCCTTTTGAAACTTAAGGAAAATCACATAACGTCCACTATTCAGAGTCCTCAGGGAGCCGCTTCGATCCGTAAGCTACAGGCTCCGGCAGAGTCAAATCCGGGCACTCTTCCTCCACAGGCCGGTTAAACTCCCTCATGAAGTCCTCATAGCCATAGGAGGGTATGAGGTCAGTGGACTGCACAGGTATTGGTTCCCCGGATTCAGGTGGGGCCACAGCATCGGCTACCATTGGGACCTCAGACTCAAGCATCGTAACGTTCATAGCCTCAGGTTCAGGCAATGCCATAACCACATCAGGGGACACCTCATCTTCTATTGGAGCACACCAGGGCGATGGGCTCAGAGGCTCAGGGACCGGAGGTGTTGGCGATGGAACCGGGCCTCGGAAGTTAAAGTGAGGTTCTTCATCCAGCTTAGGCATTGGCTGGACAACTGAAACCTGCCTCTCAAAGTTCATTGAAATGTCCATGGAATCATGCCTCACCCTCTTAGCAGGGGCGGGGTAAGGAGAGCCCCTGGCCTTTTTATCAGCAAAGGGATAAGAAGAATCCCTTGGGCTCCTCTCGGGGTAGACGCGCCATGGTCCATGCCGTCCCTCAGCAGCAAGCATCCGGAGAAGTTCTTTACCCAAGTTTCCATGGATACCGTCACAGTCCCTCGGCTTCTTAACTGGGGACTTTCGTTGAAGTTTCGGCTTAACATCGCTAATCAGATGGCGGGACCCCCTTGGCTCCTTAGTAGAGATGAGCCTGTGGAAGTCTCCTGACCTCCCAGCAGGGACAGTATGAGAGGAGCCCCTATTCTTCTTGAGAGTTGCCTCCCATTTACGAGCGGCTCTCCTCGGGTCTGTGGCTCGCTCGATAGACCTGGCTCTCCTCAGTTCGATTGCATGCTCCACAGGTTCAGTCTTGACTACTGGGGGGCCTGCCCTAGCATGGGCGTCCCCTAGGGCCGACAGCTCCTCGGCTCTCCTGGCAGTAGTGATGATCAGGTGCCCGTTGTAGGCGTTGGTTCCGCCCGCAGTGATGTGGTCTCTCCACGCCGGTCTACCTTTGCCCTGGTAATCAAGTGGGCCCTCAGACCAAGGTAGGGCTGGGCGATTAATCGATTTTAATCATTAATTCGAGTTTTACGTTTAGGGCGATTTCTTTTTTTAAAAATTCGATTTTTATTTTCTCCAGCGCAGAACTACAGCGCTAACGCGCAACCCGCGGGTCTATGGTGTTGAGCAGTCATTTTGAAGCTAACCTAATGCTAACAGTCTCCCTCTGGCCTGATGCTCGCTCTCACAGTTGGTGCTGTTGCAATAACACTTCAAACGTTCAAGAATCAGACTTTATTTAATCGCCAAAACACACACACACGCACGCAGGCTCCGGTCGCTATGTTCGTACGCCATGTTCGTACGCCACATCTTTCACGCTCTCTCACGCTCGTTATTCCAAAGCGCACTCCCGTGTCCGTGGCGCTCACACACTCGTGTCCCACTGAGCCGCTGCACTTTGGGGAAAGACACGTCTCACACATTGCTCTCATTGCTCTGATACAAACAACGTGTTCCCCGCTGTCTGTTAGCTACAGTAGCTGCTACAGTAGCTGTTAGCTACAGCATCAGAATGTAAACAGGAAGCTCGCACAATGCGGGAGTCACTGAAGTTAGTATTAGCGCCACCAGCTGGACCGAGCGTTGTACTACAGCACAGTTACTCAGGCACAGTTGAAAGAACAAGCATGAAAACCCGAGGAGGCTTTTGGAAGACTGTCTGTTACAACATTTCTATTTTGAGTAATCAGTTTTAAAAATGTGATATTTCATGTAAATAATGCATGTGTTTAATAGGATTGATATATTTGCGATGGGCCTTGTTTGTGTGATTTAAGTTATTTTGAAGGTGCATAGTGTCATTGTAAGTGAAGTTATTATAAAACTGTCAAGCTACATTTTCACTGTTTACAATGGCAGAGCCATCTCGTTTACAAGCATGTTTTAAGGCTTAATTCTTGTTACACGTATGCTCCATGGGGATTTAGATTAAACTGCATAAAGGAAAATCTATTTCTTTGTCAGTTGTAGTTTGTTTTTAAATAGAAAAAAATAAATCGATTAAAATCGAAAATCGGATTTGGTGTGAAAAAATCGGAGATTTTTTTTTTTTGCCATATCGCCCAGCCCTAGACCAAGGCAGTCCCACCTTGCTTGACTGACAGAGGGCAAGCACACCAACTGCCCGTGCACCATCACAGGCCTCAGCTTCACGGTGCAGTCCGATCCTCTGGTCATGCTGCACCGCCGGATTGGTCCCTGCAGAGCACGACCGATGTTACCGCCTTCGTGCTCCAGGTCAGCAAAGGAGCAGCTTGGAAACTCATGCGCCGTGAAGATGCGTTGTCCCCTCAGCGTGAATGGCTCCTTCGTCTTCCAGTCCATCAGTCTCAGCTCCACCATGGCTACGCCCATCAGATCCTTGCGTATAAGGCTTTGGCCCTCCTTAATCACTGTCAAGCCAATGTGACCAGGATGCCAATGTAGGTCACGCTCCACTAATGAGTATGGCAGGCCCTTACTATCTAGGCTCATAACTACACATTTGAGCCCTTTCTTAGTTTCTACTAGGATACCCTTGGTTTGCACAAAGGTACCTTTAAATCCCTCCTTTTGAAGCCCATTGCAAAGAACAGGTTCATCCTGCATCAATGCAATAGCCTTCCTGGAGCTATGTGGCTTGATATTAACCCACTTTTGGTACTTCTTTTCAATTTGCGCTCTCATTATAGGGGAGAAAGCTCCGGTCGGGTGGCTCTCCAATCGAACCCCTCTCCCCAAATGAGATGGTTTGATATCTATATCCAGCCAATACATTTGTTCTGTTGGCTGTCTGCTAACTCTTGTTCCCTTGGGGATGTTATCAAAGGTGAGAGTGGAGATTCGTTTCCCCATCTGTAAGGTCAATTTGGATATAATTAGTCATGTTTCCAAACCCTACCCTAACTCTCATCTCCCCGGGGATTCTATTTCTATTATTTTTCCTTTTATTTATTTATTTATTAATCTTCAATTTTTATGTGCTTGAAGACTCGCGCCTAGTAGCACTAGGCGTAGTCAACCTAAAGCTGCCGGAAAGCTGTCTATTAAGTGGAAACAGGACCCTTCTATAGGCCACTCCCACTATATACCCGAAATATCCATACATAATAGGGTGAGTCGACATTCCACAGCTGACCATCACTGCCGTTAACGCCAGTGTGATCAACCATTGAGCGCCTAAATTTAGACAAGCCCTTCTGTTTTTTCCTTTTAATTGCAGGAAAAACCAGAAAAGCGCTATCAGACCTAAAATTAAGTATATTCCCAGCCCTATAAGCTCTGCGGCCAGGGCACTGTGCAGGGCTTGATCTACAACTCGTTCTAGAAGTGCTGTGTAAACCGTACCGAGAGCATAAATTGAAAGTATCATCATCCACCACCGATTAGTGTTAATCGGTAGTGGCAGATGAGCCAGAAACGCCAATACAATCTGGGTGTGAATGGGACTAATGCATAAATACATCAATCTCACCACTCCCGTTCCTATGACTAACGCGGAGGTCATTGCCACCCTAATCCAGCCTACATTCTTCTCTCTAGGTAACAAAGTCAGAAGGAGGATTAGAATTCCCAGGGAGATTAGCTGCCATGATTCAGTCATAATTACCGAAGATGGGCAGCCAAGTCCCAGGGTGAAGTTGGTGAAGCCAGCCATGGTTCTCGGAGCCGTTCCTAGACGAAGAGATTGGTACAGCGTGACAGGTGGTCTCTTCCAGAGAAGAATGATCAACCCATCTCGCGGCCCTCCTCTTATACCCATGAACAGGCTCCTCCCACCATCGGTGGCATCACCCCCTCCTCCTCCTTGACCGCTAATTTCCTTATAAGGTCAACCGCTATTCCGGCGACCAGTATTGTCATAACTAATCCTAAGATAATGGTTTTATACAGCCCGGTTCTATCTATACTAAACTGCGATTCATTTAATGCTGTGGGCAGCTCTCCCAAGTAGTCCCCTGGGAGGCCGACCACCTGGACCGAATCTCTCCATGTCATTCCTTTGTTCGTGTAGCGTGTCCAAACGACCCGCCATTTGCTAGGTCCCACTCCCTGATCTTCCCGCTGGAGAACGCATTCCTCATTCGCGCCTGCCAGACAGCAATTTCTGGTAATTGAAACCAGGATCCAGTATGACATTCTTCCCAAGGACTCTTCTCTGCACACCGTTCCGTTAATTACAGTTTCTTTGCGTTCATAGCTTTCAGTTTCACAACCGATAATCCCATATATAACTACCATAAGTAATGTAACTGAAAGCACAATCAAATTCTTGTTGTCCCCGGTAGTTGGCTTCTTCACTCCTCTTTCCTTTGTCCCTTCAGCTGATCTCTTCATAGTCAAACCTGCATCAAAGGGTCTTTGTTACTCATGATATTCCTTCTTTGCTTCACTGTTTCTTTTCCTCTTTTTGTTTTCTTCTCTTTCTTCTTCTCCAGTATTTCTTCTCTTAACTCTTTAATTGTCTCTTTTAGGAGCCTGTCTTCTCTTTTCTGCCTCGCTTTCCTATAGGCCCGAAAGGGAACCCAGCAAAGCCTGAAGACCTTACAGGTTCTCTGTAGTATCCCTATTATTATTACTGTGACTATAACCACAACAATGCCTACGATCCAATGCCATGCATAGCTGAGCCAATCTATCAGCCACTCCCATGCTCCAAAGATGGCCCGACCAACTGTCTTAGCTGTTGTGACCACAGCTGTGGCCACCTCTGTAGCCACTCCATTTATCACGGTCCCTGTGGCAAAGGTCGTTAGGATGGCTATTCCTTTTACTTGATTTCCTAATGTCCAGAACGGTGAAGTAATCATGGTATAATCACACTCGTGATCACACTTTGCCTTCGGATTTATATTCTGTTCCATTTCCACCGGACGTTTGTAGATGATTACATGGTATTCTTTTGTCTATATGGAAGGGATCTTCTTGGTGCACCTGGAGCTGAGCGTGCCACCTCCAATGCCCAGTCATTATACCCCAGTCTTCATGTCCCCGCAGCACTCTGGGAGCCATTCTATCTCTGATACAAACGTGTTGAGCGATATACTTCATTCTGTGGTACATCAGAGTCCCAGGATCAACTCCCTGAAGGTGTCCCACTGGTGCTGAATGATACGGCCAGTGAGCCACTCGATAATGTATTAACGGGTTCACACAGTTCTGTTCTCTGTTGATCAGGAGTTGTATTGCTGATGCGATGGCACTTGTGTCATTCACGAACTGTTGCTTTGTTTCCGCTATTGTAGTCCAGCCTTCGGCGGTCCAATTCTTTCGGTTAAGGGAGTGTATTTGCTCCCAATCGCTCATGTTTTTGTCTGGTATAAGCAGAGCTATAGGTTCACCATTTTTGCTCAAACTTCTTTCGCTATCGAATGTCAGGATTCTTTCTCTGAATTCTCTTTCCATTTCTTTCTTTCCATCTTAATTGTCTCCATTGGTCATCTGGTTGTACAGGGATTTTTCGAACGGCTATGTATTTCCTAGCCACCGTGACATGCATGGATCTCTCTGTTGTCCAGAGCACTGCCATATGGTGGGGAAAGGGCGACTGCATAGCTGACCTCCATTTCCAACCTTGATCCTTGACTAATCGTTTGATGGTGTGCAGTCTATCTGGGTGTAGGTACAGCGTTTTGTCCCACAGCTCCCATCCTTCAGTGTATGTGTCCAGGTTTCGCTGATCCTTCTTGTGTTCCTCGTCAGGTGAAAGCATATGAGTTGTAACTACGGCTGCTTCTTTTGACAGCCATCCAGCGATTTGTATGGCTCTGGGATGTTTTTTAGTATCTGGATGTGGTCTCTCTACCCTCTGGAGGAATCTTTGATATGCCCAGGACATAGGGGTTTTCCTCATCTTAATTTGGGTCTCACAGGGAAACGCCCCGCATGGGCTGCCGGTATATGATGGTACCATTTTCCTAATTTCTCCGAATTGTATTCTGGTGAGCCAAGGCCATGGAAACCAGCTCGTCTTCCATGAGCCTTCCCAGTTACTCATTTTTGCTGTTTCTCTAATCTGACCCGGCAGGAATTGTTTGTTGAATCCTTCACCCCAGTCCGTCATGTTCTCTTCGAGGATGGTGTCCGTGAAGGACCATGATGAAAGGTTAAGGTCCCAGAACATGGTTTGAATTTCTGCTGGGTCTGGTACATGCCACTTATTTTTAACTTCTTCTAATCCATGGTCATGCGATGTCCAGTCCGGAATGGCCATCAATGTGTGCACATATCTTGTTTGGTCCGGTAAGGAGTGGTCCGTTATCATAACGTGTGGAATTACTAAGGTGCTCAGGGTTTCTGAATCAAAGCTGTCCGCTGCAGCCGTTAGTCCCGATGTGAGTCCTGACAGCTGGAACCACATCCACGCATCCATAAATGTTGTTTCATCCTTCATTGTTTCTTCTCTTATTGACCTTTGATTTGGGTTTTCTAAATCAGCCTCCAGAAAGTCCGGCAGATAATTACTACATCGGTACATTGCATCATCCCATTCTGGAGTTCTGAAGGGATAAGTGAACCAGCATTTCTTGGTTTTGGGATCCCGTTCACATTTATCAGTTTCGTTGAGTACACTTCCTCCAGGAGATCGTGGCAGCTGGTTAATGAGCTGCTGGATATGTTGTACTTGTTTCAGTTCTTCGTAATCCAATTCATCTGCCATACAGTTCATTGCCTTCTTCCACCACCTTCCAGTCTCTTTGTTATTTATCCATTGTTGGTACATTTCTTTTGATGCCATTGGGAGGGCAATGCCGACGGTGGTTCGATAGCACACTCCGAAGGGATCATCCCGGGGAAATGTTCTCATTCCTGCATCATCATTATCTGCGTCCATAAACGCCATCTGTCCCGATTTTGTCCAGATTAGTCTTCGCTGTACTTTTGGGAATTTGGCCAGAAATTGCTCGAGGTCGGGTCCTTCACTTGGTTCCCTATTTATATTAATTCTTTTTGTTCTGAGCACGTATAATTGCCATTTCCAGTACACTCCTTGTAGTCCATCATCGGCACTATAGCACTCTGACTTTGGATCAGAGCAGTCTGATATCTTCTCCCAGTCTTCCTTTTTCAGTATCGGGACTCTGGGTACCTCCATGTGAAGACCTGAGATGGTCCTCGTTCTCCATTGTGGATGTAATGCTGGGTATGACGTCCATCTATCAACGTGGCAGTCCTGGCATGTTGTCGAGGACCACGGGGTACGGGTTCCATTCTTGTTTATCCCCCAGCATTTATATGTTTTAGCTATATTGTTCAGATACAGAGTGCAATTTTTGCCATTGGTTGAGAATGGTGAGGACGCCATTCCTGTGCCTCTTTCCGCATCAATTTCTATAGATATATGCTGGCACGGGGTAAGTATGCCTACGTCTAGTAATTTTTCTCTGATGAACTTCATCTGCCTGCTTAGATTGTTTAGATTGTTGAGAGTGCATCTTCCCACATGCTTTTCCGCTTCTGTGGTTTCCACCGATCTCTTCCAGGGGTTTCTCGTCACAGTGGTTTTCTCCTGGTTCTTCTCCCACCATGATTGTTCTAATTCCTCCTGGCTTGTTACTGCCAGTATTTCTTGTTTGGCAATATGATAGGGTAGTTCTTCTTTGGGGAATTCTCCTGTTGTTCTCCAGGTTTCTTGATTTGTCCAGTTCTCAAACGTCTTCCAATCTTTTTCGTTGATATATTTTCTTACTGGAATGTTCAGTACTGTTCTTTCGTCGACTTTGTGGCATGTTTTATGCAGGCTGTATAACGGTTCCTGCATCTCCCATCCTTCTCGAATTTCTTGGTGCAGTGCTGTATATATGCAGTCTTTTATACCCGTCTCGTACATCAATCCTGTGAGATCAAGACTCCATGCTTCTTCTCTTAGCAGCACTTTAGTCACTTGAAAAAACGATCCGTCCGTTCCAAACTTTTTCTCATAGGATTCCCACGTGGACAAGTGAGCCTCGGAGTATCCAAGGTGCACTGCTCGACAGGCCTGTCGATATGCTTCTTCGGACATCTCTTTTAGAACTTCCATCATAGATCTTTCACAGCAAGGTCCCTTGAAGGGGATCCATTTGATGGTGCAGTTATCGACCTCCGGCGCAGGAAACTCCAGGTTACATGTATCTTGTGTTCCCGGCGTCCTCTCTTCTCGTGCTCCTGGAAGGTCTTCTGTTGTTGTGTTCATTTTTTCTTTTTCTTTTTGATCTTGGGCTGCTTCTCCTAGCCGTACTTGTGGATTACAGGTCCTTCTAATTCCTATTCTTATCACTAGAAATCGTATTGCTCCTAGAATGTATTTTCCCTGGTCGAAGGCCAAAGCCTCCCCTGTTCCTACTGGTATGGGATATCCTGGTTCTATGTGTGGGGTTATTATTGTGCAATTTTTACATTTTATGATTTTTTGTCTCCAGGTTGCCCTTTCTGCCCCCGTATCGGGTATTTTACTTATCACATGGATAAGGGCAGAGAGTAATGCTATTATTATTATTGCTATTATAACTCTAATTATGGTACTAGGTTTCCTAAGCTGTTTCAGTTCTTTCTTGAATTTTTGTCTGTATTTTCTCCTCTTTATATCTTTCCTAATTATTTCCATTGCATCTCCTCCTAGGGTATCTTCAGCAATGTCTGCTTGTGCCAGTGCTAACCTAGCTTGGTTGTGGTACCATTTCTTGTACCACCATCTATTGATTTTTTCTACGGCAGACAATCCCATAGTTTTTCCTGGAAGGAAGGAGCAGAACATTAATTCATGTTACTTTCCCCCTCTGCTCCTTGCTTCCCCCTATCTCCTAAACCCGATACGCCTAGTTGGGATGACTCTTTTTCCACCATGCCGACTTGCTGACCCTTGGGCCTACTTTGAGGGCATCGCTATTCTCGGTATTAATCAGATTTCCTCTAATCCAGAGTTTGACCCCTACAGCTATCAGGTTCATTCCTAATTCTGCTCCACTCATCCATTTATCGATGTATTGAGCACGGTCCAATGATGCCAGAGACAGCATCTCCACTGCACAGTGCAGCAGCTCTGGACCCGTCGGGGTCTGTACATTACTAGACCTTCTCTTAATGGTTACGACCATAGGGGACAGTGGCTTCATCGTTCCTGTTGTGATCCAGTCGATCCAATTAGGCCTTACACTCGGTGGAGCCCAACTCATCACCCCATGTCTGTCCAGTTTCTTACTGTCACACGTGAGTTTAGCTGTCTTCTTAGCGTGCACTCCCATTGTGGTCAAAGACCATTTGAAAGTAAGAAACCTATTCCTCTTTCTAATTGGATGAGTTAGAGCAATCTGCAGGAAATTTAATTTATCAAACGAATTAAATCTATTCCAGTGTCTATGAGCCAGCAGGCCAGCCAGTTCCAGCCTGGGCGTCCCATTCGGGGAGCAGATCCGAAACCCACAGTACGGATCTGCCCGGCACCTGCAGGGGTCCTCGTGAGAGTCCTGTCTGGTCGCGAGAGTTTGAGCTCCAAACTTTTCCCAGCATTGGGAGCAGAATGAGACTCTGCAGGCTCCAGCCAACTCGACTCCTTCATCCTTATCAGGTTCTTGATGATCACTTCTCAAATTCCTAAACCTTCTCTCACCCTCCCAAAGGAGGGTGAACACTTCAACGTGAGAAAGGCAGCAGCCCCCCGGCCTGTAATCCCTCCAAGATGGTTCGGCACTAGGTGGCTGACCTGGGTAGATCACTCCTACCTTGTGCCGACCAGATGGATGGCATTTCAGGATTACCAGGCCCATGGTCAAGTAGGCCTGGTCCGGTACGGCCTGGTGAGAACTGTTTGGGTCCTTTTTTGGATTATCGAGAACTGTTTTACCAGCCTCAACAACCCCTGAGGAACTACCGCTCCCCTGCTTCTCTACACCAAGTTGGGATCCCCATCTTAGCATTCTAGTTTTGACTGACTTGGGGGCCTCTGTCTGGGGCCCTTCGTTTGAATCGAATTTGTTTCGGATGGACTTTTCTGCCATCTTTTGTTATTACAATGTTACCCGTTTGTGTTTCGATATCTAATATTTCTCTCGCGTCCCTGGTCCACACCTGGTTGCCTTCCTGCAACATAGGTGGGAGCTCATTAGTATTACGGTTTCTCGCACGCAATTTCGGCTGACTTAAGTACATGTTAATCTGGTACAATTTGTGCGGCTTGCACCGGCCTTTTCCGTATATACTAATTTCAGCGACACCGTTTGTGTTGGACTGATAAGGGATGCTGGGTACATGCCTGATACCTAATTCTTCCAGGAAAGTTTCAAATTCCCCTCCTGTGAACATAGTTGCATTGTCTGACCTGATTGAAGTTATTGTGGGATTACCTTGTAAGTAAGATAACACACATTTCTCAGCCTCCTGCTGACTTTCTCTTTTTATAGGGTATACTCTTGTATTTCCACCTCCATTGTCGGCTATTACCAGGAATTTTACTGTTTTTACTTTTATTCATCAAATGACCTACGTCCATGGACGCAGATATCCCCGGGTTGCCCTCTATATCTTCATCGGATTCAACTAGTTCGCGGCTACTACCTATTTTGTTAGCGCCCGATGGGCTTTCCTCTTTTTCATCAGAGCCATCACTATCCTGATCATCTGGGTCCCCGAATTCGGTCCAGGTGCTTCCTGAGCTCCCCGAATGCTCATTCAGCGGCACTATGCTAGGTATCTCCCCTCGAAGGCGGGGATACATGCTTGCGCGAATCGGCTCCCACGATCGTTCCTCATTTCTCTCGCAATCCTCCACTGCAGGGGCCGTGGGAGCTGTTATTGCATTTACTATACTATTAGCTTCCTTCGCTATAGCTGACGCGGGCGTCAGCCCACTAAGTCCCTGTAGTTGTTTTGTAAGTTCTACAAGCTCATCGTTTTGCGCATGAGGGTAGGGCGGAGGATCAGACCCTCTTGGTATGTCCTCTAGTCCCACTGGATGGGTCCTCCTATCGTCCCCGGGGTCCCGCAGCTCATACGCGTCTTCAACGCTATCTAGGTTATATATGTCGGCGAGTCTATTGAGAGCGTCGTTGTATTTCTGCTCTGAATTTAGAATCCATATTATAGTTTTTCCCGTTCTAGGTAGCTTTGCTAGCCACTCAACTCCTGCTTGGGCCATGCACCCTTGTGCCATATCTACGGGGTAGCGGTATTGCCCGTCACCCCATGTGGTCACAATTGCGTCCCTAGTTGTTAGTTTACCAAACGCGCGCCTTAGGATTCTTCTTAGCTTTTCTTCATTAAGCATTGGGAGTTGTTCATCATCATATGGGTTATAATACCCGTTCGCCAATTTAACTATATTACTATGACCCACTTCGTCCTGATGGACCGCGTCTATTGAGCAGAATCCCTCAGGCCAACCTCCCTCTGGTTTGGTTTGATGAACCATTTGCATTGTTTTGGGGAAATGGGTAGCAACCCATTTTGCCACTCCTGCCCCATCTCTACCTTGTGGGTTGCGTGGGTTAAACAGGGTAGCATCACCGGTTACCATTGAATTTATAAATTGATGTCCCAGGTCACACCTTATCAGTTTCCAACTTCCTATTTGATGCATTTTAGGATTGAGCGTTCTTCGTGGTGGGTTAATGTCAATTATGTCAGTCAGTCCGCCCGTAGACATTCTTCGGGCTTGGGTTTGCATGAAGCTGGGGAGTTCATCCGCCCTAGTTATATCAGACTCGTGACTCTATCTAATTACTACGCAGATATGTTTTCAGGGATATTCTCAACCGTCCCTAAGGCGATTACTACACGACACGGGCGTGGATTTTAGGGATATTCTTACCGTCCCAGAGCAGTTAAAGGGATATTCTGACCGTCCCAGCGCAGTTAAAGGGATATTCTTACCGTCCCAGCGCAGTTAAAGGGATATTCTGACCGTCCCAGCGCAGTTAAAGGGATATTCTGACCGTCCCAGCGCAGTTTTTCCCGGCGCAATGCGGGTAACTCTCTTATCCACTATTCCTGGATAAGGGAGGCAGGGCCAGAAATCCCCACTGGGTTACTGCGTCACACCTGCCAGTAACCGTATTTTGAGCTCAGATTGTTCAGTTAGGGTCCTCCTGTCCCCTGGCGCAGCTTGTATAGGTGACCGCCTATACGCCTTTTAGGTCACGGCACAGTGTATCCTACTCCTGGTTGATCAGGTCAGTTTCGGATAGGGCCGCTACTGTTAAGCCTGATAGGACAGAATTCTCCTCAACCGTTTCTGGTAGCCAATTTCACGCTTCCTCCCTGACCGGCGGTACTTACGGGCACACGTTACAAGGTTTCACGTCCAATGCTAGCGGCTTATTCTAGTATCAGACTGGCTGCTCAGTGTTTCCTCGGACAACACTGTTTTCTATTTTCACGGATTCCTAATTCGCAACGCTTCCTCCCTGGCTTATAGCGCTTAGTCCAGTGTTTCCTCGGACAACACTGTTTTCTATTTTCACGGATTCCTAATTCGCAACGCTTCCTCCCTGGCTTCTAGCGCTTACAGGCACACGTTAGAATTCGCGAGACCAGTTCCTGACCGGCGGTACTTACGGAGATCTCTTCCAACGCTTCCTCCTTGGCTTCTAGCGTTTACGGGCACACGCTGTATATTAAATTTTTGGGTATTTCTTTTATTTTTATTTTTATTTTTATTATTTTTTAATTCGAGGGCAATCTTGCCAAGGTACCAATGCGTTAACCTTACAGTATCATACCTGTCGGTGTGGATTGGATCTTAGTCATGTCCCTGTTCGGGCGCCATGTAATCGGAGCGAGTGAGGAACCAGCGTCTCTTCAGGATCTAACCCTAGGAGGCGCCTTTACCTTGCTCTATAACGCAGACTCCCTGGTAGGGCCTGGCTTTCTGTAGCGCTAGTCCCGACCTGCCTCGTGCTGGGTCTGAGGCTAGCTAAGTTTTGTCCCTGCCTAACGTTTTTCCCCTTGGTGTGGCTAATCCGTAGAGAAGCAGAAGCTCTAGGTGCGATATACCAAAATCAGTCTACTTTTACTACTCACCTCAGCCTAGGGCCGCCCTGCCCTGTCCAAGCGTTCTTCAAGGAAGGTTTTCAGAAAGTGTGAAGCGGAGTCGGAAAAGCTGTCTTTCGTGAGTCGGGGCGACTTTTATTTAAAGCCAAGCAAGCAAATCGTCAATCCAAGTTTACAGAGTTACAAAGGTCTCGCGCCACAAGTCTCTCTCACAAGGACCCCTGAATGAAAGCCTCCGGCTGCTCTCGTCTGCGCTGCGCGCTGCCCGACTGACTGACTCTCTCCAAGTCTTCCTTTTTATAGCGCATGCAGCCTTCAAGCAGCGGAAAGCCCCCTTAGCATTAAGGATGACCTCATTCAGGAAGTACATGTACATATATGGGCAAGGAAGGAAATGCATATATGGTCATGGCAGGAAGGATGTACATATTTGGTCCTCCTGCTCGTATGAACTGTCCCCCAGTTATTTGAACTTTCCCCTAGATAGCACAGAGGCTGCGCAGAGAAATGAACTTTTACCCAGTTATTTGAACTTTCCTCCAGTTTAGCACCGAGGCTGCGCAGAGGAATGAACTTTTACCCAGTTATTTGAACTTTGGCCCAGTTCTTAAGCATATATGATCTTTCCTTGCCGTGAACTTTAACACACTTAAATGAACTTTAATCTAGTTAGCATAATGTTACATAAATCACATTAAATCACATTACATTTTATTAAATCACATTACTGACCATCAAGATCACTATTTAACGCATTTTCCTTACGTTTCACACATGATTATAAAATGTTATTTTGTATTACATCACAAAATCATATTTTGTATTACACACTCTAACCCTAACCCTCTCATGTTATCACTATCCTGGAGTGAGACACTCACATTATGACAATCTGCCAATTGTTAGTCTTATTAAAATGTTGTGAGCTTGTTTCTGACATGTATAATTATACTTTGAAAACAATAAAAAACATTTGATTCGAAATTCATTGTCAATATATTCAATGTTTTTTAAAATTCAGTGTCCAAAAATTAAATGTTGAAAAAAATTCAATGTCCAAAAATTTGTTGCATTTTTTTTTTTGCTGGTTGAAATGTCATGTTTGATTTCTGGGTAAATCAAGAAAGAAGCAATTGATCAGCCAATCCTCCATAGATGTAGCCAGGGCCAAAACATGACTTTGTTCTGTTCATCTCAACATGGTGTCCACCAGCAAACCGGTAAGTGCGTTTTCTCATTAGTTGGTATGTAACACGCAAACCAACATGTACTTTCTGACCATGGGTTTACCTTAGCTTATCATTAGCTAGCTCCGCGTAGGTGGCTTCTATCTTTTGGCGATTCCCCAAAGCTAATCTTCACTAATGCTAAGCTAACATTAAACGCAGGAAGGCCAAGTACATGGGGGTTTGCAGTTCTTGTGTGACGTACGTACAATTTCAATGTGTATATTATTCTAGCAGTGCAGCAAGGACGAGATTATTCAATTGGTCAGAAACCTGCTGACTGTCCTAGAGACAGAGCATGCTAAGAGGTTGTTGTTCATTTTTATTTATCTCGACTTTCGATAATTATTCTATCTTTACTCTTAGATTTTGACATCTTAGTGAACCAAGAAGGATAGGTTCAAACCTACCGATTCAATATTAATGCAACAGAGAGGAATCAGACTGATAGATCTGGTTTCAATTTAGTATATATTTTGTAAATCTCACTCTACCAGCCTCCTGTTAAAGACTGGGAATGTATTTACATTTACTGTTGATACTACATGTTAAGTTAGTGAATAGTGTTCATGTGTGTGTAAAGGCGTACTACTTCAGCTTCTCCTCAGAGCGTCGGTTTCTACTCTACTACTGTGTATTTGTATTCATGAAATTTGACTGGGACAGTACATGTATATGAACATATGGTTGAACATATACAGTGGGGAAAAAAAGTATTTAGTCAGCCACAGATTGTGCAAGTTCTCCCACAATAATGACAAAGGTCTGTCATTTTCATCATAGGTACACTTCAACCGTGAGACAGAATGTGAAGAAAAAAAAATCCAGGAATTCACATTGTAGGGTTTTGAAAGAATTTGTTCTTAAATTATGGTGGAAAATAAGTTTTTTTCATTATTTTAAGTGAGAGAACTTGCACAATTGGTGGCTGACTAAATACTTTTTTGCCCCACTGTATGTCGACATGTCTGATTGTAGCAAAAGGCTAATTTAAATCCCAGAAGAACCGGGTCTGTTTAAATTAATAATTTTTGTGTGAATTTCTTTTCCAGAGGCAGCTGTCTTCCAGAGGCCATCATTTCTTCATCCATTTCCATCTCCAGCTTCTGTGGATTACAATACAAACTAGAACAACCAATATTTAAATTTTTTATTAATTAATTAAGTCATGGATAGTTAGAACACATCTCATTTTCTGAAGACGTATGCAGCAGTAACAGCAGGTGCCTGGACGTCTGCCTCTGACACAGCTGTTTTTCCTACGGTACACTCATCACTACCTGGAATAAAATAAAAAGATTATGATTTACACTGCAAAAAGTCCCTTGCAAGAAACAAGACAAAAAAACCTCAAAAGAGGACAATTCTGCTTATATTAATGTAGGGTGAGAAAATGTCTATCACACATAACTTAAGTTATGTACCTGATATCGGAGAATTGGATAAAAACAACCATGTAATAAATACAATAATTGATAATAGCTTTATTTAGGGGCACCAGGGAATAACTCCCAACTGATAACGTGCATATGACGTCACAATATCAATTGGCTCATTTATTAAGTAATCTCATGAGTCCTTTCATTATTTAATTAGCTAATTAGTCCAATTCTCTTCAATAGAATCTGAAGGTAGTGAATTCTCTTACAAATCAGTGACCCAATTTCTGGAGTTAAAAGTACAAATATCACTTTCAGACAAAGATGGTTTTGTAGATATAATGAAGTATACACAATACAGACTATATATGAAATATGCAAATTGTCAAGAATAACATGAAGGAAACGTTGATTTCAAGATACATTGTTAAAATGCTAGGCTAAAGTGAACTAAGCAAGACCTTTGTCTATGAATGGATTGGTATAGGCTGAGGCCTGCATGTGTTCAGCCTTGGTAGAAGTATTCTTTGAAGTATAGGTTTTAATAAAGCCAACAACTGTGTGTAGCAAGAGAGCAGATCATACAACCAGAATAGCCTTTGGTGAATAGCAGTCCTTGGGTCTTGATGGTGTTGGATGGAGGCTTCTTGTCCACGGGGCCTGGACCATGCGGCTGCATCATGTGGCTGAACCAAGTCCTCCCACGATCCACAGTCTAGGTGCCAAAACTCAGCAACTTCTTCAGGTTGAAGCTGGAGGCTATTGAAGGGTTGTGGAAGTCCTCTCAAACGTGGAGCTGAGGTTTGAGGCCATCTAAGAGGCCCAAGGCCCCTTGGTTGCCTGAGCAGAGCCCAGGGAGGTCTGGTCACTCCGTGGTTCCAAAGCAGACTGGTTTGTCTTCCCTTGTTTTAGAGTCGTTGGGGGAAGGGTGTTGCCATGGCACTTATCTCAAGACATTCTTACCCACAATAAAACCTGAACCACAAGGATTTACACACAGTGGAGACAGAAGTTATAATATGTCTCAATATACAACAAAATGTCTTTGATTGAGGAAAGAGGTCATTTTAATTTATCCTACATTAAGCAAAAAAATATGCCAATGGGGTAAGACGTTTTTCCTTGTCTAGAATTCTTGTTTTAAGATTTTTTTTCCTAATGTATAATGGGAAAAAAACAAGAATTAATTTCTTGATTTAAGCAATATTATTCTAATGAAAAGGTCAGATAAGCAAAATATTCTTGTTATTAAAAGAAAAACAAGAATATATTTATTTAAGCAATTTTCTCAACAAAAAGGTCAGATTTAAGCAAAATATTCTTATTATTGGATAATTTCAGGAAATAATGCTTAAATAAATGTTTGATTAAAGATATTTTGCTTGTTTTATGCTCTTTTTTTTGCAGCCTTTTTCTAGTTATAGACTGGTTTTAAGCAAATTTGGCTTAATAAGCAAAATAATATAAGCAATACATATGTTTTGATCAAAGACGTGAACACAAATGCGAAGGACAGGTTACACATGGAAGGATAATAAAGAGACCACAGACCAGGAAATAAGTGTAAATTGCCGGCTTATTATTGAAAATAGACGAAAGACAATGGACAAACAAATAACATTAAATTTACCACGCTTAACCCTTCTAATTAAATCCTTGCTTTGATTTTAACCTTGGTTTAGTCTTTAGTATCAGGTTGCAACCTTTTATTTTAGTTTAAATTCTCTTTCAGTTCTCAGTTGAGATTTAGTTCGATTGATTGAGTTGACTCAGTTTAGTTCAATCTAGTGAATTTCAAGTATTGTAGTTACCCTTCAAAATGTTTGTTTCACCATTCAAAGAAAAGTGGATACAATTCAGTGATAATCCTTCAAAATACAATACAAAATATTAACTAAAAATGATTCAGCAAAAGACTGAATAAAGCTGTATACCACAGTATCAAAATAAAAATAGTGTTTTTATTCTTCAGACTCCGATTTACTTTCTTTGAATTAGCAGTTAAATGTTCTCGAGTCCACTGCCACTTTGCAGAAGTTTGGGTGAATCCTACCAGTTCAGAAGGAGTATGAGTTCAGTCCAACAGAGGGTGTTAACTCTCAGATGGATGTAGTTCAGAAGGTCCAGGGAAGGCTCGCCATCTTGTTTCAACCTCGTGCTCAGAGATGATATAAAGTTGGCTATTTCTCCAACCCACTCTGAATGGCCTACCGTAAACAACATAAAATGTGCATAAATACACTTAATACATAGTCAGGTAGCTCGAAAATAAAGAAAAGTCTTCTCTCTGTCTCAACTGGTGCTTGCAAAATGGCTGCTATCAGCACTAGTCCAGACAGTGAACTTGTGCACACTTGGGTTAGTCTTCGCTAAAATTTGGATTGTGTGCTAATATTCTACTAGAAAATAATCTTAAATAACAAATATCAGCACTTAAGCTTCACATTTCCATAAAAATATTATTACAAAACAGATTTACATTAAAACAAAATACATTTCTTATTTTCACTCACCAAGTCCCGATTCTCCACAGTACAACTTGCCTCGGGCACAGGACAAGGTGAAAAACCAAAAATACTCTTCTTTAACTTTCTTTCAAACAAAAAAAATATCTCTCTACGACACAAGACTCAAATATTTCTTCACAAAAATCAGTTTTAAACACTTTTTACTCAAATATCTTTAAACTCTTATCTCCTTCTTGTCTCCTTCTCTCCTTCTGCCCGCGTCTGCTTCTGGCGAGTTCTAGAACAATCCGGTTGGCCGTTGCTAGTCACATGGGACGTGCAACTACTTGTCTTTCAAAATAAAAGTACAAAGATATTTTTTAAACAAAACAACCATGAATTTGCATATTTTTTTAGCCTGTTGAGATACTAATGAATAGAGTAATATATTATAGACGTTTTGAATGACCATTTAACATATCGACATATTTATTGACTTTTAATCTGTTGTAGTTATTGATGTTTTATTAACATGCTTTTACTTTGACGGTCACACTATTAACCTGGGTTACACCTACTTAATCTGTCTCACATCCAATAAAATTGTATGTACTTTATTTGAACAGGGACAGTGTACAGTTAAGCATTAACACAAAAGGAGAGATGCATGTACCAGGTTATAGCAGAGATGCTAATATCCAGCGGTAGTCCCTGGGCAGGCCATTGTTATGTTCATTTAAACTGATTACAATGTAGATGGATACATGACCGTATCAAATCAATATGAACATTCTACAGAAATTGTAGAATGCGTAATGTAGCCATATATTAAGTATTGATCCTTTTTTTCCCAATAAAACTAAAAGAAATGGTTTTTTAATAAATCGATACTTAGCAAAAGCATATTGATAATCGATTGTCGGAGAAAGTATCACGATACATCACCAGATTGATATATTGTCACACTCCTACTGGCTACTATGTGTTTGTTATTACTGCATTTGCACGATTCTCTGATCTGTTGTTGAGGAACCGACAACTTTGTGAAGTCCTCTGAGACGACTGCTGCTTCAAGATATACACTAATAAACTGAATTGACTCACCGACACAAGTGGATGAAAAAGGTAAACATACAGTATTACACATTGAATATTTGAATACTAAATATGTATATTATGAATGTTAGTATTATTATTAAAAACATAGTTAGCTATTGTTAAAAGATGAAGAGGAGACAAAGGGTTTCTTTCTGACACACTCGACGGGCAAGGTGACACCGACCATCACGAGTTACTGACCTCGGAAAACTGCAACTTTTACAGATCAAAGCATCTCCAGGAGAGTAGAATAAGCTCTGTCTCCTTTGAAGTTATAAGTTACAATGTGCTACAATTATTCAAAAAGTAAAAAGAAAGAAAAGGCCAGCAGTAAACATGTGACTCCCTTTTCACGCAGACAGTGGGTATCATTGCTTTGTTCATGATCCACAGAGCTGAGGCCTGCGTCGTTTCCAATTCAAAGTCTGTTGGTACTGTATGTAATCTGCCATTATTTATACTGCCAGGCTCTGGAAAAGTTACTTCTATAAAAAAAAAAACAGTGTTCATGTTTTTTGCTGCAATCAGAAACACACAGGCAAGTTTCCCACAAATAGACTCACAGACGATAAGCTATTAAGGACTTCAAAAATAGACATCAGTGAGAGAAGATGAAAACAATAAACATAACTTTGAACTTCATAGACTTCTTTCGGTCAAACACAGGCAACTGAAAACATAAGAACGGTTGTGTAAAGCTGGACACTTAGACCATTTTAAATAATTATAATATTATTCATCAGACAAGACAAGGAGAGGGTAAAATAGCTTTCCCTAAAAGCTGCAGCTTGAGTCCTGACTAGAACCAGGAAGTATGATCACATTAGTCCAGTTCTCAGGTCTCTGCACTGGCTCCTGTGGCTCAGAGAATAGGCTTTAAAGCTAGTTTTAGTGCCATTTGAACCAGCTCGGACTCTGAGGAGCACAGGGACTGGCCTCCTGCTGGGACTCTGAGGAGCACAGGGACGGGCCTCCTGCTGGGCCTCTGAGGAGCACAGGGACGGGCCTCCTGCTGGGCCTCTGAGGAGCACAGACGGGCCTCCTGCTGGGATTCTGAGGAGCACAGGGACTGGCCTCCTGCTGGTGCCCAGAGTCAGGACTAAACATGGGGAGGCCGCATTTCCGATCTACGCTCAAATCCAGGTTTACATACTCTTTTTAATGTGTTTGTGAATTTATATTATATTTATATTATATTGTTGTATTGGAAGATCAAATACAACAGGGGGAGCAAAGCAATGCACTACACCCACAGTCATTATCGCACAGTCACTCAGAGCAGAGAGTTTTGCAGTGTCGTGTTTGCGTATATATCAAAATATCACATAATGAACCCTTTCACAAAAACAAAGCCTTAATCAGTAAATGGAAGGTGAATCCATCTTTTCAATTAACATTTCTAATTGCAAACATAATTATCCTGACTGATTGACGTTCCAGAGCAGATGCCTGGTTGTCAATCTTGTCATGGCTCCGTCGTAAACATGCACTAAAACAACACGCGAGTCCAGCGGCACTCTGAACAATCTCATATCTGATCTGCCGCAAATCAAATTGGGTCACGGCCTTCTTGCGCTGCTATGGAAACCGTGTCAAGCGCTCGACCGTGATTCGCCAATCCTAAATAAACGGGGAAATGTAATGGAATTGGCTTCTTCGTCGGAGAAATGGGATAGAAAATGAAATTCATTAAGGTGGTTTGATTTCTATCCATCTTTAAACTATCTCTGCTTCTGTGGGAAACGTACGGAGAGAGAGGCACCTTTGGCCGCTGTGGCTAATTTAACCTTTGTACATTTACTGTATATAAGGTGGCTGCACTCTCGCCTCTCAGCAAGAAGGTCCTGGGTTCAAATCACGGTCGGAACAGGGCCTTTCTGAGTGAAGTTTGCATGTTCTCCCCGTGTCTGTGTAGGTTTCCTGTGGTTGCTCCGGTTTCACCTACCACTAAAAACATGCTCACTAGGGAAAATCCTCCAGCTCCGGTAGTCCTGACCAAGCCAAGCATCAACAATTGGAGATGGGTTCCCGGGCGCTGTTACTACGGCGACCACTGCTCCTGACGTAAACCTTAGTGGCATCAGGATGGGTCAAATGCAGAGGACAAATTTCCCAACGGGGACAATAAAGTGCACATTTATACAAGGTGTGTTTATCTATTTTTATTCATTTTTTATTTTAAGTAAGTAAGTAATATTTTGTTATATAGCGCCTTTCCCAGACGAGAGTCACAAAGCACTTTACAAATTGATTGATTTTTGGGCATTTTGTCTCTCACGCCGCTCAGAGATGGGAGCAAACAGGACATATTGTTTTGAGTGGTAGGGGAAACCAGAGCAGCTGGAGGAAACTGGAGCACTAGGAGGAAACTTACGCAGACATAGGGAGAACATGCAAACTCCACACAGAAAGGTCTGAAGGTGGAACCCAGGGCCTTCTTGCAGTGAAGCACAAGCACTAACCCCACTGTGTCACCGTGCCGCCCGTTAGCTTCCATTAGCACTTGTGGCTAATGGATCCACTTTAGCTTCAACAAGTGTTCGCTAGTCTTCCTGAGGTCCACTTTACTCCGGATCAATTGCAAAAGTTCAAACATACAGTATAAAAAGAGATTGCAATACAAAATAACTCACATCTTCATTCAACGTTCATTCACACATTGTTGTTTGTAGTTTTTCTTAATATCTAACCAGTTGAGCTACGTCAGCGATAGCATTGTTAGCATGCATCCTCAGTACAATGAGCCAACACAGAACTTCTCAATACTTCCTCAATTATCTTAGACTTCAGTTATTGAATTTCTAAAGATTAATTTCGATGTAATTTTGGTCATTGTGATATCAAAAGACTCCAAAAGAATCCAATGTGAAATGTTAGTGTCGATGGCTACTGTATTTATCAGACTCAGGACACACAAAACATGAACAAAAACAGCATGTATAGATCTTAAAACCTCCTTCTCGATTATAAACGGATCTTTCATTGAAACAACAGCAGATGTCAGTGATTTTCCACCTCGTGTTGTGGTCGTCTGAAGGTCGAAGCAAACTTATCTATCTCCAACGTGACAGATGCTTCGGGGAACGTCTGTACTACACCTGAGTGAATGTGATGTTGGAATAACAATAAACACGGCTGGTATCTTTCCACACATTGTTTAAAACATTAATTATATTTGAACATTGAATCTATTAAGTTGAGTTATTGTGTACTTTATCGTCCCCTAAACATTATGCGTCCTCTACATTTGACCCGTCCTGAAGGCAGCACCTGGGCCGATCTCCAGATAATATGAGGTAGTAATTGCCTGAGCTTTTGCATTATTTTCTCCTTCCAAGGGAGACATTTCTTGTATCTTTTTAAAAACAAGATAATTTGGCTTGTCCCATTGGCAAGTCTTGTTTTAAAGCAGTCAAAATGTGCTCAAGTTAAGATACATTTAGCAAAATTTGAGCAATCGTAGAGGCTAGCTTCAGAATTTCACTCTGAACCAGAGCAGAGAAGATGATCCGAACCAAGCAGACTCTGCAGATATCAACCAGAGAAAAGGAAGCAGCTCATCATATTATTATCCGTAACTTTTGGAATTATGAAGGTCGTGAGTTCGATCCCACCTCGACACCCGCTCCACTGACTCCCTCTGATGACTGCGGTCGTTGTGTCCTTTGGCAAGACACTTAACCCCACTTTGCCTGAAGCCCCCACTGAAAGATCAAGGCTATGCTCACACAGACAGAGCAGCCGTCCTCCTGTGGACTCACCACCTGCAGAGGATCAGTGAGGGGCTGGTGCTATGAGACTTCCCCCCGACCCAGAAATGGATTAAAGGGTAGAAAATGGATGGAAACTAATCAAACACAAAACTCAGGAACCAGGAAAACAGGAAGTAAAACAAAAACCCAACCGCAGAGAATTGATGGGGTATGTAACAACACAAAATACACATCATGACACTATCTATCTAAACAGATGAATTATTATTATATCATAACTATTATTATTATTATCATTATGAACACCAATCCAATCCTGAATCGACAGAAATGCAGCTAAAGGCAACAGTCCAACATCACAAAGTCGGCGTAGAGAAGAGAAGCCTGTAAAAGAATGACTTTGGTGTCTTTTAGAGAGAGTTGCTGAACTTGAAATAAGGCCTAAAAAGAATATTGGGAGAAAATGGGGGAAAATGAAGAGTGTGAAGGTGCATTAATCGATTTTATACAGGACATTAGCTCGACTCGATGTGAGCGAGGCGGAGGATCAGCCAGGAACAAGTCACATAGTGGAGTAATCATGCTCCTGCTGCTCCGCTCTGCTCTCACGCCAGTTTCAGGTGGATTGGAAACGATGGAAAAGTACTATTCAAAGGACCGTTCGAAGCTAAGTCTCTCTTTTTCAACCAACGACGGTCGCTCGGGGCTCGCAGTGAGCACAAAAGTGTGGCTACTGGAGCTATCCAAGTCTTTTCAAACAATTTGGATTTACATATGTTAGAGATTGGTCTGCTGTTGCGGCAGGTGTTGTCTCGTTCTTTTTTAACTGTCATTGTAAAAGCATCAAAGTGACAGCACCACAAGTCAGTAGGTAAGTAAGTAATGCTTATTTATATAGCGCATTTTACAGACCAAGGTCACCCAAAGTGCTTTACAAAGTTCAGAGTTCAGATATTGTTCCAATCGTTCCACACACGGTGATGACAGAAGCGAGTCCAGAACACACTGGACCATCAGCTCCAATCAACACCCTCCATTCACTCTCTCATCTACATTCAGACCTATTGTGCATGTTTTTTGTGGTAGGGGAAACCGGAGCACCCGGAGGAAACCTACGCAGACACGGGGAGAATATGCAAACTCCACTCAGAAAGGCCCTGTTCCGACCGGGATTCAAACCCAGGACCTTCTTGCTGAGAGGCGAGAGTGCTATCGACTCTGCCACCGTGCCGCGAGACCATGCAGTAAAAGTAAGATTGAAGTCTGTTGAAATGTGTGAGTTTCTGAAAATAAGAATGGGGTAGGAGTTGACAAAATGTGTATTATTATTATTATTATAATTATTTTTACTTTTATTTACCAAACGTTGAGATTAAGAACCTCTTTTTGGAGCAAAGAAAAGGCTAGTGGACTGGAAACACATAGCTAGTATTATGTTCATAAACTAACTAAAGTGTTTCGTCCCATGTGAACCAGAATCGGGCCAGTTTGAGCTTACTTCATTAAGTTAAACAATTATTTTTGTTTTACGCACAATATACTTCGCTTTACTTACACAATACTCTTCACCAGGCATGTCAAACTCCAAATTCGGCCCACGAGACAACTTTTAGCGGCCCCTGAAATGATTTTCAATTATTATTATTACATTAACTTGAAGCATTGTATGGAATTGGGCTACTATAGCACGTTATGCTTCATTTTAATAAGTGTACTATCAGGAAAACAACCATATCATTGAATCTGTACTAAAATGTCATGTTATGAGAAGTTAAGTTAGTAGTTATTCACTGCTAAACTCCGGCAGCTCAGGAAAGCAAAGGAGTCTGCTTTCAGGGAGGGGGACCGCAGCGGCTACAAAGCAGCTAAATATCAGTTCAGGAGAGAACTGAAAGTAAGTAAGTAAGTAAGTAAGCTTTATTTATATACCGCCTTTCACAGACCAGAGTCACAAAGCGGTTTACAATTGTTATTTTTTTGGGCACTTGTCCTCTCACTCCACACAGAGATGGGAGCGGGGTCGCCGAACAGGAGGCGCATGCCAGACCTATTGTACATATTTTTAGTGGTAGGGGAAACCGGAGTACCCGGGGGAAACCTACGCAGCCTAAAGCCTAAAGCAGCCAAGTCCCGGCACAGAGAACGACTACAGGAGCAGTTTGGTAACAACGATACTGCTTCTGTCTGGAGGGGCCTACGGGAGATCACCAACTACAAACCCAAAGCCCCCCCCTGTGCTGACGACCACAAGCTAGCTGACGATCTGAACTTATTTTTCAGTCGCTTTGATGCTGCCCCTGACACCTCTCCCTCCCCCACCCCCCACTACTCTAACGACCCACCCATCAGCCCTGCCCCCAGCCTAACAATAGCCGCTAAAGAGATTAAACAACTCTTCCTGAGGCTGCACCCCCGCAAAGCTCCTGGCCCGGACCACGTGTCTCCGGCCACTCTGAGACACTGCGCCAGTGAGCTTACTCCTGTGTTCACGGACATTTTCAACACCTCTCTGCAGTCCTGCCATGTCCCGGCCTGCTTCAAATCCTCCATCATTGTCCCCGTCCCGAAGAAGCCCAGGATCACAGGACTCAATGACTACAGACCTGTAGCACTTACGTCTGTCGTCATGAAGTCATTTGAACGCCTGGTTCTCTCCCATCTCAAGTCCCTCACCTCCCCCCTCTCCTGGACCCCCTGCAGTTCGCCTACAGAGCCAACAGATCTGTAGACGACGCCATTAACCTGGCCCTCCACCACATCCTACAGCACCTGGACTCCCCGGGGACCTACGCCAGGGTCCTGTTCATGGACTTCAGCTCTGCCTTCAACACAATCCTGCCATCCCTGCTCCAGGACAAGCTCTCCCAGCTCAACGTGCCCGATTCCACCTGCAGGTGGATCACTGACTTCCTGACGGACAGGAAGCAGCAAGTGCGTCTGGGGAAGAATGTCTCGGACTCTCGGATTATAAATACAGGAGCCCCACAGGGCTGTGTTCTTTCTCCCCTGCTCTTCTCCCTGTACACCAACCACTGCACCTCCAGCCACGACTCCGTGAAGCTGATCAAGTTCGCGGACGACACCACCCTCATTGGACTCATCTCCAACAACGATGAGTCCGCCTACAGGAGGGAGGTGGACCGGCTGGTGTCCTGGTGCAGTGGTAACAACCTGGAGCTGAACGCCCAGAAGACAGTGGAGATGATTGTGGACTTCAGGAAGAGCACTGTCCCCACGCCCCCACCCTCCGTGATGGACTCCCCCATCACCTCTGTGGAGTCCTTCCGTTTCCTGGGCACCACCATCACCCAGGACCTCAAGTGGGAGCCGACCATCAGCTCCCTCATCAAGAAGGCCCAGCAGAAGATGTACTTCCTGCGGCAGCTCAGGAAAGCCAAGCTGCCTGCACAGATGTTGGTGCAGTTCTACACGGCCATCATCGAGTCCATCCTCACCTCCTCCGTGACTACAGAGACTACAGCGCATTGTGCGCTCTGCAGAGGAAGTGATCGGCCGCAGCCTTCTATTGCTGCAGGACCTGTACGTCGCCCGAGCTCGAGGCCGGGCTGGTCGTATCACAGCCGACCCCTCTCACCCTGCACATGGACTATTCCAACCACTCCCCTCAGGCAAGAGGCTGCGGTCCATCAGGACTAGAACCTCCCGCCACAAGAACAGTTTCTTCCCCTCTGCTGTTGGACTCTTGAACACTTCTTAACCTGTCCCCCCGCCCTTTATAAAGTCACTTTACTGCCCATCATACGTCACTTTACTTCACTGTACTGCTGTCACCTTACATTGTGTGCACCATGTGCACTTGTATATTGTAAATAGTAACTGTAACTCTATTTTAAATTTAAATTTATTCTTTAGAAGTGTTTTTTATTCTTATTTTTATTATCTCTTTTTGACTGTTGCACTGAGCCAAAGCAATTTCCTAGTCTGTGACCTCCTGTTACTTACGTGGCAATAAAAATGATTCTGAAAATGATTCTGATTCTGATTAAACGATCAGTCTGAAAATACATTTACATTTGGCCCAGTTGTGGTTGAATCCAAAACCGACTTTCTGGTTTTAAATCTGGCCCTGACCAAAAAGAGTTTGACGCCGCTGCTCCACACTGTATAAATTCTATTGCGACCAGTCATTTGGACAGTTGCGGAAAAGCCCATATATGGGTGTTCCGGAGTGACTGTAGGGCTGTTTGATTGACTCATTTCTCTCACATTGCGTGCAAAAGCAGTGACCAGAACGGTACGAATGTTTTTGTTTTTGTTCTTTTGGATGGAACAGTGTGTATTCCTGAGCCGTGCAGTAAAAACACCAGATTGGAGATTTGGGATAGATTCCATCCGCTGTCCCACGGTCGCTCTCACAAACTCAGTCACCCTGAGCGATTGTATGTGTTTTTAGTGGTATAAGGGAATCCGGAGCACCTGGAGGAAACCTGAGCTGACCCAGGGAGAGCATACAAACTCTACACAGAAACGCAGGACAGAAAACGATGTATAAAAATCAGGATACAAACAAAACCCTGCAGTACAAAAGATCGATGGACCGAATTCAGATCAACTGTTAGCAATGCTACAAAACAGAGCTAACCGGTGTTTTATCAAAATGACTTTGAGCAGTGTTTTCAGATTAACAACAGGAAATGTCTCGTTTAACAGATAGTTCTTTGTGTCTCCGTGACTGAACCGACAGAATTCAATTGTTTTATTTTTCTGTTTGTGACTTTTTATTCATATTTATAAAAGGCATATAGAAGGTTTTTCTACTTCCGGGTCAAACATCAAGACTATTGGTCTTCCTAATTGTCAATCATTTTGGTTAATTGTGAGAGTTTTATATAACTTTAATGTACTTTCATAATTTGGACCTTTCCGTGGACCCTTTGACAGCACTGTCCATAACACCGGGAGTTAGATTGGGTAAGGCAAGTTTATTTTTATAGCGCAATTCATAATACATCTAACAAGACGTCGGTCCAAAGAAAGACGCCAAGGAAAAGGTTTTTATGAACCGCGGGCGAAGAGAGAAGCCAAACAGTGACCTCAGACTCTGCAGGACGCCCCAAAGAGGGACAGATGGACATTATTATTAGCATTATTTTGTTCTTTTTTTATTGTTTTGGTGTGTGCAAACTTTCTACTAAGATCCTTTAGGTAGCAGATATGTGGTCACCTTCTGTCTGACATTTTCTGTGTTTTTATGTGTCTTTTATGTTATTATGCCCTGTGCTGCTCAAACCAACCCCTGGTGGGATGAATAGAGTGGTCAGAATCCGTCCACTCATTTCAATGCAACAATGAATATCAGATTTTATTTTGATTTGAATGAAAGTATCATGATATAAACGTTAATAAATATTACGATGACCTCTTCACCGTGACGACGAGCGGAGTCATGACCGCATTCAGAAATAGCCATAGTTAAATTTCAGCCCTTTTATCTTCTGTAGAGAGCTCTGTCTGGAATACCGCAGGCCCTCCGTGACCCTGGCATGTTCATAGGGTCAGAAAAACATGTCGAGCACACAATGAAGCCGTGTTTAAGCCAACCATGTCCAGGTGATTAAATTCTCCTGGTGTAAGCTCTATTTGGGCAATGACATTTTCCTTTATGTGGGCTGAAGTTGGTAACACCACTCCAGCATGCACTTTGAGTAATATATTTTGCCGCTCGGAGCCTGGTCGGTCCGTGCGCAGAATAATAACAGTTTAATTTGGCTTAGAGACATGCGCCCCATTATCAGTGGCCAGGCTAGATTAGAGAATCACAGTATATTTCCAGCAGTCGCGCTCTTATAGCATTTAAGCAGTGTAAGCTATGGTGATTTTGTTCCTTTTACAGGCAATGAGATATGCTAATGCTGCTCTAAATTATTGATTTAATCTGTAAAGGGAGCGGTTATGTGGCACAAGCTGCAGAAAAAAAGGTTGCACACGTTTCACACGTCACGTCTTAGCAGTAATAGAAATAAACATGAATGCATTTAGTTTTCTACAAGATCTCGCACACTGCAGACAGATCCAAGGGCTGTAAATACACAAGCTTTGTGCGTCCATTCATTTTCTTACGCTTTATCTGTAGCCGAGTCGTGGGCAGCAGTCTGAGCAGACGCCCAGGTATTCATACTGCAAAAAATGAAGCTTGAATCCATCTTAAGATACATTTAGCCAATTTGAGCAAGTTTTTTACTTATTTTTCATTCCTTTTTGAAGTGCTTCCTCCATCTCTTCCAGGAGAACGCTGAGGTGTTCAGGCCAGCTGATATAGTCCGTCTAGTTTACAGTTGTATCGCTCACTCATGAACGAGACCCAGAGACACTTGAACTCCTCTTGAGGAAGGCCCCTTTATTCGGTCAAGAACCATGGCTTCGGATCTGGAGATGATTTTCATCCCAACCGCTGTATGTTATGACAGGTCAACATTCTCTGCAAATAGCAGAGAAGAATTCTTCTGACCCTTAACCCTGTTCCAACACTCATGTGTAAAATGTTTCACCTTTGACAGCTTGGCAGTTATGAACAGCTAACGGCAACAATATGGTCTCAATATTGTCACAGCGTGGACTTTTTGATTACTTTTACATGGTTTTATTCTGATATATTGGTTCTTTTGAGTTTGTCTTCATGTGAGCGTACTTCCTGCCCCTGTCCTTCCTGTGTTTCACCTGTGTGTGTGTTCAAAACGTGCTCTCCTCTTGTTGTCGGCCCGTTGTGATCTTGTCTCTGTTTCTTTTTGGTTTGATTTTGATTTTCTTTTTGTTCCACACGACTTTAGATTTCCACCACTGAATCTCACTTTCTCCTATCATCGGACCACTCCTGCTGCAGCAATACGACTAACATGTGAGACGGTATGATACGTGTATATAATAAATCCTGTCTTTTATGAGCAAACACAGCCATAAATTCATCTGATATCAATGGGACTCACCACATGTCACCGACCCTACACAGGCTCTTGTCTCTAAATGAAACGCTTTTTTCCAAACAAAATTACTTTGAAAAACCCTTGAACCGCCCTTGAGTCTTTCAATCAACGCCTGCTTTTAATATGTAATTAATTCCATCATGTATGACCAATACAGATCTGCATTTCATTATCATACCAGGAGTACAAATGATGAATGATGAATTATGGAGCAATCATCCTGGGGACATGTAACACACCAAAAGGACACTCTATGATCCCATTCATCAAGACAAACTTTAAAAGCTTAATGTGTGTGTGTCTTTGATGTTGTTTTTTGATCATTCAGGTTTTAACCCATTTAGCCCCACCGGCAACTATAGTTGCCGAAGTTTATCATTTTCTACTCACAGAAAAAAAAAATCAAATGTATTAATGCAGGATTTTTCTCTTATATGCTAGTAAACAACTTAGACAAAGTTATAGTTTAAAAAAAATATATTTCTTGGTGCTTCCTGTCACGTGACATCCTCAGCTTCCAGTCCCTTCCGAGTGAAAACACGAATGACGCAAACTATCCCAGAAAGAGGTCATTTTCATAAATTTTGAATAATTTTTGCCCCAAACATATTATAATTATTTGATCATTCAAGTCTCTAGAGTAACCCTCCCTCAAAACATTTTGCCTGGGATAAATATTTTTTGAGTTATGGGCATGTTTCTATGCGCACATATTCACTAAAGGAAAGGAAAACACTGCCTGGTTTACCCACTAACAGTGCCTCATAATTTACCTATTTTCAATTGTAGAATGGTGTACAGAGGCTAATTTTAAACCTCTTAGATTACTCTTCACATCTAAATAAAGTATTCACAGCTATTCAAAGCCTATGTCTGTAGGATTTTGATATAGCTGTAGCTCAGACCCTCCTCCAGCGTCATGAAGTAAGACACGGATGTCCAAACATTTTAGTAAGAGGACCACACAATCATAAAAACAAATGTAAGTAAATAACAATAGAGTCAACGACTGGATTCCAGAGTGTCTGAGATTTACAGCAAGATATAGCATGACTGCATAGGTGGAGCTGAAGTTGGTTGGATGACACTGTCAAAGTGCCTCAGTGGCGACTTTGTGTTAGCAGCAGAGGGCCACATAAAATGGCCCAGAGGGCCGCAATTGGCCACGGGGCCTGAGTTTGGACATGCCTGGAGTAAGACGAAGTGTGCATGGCTGATGTCAGCAGGTTCGACAACCTCAACCATTGGCCTGCACCAGCGGGAGCAAGTACAAGTAAAAGTACATGCACAAGCGATGCAAGTTCTGTGAGAAATGTGTCGTGCCGCTACGTGGAGTGCTTCAAGTATCATATGTATATGTGTATAGGGCAGAATACATTTATATAACATGGATATCTATAGTATACTGTCTTGAAATTACCCTTGGCATCAGTTCTTGTTATTTTTTTGCTGATGGGGAAAAGAAAAGTAATAGAAAGTACTTGTAGGCTAATGCCATTTTTTGCCGGTTTTTGGATTGCCAATGGGAAATTTCCCTTTTTGAAAACATTAGTTTTGTATTTTAGAATAAAGAAACCGTTCAAGTTATTTGTTGTTTTAGATTTTAAAAAGGAGGAATCAATAACAATCAGTTTGGCTGATCACAACCTTTCTGGGTTGATTATATCCAGTTATAATATCCATTATGACCTACTGACAAGCTATGTGCCCACCCTATTGCCAGCCCTAAAAATGCTATTTTCTTAAAGGCAAGGTCCAAAATTGTAAAAAAAAAAAAAATGCATTTCCTGACTCTAGGGAACACAACTGATAACATTATATGCATTAACACTCTGAACAAAGTTTGGGCACAAATGGGTTAAGCCTGAAATGAAGAGATGTTGTTTATTTCCACAGTGGGGAAACATCAGTAAATCTCTGTCAAAGAATCTTAAAATCATTAATAAAAACACAGTATAAAAAGTGTAAACATAGACATGATATACCTACATACTCTAGTGCACAGAAATACAGTGTGTACCTAAATGAATGAGTAATAAGTGGCGGGAGCGCTTGTGTGTACTCTGGGGGTAGTCTTGCACAGTTTTTCCAATGTGGTTTTACTGCAAACGGCAACAAAATTCCTGAATCTTGAATTTCAAAGAATAGATCCATCTGTAAAACACCCTTGTGCAAGAATACAGAAATAATAGATAAAAAGCTCTGAGAAGGGTCAATTATTTACCGTGATGATACATTATTTTATGCCATAGTTGTTTTACATGTGTAATTGTGATCAATAATAAACACAACTTGACACTTAAATATGAGTTTTAATGCAATTATCTTGTTTAGACATAATCTTTTCCTTGTTGCGTGAGTGTAGTCCAACTAAAGAATCATATACACTGCAAAAAATGATGAAAAATAAGTGAAAATTGCTCAAATTTGGCAAAATGTATCTTATTTTGAGCAAATTTTGACTTCCTTGATACAAGAGTTGCCAATGGGACAAGCAAAAATAATCTTGTTTTAAAAAGATGCAAAAAATGATTATAAAAAACAAGAAAAATACGACTCAATTCAAGCATTTATTACCTCATTTTTTGCAGTGTATCAATCATTTTTAATCAAACTGTTGAAACTTTGCCTCGTCTCCCACTTGGAATCCCGGCCTCGTCTCGTGTATGCAGTTTTGATGAGTAAACTTGATCTGAACCAAACTTTCACGTGCCTTCTATACCAACAGACGGCTCGGTGGGACGTGGATGTTTACTTAAAGCCTCCGTTCTCTCCCCAGAACCCTCTAATTATCTCCTGCAGACGAGTTTTAAGACTTTGGTCCAACTCTGGAGACACGCACACTGAAGGACTATCAGTGCTGGGCCAAGCACTCAGACTCCTTTATTTTAGTTTTGTCAGGAGACCCCTCTGAGGTGGATAACAAGAACCTTTTATTCTCTTTTCTATGCAAATGACTCACTGTCAAGTATATGTGAACGGCCATTTTGTTTCGCAGACAAAGCCAAGACTACAGTTTTGTACTCCGGTTTGATTTACTCTGTCTGTGCCTTTTGTGTTGATGTATTTTGATTTAAAAACTAAAAATTATATTTCTAGTATAAAACCCTTTATAATGACATGGCCAATGTATTATTAGTATTGCTGCATGTCTTCACAATTATTCAATTATTTTGCTTTTGTATTTTCAAAAACACAATCAGAATCACAATTATTTTTGTTGCCGTGGATGTGTGGTGAGAGAGGTTGTCGGTCCAATCGCCACTGTAAAGAAGTGTGTTGCTTTCTTTGCCGTCTGGATCCAGGTCTGACGCTAAGTTCCACGTTTGATGCTGTACGTTAGTGTTACTTTTCAAACCAGGTCAGTTTAGCCGCTCAGGATTTTTAAAGTTCGTTGAAACAACCGCCATTTTGTTTGCGTTTGGTTTGTTCTAGTGCAGATCGAGCGTGGCCACATGATCCGACCACAACAGCATTTCCGGCGCGTGTGACGACGACCATAGAGCAAATATGAGGAGTGGACTGACCGAGTGGGACATCACTGTAATGTTAGCTTTGATACTGTACGTGAGAAGCTGATTTGAACATAAGCTAGCCGGAGCCGTTTCTTCTGCAGCATAAGCTTAACGCCATAACAGGGGTAGATGTATTGCCAAGACGGGGATTACAGTGAGCACTAAACCATTTCTACCGTTTGTGAGTGTGACGCAAACGTTTACTGAGCTAGAAGAGTTTACTTTGACATGTCAGTCAATAGAACCCAGAGCGAGTTGGAGCAAAACTCGTCTATGAGCACTTCCTTATTGGGCTTCATGGAGCTAGCGAATTAGCATTGTCCGTCTGTATACAGTCCGTGGGAACGACTGCGTGATGTGAGCTGCTTGGCAAATCTACCAAGGGGAGGTTGAACGCATTTTTCTGCAGGAGGAGCCACTTGCGGCAGCTCATGGTCTAGCTCCATAACTGCAAGTCCATAACATTGTAGATTAAGATTATTGTGTGGTGGAGCACAGCTTAAAACCCTACCTGGTAACAATGATAACTGTCACAATGTCAGATTTCTACCCTTAGTTTGGGGCTGATTTCTCTGTAGTTCCTTGATCAATCCACATGAAACAAAATCCCCATCTTCTTGTCAGCACATATCAGTTCTTATCAAATTATTTGCTCATGAAGGTGTCTAAGTGGTGACAATTCTTTTATAATGTCGGCCACTAGAGAAGGCTTTCAGAATAATTTGACGGCTTTGTAAATCTAATCACTGTCAAATAATTATCTTGGAAAATAATTCTTTTTCAGCATTTCTTTCAAAAACTGCTTCTTTTCCATAGAGGTGCCACTTCCATCCGACTGAAGTAGAATTTGAGAAAAGGAAGACAGCCTACTAACACTAATACTATCTGTTCTGCCTCCGTTTTTTAGTGTCTAGATGAACACACGTTTCATTGTGATTTGTACATTTTGATTTATTTGTTGTACAGGCTAATACTATTTAATGAGTTTCTAAAAATTGACTTTAAACACCATTTTCTTATTGGTTTGGTTGCTATGCAGTTTTGGTGCATTTGGTTGCTATGCATGGTTGCTAGGCAGCAGAAGACTCTCAAATGTAAACATGCTTGTTAACAGTTATAGTAACAGGAACAGTTTGTTGTTGCTCGTTCATTTCTGTTAATTAAAGCTAAATGTACATTATTTCTGTTTTATTTTATAGTTTCACTTGAGCTTTTCACAAAATTTAACCTGTCTACATGTCCTGTATTAAAGGATCAAGGCGTTTCCTGCCTCGTGAAGACCGAGTTTGGCTTGCTGTTGATTTACGTTAACACACTCCATGTATCCAACACGTATTGAGAACAGTACACTATCTAATAAACAAAATATAACAATCCATGTGACAGGCTACATGTCCATGAAACAACACGGTTGCTAATACAACAATAACAAACACTTGTTCGTCGTGTTAAAGTTCATTAATGAGGATCTTAGCAACCGGCAACAAACAAACCCTCCATGTGTCTGGCCACATTTACCGAGAGCAGCCCTCTGACTCAGGCCTGACACGGCTGACCACGGCTAATGCATAATAATGAGGCGAGGTTACATGCAAATCACAATGCGCTCTAAAGGTCAAGATCGTCTTTGTTTAGACCAGTGGCATTAGGTGATGCTTATCTGTTAAGCAAAGTCGAGAGCCCTCCACAAAAACAAATAAAGCACTCACCATTGGGACTCTCCTCGTCTATGGCAACAATTGTAGCTGGAGGTCCGGATCGAGCCAGTTTGCATTCTGAAAAGGCCAGTAAACAACACAAAATGGAGTCAGTATTTTTGCGGCTTGAACATATTTAAATACATCCTCATGTTGATTAAAAACTATTTTCTGGTATTGATTTTGCCCAGACAGATCTTACCCTCATATTGCCAATCTGCTGTAAGAGACAGACAGACAGTGTTCCATCAGGAGGAGATAAGGAAGGGAGCAGCCGCGAGGAAGAGCAGAGGAGAAAACAGAGAAAAGAGAAAATCATGAATGACACTCTCAGAATAAGACCAGGCTGAAAGAGTTTGGAGGTTGGGAAAAAACATGTTAGCTGAAACAGGTCATTAAAACACAGACGCTTGGTTACTAACTTTAATTCTCATCAGAATTACATTGTTACATGTTTGTACCAACCTTAATAGTAGTAGAATTAAGTAATCTAATTTATATAACACATTTTACAGATACTCAAGACGCTTTACAATGTTCAGAGTTCAGATATTGTCCCATTTTCTCCATATTATCGAAGCCCCTAACTCCCTCTGTTCACTCACTCATTATATTCAGACCTATTTTACATGTTTTTACTGGAAGGGAGGAAACCTATACGCAGTCAGAGGACAATATGCAAACTCCACACAGAAAGGTCTGGAGGTGGAATCTGAACCCACCGCCAAGCTCTAAGTTTGTGAACAAATCAGACCAGAAAATGCCGTCGTCATTGTCGTCTTCTTGTTGTGTATACGTACGAAAGAGGCTTATAAGTCTTAATCTGAGGCTGAAATCTCATTGGGTAAGTGAGAATGGCTCCCTCTTTTTCATGTTTCTAACTGAAAAATCTGATCAAAAGAAGTGACCGAGCCAGAAATACATGCATGTGAAAACTAGTGATGGAACTAAACTGTGTTAGGAACAATTCAAAAGGTTCATCTTGTCTTTTTGAAAAACAATTTTAATGTAGGCAGACCAGGAACACTTCAAATCAGTCATTTCAGATCACTGCAAGAGAAAAAAACCACATTATGGACTGGGGCGAGGCTTGGATCATCAAATCCGAAAACAGCAAATACAGACGCTGTATCATGGACGCCATTGAAATCAGAAATCAAGGCAACTACAGCATCAACCGAGACGAGGGAACCTTCCTCCTGTCGCACACATGGGACACATTCCTCCAGAGACCACCGGGTGAGAGGGGCGTGACTTGTCAGGTCAAACAGGCTGACCACGCCCACTCAGGAAGTAACATAGGCTGATAAATGACTACTGAATCTACAGCAAATGGATATCAACAGCGACACTCTACAAAAACAAGAATTGGATAAATATCATCTACAAGATCTAGAAAAACAGGCCATGTTCTGCCATCAAGCCATTTACAACAACAGTCCCAAAGCTCAAAAAATATTGGCATCCAAAATTAAAAGGCAAAAGGAAAAAAGTACTATAGATACCATTTTGGATGCAGATTCCTCACCAAGGAGAAAGAGAAGTGACATTTTATCTTGCTTTAAGAAATATTATGAAAAACTCTACAGCCCAGAAGGAGAAGCTGATGTACAAAGAACTGCCAACTACCTTGAACACCTGCTTCTGAAGACAACGAGTGGAATTCAAAACAAAAAACCTCACTCGAACTATGTCTCAAACGGAAATATTAGGTGCCATAGAGAAGACTAAATTAGGGAAAAGCCCCGGAGAGGATGGATTTACATATGAATTTTTAAAACATTTTAAGTGTGTTCTCTCATCTGTCTTACATAGAGTGTTCAACGAAGTGCTGCAAACTGGAAAATGGCCAGACACCTGGAAGAACGCCATTATAGCTGTTGTTGCAAAGGAAGGTAAAAATCCCAAACATTGCTCATCGTATAGGCCCATATCACTCCTGAATTTGGATCATTTTACCACAACTAATAAATTCTGATCAAACAAGAATAATAAACATAGGCTGATAAATGAAACACGGGGGTGGGGGACAGTTCTGAAGATGTTAACAAGGTAATACATCTGACATGTCTCCGTGAACATGAACCACAAAAGCAACTGTTCGGAACATGGATAACATTTGTAGTTGTGGTTCTAAAGTTGGGAACCCCAGCTTTAAGTTGGATCTCAAAGAAGCCAACAACGGTACAGAAGCAAACATCCATTGTTTATCTTTTAATGAAATCAACAACCTTGTTCAATCTCTGGTAAAGATGTGAGGAAACTTTTATTACAGCCTATATCTGGGCGATATGACAAAGAATACACGTTTCTTGTAGCAATCTACTTTATTTGGTTACATTTTGAGCAAAAAGACTGGTTTATTTTAAGACAAGCTATGAGTGTTTTGTTACCTCTTCAAGACAAGTGTGAGAAACCTGCATAATCTGTAAAAATAGTAATGTGTCGCCATGAACCCTGAGATATTCTGTCTGTGCCGTATGCTGCCCAGCCCTGTCGCGGAGATCTATCTTCTATGACTACAGCCATCCAATAAAAGGAGTAATAGCATTCCGTCTTCTTATCAACTCATTCCATCACATCCAATCTTCTCTTCCTCAATCTCTCAGCCAATCGTTATTCAGCATCGGATCCCTCCACATCCCAGTCCAAGCACCAAACTTTAGTGTAATAAATGTTGAATGTTATCCCCGTCTGGTAGAAGAGAAGAGAGGTAGAGTCCATGGTTCCAATTTGAAAGAGGTTAAGGTTACTGTTCTTTGTCGACTACGCAATCAATCATTTATTTGTATACCACAAATCGTGTACAAGGCAATTCAAACTGATTCACAAGAGCAATTTAAAAACACAAATCAAATTGCATTAAAAATAAAAAACAAAACGACAAGGAAATATACAATTTAAAAGATATGGCTACCTTTTTTCCATCCACCCATCCATTTTCTTCCCCTTAATCCATTTCTGGGTCGGGGGGTGGCAGTCAGAGCTGCACCCAGTACATAGAGCACCACCCCCTCACTGATCCTCCTGCAGGTGCTGAGATTTTTCAGCAGGGGCTTCAGGCAAAGTGGTGTTAAGTGTCTTGCCCATGGACACAATGACAGCAGTCACTGATGGGAGTCGTGAAGTAGGTCTTACGGTGGGCTCGAACCCACGACCTTAAGGCTCTAAGGCCAATGCTCTACCAACTGAGCTACTGTCACCCGTTTTTTCTTTCTTGTAAATTTAACATTCTATACTTGGCTCCTTGACTTTGTGCACATTTTGTCATGTTTTTCGATCACAAAGATTCAATTTGAATTGTTTTATATTTTCGTGGTAACAGACAACAGTGCGTTTCCAAAGCACTGGAGAAAACCGAATTCTCCTCCGACTCCATTTAACTCAATTGATAGAGACTCAGAATTCTTGTTTATTGCCATTGTATGAAACAGGAAATCACAAACTAGAAATTTGGTTGGCGTGCGGTGCAAACGAGTCGTAAGAGTAGAAGGTGATGCATGATAAAAACTGTGAAGTGAAGATGGTGCACGATTCTTCTGCAACGGAGCTGAACTTGGTCACGTTTGTATTTGGACAGAGATAATAGACTTTCTCGTCTTGTTCAGGATCAATACTGCACATGTTTTGTTTAGCTTGGCGAAGCAAAACTTAACTGGAATCACGGTGCTTTTAAGAGCGCAGCGGAAACACAATAGAACAGCTGAGTGTGTGTAAAAATCAAATACCAAATGCAAACGATGATTACACTTGACAAACAAAAGATCATATTATGTGTATGATATCGGTTTTACAATTACAGTCATAAAGGTTTGAGTACAAAGGGACAGATACGAGAAACTGTTGAAATTGTCCTTCTCCGCGGGGCTCAGAGACGGGACCAAAACTCATCACACCGGTTTGATAATTTTTAAATATAAGCTGTATTTTTATGGTTTGTAAACTCAGGGAAGAGAGACAGTCTTTTTAAGTATGACCAAGTGAAAGAGGGTTGCACATCTAGAGACTGAAAGTTTTGCCCATTCGTCCTTACAATGCAACTGTCAGATACTGCACTATGGTTTTACATCAAAACCCACACATGCAGACTTGCACGCACACACACACACACACACACACACGCACACACACATAGACAAGCGGTACCATAAACCAGGGAACATAAAGTATGAAATTGAGCTATTTTTAATCTATTTTTATCTATTAAATCCAGCACAACAAACAGATTACAAACGTAGACAAACAAAAACAAAACATGTAGACATTTTATCACCAAACGTTCCAAATCTATCAAAGAGGAGCATCTTGAAGACAGAAAAAGAGCCTCTTCCTTTCGTAGACTAAAATCTTTCACGTTTGCGGTTGTAAAAACATGACAAAAATGGCAAAAGTTCAAGTTGTATATCAGAACTTCTGCAAACCGCTGCATTCAACCTACACACGGCTAATCATGCGAGAGACTGAGTCTACCAGGAATACTTTGGAGACGTCCCAGCGGAGAATCCTTCAGAGGCACATTTGCTCACCTAGAAAATCGCTTAACGGAACAGCGATCACCCCCCCCCCCACCCCCCACTCTTCTGATGAAGTATTACAGCCCGATGACATCATATATCTTCTCACCATCCGGAGCTATTGTTTCCAGGAATGTTGCTCTGGGAGACGAATTAAATGTTGGCAAATATAGATCAAAGGACTCCGGGTCTCTGAAGTATCTTATCCTATTATGGCGGGGAATAGGACGCAGAGATTGCTTTTCGCGACAAAAAAAAGAAAGTTCTGAGTTCCGATTGATGCTCATAAGCAAATTTTCTTGAACAATGTGTGCTAAAGTGGCACCCGATTTAATCCATCAGGGGGACGGAGAAAAACACTCCTGGCGTGTAACGGAGAGGGTGGCCTTGGAAGTTAATGCCGTCGCATCAAAGGTACAGTGCTGAGCTGTGTGTTGATATCAAAGGGTTAACAGCTTTGCTTCAGTAATTTGCATTAAATCCCTCGATGATAGGCTCCAGCAAACTTTCTTTAAGAAGCAGCGGAACAGTCAAGCGCGAAGGGAGCAAGCTGTACCAAAAGTGCTATCTATAAAACATGGGTGAAGGCCCCTGATGGTGTGTACAGGCCTATATCTGGTGGGTTTGTTTGCACACAGTCTGGAACTTTGTTGAAAGAGAAAGTTTCGGATTCACCATGTTCCGATTTCGGGAGGTCTTTAGGTTGAGAACAGACTTTTATGTTTTATTTATATACGAATAGTTATTATTGAGGAAAGGGAAGTTTGTTTGTATTGCGCAGTTCATACACAAGGCAACTCCAACTGGTTAAAATTAGATAATATAAACTTTACTGATCTCACAATGAACAAAATACGATAGGAACAATCATACAAAGCATTAAAGACAGCAGGCCAGTCCCTGTGATCCTCAGAGTCCCAGCTGTAGGCCTGTCCCTTTGCTCCTCAGAGTTGGTTCATATGGCACTAACATGTCACAGATGTACTTTAGTGCGAGACCATGGAGAGACACAATGAGAGCTGCTTGAAAGTCTGTTCTCTGAGCCACAGATAATCTAGTGCAGAAACCTGAGAACTGGACTAATGTGGTCGTAAGAAAATACGATATTAAAGTTGGGAAACCTGACTTTCAAACCACAAATATCTTAACCACGAAATACAATCCATCACATTAGTCCCTCACTCTCAGAACAGCTTTCTACTAGTTTTCACATATTTCACATATTTTGGCCTCTGTCACATATTCAGATCATCTTTTTCAGACAGAAAAGTCAAACGAGATGACCATCCTCACTCAGCCACCCAGCTCCCAGCTCAAAGAATCAAAAAAGTGACTCCGACAGCATGTGGTAGTCTTATTTTACTTTTTACAAGAATCCTTCTGTCGGATAAACTATATGTGGTAAAAGCTAGGTGCCCCCCCACATACAAAACAAAAAACAGAATGAAAACTATTGCATAATGTGTTCAGCACCTTAAAAGCTTCAAAACACACTAATATAAATGAAGCTCTTGTGGTCATTACTCACCAGATAGCCCCAAACAAATTTTCAACCATTTTTCATAAACATTATTTTACAAAATCCCAACTGATTTTGAATTAGCAATTTTACTTCCAGACCCAGGCATCTCCCACCTCTTATCTCCCTTGTTATGCCGTAACCACACCACTCTCCATGCAGAAACACCTGTATATTCACAATCTTGTCTGTGCATCTTTCTGGGGCAGGTGCAGATGCAGAAAGCGATTAAAATATGTAAGTACGAGCTGAATATGCAAGCTGCCATGTACGATGCGTCTGAGCGGCAGAGACCGTGAGTAGAAGAACACGGTTACATAGTCAGTAGTTACTCTGTGATGAAGCAGCTGGTCTGTGAGAGGGTGCGGGGCACATGGCAGATGCACGGCCCCTGCTCCACTGCCTCCCTCTCCTTGAGTGTAAGCTGATGCCCCTCATCTATTACTAAGCAGCCATTTGTTCTCTGCGGGGCATCGGAGTGCGCCAGCTATGGGCCGTCCTGCTCTTGTCTGCTCACATAAGCCTCCTCTGGCTCCTCCGCCTGTCAGGGTGTGTGAGACCCTCGCGTGGTCGAAACCAAATGGGATGAAGAGCGCGGTTTGATGTATGCTGACAGAAAAAAAGGCTGGTATTCAGTGGATTACATCATGAGGTTTTTGTTATTGAAGCCGGGGCATCTACATGTTTTTCTCTGTGATATTTGTCCCAACAGAAAGTTAAGAGTAAATCTGCCGGCTTGTTCACAAAATGCACAGAGAGGCGTGACCATGGATCTATAATAATACCTGGATAGGGTATAACTAGCTTGTCCCACCCATGGGCACAGGGGGCGCCCGTGGTACTGCAGACTAAATTGCGGTGGTGCTACCCAGAAAAAACGTCCCATAGAACTCAATGTAAATTTAAACAGCTCGACCTCAGCTCACAGAGAAACTACTTTCATAAAGATCGGATTTTGTGGGGATTTTAGTGTCCCTTGTCATCCTGAACTTTTCATCTTGTTAAATTCTTCGGTTTTCTTTAAATCCACACTTTAATGCACGTGCAAAAAATCTGTCTATTGATGAAGATGTGACAGATGACAAAAATCTGCACTTGTAAAAATATTATGGAACTATTTTGAGAGGAATAAGTTACATGGATTGTATTGCACAGATATTTCTTAGGTTCACCAAATTAGGCAAATTAGACTTTTACAGGCTTTTTAAAATGTTGTTTTAAGCATTTGCCTATGTACTGTGAATTATTACAAGATGTACAATTACTGAGGGAACGCCAACACAGTCCAATGCCTTAGGGTTAAATTAGAGTCGACAGAAGTGCGGAGATTACAATTTCTATAATAAATGCAGCGAGAACGTTTGAATTTTTGGGTGATTATTTATTGCTCTGTTTTTCATCTCCCAACGGAGCCTTTGGGCAAGACACTTTACTGCTTTAGGTTGAGTGCGTAGAAAACATTTGATAACAATAATGTGCGCCTATTTTCAGTTCACCCAGGGGCAGAAAGCTTATCACAGAAGAGAATCAAATGGGAGCGTTAAGCATCGTATTGTCAGTCGATTCCATATGTTAATAATTAAGCTGAGGATTATCAACGAGTTTAAGGATTATGAACCTGAAGATGCAATTACAGTGCTCTTTATTCCCACACCCACATTTCTGAACCGTGGGGCAAATTTAAGGATTTTAATCTTATTCAGTTTTTAAGTTAAGTTTTACTTTATTGTCCCCATGGGGTAATTTGTCCTCTGCATTTGACCCATCCATCAATGCCACTAGTGCAGATACTACTGATACTCTACTACTACTACTACTACTACGGCACGGTGGCTGAGTGGATAGCACTCTCGCCTCTCAGCAAGAAGGTCCTGGGTTCGAATCCTGGTCGGACCAGGGCCTTTCTGAGTGGAGTTTGCATGTTCTCCCCGTGTCTGCGTAGGTTTCCTCCGGGTACTCTGGTTTCCCCTACCACTAAAAATATGTCCAATAGGCATGTCTGGCATGCGCCTCCTGTACTGGCGACCCCGCTCCCATCTCTGTGTGGAGTGAGAGATAAATGCCCAAAATTAACAATTGTAAACCGCTTTGAGACTCAGATCTGCAGTGAAAAGGCGGTATATAAATAAAGATTACTATTACTACTACTACTACTACTGATACTCTTGGTCAAAAGCCGAGGACCAGATCAGGACCAGAGCTGGAGGGTTTTACCTATTGTACATGTTTTTAGTGGTAGGGAAACCAGAGCACGGTGATAAACTGCAGCTGCCCTGGGGCACACTGACAGAGGCGAGGCAGCCAGCATGTGTCATCAGCCCCTCTGACTACCACCAATCATTTACACACACCAAACTCATTCTAAACGATGTGGGTGAAGTGTCTTGCCAAAGGACACGACCACAATTTGGCACTTTTCAGCGGCCCCACTGTGGCACCTGGTGTTCCCTAAGGTCTCCCATCTGGGTACAAACCAGGCACAGCCCAGCTTAGCTTCCCAGTTCTGACCGGATCCGGGTTTCACAAGCAAGTATGCCCACGCAAAAACTCTGAAGCCTTTACTAGCAAAGTCATTTTCATCAAAATGCTATTTATATATTTTTAACAATTATCTTTTGACCGATCATTTCCAAGGGCACACCAAACATCTCAAGGCACGCTAACCTCTCGCGGCAGACTGGTTGAAAAACACTGCTCTAGACCCCAACCTTTTAATCAGTCCATGTAGACGTCTCAAAAAAGCTCATTTAAATGACCTATATACACACACACACACACACACACACACACACACACACACACACACACACACACACACACACACACACACACACACACACACACACACACACACACACACACACACACACACACACACACACACACACACACACACACACACACACACACACACACACACGCACACACACACATACACGCACACACACACCATATGTCGCCACAAAATCCAAGTTTTGCATAATAAGTAATCATTCCTGAGTCCACTCCAGCTCCAAGTCCTGCTCTGCTCTCGGATCATCGTCTCCTCCCTCGTCAAACTTTTCCTCAAGCCGTTCTTCCCGCCTGCCTCTGTTGGCTCTCGTTCACTTTGAGAAGCGGCTCCATGCATAAGTGTACACCTGCTTTTGTTACGTTTCCAAGACCCAAACCCAAAAAAAACACAATCCCTGGGAATGGTTTCCACACCAAGAGCAAAAGAGTGAAGATGCAGATAATGCCAGGTTTGTGTCAGCGTGATGAAGGCCGGGGAGAATGTAGCGTTAAAGGGGAATAGAGTGTGCTCTTATAGACAACATCAAGGAGCCAGCGGAGTGGGGAGCGCCATATTTCAGCTTTATGGTCCGTGCTGTGAGTTTAACCTGCGGTCTTTTCAAAGTTCCTCCTCAGCTCGGCCATGTTACCGTTAAAGTGTGTTACCGGAAAAGGGTAATTTGCGGGTAAAAGATTATTTAGACCAAAGGGGGTTTAGCTATTCACTTATATTTACAGTTTTATGGGATTTGGGCAAAGTTTAGTGAGGGAGGGAAACTAGAGATGGATAGAGACATAGAGATAGAGAGATAGATAGATAGATTGAGATATACAGTAGATACTGTAGATACATAGATGGGTGACCACTGTCCAGAAAGGCAAAACATGTCCTTAATTGTCTTGGATCATCACTGTTCTTCCTGCATCAGCGAGGAATGAGTCAAAATTCCATTGGTGAAAAGTGACAGACCTTGAGGAGGCCCAAACGGAGAGGCTGTAGATCCAGGACTCAGAGTGTAGAACGAGGACTGAGGCTGTGCAGTGCAGGTCGTGGCAGTTAGAAATTCTCTTTTTGAACATTCCAATCCATTCCATCTTCTTCCGCTTTATCCGTTGCCGGGTCGCGGGGGCAGCAGTCTAAGCAGAGACGCCCAGACTTCCCTATCCACACACACTTCCTCCAGCTCGTCCGGGGGGACCCCACGGCGTTCCCAGGCCAGCTGAGAGACATAGTCCCTCCAGCGTGTCCTGGGTCTTCCCCGGGGCCTCCTCCCGGTGGGATGTGCCCGGAACACCTCCCCAGGGAGGCGTCCAGGAGGCATCCGGAACAGATGCCCGAGCCACCTCAACTGGTTCCTCTCGACGTGAAGAAGCAGCGGCTCTACTCCGAGCTCCTCCCGTGTGACCGAGCTCCTCACTCTATCTTTAAGGGAGCGCCCAGCCACTCTGCGGAGGAAGCTCATTTCGGCCGCTTGTATCCGCGATCTCGTTCTTTTTAAACAATAAATTATAATATTTAACTCAATATTTCTTGTAATGGGGCCATAATATGTATGCAATTTCCTCTGATATGGTTCAAGAAATGTCAAATGTTGTTTATGACACTGGTTTATGGTAGTTTTGATACTATTTGATAAATCTGAAGCACTGGGAACAGCAGCCAAGGTAGTGCCGTCACTAACTTACTATTGTCTGGTGTAGAAGAACCAAATACTATTAATTGTACTAAGAAGACAATGTGAATGTTCCTAAACTAGGCCTTGTTAGTGCTGTGATGGGAGACCTCTGAGAATACCATGTCCCACAGTGAGGCGTCTGCGGCTGTTATTGTGTCCTTAGGCAAGACACTTCACCCAGAATGAGTTTGGTGTGTGTGTGAATGGCTGCTCATATGAATTATTAATGTTATTATTATGTGCCAACACCTGTAATCAGCATAGCAACGGTTACCACACACACAAATACTGACACGCACACACACACACACACACACACACACACAAAGCTGGTCTCCTCAGACGGACTCAAGTTTCCATTAAAGATACATGTGGCGTGTGAGTCATGACCACACTGTTATAGCGACTGCAGTGTGAGGCAGGGATGTGTTTCCAGAGGATTTCCCCGACGGCACCTGAGGCAACGAATGTCCGGTAACATCCGCGGACAGACCGTCTATACACACTGGTGCTGTTGTTTACAAATGTCATTTCACTAAATATATGAAAACAACTCAAATGTGGTTTTTTGTTGGTATCTATCTTTCTCATTCACAAAGTTACACCATTTACACCAGCAGGGACCTACAGTATACTATAGAAGCCTGTCTCACATTTTCAGTAAGACTAGTTGGATTAAATATCAGACACGCTGCTATGAATAAAATGGAGTTGTGTGTTGAATGTTTCAGATCAACGCAGTGAAGACGGGAAAAGAGCAGAAAAAACTCCATCGGTGTAAAAAAGGACTTGAGTTTACTGGCTACAATATGCGCAGCGCTGTTTTGTGTAAATTGGGGCTTAGTGTTGTAAACTGTAGATTTTCAAACTGCCGACACCGAGGGGAAGGTTAAATGTCAAGTCTGTGTACTTGGTGCCCTTGTATTTGTTAGCTACTTTAAGAATGATGTATTTACTTGTTTTGTATGTACGGATGTGTTTCTACTTTGGGCGGCACGGTGGCTGAGCGGATAGCACTCTCGCCTCTCAAAGAAGGTCCAGGGTTCCAATCCCGGTCGGAACAGGGCCTTTCTGAGTGGCGTTTGCGTGTTTTCCCCGTGTCTGCGTAGGTTTCCTCCGGGTGCTCCGGTTTCCCCTACCACTAAAAACATGTACAATAGGCCTGTACTGGCGACCCCGCTCCCATCTCTGTGTGGAGTGGGAGACAAATGCGCAAAAATAACAATTGTAAACCGCTTTGTGACTCTGGTCTGTGAAAGGCGCTATATAAAAAGATGACTTACTGCTCTTGGACTATGGGGGATCAATAAAGTTGAGTTGAGTGCGTACAAAACATTTCATAACAATAATGTGCGCCTATTTTCAGTTCACCCAGGGGCAGAAAGCTTATCACAGAAGAGAATCAAATGGGAGAATTAAGCATCGTATTGTCTCTCTAGTAGTAATTTTAAAACATGTTATGCTATTCTTTAATGTATGCCTTGTTCTATTTTTACTTAACTTGTTTTCATGAAGAGCCAAAGCAATTTCCTGGTTTGTGACTTCCTGTGACGCACAATGGCAAAGATATTGTTCTGATTCTTATTCTGATTCGGTAAACACTGCATCAATCACTGCATAAACCAAACTGACGAAACAGAATCCAAATTATGTTACTGCCAAGCGAGTAACCACAGTTAAAGAACTCCAAACGAGACAAGGCTTTCGTTAAACACACCATCTGATGCCCATTTCTCCGCATTGTAACTTAAAAGAATAAACTAAAGGAAAGCAGGGACAAGTGCCACACACTTAGGGAAACCTTCGAAGTTTGTGCAGATTGTCATAATAAACGAAACACCTGGGTATCTTTTCATCGCGCTCTCTCCATAACCTTACATCGCCTGTGCACACGGCCTCACACTTCTTTCAACTCTTTTCAAATTCAGTCTCTTCCAACATCAGAATAATCACTTGATAAATGGGCTCCACTTTTTTCAGAAACATGCAGCCTCCTCAGTACCATTTAACTTTTCTATTAACACGCAGATGATGAATCTGAGTGTCCCTTAATAGATCCCTAATGTTTATATTATGAAGCCTTTTTACAGTTCTCTAAAAACTTATCTGTTTCAGTTCAGTGCGGACTGTCACCACCGCTGCATATTTACTTTTGGCTTATCTCAACTTTTTCCTCACCTAAAATAATTCCAGTAAGCAGTTGGCGCCGTGCCCGGAGGACGTATAGCAGAATACATCAGCAAATACTTTCTCCATAAAACGTGTGTAAAACCGGGAAAAAAAATAAAGAGTATAGAGCAGTTCTTGGCACCTCAACTTTCCCGTGATTGGCATGCATCACGCCCGGTGGAGTGGCCAGATATTTCAAGGCTTGCTGATCCCAAACTGGCCCCTATCCACCAAAATAATTGAGTCATTTCGCCTGATGATGTTTCAGATTAGTTTAGTGATGGATGTGCTGGGAAGCCATTTCACAAGCACCAATAAAAACTAGCGCAATAGACCACCGCCATTACAGGGAAATCTCATCCCGAAATCAGAATGGAGAAACTCATTATTTAGCCAGAGATATGAGTAATTACACAAACTTGTATTTTTCTTTTTTTTTTTACATTTGGAGTATTACTGAATAGCCATTAGCAGATCCTAGAAGTTTTGAAGAGTTTTAATCAATTGCTACCTCGCCATATTGTGAGAAATTTCTCATCGAGGGGCCGCGTCGTACTTGAGTTCTTTCCGCCTGTTACCATCTGTGGAGTTTTCGCTTGGTTACGTCGCCTCGAGCGGAGATTGCGAATGAGAAAAAGCCAATAAAAGAAAAAGGAGAAAGATGAAATAGGTGGGTGGATTTGGAAGGACAAGATAGAAGTCTTATTGTACTTATCAGCACTAATGTAGCTGTTGTGTGAATCATTTAAAAAGTATTATTCTGATATATAAGCCGCATCTGAGTATAAGCCGCACCTATCCCACATTTGAATATTGAAAAATGTATCTCAAGAAGTGAGTCACAAGAGTCATCTCAATTTTCCAGTGTGAAGCAGACAAGTAAGAGTACCAGTACATCTACTGGTACTTTTTTCACTTTCATGTCTGAACAAAGAACCAAGAAACGATTTAATGTATGAGATATCTGCACAAAGATGTTATAAGTGAGGACTTTTAAACTGTATTGAATCAGCTTGATTGAACCTCTTACAACCTCTGTGAACTACCAAAAACTACTACTGTTTTTGGCGCCACAGAAAAAAATAATAATAATTAAGCCGCACCTTACTATAAGCTGCAACCTTCAAAATGCAGAAAAAAAGCAACGGCTTATAGTCCAGAATTGACAGAATAACAGTAACAAGTCTGCAAGGGATCCTCTTGCTGAAAAGTTTGGACTCCCTTGGTGTAAGCTAGGACTTTACCTGTAGCATTAGTCGATTTTACATAAGTCTAAGTTGTACCATCCGGGCTGGGGACTGACACAAAGAGTACATTTTCTAATGAAGACCCTCAAAGCCCGTCCCTCAATATTCAAAAGTATAAATCAGAGCAATGACGTCAAGAGCTTTGAAGAGGCTGTTTTCTCCAGACTTGAGTGACAGCGGCGGAATTTCGACGGAACACTCTCGGTGGAAAGATTCAAAGTAAACATTTGGTGATGAAGACGTCGGCTGTGATGAGAGGAGGAAGAGGATAATGTGACTTGAAAGTGAGTGGAGGAGTCTGCCACTCAGCTCTGATAGGTCCATGTGTCAGTCAGAGATGGGATTGTAGAACATGTGTGGTGTGTGTGTGTGTGTGTGTGTGTGTGTGTGTGTGTGTGTGTGTGTGTGTGTGTGTGTGTGTGTGTGTGTGTGCGTGTGACAGTGTATCAGGAGGTGCCAGTGTCGTCCTGGTGTCATCTGTTGTGTTTACGCAGAAGAACCAGAGCCAGGTGTGGGGGCGTTCACTTTACCCTCTGCAGACAGGAAGTTAATTACATTTTGGGCCTTTTGATGCAAATTCATTTTATACAAAGAGTCTTTTGTGATAATTATTTATTAAAGGTTTGTTGAGAAAGAATGCTAATAAGAATATGTGAAGAGCTGCAGCCGCTCAAAGGTACAGGAAGTTGGACACAGGCTGATGCTCAATGTTCAATGGACACGAAGGGAACGCGAACCCAGAGGCTGCGGTGTATGGTTCTACTGCCTTAACACTAGGACTGGACACTAGGACCCAGAGTTCTGATAATGATTTTGACATTTACTCACTTGATAATCAGAGCTAAAACTGGTGAATACAACTTGAAATATACCAAAAATGTTTGTTGAAAGGATAAATACTAACGGCTGCAAGTAACAGTGTGTTGCTATGGAAACTAGCACTCACGCTTAACTAGTACCAAGCTCAGCTCAGAACCAGTCCAGGAACAATCCAGGACCAGTCCAGAATCAGTCCAGAATCAGTCCAGGACCGATCCAGAATCAGCCCAGAACCAGTCCAAGACCAGTACAGAACCAGTCCAGAACTATTCCAGGACCAGTCCAGGACCAATCCAGGACCAGTCCAGGACTAGGGGCTTCAACTGCCATTGAAAGTTGGTTGTTTGTTTACATTCAATTGAATGCAGTTATCGGGCGACAGTGGCTCTGAAGGTCGTGGGTATGAGCCCACCATAAGACCTACTTCATGACTTTTCCTGAGTCCACAGGAAGATCAAGGCTCCTGTGGACTCACCACCTGCAGGAGGATCAGTGAGGGGCTGGTGCTAAGTGTACTGGGTGCAGCTCTGAATGACACCCCGACCCAGAAATGGATTAAGGGGAAGAAAATGAATGGAGTTAAAGGCAGAAATACTGACTTATCAAAAAGAGATAATTTCACAAAAATTATGAATATAGAAATGAACTTAGAAAAACTAAAAATATACATAAGCTGAGTAAACATGTGTCGTAGACTAAAATCTCTGGGAGGGTGTTTTGCGTTTGACAGATCCTCTCACCGACACAAACACATCAAACCAAAGTGATCTACTTTGAAACAGTTGATGTGCACAAAAGCTTTGATTAGAGTTTTATTGCGTGTGTAAAGCATGTGACACTGACTCCTCCTGAGCGCACACCAGAGAGCCCCACAGAGCGCACATAAACGCCACATTAAACTCAGCTTTCTAATGGATTGAATCACCTAAATCAGACGAAACAGCCCCAATCTCTGACACGTTTCACACAGAACACAAACAGGAAGTGCCTCTGTCTGATGAAGCTCCGTTGTTCTGCTGATGTTGTGACTTCAGCGATCGAGGGGTTGAAAAGAATGGACAGAGGATTTTAAAAAAGTATATGTATGTAGTTGGGTCAAGACCAGAGTGTGCACATATATACTGCACATATATACAAGAAGGGCAACGGTAATGCTCCTACTAAATTTTGTCTAAAATTGTTGAAATAGGTTAAACAATAAAAAGGTGGCAATGTAAAATAAGTATATAATCTTTGTTTATATCGCGCATTTTTACAGACCAACGTCACCCAAAGAGCTTTACACTACATTTTGCTCAACCAACACTCACTCAGACCTACTGTGTATTGTACATGTTTTTAGTGGTAGGGGAAACCGGAGCGCCTGGAGGAAACCTATGCGAGATGAATATAAGCAAACTCCACTCTGAAATGCCCTGTTCCGACTGGGATTCGAACCCTGGACCTTCTTGCTGAGAAGCGAGAGTGCAAACTATTCAGCCATTGTGTTGAAATAAACAGAGCTTTTTATGTGTTTGAGCGTGTTGAAAAAGTTAAATTGAAATTGTTGAGCAAAAGAATTGATACATGCTCAAACCAGTGGATTTGTTCAAGCCCAAAATAGTGAGAGTGACTCAAATTTAACTGAGCTAGACGAGTTTACTTTGCAATATCAGGAGGTCACTAGGAGCATGTAAAACTTTGTTAATGAACACTTCTCTATGTGGCTTCAGTGAGCGACAGCGTTAGCAATGACCATCTATAGACATCAATCTTATTTGTTGAGCGTTTTCCATGCAAAAAGAGACAAAAAGGTGCCATTTCATAAAGAAAACCGTGACCTAATAACTCAACAGTCCAAACAACAGGCAAAAATATATATTGTGTTGGTTAGCGAACAGAACGACATGTTGCCGTTTTGGCTCAGAGAAGGAAGTCTCTAAATTCAGATGATGGAAGCCAGATATTTCAATAACGATAACCTAAGTGGATTTTTCACTCATTCACATGTATATCAGGAGACTAGCTTGCAGAAAACTTCAACAAATCCATAATGCATGATAGACTCCCATATAAATAGAGTAAACTCCACAATCTTGGCTCGTATTCGCAAAAAACTGCCATTAATCAAACCCAAACCCTGGATTGATTAATGGCAGTTTTCGCAAATCCCGAGCTTTCACATGTCTGCGTGGTAAAAACATATTAAAGCCAGCCGTGAATAAATCTCAAAATGACTGGTTTTATACAACCCCTTTATCACGGAGATAGAGAGATGACAACGCTCTCCTCACGCACACCCCAAAGACAAACCAAACGCACCCACCGACTTTATCATGTTGAAAGTCGTCGCATGATTTAACTTCAAGACGGATGGATGCTGTGTTCTACTGTGTCGTGTCCTTTTTAAGCCTCCATCAGCAGAGCTACACCTCTCCAACGCCCGTCCCCGGGGCCCTATCCCTCTGACGTCCACACCCTCCAACCCCGCGCTTCTTACGCATCCATCACACCCCTCGTCTATCCATCCTTCGCTCCCGTTGGATCTATTCATCCGTAGAGGACAGAGAGAGAAGGAGATGATTGTGGGGAGACTCAAAGAGGCGATGGATGGCCGTGCGGTCGGGGTAAAGGGGGGGAAAGCGGATGGCGTGGTGGTGACCTTGTGTTAGATTGATGTATCTCCAGGGTACGGCGAGGTGCGTGGTTGGCTGTGTAAGGGAGTCTGTACTTTGTCATTGGAGCGAGCGGGATCCATTGTGGAAAGTCAGGCCGGGCTCTCGTCGGAACGGTAAGAACAGGTGACAGCGGAGATTTAGGGCTGAGTCATGGAGCGTGAGCTGGAAGGAATGCTTTTGGATTTTAGGTTGGAATTAGGAAAGTTCATCTTGGTACACTCTCTTTTTCTTTTTAATCAAATGTGAAAGGAGCATCTAACATGACCTTAAGAAACTAAAGGGTTGACTGTACAAAGTGTGTAAAATATAAATTCATAAAAAAATAGGCAATAACAGGCTAAACATGGGCTGCATCCAAATAGATTCTTATTCAATCCTTGTCCTTTCTTTTGGTTTCAATTCAATGTATTTTTGTATAGCCTTAAATCACAACAGCAGTCGTATCGGAGGATTTAACACAAGCTGTCGATTCACCAACAGAGAATCAAACAGTTATAACACAGAAACTCAATAATAACCAGTGATGGGAATAACGGCGTTACTAGTAACGGCGTTACTAACGCCGTTACTTTTTTCAGTAACGAGTAATCTAACTAATTACTTTGACAGTAACTATAACGCCGTTATCATTTCCGACATCCCGTTACTGCGCGTTACTCAAGACGCACAATGAACGTGTTGTCATGAGAGAAGGGAGGATGAGAAAACCTCTCAGCAATTATTGGCTGATGTAAATCATATTTCCTTTACAATCTACATGTCTACAGTTGAGAGGATGGCTCATAAATTGTGTTTTTGAAACAAATATGGGTCTTAGTCGCGCTCAACCACAGCTTGTATCACCGTGAGGTCAGCCACAGAGGAGCGCATGTGAGCGCAGAAGTCGGCTGCATACAATTCCATCGATAAGCTCCTTGCTCCTCCTGGTTTATCTGCTAAGGGCTGCAACAGGTTTGGCTAACATACATATAACACATTTTTACATAATCTAAAATGCACATAGGGTAATTTTTCAATTACTATAGGAATGATAAGAAAGAGAGGTGAAGTGTAAGACGGTTGATTTTAGAAATTGGATGCAGCCGGCTGCAGCAAAACAGAGTTTACGGAGGGGTCAGTGTACTTGTGGGTATTTGGATTTTCTTCACTGAAATGAAAATAATAAATAGAAAAACAAGTCGTTTTTCTATTTTCGTTTGCAAATCAAAAAACCAAAAATGAAAAAACAGCCATTTTTCTTTTTATATCCAAGTGAATGAAATTTAATTTTTCAAAATAAAGCTGATTTTCATGTTTGCATTGTATACTGAATAAACAAAAACAAATTAAGACAAAAACGAAAAACGACCCAATATTCGTTTTATGAAACCGGAAGTTGTCATATTCAAGCGCAAAGAGCGCCAAAATTGTGTTGTTTACACCATGGATGTATTATATTAACTGGATAGGGTATTACTAGCTTGTAGCTGAATAACTCACGTGCTCAGGGGATTCTCGCGGTACTGCAGACTGAACCAGACTAAATTCACGTGGGCCACCCAGAAATTTTCCCCATAGAACTCAATGCATATTAAAACAGCTCAACCTCAGCTGACAGAGAACCTACAGCTTTCATAAAGATCGGATTTTGTGGGGATTTTAGTGTCCCTTGTCATCCTGAACTTTTTTTCTTCTTAAATCCTTTGGTTTTGTTTAAATCCACACTTTAGTGCCACAAACTCTGCTCTTCTGGCTCTCGCTCTAACTCCCGCTTTGAGGAACTGCTCTGATTGGTCAGAGCGCGGCCGAGCCCCTCTGTGCACGTGCGTGAGACCCGGTGTGAGACCCACACACGCGTGTTTGGCGCAACGCATTATGGGAGATCATCCACTGCGCAGAACCGGGAGGACCAGACTATGCCCAAATACAGGCGAGTTTCCCATAGATCTTTGCGAGTTTCAGGCAACTTCCGCTAATCTTTCAGCCCCCATGCCGTCACAAAGCGCCACTGAGCACAACCATTCATTTGAATAGGGCGCCATCTTGGATCGCCGGGGCTTGGTTTACACTAATAGATCCATGTGTTTACATCTTGAGCTCAACGGAGCAGTATGATGGCATTGGACCCGTACTATGATAGTCTGAGAAAGTTAAATTTTATGCAGTTGCTGACTTTTGGGGTTATTAAACGTTAACTAGTTCAGGAGACGTGCAGATCATCAACACCAAGCTTTGTGTGACCGTTGTAAAAACTTGCTTCAAACTGCTTTTGTTCATAACTATTATTGATGTTTAAATAAAGTTTTTATACATGTCCTTGTCCAAACATAATCTTTCAAACCATACTCACGCATATAGCTAAATCTCCAAAAGTGGCAATGTGAGCGCAAGCAGCTGTGGTATGCGTCCTACGGATCCAAGTATGCCGTTTGGCACATTTAGGGAATTCCTTTGGATTATGGCAGGCAAACGCCATGGTGTAGGTTAGCTAGTGTGTCTGGGGTAACGGTAATACGTTCTTATACCAAGATTGGCAATCCCTTCGCTGTGATGCGTAGGTGTTATGGGGGTGCGTAAATTTATCCCAACGGCTCATAATTTTCTGCGGCCAATCAAGGGGACCAACAAACTTCCATCTCAAATTAGCAATGGTCTAATTACGAACTGGGCAGGAACAGGAGAAGGCACGAAAAATGATGCTTAGGATAGATCTCAATGGTATCTCATTATTTTATCCACAACTACTGTCTCTCATCCTAACTTCAGTAGATAAGTCTCTTGACTAAAAATAAACCATCAATACTGTTAACCAGTGATCAACATCTTTAGCTCAGCACCCACCCATTCAAAAGCACCCTTTGACTCGGAGCTCCATGCGCTCTGCTGCGCGCCTGGTAACTTTTACGCACGGCCTTTTTCTGAGCGGTTTTGGGGCACATGCGCACGGCACGTCCTGGGCACAGTGGCGGTGGCTCCAGACAATTTTGATTCGGGGGGCAATGGGGGGTCCAGGTCATTTCAAGGGGGGTCTCATGGAAATCAACAGAAAATACAGTGGACACGGCTGATACCTGCATATTACTGCTACTAAACAACAAAAACAACACAGCATATCAACGACTTTGTTTTTAATTAATTTATCAATTGCAGTTTGCAAACAATACCGTATCACATGAACTACTACACCACTGGGTGGGGATGTCAAATTAGGGGGCCAAGGCGTTTTTTTGGAGGCTCTTGAGAGGTTATACAGTGTAAAGGCGTCTCTGGTGCCCGCCCCGACACGTGTTGCTGCACAGGCAGTACTCATTGAAGCTGTACTCCTTACTATTTTATTGTGTGGGGAAAAAAGTGTGTTTTTGTGTAAACTGTTTATTTTGTATCTTGCTGTATTATTTATTCAATGTAAAAATAAAATCTATAAAAATAATAAAAACAAATACCGTAAACAAATGCCTTCTACGCATGGATCTCATAGACTGTAAAAATAAGATGGATCAACTATAATATCTTCTACGATTTATATTTTGATGATATTTGCGCTTGAATATGACAACTTCCGGTTTCATAAAACGAATATTGTGTCGTTTTTCGTTTTTGTCTTAATTTGTTTTTGTTTATTCAGTATACAATGCAAACATGAAAATCAGCTTTATTTTGAAAAATTAAATTTCATTCACTTGGATATAAAAAGAAAAATGGCTGTTTTTTCATTTTTGGTTTTTTGATTTGCAAACGAAAATAGAAAAACGACTTGTTTTTCTATTTATTATTTTCATTTCAGTGAAGAAAATCCAAATACCCACAAGTACACTGACCCGGAGGACACACGCGTTTTGTTTTACGTTTTAAAACTCATTGGACTCATTTCCAAATGGAGGATTACATATCTACGCTCAAACCATTCACTGGATTTAAACAAGGAACTGGTCTGAACCGAAGTGGACTGTGCAGGTCATTTATAAGGTAAGACCCATAACTCATAGTTTTGCGTTTTGTATGAACAAACAATGCGGGCATAAAACATATTTTGCTGTAGCCAAACAAATTGTCCACTTGATTTATATGATGTATATGTTCATCTGATTGGACTGAAGTCAGTGCTTCACCAGCCTCACCGCTCGTCACCGGTGTTTCCACATTCACAGTGGCGGGCTTTACAGCACAGACAGAGATGAAGAGTGAACAGGACTTCAGCAGCAAAACAGCCTTTTCTAGATGGAAATATTGGCACTGTTAAAGGTAAAAATGCGCACGTCGGGTGCACATTATGTTCCAGAACAAAACGAAAAAGTAACGCAATAGTTACTTTTACTGGTAACTAGTTACTTTTATAGTGGAGTAACTCCGTTAGTAACTCAGTTACTTTTTGGGAGAAGTAACTAATAACTATAACTAATTACTTTTTCAAAGTAACGTGCCCAACACTGATAATAACAAACACATAGAGCCATTGGTGCCATATGGGGCAGGTGACTAATGTCCGTAAATGTTAATAAATGTCCATAAAGGTCCTTAAATGTCCGGGATCATCACTGTCCTTAGAATCTCCAGCCTCAGTATGGAATGTTCGAAAAGCCGTGGTTCGTGGTTGGTTGTTGGGAGTCTGTACTTTGTCATTGAGCTGAAACCGTTGTAAAAACAGGTGACTGCAGAGATTTAGGGCTGAGTTGTGGAGCATGAGCTTGAATGCTTTTGGATTTGAAATTGGAATTGGGAAAGTTAATCTTGGTAAATTCTTGTGTAAGTATGTGCTGCAAAATCTCCCGTGTTGAAACCAGTCCAAAAGACAAAAGGTGTGATAAAGACAGTGATGGGAATGAATTGGAAGGACTAAAAAACAAAATCAAAGGGTTCAGGGTTTTGTGTTGTGACTTGAATCTTTTCTGGGAAAAAGAATAGGATTGGGTATTTTTGACATGATACAAAATTTCAGTTTGATATTTCTAAACAATGCAAAACGGTTTGGAATAAAACAAGATATTTGGGCGATTATCAAACTCTCATCCCCATTCTAACAAAAACACAACACTTTTGATGCATTTGTAATCGATTTACTGCAGATTATTTGTTATCAAAGTCAAAATTTCATGACTTTTCTAGAAAAATAAAACAGGAAAAAATGATACCAGATCATTATTAATATATCAAATTAATGCATCTAGTTTGAAAAATACCAATATTCTTTATAAAACCCCTGAAGAAGACATTTCAGAAATCAGAATTTTCTGCGTTTAAAAAGAGACAAATAGTACAAAACCGTCTTTGAACCATGTTGCAACATTACTCCTGACTCCAAAACCAAAACTTCTGACACAGTCCAGTTCAATAATGTCCCCCCATCCTATCTGTCTAAATGCTCTTGTGTTGAACTCGGTACACATGGACAAAATGAACAAATCACGAGACTATGGCGTCATGGCGTTTTTTCTGCATTTTCAAAGTCTTGTCCAAATGAGGTTTGGACATGATCTGAATGTAATACCGCACTTCTACCACCAGACGGCAGTATTTTGTCTCATCTTTACCATCTGTAATTGAACGATACACGTTTATCTAAAGAAATCGCTTCACATGACGTTCTAAATTAAGCAAGAACCAACATAAACAACATGACGATTCCAATGTTAGTTCATTAAATGGGTTTTATGGGTTTTTCAAAAACACCATGGCAACGTGTTACTGAACATTATGCCCATGTGTTAACTCCGTCTCATAAAACATTATCTCTGACTTGAATAAAAAGAGATGGAAATGGGAAGTCGTAACTGCGTGGAGAGAGTCGCACGATTCCAGTGAAATAACTGCAGTTGGAGAAGCAGGAGATGCAGACACTGATGAGAGCCAGAAGCAAGATATTGAGACGTAGTTTTGAGGAGAAGAATGTCCCGCCGAGGTCAGACTTACAATAAAGAGAAACGCTATTATCAATATTTAAATTATAGTGGGAAATATGATCAAGACATTTCTAATATATGTGCAAATGTCACATTATTCTCGACAAAATTATGGATAATAAAGAGAGATCTCAATCAAAGTCCAACATTGACAATAGATTTTAAAGCCGGTATTGAAACGGGGGCTGAAATGATCCAAAGAATTGATTATGTATTTTCACAATAGTAGGTTAGTTATTCAGTCATTAAGTAAAGATCTTATACATTTTACAATTACAAAAACACACTGCAAAAAAATGATACAACATGATTAAAGTTGTGGAAGGATTTTCTTCTCCTGGGTGGATCATAATGGTCCTAATTGTCAAAAATGTGGGTAAAATTTGGGAAAATCCTCCGATATACCTTTAAATTAAGTTGTTTTTGTCATAATTTTAGTACATTCTGACTTTCCTAAAACAAGATTTGCCAATTGGACAAAGCCAATTTTTCTATTTTTTCTAATTCCAAGGGAGACATTTCCTGTATTTTTTAAAAAACAAGATCCTTTTTCTTTGTCCCAGTGGTCAATCTTGTTTTAAGGCAGTCAAAATATGCTCTAATTAACATACACTTAGCCAAAATGTAGCACTTTTTTGACTTATTTTACCACATTTTGCAGTGTAAATCGTGAAAATAATAAGATTTTTAGCACTAAATAATGTCCAACTCTGATTCTCAAACACCAACGATGGCAACATGTAGCATAAGGGGTTCCGAAAGTGTATCCGTAACGTACTGCAACAATTATCGTAACAACTGGACCCATTATAAGCTGCGCGGCGATAGCGTGGATGCCTTTGTCAATGACCCATAGACGATTACGACAAGAGCGTCTGTCTGTGTGCGGAGCTGGAGGTGGCACAGACCAATCCCAGCCTGCTGTACGAGCCCTATTCACACATAATTGCAAACCATTGAGAAAATGTACTGCAACAATTGTGCTAAACTAATGTTGATGCACTAGCCTATTAGCGCTAAGTGTCTGGGAAGAACTGAGGAAAACATTGTGATAAGATTTAATTAAAGACAAATATCATGTTTTGTTTCCAGTTGTACTTATTGAGATGAAGAGCGGAGGAGTTTATGTGTCTCGACTTTTTAATCAAATGAGAAATTCTGCGGGGAAAGGAGAATTACTTAAGGGTCCTTGAGAAATGCTCGTGCAAAAGCGTCTAACGTGACCTTAGGAAAGTAAAGGGTTGACAAAGTGAGCAAATTGTAAAGTCGGAAATATTTGCTAATTACAGGCTAAACATGGGCTGCATCCAAATTGATTCTTGTTCATTCCTTGTCCTTTCCTTTGGTTTAATTTTGACTTTATTTATTTTTTCAATTTGATTCAATGTATTTTTGTATCGCACTAAATCACAGCAGAGGTGGTATTAGAGGTCTCCAACCTGGAGCTTGGGAGCCGCCAGTAGCTCGCCACCTCCCTCCAAGTAGCTCGGCCAAGGATTTAGAAATAAACTAATAATAATAATAATAATAATATTAATAATAATAATATACAACATATTTCAGATTGTATTTTTCATTATCATTGTTTAATATTGTAAATGTACTTGTAACAAATTTGCAATAATAAATTACGGCTTGTTTACACCAATCAATTATCACATTTTCCCAGGGGTGCTTAAAGGAGTGGCTCTCTGCCTATAGTGAGCTGGCAAATGAGCTTACTGGGTGAAAAAGGTCGGAGACACCTGGTCTAGTGGGAGCGAGATGACCCCTGTCCATAAATGTTAATAAATGTCAATAAATGTCCATAAATGTCCATAAATATTCCAGATCAGCAGCATGGAATGATGGGATGGAGAAGAGGTTTGCAAAGGAAATCATTTCTGTTTTTGAAAAGTCCTTTAGGGAAAGACTTAGAATAAAACTGAAGGAGAAAAGTGTTCAGATGTACTGTATGCGAAAGACAGATCCCGTCAGACCCCTGAAGCTAAGCAAGGGCAGAGCTGGTTAGGATTGTGATGGGAGACCTCTGAGAACACCAGGTGCCAGAGTGGGGTGGCTGCGGCTGTAAAGTGCCACACTGCTGCTGTGTCCTTTGGCAAGACACTTCACCCACATTGTCTAGAATGAGTCTGGTGCGTGTATGAATGGCTGGTGGTGGTTGGAGGAGCTGTCAGTGTGCCTCAGGGCAGGTGTGGCTACTGTAGTAGTTTATCACCACTGTGTGTGTGTGTGTGTGTGTGTGACAGAATACTGACATGTGAAGCGTCTTTGAGTGTCCTGAAAAGTGCATTATAAAAGCCATACATTAATATTATTATGAGATGAGATTTCTATTGTTACTTCTGACAGTGTCCTTGACCCTAATGTTGCTGAATATTCTTACAAACATTCTCACCTTAAAAATAATGTGTTTTTATTTTGTTTGAATCAAAAGAATCCTGTCCCTGGATAGAACCTGCACCGACGACCGCAGAAGTAAAATAACTTGAACTCAAACAAATCTGAAACCAAGTGAACATTTTCCGCCAAACACTACAGCTACGGATGTTTTCAAAGGTAACTTCTAAGAAATGTTAATTAAAAAAACATAATCCACCTCTAGGCTTTGTGCAGTGCAACCTAAGCCCTGTGTTCTCCTCTGAGCTGAGCACGAGTCACATTGAATTAATCGTACCAGTAATACGCCGCCCACACCACTTCTTCATGAATTTGTAATCAGTGTAAAGGAGACGGAGAGATACCGGACAATTTATTTTTCACTCACCACCTCCAGATTTTCACAGTACACAAGCTTTTCGCAATATATATTTTTTTAACGTCTAATTAACGCTTTTATTGCGACAACCAACAAGAAAGAGATTGCGTTCAAGAAGTTGTGTTTCCAAATTGGTTTTCAAGAGTACGACTGGTAAGAGTTTTACAGTAAGGCCGTCCTGGGATTCGGTTCCACCTCCAGACAGCAGAGTTTGCATGTTCTCCTCGTGTCTGTAAAGGATTTCTCTAGGTGCTATGGTTTCCCCTGCCACTCATAGGCGAGGGTTGAATGAGTGTGTGTTTTTGTGAGTGTGGGTCTACAGATGGAGATTCTGGTGTAGTTTATGTTTGTTAGTAGACACACACATAGACACACACACACACACACGCAGATACAGACATAGACACACACACACACAAAAATACAGACATAGACACACACAGATACAGACAGGCACACACAGATACGCAGATACAGACAAACACACACATTGATACTGACACGCACACACAGATACGCACACACACACACAAATTGATACTGACACGCACACACAGATACACACACACACACAAATTGATACAGACACGCACACAGAGACACATACCAAGTGAAATAAACACATGTCAAGGGAAAATATTTCTGCTTAAACCTAACATCACTGAAAACATAAAATCTGTTTTCTTTCATCAATGATCCATGTTTGTCCCAAAAGACCGAGTTTTAGAAGTAAAAGATCAGAACACAGAACACAAACAAAATAAATGTAAAACTATGTCTTAAATATAAAATATCTTATCTTATTAGAATTGTTTTCAAATCATTGGAATATATTTGATGTTTAGGGCTGAAAGTTGATTGGCTGAGAGCTGATTGGCTGAAAGCTGATTGGCTGAGAGCTGATTGGCTGAGAGTTGATTGGCTGAGATGGACTGGCACCCTCTTTTCACATTTCTGTCCAACAAGGTGATCTAAACTTGTGGCAGTGCCATTTAAACACAAAGCTCATTTACTTGTTTTGAAAGTTAGATACCCCAGCTTTAAGACATTTCTTCTAATTATGACCAAAAGTCTGTCAGAATCTCTTCACTGATGGAAGACATACATTCATACCACGAGAGCAGAGACCAAAACTGTAGCCACAAGAGCAGCAGGGACTGGTAACATCAATCTGGTGTTCTAACTTGGCCTAAGCAAATGGGACAGAAACTTTTACAATAATACGTAGATAAAGTGACATTCAGTGGACATTCTGACTCAGCCGTTCTCATTGTACAGTCTGACAGCAGTAGGAAGGACAGACCCGCAGACTCTCTCCTTCACACAGCGATACAAGTTTTTCAGCAGTAAAAGTTTCTCGAACACAGGTTGCCATTCCCCACGTGTCAAAACCATGTTAGCAAACAGCGAAGCCGGAGCGTGGCAAAGACTATTCCTGGATTAACGCCGATCTTGCGGGCTAATTAAAAAAAACAGACTAAGGCTCCTGTCATTGTTAGCACCCAAACAGCTGGAGATGTGGGTCCAGCTCATTAGGATAAGAACACGGAGGAGGAAATCAAAGTATGGTATTCTAAAGCCAGACTGACTTTATTATGACGCGAGAGGTCGAGGGATTTTATTATTAAAAATGTCAAATATATATAGAGAGGCTTACACGCTTAGGCTCGATGGTTTGCTTAAATTACGTGTTGAAATTCAGGGGGAACGTTTTAAGTTTTATTGAATATTCAGAAATAGAGAATTCTGGTTTTTGCCTCATTCTATAAACATGTGTCAATTTATGATGTGGTAAATTATGTATTTTAAAGTTAATGATCACTATGATTTATATTTTCTACTTAAGTCTTGCTTCTTCATCGCACTAAAGTTGGAGATTGTAAACTTCTTTATCTTGTTAAAAACACTTATTTCCACTGCAATAATATTTTGAAAGGAACAATATTTTAATAAATAGCAACTAAATAGACCGAAACTAGCTCCATGTGAGGGCTCATCTGTTGTTATTAGTGATAGGGAAAACCGGAGCACCTGGAGGAAACCCACGCACTACTACTACTTCTAGACGCAGCATGGTGATAAGAACTCAAGAACAGCAAGAAGGTTCTGGGTTTGAATTAAGGTCGGAACAGGGCCTTTCTGAGTGGAGTTTGCATGTTCTCCTCGTGTCTGCGTAGGTTTCCTCAGGGTGCTCCGGTTTCCCCTACCACTAAAAACATGTACAACAGGTCGGATGCGGCAGTTTGTGGAGAGAACGGAAAAATATCTGAACTCTTAACATTGTAAAGCGCTTTGGGTGACCTCGGTCTGTAAGAATGTGCTATACAAATAACTTACTACTTCTACTTATTACTGTCCTGGTCAAGAAAGTGTACAGAGGTGTCCGTTTCTGTGTCGTGAGTGCATTTGAAGTTTGAAGAGTCTTGTAAAAGTAAAACATTTGCAAACAAGGTTGATACAGTATATATAGACACATGTTAAAACTAGCCATGGAACCAGGCTGTTTTGGAAGTCAGGTCCCCCAGCTTTAAGCAGAAACGACCAGGTAAAAACACAAAATCCTGGAGATGCGGTGGGTGTCGCCCTCGTCTGCGGCCCTTGTCAGCTAAATGCCAAGCAGATAAATCTCAAGGACTAAGAGTTAAATGGAGTATTAATATTCTGACAAATTGAGCAGAAAGTCAAGAGAGCGATAGTCTGAGCGATAGTCTGAGCACTCCCACTGGTGATGGCTTCATCCCGGGTGAAGATTGCTTCATTCTGCTCTCGTCACCCGTAAGTCAACACGTCTCAGCTTCCAGAAAGTGTTATTTTTTACCCATTTATTGTCCTTGTCGTAGGAAATAATTTGGAAATCACTTTGGCCTCATGCGTGCAGCTAGGCTCTGGCAAAAACTGGAAATGATTCTTTATCTAACGACCTGATTATGATATTATACTGGAGTTCAAGAGTTTAATTTAATACTACTGTTTAGTCCCGTCATTCTCTGCTGCTAAAGTACAATATAAACTATTAAGTAAGTAATATTTATTTATATAGCGCCTTTTACAGGGCTTTACTATCGTTGTGGGCATTTGTCTCTCACTCCACAGAGATGGGAGCGGCCACACAGGAGGCACATGCCGGACCTATTGTACAGATTTTTGGTTTTGGCAAGGGAAACCGGAGCACCTGGAGGAAACCGCAGCATGGGGAGAAACATGCAAACTCCACACAAACAGGCTTGGAGGTGGATTAAAACCCACAACCTTCTTGCTCTGAGGCATAAGAGCAAACCGTTGTGTCGTCCGGTGAACTATCCTTGAACCAAGTCAATGATAGCTCCGGAGTTTTTTGTTTGTTATTTTATCTTACTATTTAATTTTTTTTTTCTTGTGGCACAATGGTTTGCTCTTATTTCCTCCTTTCATTCAGCTGTAATGTGCAACGATGACATTGACATTTCCCAACTGTGGGATGAGTAAAATATTATCTCGTCTCATCTTAGTCTAAAACACTACATCACAAAAACATCGGGGGAAAAATCAACACAATCAATCACTTTTGAGCAGTTTTTTGATTCAAAGAAATGAGAAATACAGTAAATACTTTTGTTTTCAAGAATGAATGTTGGTTTGTGATACAAACTCCGCACAATGGAAACACATTTGTCAGATTAATTAGAACTCCCGGAGTAGTCAAAAGACGGCTTTTAGTTCTGGAAGAGACTTTCTTTTGAATGGCTGTTTCACTGTATAAGCAGTAACTGGTAACGAAGACACAGGAAGTTTCAGGTTAGCCTCCGCCGCTTGTCTGTGCTAACCAGAGACCTGTGGCTTTTCTCAAGAAAGTGGGGGCCAGTGGTCCGTTGTGATTGGTCACAATCTGGACCCGAAACACATTCTCTTCCTTGTTTCACCAAACCTCGATCTAAAATATAATGTCACGCCAGCACAAACCTGCGCTACTTTTTCTTCAGAGGACGTATATCCCAATGCACTACATGGACATGGATAGCATTTTCGTAATGAATACAAAAATAAAGTCAGTTAGTGCAGCTTTAAATCATTTCTGTCATTATTTTTATATTTTTTTTGAATCACGTTTAGTTGTTAGCATTAGTATTTAGTAACCTTTCCCCAAACTGCATTTCTCTATTATTCAGGGCCTTTCTGAGTGGAGTTTGCATGTTCTCCCCGTGTCTGCGTAGGTTTCCTTTGAGTACTCCGGTTTCCCCTACCACTAAAAATATGTTCAATAGTTCTGGCATGTGCCTCCTGTACTGACGACCCTACTCCCATCGCTCTGTGTGGAGTGAGAGGACAACCGCTTTGTGACTCTGGTCTGTGAAAGGCGGTATATAAATAAAGATTACTTACTTAAAAAAACAAAAAGACCACCATAAACATCCCTTATTTCTAATAAAACTGTTGGGAAACTAACTGAGGTTTTATGAGAAGTTTTCAGAATTCTATTGATTTTAATTATACATTCTAGTTTGCGAGTTAGAAAGCAATGTCATTTTTGTTTCTTACTTTGGGATGATGTAGGATCATGAAGAACGAAATCATTATTTTATATGGGTTTTTTTTTTTTAACCCCTAGCTTTTCTGATGAAAGGCCTTCACCAAATTTCCAAGATGCAGTTTGATGATTAAAGCGCCTCAAACCAAGTGATAAAGATGCAACAATGAGGTAGATTTCAGTTCCAAGTGATCCACCAAATGGTCGAGGAAACTATTAAAGTACATTTTCTGCCTTGTCTAGATGTCAGACACGAGACAAAGCAGCCTTACCTTCTGAGTCTTGTCCCAGGCAGGTGGAGAGCAGCAGCAGGTATAGGACTCCCGCTCCTACGATGGTCTGGCATTTGCCCCGGCCCCGAGACTGTGGCCCCTGCAGCTGCGCCTGGACCATCTTCAGCACCACGCCTCACGGAGCACCCGGCTAAACACACACACACACACACACAGGTTAGGACGCAGAGGAACAGAGGACTTTATTGTGATCCACTTTTCAGTCCCTCGTCACTAATGGACTTTCAAGTATCAGAAAGATTTGGCTCACATGGTTCTCATGGTGATCAAAAAGAATTGGACTTGCTCTTCCTCCCTTAATGGATTTTATATGTAAAGAAAACAACACGTGTGGAGTCACATCCAGAGCACTAAGCAGGGAAGACTGTGGCACAGGACTAAATCCAGCCAACATTATGAAACACTTGCGTAACCGTGGGACCGAGCCGTTAAAGGAGCCCTGAAAACTTGGTTGAAATCAAACCTGCTCCCATAGATTAGGTCCTGCTTTTCCTTGGACTTTCTCTTCTCTTATAAATTCTTGACGTTGTGCTTGTCGACTTATTGTGTATACTGTTGCCTTACTGTGTGTTTGTGTGTTTCCACCTGCCTTTGGACAATGGATGCAATTTTTCTATGGGCTGTATGCACGGAGAGGCATGATGTTTTTTTTAACTTCCGGTCTGTGCTAGTGCTATGGCCTTGTGGTGAGTTGTAGCGAGGAATAGCTTTGACTGTGGCGACTCAGAGAGATTAGTTAACTTTACAAACACACAATGACAGCACAGTAAAAGAGAATTGCTATGTCCCAGAGTTCCCAGCATCCTCAAAGTTTGATTCCTGTTTGAGAATTATTTCGGAAACTTTTGTTATCTGGTGGACTCCATCTCAGTCACAGTCAAAATCAAGCCGACCCTTGCGCACCGGGAGTCGAGCGACGTTATAACTGAAATGCAGAGAACCCATTGTGCTATTTCCGGCATATTTATGTTGACGCTGTTTGCAGACACATTGATTCATATGTACTGTTTTATTTTTTTTATTTATTTGTATTCAAATGAAAAACAAATAATAATAACAGTAGATACTAGACAAACAAAGATAAGATAAAACATCATTTATCTCACTGTGGCAAAATTTATGTGTTACATTTATCTTCAGTAAGACCACTGAGGGAGCGCAGAAAGACAGACAGTGAAAACATGTTAAAAAGTGAAAAAGAGAATCTTATGTGCACTGAAGGGTTTCTAATGTAAAAATAAAACATGGACTATGGCAGTGCAAAGACGCTGTTCTAGTGCAAATGGGCGTCTGATATATTTTGAGAGGTATTAATATTTGTATTGAACATATTGAATAAAGCACTTGTGTTTGTATGTAATATCCTAATTTCATTTAGATTTTTTCTTCAATATTGATTTTTATTTCTTAATTTTCAATATTTTTAAATGATCTTGTGATATTGCGTTAAAGGCAGATAAGCCACACATTGCGAACAGAAGCAAAAAGCATTCATTTTTACGACACAGACGACACATTATACATTCAAATCTTGTTCAAAACTAACAAATACGTCTGTAATCCAGCTGGTATTGTTTTGTTGAGCACTTTGAGTTTCCGTGTGTATGAACTGCACGATACAAAAACACTGTCCTTGCCTTTACATGATATAATAAGCCATGAACAAAAGTGTTTTTACAAAGCCGATTAAAAGCACGATTTCCGCTGTGATTGACACTAATGTTTGCACTTCACATAATTCTCTGCAAATTGATGTGAAAGAGGAGGTGATGGAAAAACAGATACTTTGACACATATTCATTTTACAAACTGTTTACATCCAGTCTATGCTTTTACTCTTTTGTGAGCCTTTTTGAATCACACTTGTGCTGTACAAATACATGTGATGGATGTACTAAAGTATTGTAGTAAAAAATGGTGCAGGATATTTTGGTGTGTGTGTCTCTGATGTAAAAGGGCTAAAGGGCTTCGCAAAATATTCATAGAACCTTAGTTACATTAGGTAACTGGGGTTCTATTACTCTGTCTGCATTGGGGGCTTGAACACGCTGCTTTGTAAGTAACAAATATATACCTGGTGCTGTCGGAAACTAGACAAGTAATTAAAATCATAGATAATCACAGTATATTAAAAAGAGTGAAGATACTATTACAGTCCTTCAGTTGTGCGCAGCTGAACTGAACTGTTTTAACCTGGATTTGAACATTGTCACAGAAGAAACCTGTCTCACATTTTCAGGAAGATTGTTCCAGATTTTAGATGCATGAATCAGAAATGCTGCCCCCCCCATGTTTAGTTCTGACTCTGGGCTTCAGCAGGACCAGTCCCTGTGCTCCTCAAAGTCCCAGCAGGAGACCAGTCCCTGTGCTCCTCAGAGTCCCAGCAGGAGACCAGTCCCTGTGCTCCTCAGAGTCCCAGCAGGAGGCCAGTCCCTGTATTTGTATGTACAGTGCAGACCAAAAGTTTGGACACACTTTCTCATTCTAAGAGTTTTTTTATTTTAATGTTTATGAAAATTGTAGATTCACACTGAAGGCATCAAAACTATTAATTAACTCATGTGAAATCTAGGTTCTTCAAAGTAGCACCTCTTGCTCTGCTTCACACACTCTTGGCATTCTCTCGATGAGCTTCAAGAGAACCTGAAATGGTCTGAGTTCCCACAGAGGCTTAGCACTTGTTGGCCCTTTAGCCTTCACTCTGTGGTCCAGCCCCAAAATCATCTGGATTGGGTTCAGGTCCAAAACCATCTGGATTGGGTACAGGTCTGGACTGCGGAGGCCGGGTCATCTGGCCCAGCACCATCACTCTCCTTATTGGTCAAACAGCCCTTACAGCCTGGTGTGAATCTACAGTCAATAGTCATGAAAAGAGAGGACACTCATTGAATGAGAAAGTGTGTCCAAACTTTTGGTCTGTACTGTACATTTGTGCTTCCTTTACTTCCTGTCTGTCCTGTTGATAGTTGGCCCCGCCCTGGTGTGCGTCTCCCTGTGTGTATGGACCAGTGGGGGCGGGTCCCAGCTCAAAAGTGGCCAAAATGACGTGCGCTGACATGCTTGCAATACCACCCCGGGCCGATGGGGGTGGACCCAGAAGAAGAACTAGCCAATGCTAACATATAGCATTGGCAGACCTCTCAAAAACGTCTTTACAGGATGGACCAAAAGTTGGCTCTTGGCCCAAAGCTCCGTTCCTCATGTGTGTCAATGCTGAGGGGAGTGAATTTTTTTGGTCCACTCCAGTTTACTTGCTGTGAATTTTTTATGTCTCTCGTTCAAATGAATGGAGCTCTCGCCGGCTGACGCACGCGCAGATGAGTTTTTTCACAATTGACTTGTGGGCGGGACCACTAGCGGCCATTTTGAATAGCTCCAGTAGAGCACATTTTTAGACATTAGTTAGAACGGCGGAGATAGGCGTGACTCTGTCCATTAATATATACAGTCTATGGTATAGACCCTGTGCTCCTGTCCTCTCGTTGTCGGTCCATTATGGTTTTTCCGCCATGTCTTGTCCCTGGTTTTTACTTTTGGATGTATTTTCTTGTGCCATATATTTTTTTTATTGAATCATATTATTTTTTGCAGACCTGCTTTTGGGTCTGACATGTCACAGATGTACTTTGGTGCGAGGCCATGGAGAGACTTGTGCACACGCAGAGCTGATTTAAAGTCTATTCTCTACTCACAAACTCACTCTTGTCTTATCCAACAACAAAATAACACATGACTGATCCAGGGCATTTAAAGATGTTTAGTTTGTGAATATTTATGTACATTTATGGACATTAGTATCATAGAAAGTAGCCCTATATGGTCATCCTACCCCCTATGCACCAATGGCTCCTACAGTATGTGTTTGTTATTGCAGTTTGAACTGTTTGATTCCCTCTTGTTGTGGAAGAATTGACAACGTTGTGAAGCCCTCGCTCAACTGCTGTTGTGATTTTCCCTGTGGATTGAATCGAATTAGATGTTCTTTTACTGGGCAAGATGAGCTTTGTCATGACAGTCTTGTGCAGTGAAATAACATGTACAGTAGGTAAAGAAAAAGAGTCCTTGGTTGCGCCCGGTTCTCAGAAAGCATCTTTGCGATCCTCTACAAAAGCCTCGTACGGTAAAGTGCTGCGTCCTTTCTCGTGGTGAACCGCTGACATGTGCTATTTACTTTGTGCGTGGTGCAGTGGAACCTCTGTCACAGCGCGCCGTCTTTGATCAGTCTCCGCGGCTCGCTTCAAAGCTTCCCGTGCTTTCATGAAAAGTGCCACAGTTGACAGTCTGAGAACCTGAAGCCCGTGTTACGACTGACGCCTCAACGAACCAGACGTCTCTTGGATCGCGACGTGAACCTAAGAACCGGCCCCAATTTACATTCGCCAAAGATTGCACGTCAGTACCTTTGTATGTATTTTTGTACAACCTGTCAGATCATCCAAGCACAGCTATAGCTCCGACAGGCTTTACGTCCGGGGTCTCAAACTCTATTCATCTGAGGGCTGCAGGAGGTTGATTATGTTGCGTTCGGGAGTTGTGTTTATCGCAAAATATATGAACTTCGGAGCAAACGGATCCGTGCACACGCAGAGATAGAATCAAACCACTAAAATCTACACACGCCACTCTACTACCATCTGACAGTTTCGCTCCTGTATAGATAATGTAGCAATAATAAATTGCTACATTTCAAACAGTGCCGAGAAACGGTCAAACGGTCGAGAAAGTAAGGGAAACCAAGAATTAAGCGTTTGTGGAAGGTTTTATTTTTTTAAACTTTTTATAATCATGAAGATATTCTGACCAAGTATTGAATATTTTCTATGAATAAAAGAAGTCCAGCTGCAATGAGGCTTTATATTGTAGACTGGGTTTTTATATTGCGTATTGCATTCAGAGTTCAATATTTATGCTAAAAAAAAGGTCGTGGTTGTTTTCTTGATAAAATTACCTTTAAAACAGACTCTACACAGACTCTCATTGGGGGCCGAACCAACATTAGATTTTGTTGTCCATTCGGAAGACACAAAATACCTTTCCACTTGTTTGAGACCAAGACTTTTAAATTGTCCAAAAGATCTTCCAAAGTGCACGAGCATTTGTCTTGTTTGCAATCCACGCGCCGTGCTCCACACCGAAGTAACAATACATCAGGTTTTGTTTAAAAAGGAAGTGAGAACAAACATTGCAGATGCCAGTGTGTGTCTCGTATTAAGATGGAGAAGGGTCCTTTTGACGTTCTTTGGACTTTTGAGCACAGTCCTGATAAATTGCTCTGCACTAATCTACGTCACTTTTTGCCGCTTACCAAAAAAAATACTCGTCAGATTGACCTTCATGTAGTACAATATCAGACAAATTAGTGAAATCAAAGCTTATTAAAGACGGTTTGGATGAGGTTTCTCTGACCAGTAATGGGTAACCAGTCAGAAACTTTCAATATTTTTGTATTCGTCCTTCCATAAACATGAGTTGTTGAGTTTAAAACAATGCTGGTATTCTTTATCCCTACCCCCTCTGTATACCACTATACCCCAAAGAGTTCCTGGAACAGAAGCGAGAACTTTAGCGGCGTCACCTGAGACAACACAGACAGGAATCCTGCGAACTGACTCACAACCACCAGGAAACTCAAACAAGTCTCAAGACACAACAAGACACTCGTTAACAACCTGCAGCAAGACTTAAAGGTGCAGTAAGGAATTGTGTTAGCTTAGCCGTAGCACCAACTGGAAACCACTCCCCCCTCCCCTCGCCTCTCCACCAAACCAAACATCCAGCATTTTCAACAGGGAGAGTGGGCGGCAAACGTGAAATTGGCCTTTTCTGTTCAGCCCTTTTACATTTTAGTGAAGTAGGTAAACGCATCCCATTGGTTCGTTGGGGATGAATGAATTATTTGTATCGGTCCGCTCCAAAATATACTGTTTTAAACTGTACCTTTCACTTCATCTGTAAGGCAACCAATAGTGTCTAGAAATGCGCTTAAGGAATAAAATGAATTATTGTTTTTATTATTATCATTATTATCATCACCTTATATCTTACTTTTTAACCGTATGCACATTTCCTGCCTATTTACAGACCCAGAGTGATCTTATTTAAGCCAAATGTTACATGTACAGTAAATTTCTCCATTGTGAGGTCAACAAACTGATTGTATCTTATTTTAATGTTATCTATTATATTTACCTTCTACGTTTTTATTCAATTCATTTTTGTACCGCGCTAAAGCACAACAGTAGTTATCAACAACAGATCAGAAAATCAAACAGTCTAAACACAAGAAATGATAAAAAAAACACATGGAGCCATTGGTCCATAAATGTTGAGTGTCCTGGATCATCATCATAATCATCATAATTTTTAAACTTATAGAAAAAAAAGTGAATCCAGCACAATCAAAACATCATCACTACCAGCAAAGGACGAACCTCAGTTATAACGGACCACCTGGTTACAAGACACTGGTGCATATGAAGTCTACACACAAGATCTTTCAATCAAATTCAATTAAATTATCTTTATTTACAAAGTCATACACACTAATTCTTAAGGTTTTTAAGTTCTCTATAAAAGGGAACTCCCAGGAAGCTGCTGTAGCTTATAAGCCCGGCCCCCAAACAGTACCTGTAAAAACAATGTGGCAATACCCTTATACATTCCTAAACCATTTTCAGAGACTTCCACCAGAGCGAGCAGGAAGAATGGAAGAAACCCTCAAAATACTCGTAACGTACACCGGTCAAAGAGTCCAGACTTAAAACCCGGGGACAGCACCTTCTCCGAGGAACGCTCTGCACCTTCTGTGGAGTGTTTTAAGACTCATTTGTATTCTCTGGCTTTTAACACTAGAACTCCCAGAGAGCTCATTGTGTCGGCCTTTGTTGTTGTAAGTGTAAAAACTTCACAGATGAACATGTTTGAGCTTCATAAATGTGTGACTTTTATTTCTTTCATTATTTTTCATGAAATGTTTGTTTACTTTTGAAATGAGAGTATTTCTTTCTTTACCTCCCTGAGAAGAGCCAGTACTGGTGGTTACCATAGTTACCATAGCTACATAATGTTTACTTGCTACCAGTTAGCATTTGGAAGCATTACAAAAAACTGATTTTTGCTCAAGTTCAAGTTTTGTTAACCATTTTTAGCACTTAGTGAAAGTAAGGTAAAAAACCTCAAATTATTTAACTTTTATACATCTGTTGAAAAATACATTTTTGGGGCAATTTATCAGAATTCCATTGGTTTGAATGAGAGCAGTCAAAATGGTGGCCGTTTTTTTAAAATGATATGTTGTTTTATTGTCATGTTTGTATAAATACTGTATATATTTGGTTTTATCCTATTTTTTAAAATTATTTTACTGTCTTGCTATGGCTTTTCAATTATGCTTTTGTCTTTTTTCAGCATTTATCTTGAAAAAATGCGTGTTTATAAAATGTGCATTGTAAATAAAGTGGATTGGATCGGAAAGACACTGGTCCAACTAATAACAGCCAAGAGTTAATGTGACTGGCATTAATGAATGACATTTAATAACGACGATCATCACGGGAGTCTCCGGGAACATGAACTCATTATCGCCATGGTGACAACAAGTACACATCACTCACTCGTCATCATTTATTCATGATAAGTGTCGACACGGAAGATATAGAATAATGAGACATCACCGCCTCAAAACACAACGGTACACAACAGAACAGACACTTAACACAACAGTACACAACAGAACAGACACTGAACACAACAGTACACAACAGAACAGACATTGAACACAACAGTACACAACAGAACAGACACTTAACACAACGGTACACAACAGAACAGACACTTAACACAACAGTACACAACAGAACAGACACTGAACACAACAGTACACAACAGAACAGACACTTAACACAACGGTACACAACAGAACAGACACGTAAACACAACGGTACACAACAGAACAGACACTTAACACAACGGTACACAACAGAACAGACACGTAAACACAACGGTACACAACAGAACAGACACTTAACACAACGGTACACAACAGAACAGACACTTAAACACGACGGTACACAACAGAACAGACACGTAAACACAACAGTACACAACAGAACAGACACGTAAACACAACAGTACGCAACAGAACAGACACTGAACACAGCGGTACACAACAGAACAGACACTGAACACAACGGTACACAACAGAACAGACACTTAAACACAACGGTACACAACAGAACAGACACGTAAACACAACAGTACGCAACAGAACAGACACTGAACACAACGGTACACAACAGAACAGACACGTAAACACAACGATACACAACAGAACAGACACTTAACACAACGGTACACAACAGAACAGACACTTAAACACGACGGTACACAACAGAACAGACACTTTAACACAATTTTACACAACAGAACAGACACTTAAACACAACGGTACACAACAGAACAGACACTGAACACAACAGTACACAACAGAACAGACACTTAACACAACGGTACACAACAGAACAGACACTTAACACAACGGTACACAACAGAACAGACACTTAAACACAACGGTACACAACAGAACAGACACTTAACACAACGGTACACAACAGAACAGACACTGAACACAACGGTACACAACAGAACAGACACTTAAACACAACGGTACACAACAGAACAGACACTTAACACAACGGTACACAACAGAACAGACACGTAAACACAACGGTACACAACAGAACAGACACTTAACACAACGGTACACAACAGAACAGACACTTAAACACGACGGTACACAACAGAACAGACACGTAAACACAACAGTACACAACAGAACAGACACTTAAACACAACGGTACACAACAGAACAGACACTTTAACACAATTTTACACAACAGAACAGACACTTAAACACAACGGTACACAACAGAACAGACACTGAACACAACGGTACACAACAGAACAGACACTGAACACAACGGTACACAACAGAACAGACACTTAACACAACGGTACACAACAGAACAGACACTTAACACAACGGTACACAACAGAACAGACACGTAAACACAACGGTACACAACAGAACAGACACTTAACACAACGGTACACAACAGAACAGACACTTAAACACGACGGTACACAACAGAACAGACACGTAAACACAACAGTACACAACAGAACAGACACTTAAACACAACGGTACACAACAGAACAGACACTTTAACACAATTTTACACAACAGAACAGACACTTAAACACAACGGTACACAACAGAACAGACACTTTAACACAACTTTACACAACAGAACAGACACTTAACACAACGGTACACAACAGAACAGACACTTAACACAACGGTACACAACAGAACAGACACTTAACACAACGGTACACAACAGAACAGACACTTTAACACAACTTTACACAACAGAACAGACACTTAAACACAACGGTACACAACAGAACAGACACTTAACACAACAGTACACAACAGAACAGACACTTAACACAACGGTACACAACAGAACAGACACTTAAACACAACAGTACACAACAGAACAGACACTTTAACACAACTTTACACAACAGAACAGACACTTAAACACAACGGTACACAACAGAACAGACACTTAACACAACAGTACACAACAGAACAGACACTTAACACAACGGTACACAACAGAACAGACATTTAACACAACGGTACACAACAGAACAGACACTTAAACACAACAGTACACAACAGAACAGACACTTAAACACGACGGTACACAACAGAACAGACACTTTAACACAATTTTACACAACAGAACAGACACTTAAACACAACGGTACACAACAGAACAGACACTGAACACAACAGTACACAACAGAACAGACACTTAACACAACGGTACACAACAGAACAGACACTTAACACAACGGTACACAACAGAACAGACACTTAAACACAACGGTACACAACAGAACAGACACTTAACACAACGGTACACAACAGAACAGACACTGAACACAACGGTACACAACAGAACAGACACTTAAACACAACGGTACACAACAGAACAGACACTTAACACAACGGTACACAACAGAACAGACACGTAAACACAACGGTACACAACAGAACAGACACTTAACACAACGGTACACAACAGAACAGACACTTAAACACGACGGTACACAACAGAACAGACACGTAAACACAACAGTACACAACAGAACAGACACTTAAACACAACGGTACACAACAGAACAGACACTTTAACACAATTTTACACAACAGAACAGACACTTAAACACAACGGTACACAACAGAACAGACACTGAACACAACGGTACACAACAGAACAGACACTGAACACAACGGTACACAACAGAACAGACACTTAACACAACGGTACACAACAGAACAGACACGTAAACACAACGGTACACAACAGAACAGACACTTAACACAACGGTACACAACAGAACAGACACTTAAACACGACGGTACACAACAGAACAGACACGTAAACACAACAGTACACAACAGAACAGACACTTAAACACAACGGTACACAACAGAACAGACACTTTAACACAATTTTACACAACAGAACAGACACTTAAACACAACGGTACACAACAGAACAGACACTTTAACACAACTTTACACAACAGAACAGACACTTAACACAACGGTACACAACAGAACAGACACTTAACACAACGGTACACAACAGAACGGACACTTTAACACAACTTTACACAACAGAACAGACACTTAAACACAACGGTACACAACAGAACAGACACTTAACACAACAGTACACAACAGAACAGACACTTAACACAACGGTACACAACAGAACAGACACTTAAACACAACAGTACACAACAGAACAGACACTTTAACACAACTTTACACAACAGAACAGACACTTAAACACAACGGTACACAACAGAACAGACACTTAACACAACAGTACACAACAGAACAGACACTTAACACAACGGTACACAACAGAACAGACACTTAAACACAACAGTACACAACAGAACAGACACTTTAACACAACTTTACACAACAGAACAGACACTTAAACACAACGGTACACAACAGAACAGACACTTAACACAACAGTACACAACAGAACAGACACTTAACACAACGGTACACAACAGAACAGACATTTAACACAACGGTACACAACAGAACAGACACGTAAACACAACAGTACACAACAGAACAGACACTTAAACACAACGGTACACAACAGAACAGACACTTTAACACAATTTTACACAACAGAACAGACACTTAAACACAACGGTACACAACAGAACAGACACTGAACACAACGGTACACAACAGAACAGACACTGAACACAACGGTACACACACAGAACAGACACTTAACACAACGGTACACAACAGAACAGACACTTAACACAACGGTACACAACAGAACAGACACGTAAACACAACGGTACACAACAGAACAGACACTTAACACAACGGTACACAACAGAACAGACACTTAAACACGACGGTACACAACAGAACAGACACTGAACACAACGGTACACAACAGAACAGACACTTAACACAACGGTACACAACAGAACAGACACGTAAACACAACGGTACACAACAGAACAGACACTTAACACAACGGTACACAACAGAACAGACACTTAAACACAACGGTACACAACAGAACAGACACGTAAACACAACAGTACACAACAGAACAGACACTTAAACACAACGGTACACAACAGAACAGACACTGAACACAACAGTACACAACAGAACAGACACTTTAACACAATTTTACACAACAGAACAGACACTTAAACACAACTTTACACAACAGAACAGACACTTAACACAACGGTACACAACAGAACAGACACTTAAACACAACGGTACACAACAGAACAGACACTTTAACACAACTTTACACAACAGAACAGACACTTAAACACAACGGTACACAACAGAACAGACACTTAACACAACAGTACACAACAGAACAGACACTTAACACAACGGTACACAACAGAACAGACACTTAAACACAACAGTACACAACAGAACAGACACTTTAACACAACTTTACACAACAGAACAGACACTTAAACACAACGGTACACAACAGAACAGACACTTAACACAACAGTACACAACAGAACAGACACTTAACACAACGGTACACAACAGAACAGACATTTAACACAACGGTACACAACAGAACAGACACTTAAACACAACGGTACACAACAGAACAGACACTGAACACAACGGTACACAACAGAACAGACACTGAACACAACGATACACAACAGAACAGACACTTAACACAACGGTACACAACAGAACAGACACTTAACACAACGGTACACAACAGAACAGACACGTAAACACAACGGTACACAACAGAACAGACACTTAACACAACGGTACACAACAGAACAGACACTTAACACAACAGTACACAACAGAACAGACACTTAACACAACGGTACACAACAGAACAGACACTTAAACACAACAGTACACAACAGAACAGACACTTTAACACAACGGTACACAACAGAACAGACACTTAACACAACAGTACACAACAGAACAGACACTTAACACAACGGTACACAACAGAACAGACACTTAACACAACGGTACACAACAGAACAGACATTTAACACAACGGTACACAACAGAACAGACACTTAAACACAACAGTACACAACAGAACAGACACTTAAACACAACAGTACACAACACCACATTGCCCATTAGACTCTGGAAACTACTGGAACTCCCACAACCGCCATTTTGACTCCCTCAAACCAATGGAATTCTGAGAAATTGCCCCAAAAAATGTTCAGTTTTTCTCAAGATGTATTAAAAGTAAATAATGTACATTGTGGTTTACTGTTACTTATTTTAATAAGTGCTAAACTGGTGAATATAACTGAAATACAGCAACAACAACAAAAAGCTTGTTGAAAGGCTAAATGCTAACAGCGCTAACATGCTAACAGTGCGTTGTTATGGTAACTGACACTGGCTCTGCTCTGGTGGAAAATTACTTATCTGTGAGTTAAAGGAGCTATACCCGTTTCTGCTAGGTTTTTCTCAGTTTGAATGTTTAGCACTGCCTCCCACCTCGCTCACAGTCTTCTCATTTCCCCTACGCTCTCATCCCACAGAGCCATCTAGTTTTATTTGCACGCAAGTCTCTCCAGAGGATACCATGTAAGCTAACGATAAGCTAACGATAAGCTAACGGTAAGCTAACGGTAAGCTTATTGTCTAAGTGTGATTAGCAACAACTGAAAACATATACGTGGTATGTCTCCAAACTGTCAGGTCTTCAGGTCGCTCCCAAAAGGATTCAGGAAGTTTGACACATAATCCTTAAAGATTACATTTTGAGCCATCTATTTTTACTATAATCTCCTTATTTTTTTCTAGTGTAGGATCTCACAGAAATAAGGTACATTTTACAGTATGAAATGTCCATGATTTTTTGCAGTTATTACAGACTACAGTTTTATTGCTGCAAAATAGATCTCTGCCTTTTCCGTTGCACTAAAGCAGCTCTCCAATCGAAACATGTTGGAAACTTCTGCACTACAATAACTGAACAACATCAACAACAGGCGAGGTCCACAGTGTGCCTTTGATTAACTGCCCTCATAATAGAACATATTATTGAAGTTAGAGGACTGTTAATCATTCCGTGTCAAAGCCAAACTCTTTCTTCTATTTCGAGATCCAACCCTGCCGTTTTTGCCTGTTGTAATAACCCACTAGAGTCCAGTCTGTGTGCGAGGGAAATGAGGACGAAGCGAGAAGTTATCATTTATTCCTGCTCCACAGCTGGTGCACCCTGGTCAAGTGCATTGCTCAAGGACAAAATATGGCTCTAAATATCCTCCCACTGTTTCCCAAAATGCTCTCCGGCGGAATATATTTCAAAATGATTACAAAGCCACGGTTAAAACACCTTCATGTGTGAGACGGCTTGTATAAATCTGCCACCTCCTGCTGCGTGATGGGTTTTAAACAAATCAATTAGAAGTTTCTGGGGTAAGCAAGTGCACAAAACGGTATTTCGCCTCAGTCTGAAGGTCTTTTGGTGATTACGATGGAAATCTAACAGAAAACATGGGTCACTTTCAGGCAAATTCTGTAAAAAAAAACAAGAAGAAGTGCTGTGCAAAGCCTGACACCTGTTAATTAAAAGTGATTGGCGAGAGTCCCCATGGCGGACACGGCGGCGACGGGAGGATTACACATGTCCGATCTACTGAGAGTGATTCTGCGCTGGATAAATGGTGATGTTGAAATCAAATCCCAAAGGATGAATTCAACCAATCGCTGCGGAGGTTTGAAGATAGATAACTTTGAAGGACACGCTCAGAGAGTCCCAGTGTGGACAGCTCATAACGGTGTGTAATTGACTTCTACACATTCACGTTTTTTTTGCGGTTTGACATGCCAGGCCGCTGTTCAGAGGAGCTATCAGGAAGGAGAGAAGACAGGGGGAGAGAAGCTTCCAACACTGACTCTGGTAAATGGTGATTTTTATCCAATCGGATGAATCCGGGTTCACCTTGAGCCTTGGTTTCAGGCCATTATCGGAACATTTTCCCCTCCGAGTTCTTTCTTTTTCCTTCTGCCTGGAGTTCAATTTTGAAGTTCAGTGTAAGTTTTTATCACCAAGATCTCAGCTCAAAGATAGAGAAGTAATAGGATTGAAAAGGATTCACTCAGAAAGATTGTTTGGAGATTTCCTCGGCTTGTATACGTTCTACTGTTTAATACATACGGAGAAGGTGAATGTATTTGGAATGATGAGTCGTTGCATTTTGTTGTGGTAACTTTAAACCTAACCTAAGTCTAACCTGACTCTTTATGCTTTCTCAACATTACCCGTGTTGTACAAATGTTTTTCTTTGTCATCTTTGTATCGTACTCGATGCATTTTATAATTGCTTCTGTGCCTGCCAAGGGACTGCAGATGGAAATGTTTCGACAAATTGTTCATTCATGTGCAATAAATGAATAAATAGTAGCTTATTAATTGGTACCCTATAAACCAGACCTGTGCAAACTGCGCGCTGGGGGCCCCACGTGGCCCAAATCCCTCCTGGCCCCTGGACCCCTCCCAGGTGTTACAGTCGCTTTGGTGCATTTCTCACATCAGACTTAAAGTTCTCTAAACTATTAGTTCAACTTCCAGAACATTGAGTCATGTGTGACATCATCGCAGCAGTTTCTCCTTCGAACACTTTACAAATACCGTTGGACATGTACAGTACATATGTGTCTTGTGCTCAGTTACGTCTCTAAATACAGTCATGTGTAACTTTACTGTAGTTTTCAGCTGTACAGTGTATAGTGCTCACCAAGTGTAACAGAGATCGGACTTTTTTACAGTGAAAACACAGAGAGAGAAAAAATTCACAATGAAAACATGACTAAGTCATGTGACTGTTGTTCATAAACACCGGTGTCTGGACTTATTATTTTGACGACACAGACAGTTTCATTGACACAAAGACTTGCTTTTGAGGAAGTAACTTTTCATTTTGCAGGTTATCCACCAGGTTTTGCAGTTTGCACTAATTGTTCTGAGAAATGAACAAACAGTTGTGCAAATGTGAAGAATGATGTGAGAGATGCACCAAAGACACTGAGATTGTTTGAACTGATGACACATGATTTAATGGTAACGTGTTTTTACAGAATGTTGACGTTATGATGAAAGCACTTTGGTAAATGACAGACTGGAATACTTTACTATCACATTTTTTGCCATTGCCAAACTACAACCTGCCTGTTCAGGACCAATTCTTGACGTCACCCACAACTAACTAAAACACCCGCCTCCCGTGCTCGCTGATTGGTCGGATGGAATCAAACCGATTGTAATCGCTAACACAGGAACCATACCCAGACGTTATGTGCAGGGAAATGATTATTGACCAGAGTGTACGGATGGCTAAGGCCAGGCTAGTTCAGTCCAAGCAAAACCAAAAAATACATTTATAACTGTAGCTTCCACAGAAAATAGCAAATACGTGTCCATTTAAATGAAATCATAACAGTGTGAAAATAGTCCAGCAGTCCACAATATGACAATATCCTGTCAGTGGCCTCTGTGTGTTTTTCATTATTGCATTTCCTGTCTTCAATTTGTTTGATTCTCTTGGTGAATTTTGTCCTTCGAGACGGCGATACAAAAATAAGTTTAATTGAGTAATGAATGTTGTGGCTGCACGTGCTATAAACAATATACCGTGGGGAAATATGTGTGATATTTCTGCCGCAAAACTCACTGGGGAATGCGACGATTCAGTAAGTGCTAAGAGTGTCTGAGAATATTAAACTAAATTGTGATGACAAAGCTGGACACAGGTACATTTGAAGAAAGGAATGAAACTTGAGGATGATGTCAAGGCCTAGATTGGAAAAGGTGTGAGGAGACATGCAAATTAGCCTGGTCTTACGGCACCATCGTACTAAATTAATTTCGTACTAAGGTCTGGATTTGCCACATTATGCAGATTGAAACGATTGGATCTGTGTTTACCGTGACGTATGTAATGTGCCATGAATGAGACATTGCGCATTTAGCCTAGCTTTAGCATGTAGCCTATCTTTAGCCATCTGTTTTGCCACCAACAGAGCCCATGGGGAGTAGAGCCTCAACATATTTTCCAGCAATGAAACTTGCAAAACATTCCTCTTGCTCCGGCTTCAATTTGTTGATATTTGGAGCCGAACCAGAACGGATTACTTTACTATCGCGTTTGCCGCTATTGCCAAACTACAACCAGCAAATTCGGTGCAAACTCTTGACGTCACCGACACCTACCCACAACACCCGCCTCCCTCGCTCGCTGATTGGTCGGAGGGAATTCAACCGAGGTAACTGCAGCCACTAGGATCAGACCCAGACGTACTTTAAATTTACGGATGGTTAAGGCCAGGATAGATTCAAATACACACTTTGGCAAAAACTATGCTTCTATGAAAATGCTGCAACAGAAAATAATACATCTCTCCGACAAGTTTATGGGAAATTCAAGTCAAAGTGATGAACTGATTTGCCACCAGGCCAAGTTACTGAACAATCAGATCTGCAAAGAGGTGACCCTGATCAACACAATACTGCATGTAGAGAATCAGAGTCTATTTGATAATTGCGGGCAAAAACCACATCAACATATTGGTGCAAAAGACCCAGAGCGCACAATAGACACCACAGCTCAGGTGAAACTGATAAAATGAGAATATTGTTCAAATGTCAGCTATTTTTGTAAAGCCACTTATTTAAAATGTGAGTCAATAATGATACAAACGATACGTGAAAAGTGATATCTCCTTTGACATTTCTTTGTTTTTTATGATGTTGATTCTTGTGGAAATATCAACATTATAACAAATTAGTTTCACATTGTAAATTGAACAACTGAAGGGAGTCGACTCAAACTAAATTTGACATGGGAAAAACGGACACAATGAAGAAGATTAAAAACAAGCAAATACTAAAAGTGCAGTATGACAGGGTTTCCCAACTGGGGGTACGCAGGCCTTTAGGGTTGCACTGGGTTTTTACAGCAGATACTTGAAATGACTCTCAATCAATCAATCAATCAATCAAAGTTTATTTGTAGAGCGCCTTTCATGCACAGGGCAACACAAAGCGCTTCACAGTCCACATCACAAATCATCACATAAAACAAACACCAGAATCACAATTAAAACATTAAAATCACACAAAAGATTAAAACACAATAAAAACAATAAAATCACACAAAAGAATAAAACCATTAACACTTTCAAAGTTACACAAGAAATTTAAAAAAATAAATAAATAAATGACAGCAGTGCATTACAAATGGAGATAAAATCCTTCAGTTGTATGCACAGGCAAACAGAACAGTCTTTAACCTGGATTTGAACATTGACAGAGTAGACGCCTCCCTCACATTTTCAGGGAGATTGTTCCAGATCTTAGCTGCATAGATCTGAAACGCAGCCTCCCCATGTTTGGTTCTCACTCTGGGCACCAGCAGGAGGCCAGTCCCTGTGCTCCTCAGAGTCCGGGCTGGTTCATATGACACCAACATGTCACTAATGTATTCTGGTGCAAGGCCATGGAGAGACTTGTACACAAGCAGAGCTGTTTTAAAATCTGTTCTTTGAGCCACAGGAAGCCAGTGCAGAGACCTGAGGACCGGACTAATATGGTCATACTTCCTGGTTCCTGTCAGGACTCTAGCTGCTGCATTTTGGATGTACTGCAGCTGCTTACAGGTCTGTTTGAACAGACCTGTAAGCAGGCCATTGCAGTAGTCTAGCCTGCTGGAGACAAATGCGTGGACAAGAATCTCCAAGTCTGCCCTGGACACTATATTTCTGACTTTGGCAATGTTCTTCAGATGGTAAAAAGCTGTTGATGTTATTGATTTTATGTGGCTATTGAAATTTAGGTCTGAGTCCAGTATTACCCCCAAATTTCTGACCTTGTCTGAAGGAAGTAGGGAGAGAGACTGAAGTTGACAGATGACGCCCTCTCTTTGTTTCTGGGGACCAAAGACAATGATTTCGGTTTTGTCTGCATTTAGCTGGAGGAAATTATTTTGCATCCACTCACTGATCTGTTGGATACAGTGAAGGAGCAAATCCAGTGGTCCATGTTCTCCTGCAGTCAGTGAGACATAGATCTGAGTGTCGTCGGCGTAATTGTGGTAGGACACTTTGTTTCTTTGTATTAACTGACCTAACGGCAGCATGTAGAGATTAAATAGGAGAGGTCCCAGGATCGACCCCTGTGGTACTCCACAGGTCAGGGCCACATGATCTGAGACGCAGTCTCCAATCTCCACAAAGTACTTCCTATCCTCCAGGTAAGACCTAAACCAGTCTAGGGCTGTGCCAGTGACACCAGCCCAGTCCTCCAGTCTCTGCATGAGGATCTCATGGTCGACAGTGTCGAACGCGGCACTAAGATCTAACATGACCAAAACTGTGACTTTACCTGCATCAATGTGAAGTCGAATGTCGTTTGTTACCTTCACTAGAGCGGTCTCAGTGCTGTGGTGGGGTCTAAACCCAGACTGGAACATATCAAAAGAATTATTCATTGTTAAAAATTCAGTAAGTTGTTGGGAGGCCACTTTTTCAAGAATTTTTCCAATGAATGGCAGATTCGATATGGGGCGATAATTTTGAAGTCCCGCAGGATCCAGACTGCTCTTTTTTAGGAGAGGTCTTATGACTGCTGTTTTTAGGGCCATAGGAAATGTTCCTGACGACAGAGACATGTTTACTATTTGTGTCAGTGAAGGTAACAAACTGCTCAGGACGGACTTCAGAAATTTAGAGGGCAATATATCCAGGCTACATGTGGAGGAGCTCAGACTCATGATTATCTTTTTGACAGTTTCAGTATCCACAGGTGCAAAGTGAGTTAGCTCAAAAAGCTTCTCTGGCTGTTGCATTGTTATACGTGCTGTGGAGGTGATAGTGTTTTTGATTCCTTGTACTTTGTCATCGAAAAACTGTGCGAACTCATTACACCTAGATTTAGAGGAAAATTCTAGGGGCAACTTTACAGGGGGGTTCGTTAATCTACCAACTGTTGAAAACATAACACGAAAATTGTTACTGCAACCTCCAATAATGTCAGAAAAATACATTTCTCTTGTTCTTCGTAGAACCCGGTTAAATTCACCCAACTCATCTTTAAAGATTTCATAATCGCCCTGGAAATTGGACTTTCGCCACTTCCGTTCGGCCCTCCGGCACTCTTGCTTCTGTGCCCTGACCGAGTCTGCCTTAGTCCATGGGGCCTTTTTCTTACTGGTAACTATTTTAACCGTCACAGGAGCAATGGCGTCCAGAACAGTCAGAACACTGGTGGTGACAGAGTTATACAATTCATCAACAGTAGAGCATGGAGTTTTCTCAAAATTTAGCATTCCCATGAACAGTTCACCTGTGTTTTCATGTATGTGTCTTCTTCTAAAAATTGTAAATTCAGCTGGTGGTTTGCTAGCAAAACACATGTCAAAAAATACACAGAAATGATCTGACAAAGCAACATCAACTACATTAACATTTGATACATTAACCCCCTTTGTAATTAGCAGGTCAAGAGTGTGCCCCCTGCTGTGGGTGGGGCCACTCACGTGCTGAATGAAACCAAAGGTCTCAAGTACAGAAGCCAGCTCCTTTGCATTTCTGTCATCAACATTATCAACATGTACATTAAAATCACCTGTAATAACTAAACTATCAAAATCTGTGCACACGAATGAAAGTAGTTCAGTAAAATGGTCAATAAAATCGCAACATGACTGTGGTGGCCTGTACAGGACAATGAAAAGAGTAGAAGATTGCTTTTGTTCCATTTTAAAAGAAATATACTCAAACGATGAAAAATTTCCAAGGGGCATTCTATGGGAGACAAAGTGCTCTCTAAAAACTGCAGCTATGCCTCCCCCCCTTTTGTTTTCTCGTACTTCGGATTCGAATTTAAAATTGGGTGGTGTTGCTTCTATTAGAACTGCATTTCCTGTATTTTGGTCCAGCCATGTTTCAGCCATAAGCATAAAATCAAGATCATAAGAAGTGATAAAATTATTAATTAAAAATGATTTGTTACATAGAGATCTGACATTAAGCATAGCAAGTTTAAAAATAACGTCAGAGTCGATTAATGTGGTTGATTGATTTCTACAGGGAACAGAAATTAGATTTGCAGAGTTGGACCGTCTAACTGCTGTCCTGTTTTGATTTCGTTTTTTAGAATTTAAAAACATTTTTGAGCTGGTGCGAGGAACACACACAGTCTCAATTGGCCTAAAATGTGAAAACCCTTGTTGTTCTTTAGCTCCCAGAGTCAGAAGGGAGTCAGCACAGTTCAGTGTTTGGACTGGTAATGCACTGCCAGACGGACAGGGAGCAGTGTTTGCACCGTTGTACTCACCCGGTGCTGGTGAGCAGGAGGCGGGGGAGTGCGGTGGGGTCCGAGGGGGCTCAGATGTAAACAGTCACGCCCCCCTCGGGGAACGCTGAACAACATAACGTATGTAATCCATCAACAGGCTCTCAGCTACAGGCGACCCACGCTGTGTGCTCGGGGACGCTGGAGCGGTGAGAGGGGCTGGCTCTGGGCGCTGCTGCTGACCCGGTGGAGGTGAGCGATGGTAATGATGGCTCGCTACCCCAGTCTGAGGCTGCTGCACTGGGGTCAAAGAAGGGGAACAGGCCAACATGGCTGGTGGACCGCTCTTTCGCCTGAGGACTGCTTCCTTTAGGAGCGTTTTCCTCGCAGTGGACTTGGATCCTCGAGCAGTGGAGTACGCTGCAGTGTCCAGGGATTCTGCTGAGGGGGCCGGGATGTCAGTGGAGAGGGCTGCATAGCGGTTTGCCAGACTCAGGATATGGGCCACGGCGCAGGATGGCTCCTCGGAATCCGCGGGCTCGTTGTTCGGAACCGGGCGCTTAGGTGTAGAACAGGAGGGTCCGGAGCTGACGGATCTCTCCCACACGACAGTGTCACAATATGCAGCACTCAGTGACATAAGCCGTGAATGCTGCCCACCAGCGACTTCAAAAAGTTTGGACACTAGAGATTGTTTCTCATTCAACTCTGCGGTGAGACGAAGGACTTCTTTTCGTAGTTCTGCAATGGTGGCACGGTCGCTCTCACGGAGCTCCAAGGTGAGGCGACTAATATTGTGCATGTTTGAGCCAATTTCATTGTCACTTTCCATGTCCTCGTTAGCTTGTGTTAGCCTCTGTGCTACTAGTGGGTTTCAGTCGGGACTAAGCGCTATTTGCTGAAACCACTGAATTAATAACATAAAACACTCAGATATATTAAAAAACTGAACAATAAAAACGCGCTAAAAAGTTGTTAAAAGTTTACTAAAAAGGTGCACAGAGCAGCCCTGCAGTACTGCTTACCGGAAGTCACCAAAAGTTGCAAGCATTGATAGTAAAAGGTTGATATGGGCCGCCATGGCATGTTATACATCATTTTGAAGCCATTTCAACACTGAACCAAGAGTACAATTCATAATAGCCTGCAGTAACAATTCTTTCTTTTAGTACAGTTTTGGTCAGTCCAAGCACAGACTGAATAAAAAAATCCACTTATACATTTATACCTACGTAATTATAAAATACGCAAAAGATGCAGAAAGAGTTATATGTAAACTTTCCCTAAAGAAATTGATGGAGACCAAAACAGCCCCGACCAGAATGAGATTGACCCTGGGATACATGAATCACTTTCCCCCTAGAAACCGGGGTCCTCTGCACTGCATGCACTGGAGAAGGGGTGCACAGCGGAAAAAGGTTGGGGACCACTGCTGTATACTATAATGGTATCAGCAAATGGTATAGCATGTTGTTTGATAGAAGACATTTTTTATGATCAGCACCACGTATTGAAGATCAAGAGACAAAAAAGATGCACCTGAGGCACAGTTCAGCATATTTTTGATGAATACATACGTAAATAAACAATACATCTAAATCTATTTGTGATCACCACTTCAGTCAGCAGAACCTCCCTCACTTCTAACCTCTTTGATATTGTCCGACTAGAATCTGATGAAACCTCTCCGTCTATCAAAGTTGCCCATGTATTTTCTATTGATTATGGTTTTATGTTACAAGTTCAAACCGCAGTAACTCTTGACTGTGATGAAATCCCTCCTCACTCGCCTCACACAATAACAGGCCCATGCTGTAAGCTTGGGTAACCATTCGGAGCGATGACGGGAGCACATCGGGGGCTGAGGGCACTTTCGGCTCCGGCTTGAACTTCAAAAACTTGTATATTCCTCCCGAGACAAGAGACAACACGAGCGCGCACAAAGGAGGAGGAGGAGGATGAGAGCGACACGGTGAGGAAGCAGAACACAAAAGGCACACGCATCAGGAGTGACAGGACTCCGAGTTAAAATGAGAGATTAGAGAGCGGCTGACGGAGCGGGAGATGGAAGAGGGTTGTCCCAAACAGTGTGAACCTTGGCAGAATCCGACGCGCTGATGTCGAGTGACGACCGAGTGCAGAAACATCAGGCAAAAACAAAACTCTCCGCGTCAACAATCTCTGGGAATGCTTGGGTTGCTCTGCAGAATGGACGAATGTGACTGGAAAGAATGCTTTGGTTTTGACAACCTGGGTCTGTGTAACCTGGGCTGTAATTAACGATTATTTCGATAGTCGATTAGCTGCTTCTTAATTCTTCCAGTTAATCGCTAATAGTTGTTTGGATCCCGAAAGTTGGATTTTTCTACAATTGAGAGACATATTGGCCTGAGTGATCAAAAACACTTGCTTAACACATTATCATCTCATTCTGCCGTCGTTAAAATGGGTGTGGCTAAATAAGTTTATTATCTCACCCGCACACATATGTCCAAAATTCATATTAATTAACATTTTGTTTGTATATGTTTAAAATGTTTTGAGGTTTACGTACACCTTTTCATCCATCCATCCATCAATTTTCTTCCGCTTTATCCGTTGCCGGGTCGCGGGGGCAGCAGTCTAAGCAGAGACGCCCAGACTTCCCTATCCACACACACTTCCTCCAGCTCGTCCGGGGGGTCCCCAAGGCGTTCCAAGGCCAGCTGAGAGACATAGTCCCTCCAGCGTGTCCTGGGTCTTCCCCGGGGCCTCCTCCCGGTGGGACGTGCCCGGAACACCTCCCCAGGGAGGCGTCCAAGGAGGCATCCGGAACAGATGCCCAAGCCACCTCAACTGGTTCCTCTCGACGTGGAGAAGCAGCGGCTCTACTCCGAGCTCCTCCCGTGTGACGGAGCTCCTCGCCCGTATCTCTAAGGGAGCGCCCAGCCACTCTGCGGAGGAAGCTCATTTCGACCGCTTGTATCCGCGATCTCGTTCTTTCGGTCATTACCCAAAGCTCATGACCATAGGTGAGGGAGGGAACAAAGATTGACCGGTAAATCGAGAGCTTTGCCTTTCGGCTCAGCTCCCTCTTTACCACAACGGTCCGATACAGCGACCGCATCACTGCGCACGCTGCACCGATCCGCCTGTCAATCTCACGCTCCATTCTTCCCTCACTCGTGAACAAGACCCCGAGTCCGAAGCCAACAATGGACAGCAAGACAATGAAAACCGTGACGTCGCCCGGCATGGCGCAGCCGGGGCCCCACCCTGGAGCCAGGCCTGGGGTCGGGGCTCGCAAGCGAGCGCCTGGTGGCCGGGCCTTAGCCCACGGGGCCCGGCCGGGCTCAGTCCGAACGGACGACGTGGGCAGTCCCTCCTGTGGGCCCACCACCTGCAGAGGGGTCCGTGGTGGCGCAGTGCTAAGAGGACTGGGCGGCAGTCGAAGGCGGAGACCTCGGCGACCCAGTCCGCACACACAACACCTCTTCATATGTTATTTTACTCTGAACAAAATTAAACGTTTTGAACACAAGAAATTGTATCAGAAGAAATATTGCATTTAAATATGTTTCCCAAATATGTCACATGCAGCAGACGCAATCACATTATCCACTAGAAACTCTTCACAAAATAACAATAACTGGTTTACTAAAATAAAAACATTAATAATATATGTTTGTGTAAGCCCTCAGTCGTACAGGGATTAGTCAAAGCAAAGGAAGGTTTCTCACCCATCATCTGTACTTCTTAGCAGGTTTTCCCGACGTTTCGTCCTCAATCCTAAGGACTTCTTCAGGGAATGAGTTCTCAGACCGTGCGTTGGAGATTTATAACCTATGGGTGTGGTTAGCCACACCCTAATCCTGATACTAACTCATAAGCAATCTAAGGTCTGTTTGATGTAGAAGGGAGCAGGTCTAATGACCCTGCTGAGGCTAACGACCCTAACCCATTAGCATGTCACTGACCTATTGTCTGCTGGGATGCTCAAGTGGAGTGCAGGTCTCACCCCTCCTAACTCATTCATCTCCACCTCAAGGCCTCCAACCACACGGTGGATGACACAGAGGTTAAAATTCTGGCTCGGGAGAAGAATTGGTTTGAGAGAGGGGTGAAAGAAGCCATTTTTGTGAGGAAACAAAAACCTTCTCTCAACAGAGGAGGAGGGTTAAGATTTGTTTTGCCTCGCATCTATGACGACATCCTAAAAACAACGCCCTAACTTGGGACAAGGTCAGTGACATGCTAATGAGTTAGGGTCGTTAGACCTGCTCCCTTCTACATCAAACAGACCTTAGATTATTTATGAGTTAGTATCAGGATTAGGGTGTGGCTAACCACACCCATAGGTTATAAATCTCCAACGCGCGGTCTGAGAATTAATTCCCCGAAGAAGTCCTTTGGATTGAGGACGAAACGTCGGGAAAACCTGCTAAGAAGTACAGATGATGGGTGAGAAACCTTCCTTAGCATTAATAATATATATACTGTACTTCTGCTTGCCTTTTCCATTCAAATTATACCATCATCAACAAATTGATAAAACATATTCATTATTCCAACACCAGTTTAACATTTCTCAATCCCATGACCTTGGGAGCTGTGTCCTTTGCCACGTCACAGAAAGGTGTGAGAGGTCTTTAGTTAAACCGAAACCAGGTCTTTCTCTCATCATTTTTCCACTTTGCCGACATTCACAGCAGTTATCACATTCTTGGCAAATGCTTTCACTTTTGTCCGTCTTTCCTGGTCTGAGAATTTGACTTCCAGTGGCACAATACTAATGCCCCCAGTCGCCCTCCTTAATCATGGCCCCAGTTCTGAGAAGAAAACCTCGAAATAGAACCAGTCTCTCCATTATTCCGAGCTGTGGGGTCCAGGCCGGCCGTAGTTTGGACAATTTTCAAAGTAAACACACTCAGCTAAGAGCATCGAGGCTAATGAGTAGTGACAATTAACAATCACTGTTTACTCACGGCCCTAATTCTCATAAGTATCAGAACAAATCTACATGGGCGACACGGTGGCACAGTGGTACTACACAGCAAGTAGGTCCTGGACTCGATTCCACCTCCGGCTCTTTCTGTGTGGAGTTTGCACGCTCTCCCTGTGTCTGTATAGGCTACCACCGGGTGCAATAGTTCAGGGTGAATGACTGATTTTGTATTTTGGTGCAGCAGTCAAACCTTACAACAAACTATGACAACAGTTAGTACACGTAAACAACTCTATACCACCGGATCAAAAATGCAACGTAATATATCAAATTCAATGCAAGTCCGGTCAAAAAGCATACAGAGGGGAAACAGGACGGACATTCCACACACACAAAAAGGAACATCAAAAGGGGAGTGAAAACAAGACAACGTGGAGATTCACTAGAGCCGGGAAGGAACAAGCAAATCAGGAAAACCTCCAGTCAGACATTTCAGATCACTGCAAGAGAAATAACCCCATTATGGACTGGGACGAGGCTCAAATCATCAGATCCAGAAACAGCAAATACAGACGGAGGATCAAGGAGGCCATTGACATCAGAAATTGGGGCAACTACAGTATCAACCGAGACAAGGGAGCCTTCCTCCTGTCGCACACATAGGACACCCTCCTCCAGAGACCACTGGGTCAGAGGGGGCGTGGTCAATGTGAGCGACTTGTCAGGTCAATCAGGCTGACCTCGCCCACTCAGGAAGTAACATCGGCTGATAAATGACACAAGGCAGGGGACAGTTCTGAAACATGTTAACAATGTAATACATCTAAACTTCTCTTTCAAAAGAACCACAAAAAAACATTTGAACTCAAGACAAAATGAACCTTTCTGAATCACATGAAGCCATTGGTCCATAAGGGGCGGATGACAAATAGTCCATAAATGTGAATAGATTTGAATAGTGGTGCACATTGTCTAAATAAACTCTTTAGCTCTGCACTCATCCTGGGAAGACTTCAACACCAACAGTCAAAATGATAACCCCTTAAAAATCACCTTTATTCATCATTAAAGACATTTTCCACAACATATTAATTTGTAACAATAGCAGTTTGTTTGACTGATCACTAAACTATGCACATTCATTAACATTTATGGACAGTGGTCTCGCTCTCTCTATGGACCGACGGCTCCGGCAACTTTGTAAAGTCCTACGAGACGACTGCTGTTGTGATTTAGGGCTGAACACAAATACATTGAACTATGGTTTATACATAATGCAACATCCAATAACAGAGACAAGGTTATTGCAAGGTCTCACCTCCATTCTGCTCGTTCCCGCTCCGTAAAGTATACTTTAGCATTTAGACACTTATCTACCGACGCAAAGCCCTCCAGGGGAAAGGTGAAGATTATTCAATAGTCTGCTTTTATTTTGTTTAGGCTTCGTGTTTGTTCAGTGTGTGGGTGGTACACAATCAGACTTCTATTATTCTCTTGTTGTACATCTATTGTACAGGGGCAAACAATTCTGTATGTAATGTCTGTAATGTATGTAAGCACAATGGTATTTTCTCTTGTTTGAGGTCATGTGGCAGCAAGGGCTAAATGAGGTACAGTATTCACCTGGTCAACTTAAAAACTGATCTCTTTTAGTCGAGTTGCAGGTGTTTTCTCTTGTCGTCTGTAATGTTGTCCTGTATTGCATGTGTGTCTTTCTTCTGTGTATAGAAACCTCCTTTCTCTCTACTCTCTATTCTATGTATGTGACAGTGCCTGTGAAAATTAATCTCCTTCAAGAGAAAATAATGGTCTATCTATCTATCAATCTATATCTATTCTCTCCAATTTTCTTTTTCTGATTTCGCAATTTCCCGAGAAATCTTGAGTGGCCAATTTGTCTTGAGCAAAAAAAATATAATTGCAATCTTTGTCCGCGGTGGATCGGAGCCTGATGTCAGAACGGGAGCAGCGACATGTCTCGTTTCTTTTACATTAATACGTTTGCTCAATTAAAACATTTAATTTTAACTATATAGTCAATAAAGAAGGTCATGTCTCCTTTAAGCTGTTCTAATATTTTGAGTTCTACTTCCTGTCTGATTGTTTGCCCCACCCTGGTGTGACCTGTGTCTCCCTGTGTGTATTTAGACCCTGTGCTCCTGTCCTCTTGTGGCATTCATTATATCATTCTGCAGTTGTGCTTGTGCGTCCTTCTTTCTTTTATCATGTGACATCATTCATAATGTGGTGGTGCGACCTCATGCCAAACTGAATCCTTTGCCACTGTTGTTTTACGTTCCTATTGCTCTGTTGGTTTCTTTATGACACAGCATTTAACACAATGTAAAAACGAAATCCACCTAAAAATAACTTTATTAATTCCCCTCATCCATTGGTTGGAAATAGCACTCAATAAAAGCGTATGCAAATGCAGTCAGAGTCAGAGGTGAGGGACTATTTTCACTTGAACGCAGCTTTGTCTCCCTGTCAGTCTGACGGATCACTCTTTACAGCCTCTGCTTACGTTCGCATGCATTTTCCTAAGATGTAAAAATATGTCTCTTGTGTCATCTTCAACATCAGTCTTTCTTTCTCTCCTCCTCCCGTTGCTTTAAAAAACACAAAAACAAGTTGAGTTCTGTGAGTGCTGTCAGCTATCGTCTGTCAGAAAAGCAGCGCAAAAAATGATAAAATGCTTCATTTTCTCGTTTCAAGGGAGACATTTCTTGCATATTATCAAAATAAGATAATTTAGCTTTGTCCCTGTGTCAAATCTCGTTTTAAGGCTGTCAGAATGTGCTGAAATCATTAAAAAATTATAACAAATTAGACAAAATTATTGATTTGAGACTTAATTCTTCATTACTTTTTGCAGTGAAAAAATTGTGGATTTTTTCAACAGTATAAAAACAGATTTAAATCCCTGCACACTGACCTTTAATCGCAGCTGAGAAAGGGGAAATTATGTCGTGACGCAAGTGTATGCAGATTTAAGAACGCTTGTTACGGGTGATAATAGTTATGCAGATTTGTGGCAGAAGTGGGGACGAGACTTTGTCAAGTACAAGTTTGAAAAATGTCACGTTCCAGTTTTCAAATGTGTTTTGGGAAAGCTTAGTGCATATTGTTTGAAGTGGGGTATGACTGGTGCTTAGCAATTACCCAGCAGCACAACTCTGACTCTCTCTTTCTCCTCGCCGCTTCGCTACGTGCACGAAGCAAAGAAGAGCGGCCTTTAGAGACAGAGGGAGAGAGAGACAGAGAGAGACAGAGAGAGAGGCAGAGAGAGAGAGAGAGAGAGGGAGAGAGAGAGAGAGAGGGAGACAGAGAGAGAGAGAGAGAGACAGAGAGAGAGGGAGACAGAGAGAGAGAGAGAGAGAGACAGAGAGAGAGAGAGAGAGAGAGAGAGAGAGAGAGAGAGAGAGGGAGACAGAGGGAGAGAGAGACAGAGAGAGAGGCAGAGAGAGAGAGAGAGATAGAGGGAGGGAGACAGAGAGAGAGGGAGAGAGAGAGAGAGAGACAGAGAGAGGGAGACAGAGAGAGAGGGAGGCAGAGAGAGAGGGAGAGAGAGAGAGAGAGAGAGACAGACACAGAGAGAGAGAGACAGATACAGGGAGAGAGAGAGAGACAGAGAAAGAGAGAGGGAGAGGGAGAGAGAGAGAGAGGGAGAGGGAGAGAGACAGAGAGAAGGAGAAAGAGAGAGGGAGAGAGAGAGAGAGACAGAGAAAGAGAGAGAGAGAGAGAGAGAGAGACAGAGAAAGAGAGAGGGAGAGAGAGAGAGAGAAAGCTGACGATGTGGTACCTGGCTTTTCTTTGTTGAATCATTAATACATGTGGTGGTTTTTCTCCGCTCAAAGACTTTTGTAAAATGCTTGACCAAATCACACTTTCTTTTAGAAACATATTTTCTTTTGCAAAGTTGTAAGAAAGAGCCCAGTGAGTCACTGCCCTACTCTTTGGCCTGAGAGCAGACTGAAAGAGAGAGGGCGGATATCCATGTGTCATTGTTCTGAAGCATGGGAAAACTACACTGTAAAATGTACTGAAAAATACTTTAAAATTGAAATATAATGTTTGTATGAAACCAATAATAACTGTAATCTGTGAAACAAAACATTTTGTTGAGATTACTTTAATAATATGTGATTATGATCAAATGTACTCATACACATAAAATTACAGTATGACTATCAATATCGAAATGTTTATATCATCACTTTTTTCACTGTAATTCTTTAAAGATAATAAATCATATCGATTGTGATGAGAATTGATGATAAATCTTTTGAATTGAAAATGTACTGTACTTTCACATAGTTTATGAATGAAAAATTACTTTGATTCCATGTCTGATTGTCTTATGACAATACTGTGGGACTCATGAGACTCTGAAAACCACATTCAAGCTTTAAAACCCCAGGATCCCAAGACTTCATCCACAAATACAAATTAAAGCTGCAAGCGGCATCTAACGGCCCTCGCCACACCACGCAATGGAAGTGACGCTGACGCAACATCTTTCCACAGTCCTGATGGTTCAAAACAGTTTTTCCAATGTGGTTTTATTGAAAATGGCAAATAAATTCTTGAATCTATGATCAGTAGCGTAACAAGCAGCGTTTCCGTCGAATTGTTATTCACGCGGGTGGTAATGACGTTCGGCGGAAACAGTCCGAGGTGTTGAAGCTGCAAGTCGCCGCCGTGTGCAAGCTGGCTAGCACAATGGCCGACACTGTCATCTTCTCTGGGCCCCTACCTAGCACTAGCAGTGCAGAAGCATTCAGCAGACACTCGGCTTTCAACCGCTGGCTGTCTGGCTGGTGCCCTCGAAGTGGTGTTGTTCATGTTGACAATTGGAGTGCCTTTTGGGGAAAGCCCGGTCTCATCCGCTCGGATGATATCCACCCAACGTTGGCGGGTACATCCCTTTTGGCTAAGAATTTGGCCCTGGCTCTAAACTGTTCTGCTCGGCTCAAATGACGATGCAGAACTGAGGCCCGGGTGCAGAGCTGCTCTGCCACAACCTCTGAGAACCCATCTGTTCAGTTACTAGCCTCAGAGGCTAGTCAGATTGAAACTGTGTGTGCATGTGTGTGTGTGCCTGTGTGTGCTCAGTTACTAGCCTCAGAACCTAGTCAGATTGAAACTGTGTGTGTTCCCCGCTTGAAGTCTAAAGCACTATATGCGAGGAAATCTGACCTAGGTGTCAGACACAGTAACTTAATAAAAGTTCAGACAGACAGAAATAGTTCTAACAGTAGGGTTGTTAAATGTGGTTTAATGAACGTCAGATCAATCTCGTCTAAATCTCTTCTCATAAACGAACTTATTATAGACAAGGGCTTGGATTTGTTTGCGCTCTCGGAGACTTGGCTCCAACAGGACGACTACGTTAGATTGAATGAGTGCACTCCTCCGACGCATGTTAACTACCAGAAAGCCAGAGCTACAGGTCGCGGCGGTGGTGTTGCGATTATATCACACACCAACTTGGTTCTTAGTCCCAAAACCAACAACGCTTTTCACTCGTTTGAAAACTTAACACTTTCAATCACCTGTCCTGGGTGGAGAAAACAAAAAGCAGTACTATTTATAGTTTTATACCGACCTCCTGGTCCTTACAGCGAGTTCCTAACAGAATTCTCTGACTTCATTTCAAACCTAGTTTTGGACTGGGAAAACATAGTTATAGCTGGAGACTTCAATATACATGTGGACGACAGCACTGACAGCTTAAACAAAGCTTTCAGCGCCGTACTAGATGGTGTTGGTTTTACTCAGAATGTCGAGGAACCTACTCACATTCATAATCACACCTTGGACCTTGTCCTGACCTACGGCTGTGATGTCTCCAATGTTGACATCCAGCGTCAAAGCTCGTTGCTGTCTGACCATTTCTTGATCACGTTTGATCTCGCTTTGGAGGACTTTCCTGTCCCGCAAGATAAAACCATAATGAAAAGAACCTTAAATGATAAATCTATCACAAGGTTCAAAGAACTAATACAGCCTATGTTGAATACTGCTGCAGGTGAACCTGTTCACAGCAGCTGCAGTCCCTCAGTCATTGACCAAACGGTGGGCAACACTATGGAGTCTTTAAAATCTGCATTAAATGCAGCAGCTCCTTTAAAACAGAAAACCATTAGGATTAGATCATCGTCGCCCTGGTACAGTGTTCAACTCCACACTTTAAAACAGGATGTCAGAAAATTGGAGAGGCTATATCGCCACTCCCACTCGGAGCCTGTCCACAGGGAGTGGAAAGCAGGTCTCCGAAACTACAAGAAGGCCCTTCGCGGGGCTCGAACTCAATACTATTCAACTTTAATAGAAGCGAATAAAAACAACAGTAGATTTTTGTTTGGCACCGTCGCTAAACTCACAAACTGCCATAGCGCAATCGAGCCTAAAATTCCAAGCTCACTGAGCAGTGTCGACTTTCTCCACTTCTTTAATAATAAAATTACATCCATCCGTGACAAGCTGGAGGAGGTTGCTCCTGCTGTTAGTGGTGGACAGGTTGAAGCGGCATACGTGACTTCCCACTTAGACTCTTCAGTGGGCCTTAATAAATTCATGGCTGTGAGCCAAGCAGAGGTGATCTCTGTGGTCACATCCTCAAAAGCCTCAACTTGCATGTTAGACGCAGTCCCGACATGGCTCTTCAAAGACATACTTCCTTTGATAATTGAGCCTATCGTAAATATAATAAACGCATCCATACAATGTGGCTATGTCCCACAAGCTTTTAAAACCGCGGTAATCAAACCCCTTCTGAAGAAAACAAACCTGGACCCAGAAATACTTACAAACTACAGACCGATCTCAAACCTCACTTTTATATCTAAAATCCTGGAAAAACTTATAGCTGAGCAGCTCCGCTGCCACCTGCAGGAAAATGATATGTTTGAAGTCTTTCAATCAGGATTCAGAGCTCATCATAGCACTGAAACGGCACTAGTCAAAGTCACAAATGACTTACTACTAGCTGCCGATAATGGACAAGTGTCAGTGCTGGTCCTACTGGACCTTAGTGCTGCATTTGACACAATAGACCACAGCATTCTACTGCAGAGGCTAGAATGTGATATAGGTCTTAGAGGAACAGCCCTTGGCTGGTTTAAATCCTATTTATCAGATCGATATCACTTCGTCAATGTGAATCAGGACTCGTCGCCTTATTCTGGAGTGGAATTCGGTGTGCCGCAGGGTTCGGTACTCGGACCGATTCTTTTTACTCTCTACATGCTGCCACTGGGAAACATTATTAAAAAGCATGGAATTAATTTCCACTGCTATGCAGATGACACACAGCTTTATCTGTCGATGAAGCCTAATCAGACAGATCAGCTAGAAAAGCTCAGTGCCTGCATAAAGGACCTTAAAATGTGGATGACTCTTAACTTCCTACTTCTCAACCCGGAGAAGACAGAAGTGATCCTACTCGGTCCGAAGCGCCTGCGTGACTCCCTCACTAACCAGATGGTTACTCTTGATAATGTCAGTATAATACCCAGTAACACTGTGAGGAATCTTGGAGTCATTTTTGACCAAGAACTCTCCTTCAAGGCTTATATAAGCCAAGCAACTAAAACGGCGTACTTCCACTTACGGAACATCGCTAAAATTAGGAATTTCCTTCCTAAAAGTGACGCGGAAAAACTCATTCACGCGTTTGTCACCTCAAGGCTCGACTACTGTAACGCTTTACTGGCAGCGTGCCCTAAAGCCTCTTTGAAGAGCTTCCAGCTCGTTCAGAATACAGCAGCTAGGATCTTAACAGGTACCAAAAGGAGGGAGCACATAACTCCGGTGTTAAAATCACTCCACTGGCTCCCTGTGGAGTACAGAATAAAGTTTAAAATCCTTTCTCTTAACATATAAAGCCATAAATGGCTTGGCTCCCTCTTATCTCCAAGACACGTTAGTGTCGTATCAACCAGGTCGAGCGTTGCGCTCACAAAACGCCAGACGTCTGGTGGTCCCTAAGGTCTCAAAGGTCACTGTTGGTGGCAGAGCATTTAGCTACCAAGCTCCTTTACTGTGGAATCAGCTTCCCATTTATGTTAAGGAAGCAGATACGGTCTCCACATTCAAGGCCAGGCTTAAAGCACTTTACTTTAATTTAGCATATAATTAGGTAATATATAATATGTAGTGTATATATTATATATATATGCTGTATTATGCTATATATTATGTTATATATTATTCAATAATGTATTGTGTTATGTTGTATATTATGTTATATATTATGCTGTATGTTATTCTTTATTCAAGGCTAGGTTTAAAACAGTCCTCTTTAGTTTAGCATATGGCTAGGAAGGTAAGACTCGGAGAAGGTTAAACTCCTCAGAGTGTTAGTCAAGCTGCATAGGGAGTCAGTTTGCTGGGAGAAGTATGGTAACTTGAGCACTATCCTCTCCTCCTTCCTACTTTATCTGTTTAGCATTTTTAGGATTCTGACTGTAGTTTGTTCATTGCTATTCACCCGTTGTCCCATTGTCTGTTTCATGGTACGATGACGGGATCTCTGAGCCTGGCCTCTTCCATCTACACCTGCGGACTGCCCCGCCCGACCCGCCTGGGAGTGCTTCAGTCCTGCACCGGACCTGTCCACGTTCAGCGTCCACTGGTCCACGTTCTGTAGCTAGCTTAGGTCCTGGATCATTAGCCTGTCCGTCCGGAGGAGCGGATCCCTTTCTCATATGGGTCTCCCTCCCTGTGGGTTTCCCTAGTTCTCCTCCAAGGTTTCTCACTTTTTCCCACTGGGTTTTTTAAGAGTTTTTCCTTGTCGATGCAGGAGGGTCTTGTTGTACAGTTAGTGTCCAACAGAAAGGATTGGTGATGATCAGGACACTTTAGCATTCTACAACATGTATGGACATTTTTTTCTGTGTGTGCTTTATATTCTTCATGTGTTTTAACTGTTGATTCTCTGACCTGTGTTGGTGATTTCAATGGTTTTGTTAAGTCCTCTGAGATGACTTCTGTTGTGACCTAGGGCTATACAAGAATAAATTGTATTGTATTGTATTGTAGTGAGTCTCCATCAAAAACATGGAAACTTTAACGGAACTCTATAGAAATAAGCTAAACGTGTGTCTGTCGGTAGCTCAGTCGGTCGAGCAAATGTTATGGTTTGTTTGTGTTTATTTTGTATCTTGTTTGTTTACATTGTTTTCTTTTGCATAACGTTTGAGATAAATTCTTACCATCCAAATCATTCTTTAAACTCTGATTTTGTCTTCCTGGTATAGAACTTGGGACAATCAATATATGAAGGTGTGTTATACCCCAGCTTTAAATGAAGAAATAAGGCATCATTTGTCCACAAGCTTTCCATGTTGTAATCCTAATAAAAGGTGACACAGGATTTAACACTTTTTTAGGTGTAAATTATACTTTTCATCCATTTTCTTCCACTTCATCAGGGCCTGGTCCCAGAGGCAGTCGTCGCAGCTGGAGAAAGAATCATTTACTCTTTTACAAGAATCTTTCTGTTGGAACAAACAACGTGGTGTGTTTTCACTCACCGCTAAAAGTAATTGACTTAAAAATGGCATGCGGGGATGAAAGAGCAAAATGCAAAACTTTCCCAAAACGTTCAAAGAAAGTCGTGTGACTGTGACAGAAGCGGATGGGAGCAGAGCGGGACATGAATTATCCAGACGTTTTCAAACCCTGCGGTGTTCAGGCCCAGGTGCTGCTTCTCTGCCATAACTAACTTGAAGGTTCACAACAAAAAAATGGATAAATGTTTTGTTAGAGCCGCAGTACAAGTAAATACAGATAAAATAGGTTTAAAACTCGCCAACACAAGAGTTTTAAACCTATTTTATTACTGGATGGTGGCTCAGTGTGCGACGGTTTGTATCGTTCAGTTCAATTACAGTTATTCTTGTACAGTGAATAGTGAGAAACCTTGGGGAGGTCCATATGGTTCCTGCTATAGTAAAGTAAGTAATGTATAATTTTTTTATATAGCGCATTTTACAGACCAAGGTCACCCAAAGCGCTTTACAAAGTTCAGAGTTCAGATATTGTTCCAATCGTTCCACACACGGTGATGACAGAAGCGAGTCCAGAACACACTGGACCATCAGCTCCAATCAACACCCTCCATTTACTCTCTCATTTACATTCATATCTATTGTGCATGTTCTTAGTGGTAGGGGAAACCGGAGCACCCAGAGGAAACCTACGCAGACACGGGGAGAACATGCAAACTCCACTCAGAAAGGTCCTGTTCCAACCGGGATTCGAACCCAGGACCTTCTTGCTGAGGCACAAAATTCTGTCTTCATCTTAAGATTATCTTTTACTGAGAGCTGATTGGCTGAGCGCGGGTGATCTTTTTAACTTTACTGCCTGAAAAAGCAAATTTTGGGACAAAAACGACGTGCATTTCAAAACTAGGGATTGAACTAAACTTTTGAGAGCGAGGGACAAGTTACAAATTACATAAACCCCATTTCCATCAGCCCTACTCAGCCTACTCTACGGTTTGGTATCTGGTACCGTATCCTAGCAACCGACCCATAACAAACCCCCACTGGTTTGTTGTGGGTAGGGCAAGGCAGGTTTTTTTGTTCAGCACAATTCATGCACAAGACAACTCAACGTGCTGAACAAAACATTTAAACATTGACAGAAAAGAAGCCTGTCTCAAATTTTCAGGAAGACTGTTCCAGATTATAGCAGCATGAATCTGAAATGGTGCCTCCACATGTTTAGTTCTGACTCTTGGCACCAGCAGGAGTCCAGTCCCTGTGCTCCTCAGAGTCCAGGCTGGTTCATATGGGACTAACATGTCACAGATGTACTTTGGTGCGAGGCCATGGAGAGTAAAGCTGCTTTAAAGTCTATTCTCTGAACCACAACAAACCAGTTCCGAGGGAAACCCCAAGTTAACCACGGCCAATCGCTGACCGTAAGAACACTTTAGTGCCAGCTGGGGCCAAACAGGTACTAGCAAAGTACCTGGTACCAGTTAAACAGGAGCAGTGGAAATGAAGTGGGGCTATAGTTCATTGTCTGTGGTTTTAAAGTAAAGTTTTAAGAATATGTTAAAAAGCCAAGTGGTAAATCTTCATGCAGATAAATGCTTGATATTATTCACTTTTTGACAATCTGTATATTTTGCTCGATAATTAACCCGTGACTTTGTGATATGAACTTACTGTAGACATACTACAATTGTCTCCTTTTTCTCAAGTTTCTGAATATAGTACATAGGTTTATTGAGACTTTTACAAAAATCATAATTTATTCTGTCCGTAAATCTTGTACCTGGGGAAGAAAAGTATTTATACACACACAAAAACTAATGGGAGTCAAAAGAACAAACACATACAGTACTGTAGATTTCATTTTCCTTTTCACATTCTCACACGCAATCAAAGCCTCGTATAAAAAAAACTAAAATAAATCGGGCGTTTGAAATGAGCTGTAGGCAAAACGTGCGGTTGTAAGTTTTATGGTATGAAAGAATGGTACAAATGGGAACGTAACGAGGGAAGCGGTTGGAGGGATAAAAATACCAGATTAATAGTTAAAGAAGAGCGGAGAGAACGGTAAATATCCCAAGGTATTACTTAGAAGAGAATAAGCAATAAAAGCGCCAGGAGCAGCCAGGTGGAAATATTAGGTTTTGATGTAGTTTCTCAAAGTGCCACAACAATATTCTTTTATTTATTAGTGACGGCCATGAAAAAAACCTCCCAGGTAAGGAGCGGTATCTCAAACACCGAGGGCGGACGAGGGAGAAGGCTGAGGACGGATGCATGTTGTTATTACTACTACTATATTCTATTCACTTTTCTTATTTGGCACAATGGGTGAAAAGATACAACGTGTGTCTAATATGGTACTTGAAATGTGCTTTGATCATGTTGAGATGTTCTGTGTAAAGACAAAAAAGCATAAAAAATAAAGTATAAAAGAGTATAGTGTGAAGGAGGGGAGTCAGAGCCCAATAATCTTTTGCTTGTCAAATACAAACTTATTTTCTATATAAATACATCCTGTTGCTACTGACTACAGAGGTTACACTAGTGACTTATCCTTGAACCAAGCGCAATTATAGCTCCAGCTTTAGTCAATCCCTCAGCTCTGCCAGCCTCTTACCAACCCACTGACAGCAAAGCGGGCAGTTTAAAAGCAGCCACTTCCTGATAACACCCACCGCCTCCTCAAGTTCCTGGCTCCTGCCCTGGCTCCTGCTCTGGTTCCTGCTCTGGTTCCTGCTCTGGTTCCTGCCCTGGCTCCTGCTCTGGCTCCTGCTCTGGTTCCTGCTCTGGCTCCTGCCCTGGCTCCTGATCTGGCTCCTGATCTGGCTCCTGCTCTGGTTCCTGCTCTGGCTCCTGCCCTGGCTCCTGCTCTGGCTCCTGCTCTGGCTCCTGCCCTGGTTCCTGCCCAGGTTCCTGCTCTGGCTCCTGCTCTGGCTCCTGCCCTGGTTCCTGCCCAGGTTCCTGCCCTGGCTCCTGATCTGGCTCCTGATCTGGCTCCTGCTCTGGTTCCTGCTCTGGTTCCTGCTCTGGCTCCTGCCCTGGCTCCTGCTCTGGCTCCTGCTCTGGCTCCTGCCCTGGTTACTGCCCAGGTTCCTGCTCTGGCTCCTGCTCAGGCTCCTGCTCTGGCTACTGCCCTGGTTCCTGCCCTGGCTCCTGCTCTGGCTCCTGCTCTGGCTCCTGCCCAGGTTCCTGCTCTGGCTCCTGCTCTGGCTCCTGCCCTGGTTCCTGCCCAGGTTCCTGCTCTGGCTCCTGCTCTGGCTCCTGCTCTGGCTACTGCCCTGGTTCCTGCCCTGGCTCCTGCTCTGGCTCCTGCCCTGGCTCCTGCCCTGGCAATGCTCCTCCTGCGCCTCATCACACCATGCTTCAAGCCACCACCAGTGCTTGACCCCGGGGAGTCTGAGATCATCTACAGCAGCAGACGATCTCCCCTCTGCAAGTGTCACTGCCGGGGTCAATGCGCCAAACAAATAAATCTTTTTCATGCATTAATGTTTCTGCCTTGTTCTCTTCAGATTGAATGTCTATTATGTTAAATAATTGATCCTGACTGCTTGCCATCTGCAGTAAAACCACATTGGAAAAACTGCTATGACGGCTATCCTGCCACGGCACCATGAAAAGGTTTATCTGATTATAAAAATGAAAGAGGCACTATTTGACACTTTGGGCTGAGAGCTGATTGGCTGAAGAAAGATGGTCCTTTCTTTTTCACTTTCCTGTCTGAAAAAATACATGCATGTGGAAACTAATGAGAGAAACGTGTTGAGACCGAGAAAATGGTCAAAAACATTTAGTACAATTTGTTTGCGGTTTCAAAATTAGGTACCCTAGCTTTAACAGAACCAAATCCATGACAATTGACAAAAACAGGCAGATGGAACGGTAGCGTAGACAAGATTTATCAAGGTCATTTTTGCCCGTCTGGACTTTTATTATGTTTTTTGCGATTCAATTTATTTTGGTATAGCCTTAAATCACAACAGTAGACTTCTCAAAGTTGTCGATTCTTCAACAACAGATCAGAGAATCAACACAGCCATTGGTCCATATACATTTAGGAGTCAGGCTGTAGAACGAGGACTGAAGCTGTTTTTTTCCATACATCCTTGGGGTTTAGCGATACTACTTTGTGATCCAGGCAATTCCTCAAGGTTAAATGCTGCAAAAAGACCCTCACGAGAAATGGAAAAAAAGAAAATCGTTTCATATTTGTCCGACTGATGCGTGATTGAATTCTAATCAAATCAGTATGCGTCTCTGCACTGCTATCATTCCATTAGCAGCTGAACTGGATAAGAGCTAAAAACCACTCATTTGGAAGTGTTTTGACACAGGTGCAGTGCTGTTGATTGGCACAAAAAGAAGAAAATAACACTTTACATTTCAAAGACTTGATGCCATGAGTCCAACCAGGAGGAAGATTTTACAGATTTTTCTCAGCGTATCGATCTCTACATAGTTTTGTTATAGATCCACCTTTTGGACGTCAAAAACATGTCAAAAGGAACTTGTTACGTGGGGCTGATATTGTAACAAAAGGACGCAAATGTTAAACTAGAACGTAAACTAGAACGTCCAGACATTGTTATGACTGCTCCTTTGGAGTTCTGAGAAAATGCTAAAAAAATGTTCTGTTTTTTGCCAGATTTATTAATAGTGACTCATAAAGCGCTTACTTTAACCTAAAAAAAGAAAGAAAAATCTGCTTTACTTTACTTTGAGTCTTTACATAAAATAAGTACTAAAAATGCTGAACATTACTTGAAATAAAGAAAAAACGGCTAATGCTAAAGACAAATTCTAACTGCTGTCAGTAAACTGTGTGTTGCTATAGTAACTAGCCCTTGCCAGAACCAGAACCAGTAACTGGAAACACTGACTGATGCAACACTGACATTTCCCCACAGTGAAACAAATAAAGGATCTCTTTATCTTAATTAAATTAAGCTAAAGCTAAAATGCTAACGTTTGAAAAGTAAAAAGCTGTTTTTTAAGAATTATGACATAGAAATAAAATACATACAGAAGCAGAAAAAGTCACAAAGTTAAAAAGAGCGATCACATTCACGGAAAGCCGTCAAATTGACTGCTCAGGGAGTTATTACCACCAATGATAGTTTTGCAGATGTGTTACCACGACGATGCCTCCAATTCTCTCCCACACTGACCAGTCTAGTCAACCATCGCTCACACAGGACACACAACAATCGCACACACAACAGCAATCACACACACAACAACAATCACACACACAACAACAATTGCACACATAACAACAATCACACACACAACAGCAATCACACACACAACAACAATCACACACACAATAACAAACACACACACAACAGCAATCACACACATAACAACAATCGCACACACAACAGAAATCACACACACAACAACAATCACACACGACAACAATCGCACACACAACAACAATCCCACACACAACAACAATCACACACACGACAACAATCACACACACAACAGCAATCACATACACAACAACAATCCCACACACAACAACAATCACACACACGACAACAATCACACACACAACAACAATCACACACACAACAGCAATCACACACACAACAACAATCCCACACACAACAACAATCACACACACGACAACAATCACACACACAACAAAGCAATCACACACACAACAACAATCCCACACACAACAGCAATCACACACACAACAACAATCCCACACACAACAACAATCACACACACGACAACAATCACACACACAACAACAATCACACACACAACAGCAATCACACACACAACAACAATCCCACACACAACAACAATCACACACACGACAACAATCACACACACAACAGCAATCACACACACAACAACAATCCCACACACAACAACAATCACACACACGACAACAATCACACACACAACAACAATCGCACACACAACAACAATCACACACACGACAACAATCACACACACAACAACAATCACACACACAACAGCAATCACACACACAACAACAATCCCACACACAACAACAATCACACACACGACAACAATCACACACACAACAGCAATCACACACACAACAACAATCCCACACACAACAACAATCACACACACGACAACAATCACACACACAACAACAATCGCACACACAACAACAATCAGAGAGGACTTCATCACTTCATATCTTTGCCTCATGAAACATAATTCCTCTTCGTTTCCATCTTTTGGCTTCCTTTCCGACCTCTTGTTCCCTTCAGCTCCAGCAGGTGATAGACACTGGAGGCTTTGGAGACGGGCGGCGGCGGCAAAGGCATTATTACCGTCGTGAAATTGTGAATAACGAAGCATAGCGGCGCGGTTAACATGCTTCTAAATAGACGCTAACTTTGATCGGCCTGAAAGCCTTCACCTCTCTCTGCTCGGCAATTATTTCACGCTCGCATAATTGCTCGCATGGCGGTGGATCTCGGGTCTTCGTAATGTCACGGCAATGCAGGTTTTCGATTCCGCTGATGTGGTTGGGACTGACGACAGGAGAGGGGTGTCGGCTGTCTTGGAGTGGAGCTCAAAGGACAAGAAGTGACAGTTGCCCACACCGACGAGTTCATAGCCGCTATTGTTTTATCTTGAAAATAAATATGGTGCCATACATGTACGTTAATGTGTTTGTCTGTATTTTTTTTCTATTTCTAATTTAATATATATAAAAAAGAAAACCTCTAGCGCACGCTGGGGTTTTCTTGCACAGTTTTTCCAAAGTGGTTTTACTGTAAAGCCAAATAAATTAATTTATTGAAACGAAGACACACAAAAGTGGCTTGATGCGTTTAGCTTTGCTTCTATGTTTATTCCTACAGGTGTGGTCTGGTTAGCTTTGCTTCTATGTTTATTCCTACAGGTGTGGTCTGGTTAGCTTTGCTTGTGCATAAAATCAGGTATGGTGTGGTTAGCTTCACTTCTAATTTCATTCATACGAGTCGGCGTCATTGGTGGTGGTAGTTACAGTATGGTGTTGGTGGGTTTGTTGCTGTCGACAGGAGATGGGTGTCAGCTGTCTGTGAGTGGCGTTCAAAGGAAACACGGAGGACGATAGCGGCGGCGGGTGAGATGGCTGACAGCGGCGCGGTGACAGGAAGTGACAGTTGCCGGCGACAACGAGTTCATAGGCGCTGTCAACGAGACGCGGTGCCAGGTCAACAGAAATAGCAGCGTGCGACAGAGAAACTGCACGGAGTCTGCAAAGTCCATCTGATCAGAGGCTTGTGTTGAGTGTCAAAGAAAAAGTATTAAAGTAATGTTTGTTTTTATGTTTCATAGCAACAGTCGCTATGGTCAACGACAGCTCTGAGACTGGAGTCATGACGACAGCAAAACTTATTCTCCACAACTGTTTCACTATGGCCTAGAATATACCACACCTGTATGGAGGAACTTAGAAGCATGGCTAACTGCATCAAACATGTATGGATAAACTTAGAAGCATGGCTAACTGTATCAAACATGTACGGATAAACTTAGAAGCATGGTTAACCAAATCAAACATGTATTGGTTGAACTTAGGAGCATGGCTAAGTGCATCAAACATTTAAGGGTGAACTTAGAAGCATGGCTAAGTGCATCAAACATATATGGGTGAACTCAGAAGCATGGTTAACCAAATCAAACATGTATGGATAAACTTAGAAGCATGGTTAACCAAATCAAACATGTATGGAGGAACTTCGAAGCATGGCTAACTGCTTCAAACATTTAATGGTGAACTTAGAAGCATGGCTAAGTGCATCAAACATGTATGGGTGAATTTAGAAGCATGGCTAAGTGCATCAAACATGTATGGGTGAATTTAGAAGCATGGCTAAGTGCATCAAATATGTATATAGGTGTACTTAGAAGCAAGGCTAACGGCATCAGACATGTATGGATGAACAAAAAAACATGGCAAACCAAATCAAACCTTTTTGGAGGAACTTAGAAGCATGGCAATCCGCATCAAACATGTATGGAGGAACCTAGAATTATGACTTACCAAATCAAACATGTACGTATGGATGAACTTAGAAGCATTACTAACTGAATCAAATAAATATGGATGAGCTTAGAGGCAAACCTTACCACATCATACTTGAATGAGCTGATTGAGATTTTTCTTGCACCTGTGTCTTCTGTGAGTAATGGATGAAACATTTTAAGTATAAAACCACTTTATTTCTGCAATTAGTTCATGAGGCTGTGATTTTGTGACTAATGCATCTGGAAAACATCTATTTCTTACACGGCAAAAGTTACTGAGGGTTTATCCTCTTTATAACAAAAACTGCAGATCACGCATTCAGAATACTCGTGAGAACAAATCAGAAAACGGTATAAAACATTGTACTTCCATAACAAATAATGACATAGGAGTAAACTACAAATAGACACAGGAAAACCACTGAGTAATGAAGAGAAAAAATATACATACGCTGAATATTCACACTTCCAAAAACTAAAAACAACTAAAATTGTCTATTCTGAGTTCAGCATTATCTATGAAACTGCCAACATTCCTGTCATATGTCAAAGCAAAAAGCAACATTCAAACGCGGCCTCTCTGCGCTTATCTCCACAACAAAAGAATATCGACATTGTGCGGCCATCTTGGAAATTGTCAGGGATTTCCACAGACCTGAAGTGAGACGTGAACCCATCTAATACTGTATAACAACGACTCGCATGATTCTCAGAGGACGGGAAGCGGCTGTCAGTCAAGCGTGCGGCAGCGGACGTCAAGTGGCATCTGTCCGACTCAAGTGTCTAGTGAGCCTTGACAAGTCCCACAAGGAATCCTGCACAGGGGCCAATGTGAATGTGCGGGTGGGGGTGGAGGGTAGATTGTGAAACTATAGGAAATAACCCATAGCAACAGTCTCCATGGAGAAAAGTTTGGGAGTTAGAAGTCAGGCAAGCCAAGGGTCATTTAGCAATTCATAACCGTTTCACCATATTCAGATGTTTTACAGAAGAAGGTATGTAATAAAACAAATTAAATCAAAACTGGGAAGGACCCTCTACAGCAGGTCTATTCAACTTGTGGCCCGGGGGCAAGATCAGGCCCTCAGAACTATCTAATTGGGCCATCAGATATTTTTCCGCAAATTCTTTGTCCATGTAGCTTTTCATCTTGGTTCAAGTACATTATCGTTCATAATAATCTGAGTTGTAAAAGAAGTAGATGTTGTGTTTGATAAAGTTCCAGTTACATTTTACGCTGACACTTTGACAACTAGAATACATAATTAAATTAAGGTCAGACTCGGACACTCTTTTTGAAAACACCTTTTCTCTGTGGCTGAAAGAAAACAGTCAACAACAAAACACGGCTTGACGAGAGTTCGAGTGACGAGAGAGTTTTTCTGAAAGATATTTGTACATTTCTTCCAAATTACTATAAATCATTCCTTCGCTGTGATTCATGACAAACCGGATCAGACTGGTGGGTTTTGGCAGCGTCTTCTTCTCACTTCGATGTTCTACTAAAGCGTATATGATTTACGCAGCTGGTCCGCCTCTACTCTGGTTCAAAGGGAATTATGAAGTAAAATGGACTGGAAATATAGGACAGGAACACAACTAAAATCTCACAGATGTTTGAATTCCGTGGATTTTGTAAAATGTATTTAGAGAATGTCGATCTCACTCACCGCCCACCCCCTGTCACTGTTAGCATATATCTGTGGATGAAACATGTTACTTTAGTCTCCTACTTTGATCCAGGACATGTATGGACCAGTGGGGGCGGGTCCCGGCTCAAAAGTGGCCAAAATGAAGTGCGCTGACATGCTGCAATACCACCCCGGGCCGATGGGGGTGTACCCGGAATAAGAATTAGCCAATGCTAACATATAGCGTCTTCTTACCTCTCGAAAACGTCTTTACAGGATGGTCCAAAAGTTGGGTCTTGGCCCAAAGCTCCGTTCCACATGTGTGTCAATGCTGAGGGGATGAATTTTTGAAGTATCTCGTTCAAATGAATGGAGCTGCGCCGGCTGAAGCATGCGCAGATGCGTTTTTTCACAATTTTCTTGTGGGCGGGACCACTCGCGGCCATTTTGGATAGCTCCCGAGTAGAGCACAATTTTTGGCCCATTAGTTAGAACGGCGGAGATAGGCGTGACTCTGTCCGTTAATATACAGTCTATGGTTTTTTCACATTTTCCAGCCCCCGTGGCCATTTTGAAACTACCAATAGACCGCGGACGTTGTGGCACATTAGTTAGAACTGTTAGAACTGAACTGTTTTTAACCTGGATTTGAACAGAGAAGAAGCCTGTCTCACATTTTCAGGAAGACTGATCCAGGTTTTAGCAGCGTAAATCTGAAAAGCTGCTTCTCCATGGTTAGTTCTGACTCTGGGCATCAGCAGGAGGTCAGTCCCTGTGCTCCTCAGAGTCCCAGTTTGTACATACATTAAACAAATATATATATATACATATTTATTTCAGGCAACGGCACTGATAAGTAGAATAAAAACTACCTGATACCTGAGTGATTCTCACTCAAGCGAGTGAGGGAAGAATGGAGCGTGAGATTGACAGGCGGATCGGTGCAGCGTGCGCAGTGATGCGGTCTCTGTATCGGACCGTTGTGGTAAAGAGGGAGCTGAGCCGAAAGGCAAAGCTCTCAATTTACCGGTCAATCTTCGTTCCCTCCCTCACCTATGGTCATGAGCTTTGGGTAATGACCGAAAGAACGAGATCGCGGATACAAGCGGTCGAAATGAGCTTCCTCCGCAGAGTGGCTGGGCGCTCCCTTAGAGATAGGGTGAGGAGCTCAGTCACACGGGAGGAGCTCGGAGTAGAGCCGCTGCTTCTCCACGTCGAGAGGAACCAGTTGAGGTGGCTCGGGCATCTGTTCCGGATGCTTCCTGGACGCCTCCCTGGGGAGGTGTTCCGGGCACGCCCCACCGGGAGGAGGCCCCGCGGAAGACCCAGGACACGCTGGAGGGACTATGTCTCCCAGCTGGCCTGGGAACGCCTTGGGGTCCCCCCGGACGAGCTGGAGGAAGTGTGTGGGGATAGGGAAGTCTGGGCGTCTCTGCTTAGACTGCTGCCCCCGCGACCCGGCAACGGATAAAGCGGAAGAAAATGGATGGATGGATGGATGGACCTGAGTGATTCTACCTATGACGAATGTGACGTGTGCATTTCTCCAGTGTGAGATCAATAAAGTCTATCTTATCTTATTATGTATTACAAAAAATATATTTATTTTAACTTGTGCAATTCCACCTCCTTTTCCCCGAATCAGTGAACGTAACCCTCTATTAGTGCACTGGGCTAAAACAGCTTCTACAAGATAAAAAACTCACTTCTTAGATACATGTAATTCATACTGGGGATTGACTACAGAAACAAGATCTTTTATGTTTTTATAAGATATTTTGTATTTTGACTAAGAACAGCCGTATACCATCATTTCTCAGACTCACTCCTCAAACTCTCATGGAGCGATTTTGCAGTGAGCTAATATTAGTCTCCCGCCGCAGCCAAGGATCCTGCTTTATTCATTTATTTAGCGCCTTTGGCTTTATCATTATTTGAAACACACTTTAATGAAGCGTTAAACAAGTGGCGTTGGATGAAAATATTTTGGGTTTGATGAATATTTCAACCATCTCAGTCATTCACTTCTTATTTTAGTAAGAATAAAAAACGTTCTTTTGCTGCCCTCGTGATATGAATCCACACGAGCAACATGGTGTTAGTGCGATCTCTCGTATTTGGACTAATTGTCTTCTTAATTACTGAAAAGTGAATTGAGCAGAGATAAACATTGTTGGTCTATTCCAATTTTTGACTTCTGGACCTTTTTCGAGTGACCTTTTCTCTGCGGCTAAATGTACGTCCCAAATAATGATGCTATAGTTTTCATGGAAGGAGATTTATGTCGGTTTAGTTTGTGACTGAGGTTAACACAACAATTAAAAACGCAAGATATGTTTTCTTTAAGGACTTTAGCTGCTTCTGCGTTTGTGGACATTTATCAACACTTATGGACATCCGTGTTGGCGAATTCAACGGTTGTGTGAAGTCCTCGGAGATAACTGCTGTTGGGATTTAGGGCTTGAATTGAATTGAATGTTTCAGAAATCAAATGTGTGTTTTCAAATTGTTTCCAAAGTGCTCCACAGAGATGCTGCACAAGTCTGCCAAGTTATTTCAATATAATAAAGTCAGAATTATTTTAATTTCCATTGTAAGTAACAAGGAGATTGCTGATGTAGTGAGTGAGTAATGTTTATCTACAGTATATATGCGCATTTTACAGACCAATGTCACCCAGAGGATACTCCACCTCTGCTGCTGTGACCTGTCCTGCTCCACCCAGAGGATACTCCACCTCTGCTGCTGTGACCCGTCCTGCTCCACCCAGAGGATACTCCACCTCTGCTGCTGTGACCTGTCCTGCTCCACCCAGAGGCTACTCCACCTCTGCTGCTGTGACCCGTCCTGCTCCACCCAGAGGCTACTCCACCTCTGCTGCTGTGACCCGTCCTGCTCCACCCAGAGGCTACACCACCTCTGCTGCTGTGACCTGAAGGCCTGTGGCTGATTAATACTATTATTAGCTTTTTAGAATGATCAATTTTTTTTTTTTTTTGCTATCTATCTCTATCTATCTATAAAAAGGTAAACAATATCCAGGAAGGTGATAATAATTTACGTTGTTACTCCCTCGCTGGGCAAGGACGACAGATACTAAAGCTAAAGAAAAAAAAGGACCTTCCGAAGTAATGATCAGAAAATATATTTGGTTTGATTTTCATCGTCAATTCTTCATTCAGACACTAAGGCCACACAGAATCAAATCAAAAACAAGAACACAAACAACTTATAAAACGCGTCTCTGCCAGTGTTTGTCATTGAGGCGATTATTGCATTTAAAATACAAAGTCCTCGTTTGAGCCTGAAAGCGTCGTTATTATAAAACATTTGAAAGAGACAGAAGTATGAAGTGATAAACACGATGGAATAGCTATAAATGTAATACCAGAAAAGAACACAATGACGACGTACAAGCACAACACACACACACACACACACACACACACACACACACACACACACACACACACACACACATACACGTTTTTGTTACCTGGTGGGTCCCTTTGACAGGGCCGTTCAGAATGGGACCCATAGACATAATCTTTTTTTACCAAGACTTTAAGTAATAAAAAACAGTCAATAGAAACCAAACAACTATTTTAAAGGAATTTTATTTTAGATTTTGTTTTCGAATTGCAGTGATTCTATTTTTGACATAGAATTTAATGCCACTCCATGTCCGATGTCTAAGGTCATCTGGTGAGGCATTAATGCAGGCCAGGCAGTGAGACTTCCCAGGGACCTTTCCAGTCTGTATGAAAGGTGTCATGGTCTTCTCCACAGCCTTCACCTCAGATGCAGACCATGGCTTTCTTACACGTTCTAGGGAGAGAAATAAAAATATATTAGCGATATACACTCCCAGGGTGAGGACCAAGCAGCCTGGCTGTAATCCCCCACCTGGTACACTTACCAGAAGGGGCACTGCCACTACCATGGGGTGCATCTGGATGAATGGTTGAAGGTTCTCCGCTTGAAGTTTCTTTTAGCCCGTCCGTTTGTGAGAGGATCTCTACTGCTCTCCCTGTCGCACAGAAAATAAAAATACAAGTGGCCTTTAGGGGAAAAAAATCATACATATTTTAATAATATCAAGAATTACCTTCAGGCTCAATTTGTATCTGGTCGAGGCTCTTTCCTTCGAATTCCGTCACTCTTCCCTGCTCCATGGCCATCAACACTTTGCTGATTTTGGCCAGCTCCAGTGTCCCCTCTGGTAGTCTGTAATATTGCCTGTGGATGCGAATGTCATGGCCGAGGAAGTTGGCAAGTATGTCCATCTCATTCTCTTTCATATTGAGAACTGTAGACATAGTAGCTATGTGCTTTCTAAGTTTGGTTGAGGATAGCATCTCTGGATGCACCGCACCACATTCTTTGGCTACCTGGCGTAGGGAGTCTGATCCCCTGATGTGGGTGTCTGCGCCCGGGCGGGAAAAGAAGTATGGGTTATGGTCAGAGATGGAACAGGCCCTTCTGTTCTCCACCAGCACCTCCATCGAAGCAATCATTTCAGGAGTCAAAAGAACCGGCACTTTCCGACTTCTTTTCCCTTTAATTTCAATGCGTTGAAAATGCTGACACAGCTTTTTCTCAAGTTGGGACAGTCCCAGAGCAATGTCAGAATGGATCCCAGTCTTACTTCTTAAGGTAAAGGCTGTCAGTGGCATCTTTGAAACCTCACCTTCCCTTCTTCGATTGAAAATGATGACCTCACAAAGAGTCAAAACTGCCAGTTTAGACCAATGCTTAGACATTGGCTCACTTATTAGGGTTTGCACATATTCAGGTCGACATACCTCAATATGTGCATGCATGGCTCTAACGTCCTCAGTCAGAGGGAGCAGGTCCGGAGTGTTCCACTTGGCTTGCCGGAGGGTCTGTAGGGCAGCAGAAGAAACACAGACGTCCCACCTCTTCTCAAAAAGCAGCCGGCTTCGTTGGAGGTTTTTAATAAATAGTTCATCAACACAATGCTCCATTTTTGAGTCACATTCAAGAATATCTGCTAGCTTTCTGAGGCTATGGCCGAGTTTGAGGGCCAAGGATGGAGTCTTGTATTGATTTGTTTCCTCATCATATCCAGCCACAGACCTGACTGCATCAATCACATGGTTAAAGTTGGAAGGAATAAAGAAATCCTTAATTGTTTTCAGTTTCCCTGCGGTTTTTGCTTCGTTAATTAACCTACCGACTTCTCTCATTTTCTGCCTAATGTAATCATGCTTTGTCTTATCATGCCCGTGTTTTAAGTACAGGTGCTCTCCGAGTCTCAGAATCCCCTTTTCTGCTTTGACAACACCCGTGACCTCATCCTGATGCATTGCCGAAATTAAAGACCACAGCTTTTTGCTGATGCCCTCCGGTACAGGCTGGGCTAGGGAGCAGAGGGACTGGACCCTACTTCTACCTGGTTTAGCCTGGGCATCTTTCTGTGAAAGCCGGCACCTGGCCACATGCCTCCACAGCGACTTTCGCTTAAGCAATGCCCCACAGTCTATACAGTGCAAAAACTCACTGGATTTAACTGGGGAATTTGGCTGTTTAGCTGGGACTAAAGTTCCAATGCCGGCCTTTAAAACCTCAAAATTGTGCTCACGGTTTCCACTATTCCTGATCAAATCAAACTGAAGTTTACGTGCTTTAGATTTCACAGGTAGAGCCAATGCTCTGGCTACGTCACTTTCATTTCCATGTTTTCTAGTCAAATGACGGGACATTTTGTGGCAGGACATTGAACAGTAGAGGCAGAAGTGTCTCTTGCTGTATACTCGCCCCCCATTTTTCTTCTTTTGCAGCTGCATGATAACAATCTTATTTGCCTTTGGTTCGTCACTTTCCGAGTCTTGAAGAAAAGTGTTTTTGATTTTTCTTTTTCCATACTTTTTTACAGGTTTCTTCTTGACAGTTAAATCGTCAGAATCTGAGTCGACTTCATCAATTAGGGACTCTTGACTAAGCTGCACAAACAACAAATAATTTGTAATCATTCTATATAACAATTTGAAGTCATGACTTGTAGTCAGCACTTACCAGTGGTTTGTAAGCGTGCGCTTCAGTGTGCTCCTCCATGATTTCTTGCAGCCTAATGAACCACACACTTGCACCTTTTTCTAGCCTGACACCTGATTTCCTCTGTTGTGCTGCTCCATGATTGGCTCCAGCCTGCTGGACTGAAATTGCCCCAGTGTGCCCCTCCTTGATATCTCGCAATCCACCACCAGGGTTTAGACACATAACACACTTTTTTCAGGAAAGTAAACCTCCAGGGGTCCTTTCCATATTTTTACAGAGACTGCATAAGGACCGTTAGAAAAGCATTACCCATTGATTATTAAGCTTGGACCAGTGGGGTCCGGTGTTCGGGCCCCACCACGTAAAACCAGTCCCCATGACGTGAGTGGAATCTCAGGTTATGGAACCCACCAGGAGTTGAAAACAAGTGCACACAGAGAGAGCACACAGGACCCCACGCAGCGTTAAAAGGCAGTGAATGAAAGTGGGTCTGAAGACAAGACTCCGCACTCCTCTGTGGGGGAAGTTCTCAGATGTCGTCGCAGCAAAGACTTTCTCAACCGAATAGAATGACTTTATTGTCGTCTTTGTGCCGTGATGACAGAGATGTTTCTTTGGCTCGGAATTACACTCTATGATTAGGAGCGAAAAACATGTCTATATATTTTTCCCGGTGCAAACACAACAGCAGAAAGAAGCCGTTGACATTGGGTGGGGGTATGATGTCTACGGTACGTGCCGGACTGTTAGCCGCCGCTATAGCCACTCTGAGCCAATGGATACATTTTTGTTTTCATTAGAAATTTGGACAGAGCACTACCAGCAGTCGATCTCCAAAGCTAATGACAAAGCGCACATTCCTGCTCCCTGGTTTCTTTATGTGAACAGCAGAGAAAGAAGATTAGGGAAATATAGAGCATTTTAATGACCTTATACTAGTATTGAAACTGTTATTGTCGATCGATTTGTTTTATTTCTGTACTTCTAATCTGTTTTATTTATGTACTTTTTTTTTGACTTTTGATAATGTATTCCAGTCTTACGGCAAAAGGCAAATAAATGAATCAGAATCTGAATGTGATGTGATTATAGGGGTGTACTGTATGTGAATAGTCAGATCACAGTTTACAATGTTGTTTTTTTGACTTAGGTAGCGATCAGACACACATTTATTTCCAAAATGGACTGTATTTACGAGAGTGTTTTGATCATTGTTAACTCCTTGTCATTAAATCATGTCATGTCCAAAAATAATAATAATTCATGTTCAGTTAAAACAGTTGTCTATCTTCTTCCACCCTTACATTTAAACATAAAACGCTGCGGCTTATACTCAAGTGTGGCTTATATGTGGACAAAATGTACAAATGTAGCCGATGTGATTTTGATACAGATGCACACAAGAGTCCAGAAAGTACTGTGTATAGTATTTGTGTGCTGATGACTGCTTCTGTCACAGCTGGAGTAAATACTGTAAGTGTTTGCCATCATTGCTTAATTTTATTTTTCAGAATGTCTATAGTGAGACTGCACGACGGAGAAGAGATGGAGTGAGTTGGAAATGTAAAGTCATCAACATCCTAGAATATTCCCCAAGCTCAGTTGTTTCATGCGATTGCCGCTTGATGCCGTTTTGTTTCGTTGACTAATTAACCGTCAAGGCGGGTCTTTAGCTGAAGAAGAAGAAGAAGAAGAAGGAGCAGAGCCGAGAAGTGTTTAGCTAACAGCACGAGATCCCATTCACTGGGAGTAGACATGTTGGCATTTGGGTGGCAATTGTTATTCCATGACAGATAAAGCTCTGACTGGTTCATCTCACAGTTGGAGACCACCATAGAAGCACAACTCGAAAGAAAAAATGCAGTCTTTCGAACCAGCAAAGTCTGTCAAAAAGATTCCAAGAGTACCCCCCGACCCCCCGCCTTTGGTTTTGTCTCAATCCATGCAAAAACTACATGGAACTACATACAAGTTGTATTATAATCCGTCATTTAATTGAAAACTTGAGCTCATTGATTCAGCTTGTGTATGAATTCAGGCCGTAAAAAGTGCTGAGAACGAGGCTGCGTCCTCGAGCCTCTACGGCGCTGGTAAACACAGTAGCATGTTAGCAGAATTAGCTATAACCCCTCCGGCTGTAACTGCAGACACAGCAAAACAGCCCAAACATTCATTGGTCCGAGCATAGATAGACATTCACATTCTGACGCGGAACTAGCCGTAATCGTTCAGTTATGTATTTTGTTAGCAGTGCGTTGCTTTTGTACCATTTCATCAGTGATTGTTGTACAGCTTACAAGAAGTTTCGCTAATGCTAATGTTAGCATGTTTATCAGATTGCAAATAAAACTAGAGGGCTACGTGGAATGAGAGCGTAGGGGAAATGAGAAGCCTGTGAGTGAGTTGGGGGGCGGTGCTAAACATTCAAACCTTGCAGAAAGACAATAGCTCCTTTAATGAATGTAATCAATTGTTAAAAAGTGAGAAAATATATACACAAAAATGGGCATAAATAAAACATAATGCAAGACTGGTTCTTTACTCTCCTTCTCCCTGTTCCCGTCCATTTTTGCTCAAAGGCCTCTGTGTTCTATGTGGTCATTAGTGCATTAGCATTAGCTTGCTTGGCCTTTGAAACTGGTCATTTAAATCGTCCATCAGCGAGTCAAACTTTGAGAAATCATTAGCATCGTCCTCAGAAAACCCCCGTCGGGCCATCTCTGGTCTCACCGTCCACATAACGGTGAAACTCAGGGAATAGATTATCCTCAAAAGTCCATTTACTTCTGCAACTTCTCAACTTATAATGTGAACACTGCAAAAAGTGATAGAAAATAAGTAAAAATGTGCCCAAATTTGGCAACATGAATCTTAATTTTGAACACATTCAAAGAGGATTTGTCAATGGGAGAAAGCAAAAGGACACAGGAATAGCAACAGACTAAAGGGCGTTGTACCATCGGCAAATCTAGTTGTTACCTCATATTGTATCATTTTTTGCAGTGATGCTAATATATGCCAGACTCATTAGAGGCTAAGTGACATATTTATGGCTTTTATCTGTTATATAAATGTTGATAATTGGTTCACAGCTGTAAAAACCCAGTCATAATCATCACCATTGTAACTAACAAAGGCATATGTCGCTTTCTGTGTGTAATAATGAGTCCATATCATGTGTTAATTTCACATTTTTTCTGTTGTTATTGTCAAGTTAAAGGCATTATCACGCTACGAAACCTGCTTATTTCTCGCTCGGTAGTTTCCATATAAATGAAAATATCAGTGTCAAAAGGTGTGCTTGTGTTTTGACAAATAATGGACATTAAAAAATACTAAAGGACAACACTGAGTCTCACAGGGGAGTACGCTCACGGCAGAGAGAAAAATGAACTCTGTTATGCAGGCGACACACACTCACACACACACACTCACACACACACACACACACACACACACACACACACACACACACACCAGAGTATTCAGGGGTTGTGTGTGTATTGTAAACAGCTTTATGTAAAATAAATGTTTGTGTAATTTGGCCTTGTAGAGACCCAGCGGCCGTCAGAGTGGGCATCATCGCGCCTAAACGTTTACCTGTGTGTCTATCAAACTCAAAGATCATTGCTTTGTATGTTTTTCTGGTGCAGAGGTTTGACATTATAGAAAACCTTCCGTACACTTGATCCTACAGCATCCTAGAGACAACTGTGATGGGAAGTAAAAGTGCCATGATGACCACTCGTACAGCCACCAGGTCACTGCATGGTACAAGTATGCAACAATATCAAAAATATCATAAAAGTTGCGAAATGCATTCTAAAATATGCTTTGATGACCCTGAAGTAGTACCTTGTATCATCTTTAAATATTTTTTTCACATTTACAACTGTCCCTTGCCTTGGCATGACCATCACCGGTGAGATTTGCTGGATGAGAAATGTCAGACCAACAGTGAGGGTCTTCGGCTGTCTATCATGGATTTGAATTCAGTCCGTCCAATCAGAAAGCTCTGGGGGCGGGTCGAACCAAAAACCTGAATAAAAAAATGCCTCTCCATCTTCACAATTTGGAAAAGTAAGAAAATGGACTTAAAGTTGAAATACAGAAGAAAATGGACTTAAGAAAGACGTTCTACATTATAAGAAAGACATTGTCATTGTTTAGCACTAATATTCTTCTTTGTTGTAAAATGTATTTAATCTTTGGAAATATGTGACCTGAGTTCTAATGTACAAATGACCGAAATAAGTAACTTCTACGACTATTCTAATTTTCTGAGTTTTACCTGTATCAACAACAACATTTATGGACATTGGTCATCTGCTCCAATGGCTCTATACTGTATGTGTTTTTTAAAATAATTGCATTTCTTGAGTTCGAACTATTTGATTCTCTAATAATCTGTGTCGGCAAATTGGACGTTTTTGTAAAAGTCCTCCGAGACGTTGGATTCAGGGCTATACAAGATTCCATTGAACCGAACTGAATATGCTATAGTCGTCTGTATCAAAGCCTGTATGATGAGCACATGCAGCTTCTCCTTTTGTCTGTGGTGGTAATGATACGCTCCATGGTGGTACCCCGCGCCCGGGCCCTGACACACTGCCCCGGGACAGTCTGTAAAGTGTGACCGCGCTGCAGAGCTGACAAGTCCACTTAGACGTTGTCACCTGAGTTTGGCTGCAAATCTGCTGAGCTCCATGATCCCTGGGGCAGTCCCTCGCACGCAACCTCCCCCCAACGCAAAGTGGATTTTCTCAAGTTAGAATACTGATGGGACAGGTAATTGTCTCAAATGGCAGACGTGGTGTTACCGTAAAACACCCAGGAATGAGCCACAGATTAACACGGGATTAAATACTGATGTGAACAGACTGAGAATGGAAAGAAATACCCATAAGAGATATATACACTGCCAAAAGTGATAAAAAATAAGTCAAAAATGGCTGAAGGTATATTAATTTCAGAACATTCTGACTGCCTTTAAACAGGATTTGCCAACAAGAAAAGAAAATGATCTTGTTTTTAAAAAGATACAAGACATTGGAATGAGAAAATAAAACTAAATAGCTTCTCCCATTGGAAAATCTTGTTTTAAGGTCTCTTTCTATAGTCTCCCTCTGGTGTCTTTCTGGTCTCTCTCTGGTTTCTTTCTAGTGTCTCTCTCTGGTCTCTGTCTCTGGTCTCTCTTTCTGGTCTCTCTCTGATCTCTCTCTCTCTGGTCTCTCTCTTTAGTCTCTCACTCTGGACTCTCTCTTTGGTCTCTCTCTCTGATATCTCCCCATAGTCTCTCTCTCTCTCTGGTCTTGGAATGAGAGAACCAGATCACTCAAATGAAGACAAAAACCCTTCGATTCAAGCATTCAACACCTTACAGTGCATTCATGAGCGATAGTTTAACACATGATTAAACATTGATGCAAACAGACTGAGAATGGAACAAAATACTCATGAAACATATACAATCGCTTTTTGCTACCTTTTCTTTCACAAACCTTTGACGAAATACTGGAGGAGGACAGAAAACGGTTGACACATGCAAATTTGGGTGAGAATATGTTTGTATCCCGTAAGGCGGAGGGAAACAAAAGCGTCGGAAGCCTTTACAGCTGACAAAACATTTCACAAAACAGCCCTGATCCCCCGAATATCGCACTTGTCGAGAGGGTTCTAAACTTTCTTTTCTCTAAACTCAGCAGCGTTGGGAGTAACTCATTACAAAGGTAGTTACCCTCTGCACGCTTTAGACTGCGAGGTGAAATTACTCCCTCTATTTCCAATAATTAGATTTTTATAAGAGAGCCCCAGATATTTGCCAAAGCACAGAATGTATCAGCGGTTTTGCTTTGTCCGTTTGGTTCAGGGGTCCGGAAACGTTTCGGACCGAGACCGAGACCCGAAAATTGGCACGACACCGACTCGCCGAGTGATTCTCCTGTGCTGTTTTATCTAATGTCAGTTTACATTAAGGTTTGGATCAAAAAGATGTTTATGAAGCGGCTTTGAAATGTAACGTCTCGTCCTTTTGTCAGTGAGGCTCTCTCTCTGGTCTCTCTCTGGTCTCTCTCTGGTGTCTCATTGGTCTCTCTCTGGTCTCTCTCTGGTCTCTCATTGGTCTCTCTCTCTAGTCCCTCTCTCTGCTCTCAGTCTCTGGTCCTTCTCTGCTCTCTCTGGTTTCTGTCTGGTCTCTCTCTATGGTCTCTCTCTCTGGTCTCTCATTGGTCTCTCTCTCTAGTCTCTCTCTCTCTCTGGTCACTCTCTCTCTGGTCTCTCTCTCTCTGGTCTCTCTCTTGTCTCTGTCTATCTGGTCTCTCTTTGCTCTCTCTCTCTCTCTGTGGTCTCTCTCTGGTTTCTCTACGCTCTCTCCCTCTGGTCTCCCTCTCTGCTCTCTCTCTCTAGTCTCTCTCTCTGGACTTTGCTATGACAAATATATCCACAATAGCGACTTGTACAAATCTAGCAGGAGCAGGCATTTCTTATAACGCTCTGTTGCAGCAAAGTGTCCAAAACGCCTGTAATAAAAATGCCTCAGTAAACTAAAAATCATCTGTAAACTCGTCTCTTTAACTCAAGCATTAGATATAATACATGTAAGAATAAATCGTCAAACAAGTCTTGATTGGGATGGCAGTGCGTCTTCAGGTTTTGACAGTGTGGCGGTATAGCAGTCCCATTGGTGAATAAATCCCCCTCATTTGCATATTTGTGGTCAGACATCTCTAAACAGTGGTGCTGGGACATGCATGCAGATGACATATTCACTTATTCACCCCACACCAGCATTCTGCAAACAGGAATACTAACAGGCTAGCACACACGCCCGTAATGCTCTCGCTAACGTGCTTTCTTCACACAATTTGGATTTTATTTCAACCTGTGGGTATTTGAAATCTTGCTGCCAGTGTCATGTGCGCAGGACTGTAAAACTATAAGATACACACACAGACACACACAGATAGGATAAAACAGAAATCTATTATCAATCCAGAGAGAAACAACACAGGATCAACAACACAGGGTTTAAATACACACAGGGAGACACACACTGCAAAACATGCTAATATCAAGAAGTAATTGCTTAAATCAAGTGGTTTTTAATCCTAATTTGAGCACCTTCATTCTGATTTACCAATGATGCAAAGCCATTTAGTCTTATTTCAATGTTTTAATCTAATTTCTTGTATCTTTTAAAAACAAGATTTTTTTTCTTAATAATAACAAGAATAATAATGCATTGGTTTTATACAGCGTTTTTCAGGACACTCAAAGACGCTTCACGTGTCATTATTCATTCACTCCATACACGGCGGTAAAAAACTACTACTGTAGCCACGGCTGCCCTGGGGCACACTGACAGAAGCGGGGCAACCAGTCCAGTGCAATCAGCCCCTCCGAACACCACCAACCATTCACACACACACCAGACTCATTCCAATATGGGTGAAGTGTCTTGCCTCAGGACACGACAACAGCTTATCACTTGGTGTTCAAAGCGGTCTCCCATCACAGTACTAACCAGGCCCTGCCCCATGCACAGCTTCACACAGGTCTGACGGGAGCTGGCTTTCGCATCCAAGTCTTGCCTTCTCATCCCATTGCCATTGTTTTAATCTGGTCAAAATATGCATGAATATTAATACGTTTTGCCAAATTTGAGACATTTTTGACTTATTTATGAACACTTTTTGCAGTGCAGGTGAAACACATTGGGGTGGGGCCGGCCATTAACTGAACAGACAGGAAGTAAACTAAAAATACAACAAGAGAACCACTACATAAAAAATAAAACTGGCTAAATATAATCGACAAATGGTCCGCAGCATATGACACCCAGGCCGTTATAAAGCAGCCACTATAGCATCAATATCAACTTGGGCTTAATGTGAAGTGCCTCATGTTGTTAAATTGAGTTACATCTATTGGAACCTTATTGGCAATTTGTTGCTGGTACAATATGGAAGTGTGGCCGTGCAGAGCCGAGGATAATGACCCTACGCTGGAGTTATTCAGACATCCATCTCCTGTGTCTCTGGGGTCTATGTTTGCACCGGCCAAGAGCAGCTACACACCGCCGAGCTCAGTGCAAAGATATTTTCATGAACGCATTCACATTGTGGCACGTAGCGCGCTGTGGACTCTTCGTCTTGAGTATGTACGTTTTTAGTTCAAACTTGTAATTTTTTTCTAATGCAGAATGAAACAAACAAGATACAGAGGCTCGATATGAAAAATGCAGTTTGGAAAGAAGTTGGGCGACGCAGATGCTTTTTGGGCTCCGACCCCCCCTTTGTTCACACTATACAAACACACACACACACACACTTCACCTTCCCTTCTCTTGCTTCACGCTGAGATACATTTTATTTATTTTCTAAAAAATAGTTTTGAAGTGCATCATACTTGAACATCTGATAATAGTTCCAAAGAGCAGCTCTTTGCACAGAGACACACATTGATTTGGGAGTTATTTTGGTCCAGACCATATTTCTACCTTAGTTACCACAATATTCCAAATCAACATGTATCTCACATGAAGTCAGTTTAACACTAACTCTCAGGATTCTCAAACCACTGGCTCCCATTTTGATTTTCTGAAACAATAAATTTTTTTCCCACGGAGTGCGCAATCTCATTTCTATTAAACTTGTTTCTTTACATATTTATTTCAATCTTGAGATAAGAAATAGTTTGGCAGACACATGTTGAATAAAGTCCATCGTGTGAATTAGAAATTATGTTGTTCTGAAGTCCCTTCCTTTCTGTGACTCAACTTAAACTGTGAGAAACCAATAATAACCTGTTGTAGACTAACACATGACATAGACCAGAGGTGGCTAACTCTTCAACTCACAGTCGAGTGAGAGCCCTCCCTTTACCTTTACCTCCCTGGGTGGCTGAGTGGATAACACTCTCGCCTCTCAGCAGAGAGTCCTGGGTTCGAATCCTGGTCAGACCAGGGCCTTTCTGAGTGGAGTTTGCATGTTCTCCCCGTGTCTGCGTAGGTTTCCTCCGGGTACTCCGGTTTCCCCTACCACTAAAAATATGTCCAATAGTTCAATAGGAGTGAGAGACAAATGCCCAAAAATGAACAAATGTAAACTGGTTTGAGACTCAGATCTGCAGTGAAAAGGCGGTATATAAATAAAGATTGATTGATTGATTGACCAGCACCGCGGGCTCCTGGGGGTTGACCATTTATATATTATGTAATCAGGACAAAATGGGGGAAACAAAATAATTTCTCCCTTTTCTTATTACCTAAAATGTGCCTCATGCTCAGGTTTTGTTTGGAAAATATTCACATTTTCTGTTTTTGTTTTTTTACAAGTTGTGAACCAATCATCAACATTCTAACAAAAAAAGCTTGATAAATCTTGCTTTGTGCGTATTGAGCCTGTAGGTTTGACATAGTACGTGGAATCACAGAAATAAATGGACTATTGAACTAATTTTAATCTAATAACTAATTTCTCCAGATTTCTCACCTATAAACCTGTCACACAATTCTGAAAATCAAATATGAAAAACACATATATATTTTTTTCACTTTTTACTCAATCCTCTCCCAAACTTGTGCACGGCAAATAATGTATTAAACCATAACGTGTTAAAAACCATTTTCTTTATCACTTCTCACAGCGCCACTCGGAGCTGGACAACATTCCTGCTTTTAAGTAGTTTGGAGCCTCCAGAGATCCAACTTACTTTTCCCATCGACTTTAGTCATATATATTTTTCCGAGTGGGGACGGAGGGAGGTGGGATGTGGAGGATGCCAGGAGCGGAGCAATGACCCTGATTACAGCGTTGCCTTCTCGCTCCGTGGGGCCACTGTGGGGGGGCTTGTGACGGCACTGGAGGGGTCCCTGTCTCTGCAGCAGGAGAGCGCTGACCTGGCAACACTTTGAAGTAGCAGCTATCATCTTTGGCACGCACACAAAGACACACAGAGAGAGAGAGAGAGATATGTGCACAGACATACACACTCACACACACAAGCACAGAGACGCACACGGAAAGAGACGTGGCACACACATGCACACAGGCAGACACACACACACACAAACAAAGACACAGGGACACAGGTAGACACACGCACACACACAAACAAAGACACAGGGACACAGGTAGACACACGCACACACACACACACACAGGCTGACACACACACATACATACACACACAGAGGCGCACGCACACAGGCAGACACACACACACGCGAGCACACACATATACACAAATGCATACACACAGAGAGACACGCGCACACTCACACACCCACACACAGAGGCACATATACACAGGTGCGCACACATACATACACGCGTACAAACCCACGCACACACCTGCACGCACACACATTTATTCACACATACGCATACACACACCCACACACAGAGATAAATACAAACACACAGGCTGTTTGGAGGAAATAATAGATAATATGCCGACACAGAGCCCTGTTGTGATGTCACATGGAGTCTCCACACACACACACACACACACACACACACACACACACACACACACACACACACACACACACACACACACACACACACACGCATGCACACTGTCAAAAGTCAAGCCCAGGGATAAGTGTTTTTCACTGACGGCAACAAATGATCATTGAATGTTTTTGTGTTCAGTCTAAAAGCAGAAAATGCGTCAAAAAGATATTTTTATCAAAATAATTGGAAACATCGCCACATTTTTATTCTATTTTCACAATGCCTCCACTTTTTGTACAAAGATTAAATCTCAACAACAAACTTCTCTGATGAAAGGCAAAAAAAGGTCAACTCGAACGTGCACTCGGAGAGCACATACCCCCGCCAACAACAAGGATTATCTCTACATAGTAATGGGTCTTTGTACCGCCACATCATACTATCTCGATTTCAGCTCAACACACACACAAATACACACACACACACAGACACACACACACACATACACATACACACACACAGACACACACACACACACATACACAACACACACAGACACACACACATACACACACACACACACAGACACACACACACACATACACATACACACACACACAGACACACACACACACACACACAAACACACACAGACACACACACAGACACACATACACACACAGACACACACACGCATACACACATACACACACATACACATACACACACACACACACACACACGCATAGACACACACAGACACACACACGCATACACACACACACACACACACACACACATACCTCTCTGAGTAAATATATAGGAACGTTGACTACACTGCATCTTTTAATCGACCCATTTGCACCACAACAAGAAGGTCCTGGGTCACATCCCACCTGCAGACAGAGCCTTTCTGTGTGGAGTTTGCATCTTCTCCCCGTGTCTGGTCTACGTAAGTTTCCTCTGGGTGCTCCGGTTTACCCTACCACTGAAGTCGTGAACAATAGCTCTCCTCTCTCTGGGGCCAGACTCTGAAAGCCCAGTGGGATCTTTCTAGTTAAACTCTTGTGTTCAAAATCAAAACACCCCAATTTATTTATTTCCGAGTTGAATTTTGATGACATTTGCAACTTTCCTAATTTTTGCTTGGGTAATTTAGACCCTTTGAGACCCAAGGAGCCATGGGTCAGAGCAACTCAAAAGGATAGTGCGAGAGTTTTTAGATAAAGATCATTAAATAGATAAGAACAACTCCAAAAGACAAAATGTATACACTGCAAAAAATGATAAAATATGAGGTAAAAACTGCTTGGATCAAATGTTTTTATCTTAATGTGAGTATTCCCTGGGAGACATTTCTTTTATATTTTTAAAACAATTTAATTTTGCTTTGTCCCGTTGTCAAAGGCAGTTTTGAGGCTAGGTCAAAATGTGCTCAAATGAAGAAACATTTTGCCAAATTTGAGCGTTCTTTGACTTTTTGCAGCGTATGTGGAGTTTTATCAAACATGAGCAGAACAGAGCTCCACGTCTAGACTCATTAGCATGTGCGCTGACCTTTACAGTCCCACCCTTCCCACCACCTGTTCCTCCACCTGCTGCCCCCCCCCGACCCGGCCCTCCACCCACCGTCCCAGTCACACACGTGGACATATGTTTGCTACACACACACACACACACACACATACACACAACAGCAGAGAGCAGATTGTTGTGTCCTGAGGGAACAGAGCTGCATCATCACGCACGGAATACTTGGATTTCTGAGAGACTGAAAAACTTACTATTTTGATTTTAAACTCTGGACACGGCAAAAAGTGGAGAAAAATAAGTCAAAAATTGCTGAATTAAATGTATGTTTATTTCAGCACATTTTGGCTGCCTTGAAACAACATTGTCCAAATCTTTACTTTTATTTACTAAAAATAACATAAATCATGCTATTAATTTATTTTATAATTTTGTTTGTCATGTAAGATCTGTTTTACTAGTTTGGAGATATTAATACTTCATAATCTTATTAGAGTTTTTAATGTTGTTTTTTCTTATTTCCAGACAACTTTTCTTGTTTAGAGGAAATAAGTTTGTTATGCTATATTTTAAGAAAATATTTCTCAAAATGGTTTAATAAATAATATAATAATACTTGAAATATACGTTTTTAAACTAGAATCAAGTCATTTGGGGCTATTTATTTTCAGAAATCTTGTCAAGTCTTATTTTCTTGTGGGAGGTAATTTTTTCTTATTTTAAACAGTATTTTACTTATTATTGTATTTATTTTCAAGGTTTTTTTCCTTCAGTGCAGGCTTGTACAAAAGTGGCTCTAAAACAGAGCCAAAGTCAAAAAACGGTTTAGGGAGTTTAAGTTAAAAAAGAGGCAAACATCACAAAACAAAAGCAAGATGCAAGAAGACGAGGATAGACAAGAGAATCATGAGGAGCACACAAACTAAATACATATACACAAAACTAAATTGGGGTGTATAAGGTGAAATTAACATCAAACTAAAACACAACAGGACAGACTATGACAAAAAAATCATGTTTGAAAGAGATGCAAAAATGTCTCCCTATGAATGAGAAAATAATACATTTCTCAGCGTAGTCAGAATCTACTCAAGAGAATCCAAAAACTCTGTGTGAGCCTTTAGTGCAATTAAAGCTGTCAGTGGTTTGCGGTTTTGCCCCGTTCCACTCTTTACTCTGCCGTTTCCTGTTGACAGAACTTTGCTAAAGGTCTTACACCCAGCAGATGCTCCCGTAGATCACAAAGTCGCTGGTTTGTGAATGTGAGCAGAGGGTCAGACCAGAGCCGCCGGAGTTACAACCGTAGCTGCTGCAATTAAACAAGCACACACACAACCACAACTGTATCGATACAAGGAAAACCTAATATGGTCTGATGAGTGCTGAGGAGGCAACACAATATGGACTTGTATCGGATTGTATTGTTTTATGCTGCTTCAGACCAACAACTGTGGTATATCTGCAACATCTGTTTTAGCATAAGGACAAACTTGACCAAAATATGGATCATGACCTTGTTTTGTTCAGCATTTTGAGTTGTTTTGTGTATGAATGGATCAGCAGCAAAACCTTTTCTATTTGGTGATAATATAGAGACTCTACAGCACTGGTTTTTTGTTTTTAAATAATTGTCTCCAGCCATGTCGCCTGTGCCTTTATGTTTGATCACAATCTCACCTATTCATAACAGTTATCTTTGTTGTTTACCTGTTTTGGAAAAGGAGGGCATGTTGTCATTTATACACAAACTTCTGACTTATTTTGTTGCTCTGGTATTTTATTTATTTTATTTTCACTCATGTATTTTGTAGATATTGCATGGTCACGTGGTGGTCCCATGACGCCTTAAAATCTGCACAGTGTCAGCTGCGACACTCACTGCCCTGACGAAGACTTTTGTCGAAACGCGTCGGTCAGTTATTATAAAGAACACAGTTTTCAGAGTGCCTCCTTCTCCACTTCTTTCAATTGCAAACCATTTCTATCTGTTTGGTAAAAGAGGGGCAGAAAATAGTTGTATGCCCCCTTCTGCTCCTTTCTGAGACAAAAAACGTGTTACTTGTTACTTGTACGACTATAGCATTTTCTGGTAAAGAATGAAAAGAACCAAAGCTAACTGTGCTACACTGTGCTACATGGATAGACATGCCTTGCTGCTGTATCTGTTGAAACTGTCTATACACTGCAGAGAGGGATGAAAAACAAGCCAAAAAAGTGCTCAAATTCAGTATAATATCTTATCTTGAGCCCGTTTTAATTGCCTTATAACAAAGCCTTTGCCAGTGGGACAATGAGCAAAATGAAAAGATACAAGAAATGTCTCCCTTGGACTGAAAAAAATACAGCATTTCTTGAAATAAAACTAAATGGCTTTGTCCCCGTTGGCAAATTTTGTTTTAAGAAAGTTAGAATGAAATAAGGTTAAGGTAAAAACCACTTGATTTAAGCATTTATTCCCCTCATATTGGATCGTTTTTTGCAGTGTAGGAAAAGAAGGATTCTGTTGTCTGCAGCTCGGCTCAGGCACGATTCAGCACAATCACACTTCAATTGCATTTTTCGTGGCGGCAGAAAATTGCAAAGGCTCTAATTATTCAATATCTCTTTGCACACAGAGAAAAATATCACTTGAATTTTGATCATTTTTTTCTCCAAATTTGAGAATATTTGAAGTATCTTTTCTCTTATTGTTCTAACAGAATTTGTTTTCATTTTTTCTCATTCCAAATCCTTCCAAATCAATCTTGAACCGTCAGAATGCTCTGCCAGTCAGACATTTAGAGAGAAACACTTATTAAAGGCCTTATTTCAAGACAAAATGGTTGGACTGTTGTTCAGAACTTTGGCAGCTGCTTCGTATTTACACAATCTCCTAACATTATAGATCATAGATTTTTCTGAAACAGTGCAGCCCGAGTTTAGTCTCTTAGATCCATTAAAAACTGGACCAATTCTGCAAAGCTTAGACCAAAGATTACATAACCCTAAATTACTATGAACTCAAAGTAGAATGATAAGAGGGTAATATCTACTTTAGCATATTATCTACAACTGGACCTCCCAGAGCCGTCATTTTGACTGCTCTCATTCAAAACAATGGAATTCTGAAAAGTAAGTTTGTTTGCCATCAGTTTTATGCAGATTTACCTTTACTCACTTTTAAAACTGGTGCTAAAACTAGTGAATATAACTTTTTACACTGAAAAAATACAGTTAGTTGAAAGGCTAATGCTAGTAGCAAGCCAACAGTATGTTGCTATGGTAACTCTTCATACAAATAATGACATAGAAATAAACTAAATAGAGAAACAGAAAAAGTCACAAGGTTATGAAGATCAATTAGACTTCCTGAAACTAAAATCCGTCAAATCGACTGCTCTGGGAGTTCTAGTGAATCATTATTTAACACTGGGTCGGTAGATTACTCCGTTTCTCCGCACCAAAATCAAACCAACTTTCTCCGCCCTGACCTCGGAGGGTGTGCTGTGTGACTGTACATGTCATAAACAAGTACGAGACGACTTTCTCCCAATTAAGCCTAAATTGGACGTGAAAAAAACCACACACACACACACACACACACACACACACACACACACACACACACACACACACACACACACACACACACACACACACACACACACACACACACACACACACACACACACACACACACACACGAGCAGATGTGTGGCAGTTACGGCGGTTGCCTCACTGCCCACTGGCCGCGTCCCACTTTCACACCCTCCTTCTCTCTGAGCGTTCATGAAAGAGATTTCCATGGTTAACTGGGCCAATGGTATGTTTACCGGCTTCTGAACAAGTGTGGGGATACAAGCCTGAAGAATACTGTCGTCTAGAAGTAAGTAGTGTTTAATTATATAGCGCATTTTACAGACCAAGGTCCCCCAAAGCACTTCACAATTGTTCTGAGTTCAGCATCAAAGCCTCCGACCAAACACACACCATTCACTCACTCATTACATTCATGCCTGTTGTACATGTTTTTTAGTGGTAGGGAAAACCGGAGCACCCGGAGGAAACCTACCCAGACATGGAACAGTAAAGATCAAAACTGAATGGTATGATCACTGAGAGAAAGAAAGAAAGGTCGACAATGTATTTTACTGTGTTTTTGTGTAAATCACAAAAACGGGCGTCTTGGAGGACTTTACAAAGTTGTCGAATCAGCAACAACAGATTAGAGACTCAAAAATATAAAAAAATATATATACAGTATAAAAATGCAACAAACACATGGCAGCCGTTGTCTCGATGGCTCGTTCTTTTTCCTCACGTCACGAAACCAAAACATACACAACATTAGTGTGTATCTGTGTGTGCGTCCAAACACACACAATTCTAACACACACATTGCTCTTCCCTATACGCTCGGAAGTATCTGTGGCGTCTCCTGCAGGGGAAAGCCAGATCCTGTCAGAGCCCTGAAGCTAAGCAAGGCAGGGCCTGGTTAATGCTGTGATGGGAGACCTCTGAGAACGCCAGGTGCCACAGTGGGGAGCGGCCGCAGCTGTAAAGTACTAAACTGTTGTTGTGTCTTTAGGCAAGACACTTGACCCACATTGTTTATTATGAGTGTGATGTGATGATGAATTCTGGTGGTCCATGGTTTGCTTGCCCCAGGGCAGATGTGGCTACACTTGTCATTATGGAGAGAAAGAATATTGACCAGTGAAGTGTCTTGAGTGTCCGAAAACAGCGCTTTAAAAAACCACTATTGCTACTATCACTATTTTTTATTTTTTTTTCATACATCTGCCGCAGTCTTGCTGTAGATCCGTCTCGGTGGTTACATGCCAGAATAATTAAGTGGAAATGGTTGGATCCAGTTCTGCCAAACGCACTGGAACTTAGTGGTGCTTTGAATTCTCACTCTGAGAAGTGATGTTTTACTCTATTGTCATCCAAAAATGGGAAAAATAAAACAATTTCCTTGGTCACTCTCTGGTTTCTCTCTGGTCTCTCTCTGGTCTCTCTCTGGTCTCTCTCTGATCTCCCTCCCTAGTCTTTCCCTAGTCTCTCTCTGGACTCTCTTTGGTCTCTCTTTGGTCTCTCTCTAGTAGCAGTGTGACGATATATCGATTTTTCGATATATTGCGATACTTTATCGATATCAATTATCGATATGCATATTATTATTATTTTTTTATTTTGTATAGTATCAATACTCAATATATGGCTACATTACACATATCCATTCCATTTGTCATGAAATAAAGTGTATTTTTTCAGTTAACATTTTTCTATTTTATGTATGCCATATATAGGAATATGGTATATTGCTGACCAATATATCGATAATCGTCATATCGTGATATAATTGTTATCGTGAGCTTTGTATCGCGTATCGTATCGCATTGTGAGGTACCCTTTTGTTCCCACCCCTACTCTCTAGTCTTTCTCTGGTCTCTCTCTGGTCTCTCTCTGGTCTCTCTCTAGTCTCTCTCTGGTCTCTCTCTAGTCTCTCTCTGGTCTCTCTCTAGTCTCTCTCTCTGGTCTCTCTCTGGTCTCTCTCTGGTCTCTCTCTGGTCTCTCTCTGGTCTCTCTCTGGTCTCTCTCTGGTCTCTCTCTGGTCTCTCTCTGGTCTCTCTCTAGTCTCTCTCTCTGGTCTCTCTCTGGTCTCTCTCTGGTCTCTCTCTGGTCTCTCTCTAGTCTCTCTCTGGTCTCTCTCTGGTCTCTCTCTGGTCTCTCTCTGGTCTCTCTCTAGTCTCTCTCTGGTCTCTCTCTAGTCTCTCTCTGGTCTCTCTCTAGTCTCTCTCTCTGGTCTCTCTCTGGTCTCTCTCTGGTCTCTCTCTGGTCTCTCTCTAGTCTCTCTCTGGTCTCTCTCTGGTCTCTCTCTGGTCTCTCTCTAGTCTCTCTCTGGTCTCTCTCTGGTCTCTCTCTGGTCTCTCTCTAGTCTCTCTCTAGTCTCTCTCTGGTCTCTCTCTAGTCTCTCTCTGGTCTCTCTCTAGTCTCTCTCTCTGGTCTCTCTCTGGTCTCTCTCTGGTCTCTCTCTGGTCTCTCTCTAGTCTCTCTCTGGTCTCTCTCTAGTCTCTCTCTGGTCTCTCTCTAGTCTCTCTCTCTGGTCTCTCTCTAGTCTCTCTCTCTAGTCTCTCTCTCTGGTCTCTCTCTGGTCTCTCTCTAGTCTCTCTCTCTGGTCTCTCTCTGGTCTCTCTCTAGTCTCTCTCTCTGGTCTCTCTCTGGTCTCTCTCTGGTCTCTCTCTAGTCTCTCTCTGGTCTCTCTCTAGTCTCTCTCTCTGGTCTCTCTCTAGTCTCTCTCTCTGGTCTCTCTTTCTAGTCTCTCGCTGGTCTCTCTCCCTTTACCACTCCATTTCGAGCTGTCAAACTGTCATAGAAACACATTCATAAATACATATTGTAAATATACCAACACATGGTAGAACTATGACAAATACTGTCGCTTGATTGTATATTCATGTTTATATATTTGCATGAATAACTATGAACTGTAAGCACAATCGGCAACAGAACAATGTACAAAAGTCCTCTATCAACAAATAAATGTAAATATTGTAAAAACCTTTGAATTCATATTTTAATTTTAGCTTAATTTCCAGCTTTAATAACTATTTTATGGTTTATGCTGAATGTACAGGGCTTTTGTGCTACAGTGCTTTACAAAAAATATATATTATTGTTATTATTATCATTGTTATTATAAGTGAGTGAGTAATCTTTTTTAGTATAGTGCATTTCACACAAAACACCACACAATATTTCTGCAATCACATAGTTCCATTCTCTCCACTTCAGCCCAAACTGAACGACCAACTTTCATTCTTTCCTTCTTTTAACGATGCAATTCTGAATACAAAAAAACTTGAAATTGGTCTGCACGAAATAGAAAATAAACATCTTACGAACCTCCGACTATAATAATAAAAAAAACCATCCCGGGGTCATTCTCTGTTAACGTTCAGCCATCGACACCATTTCGCCATTATCTCCCATTGTCCTCGGCAATCAGAGACAACAAACATCCCCCAAAATGCAAAGCAGAGACAGAACTTTGCCGTCTGATTCTCGCCTCGTTCCCGCCATACACCAGATATGCAGATCTCAAGCGGTGTTCTGGCACAACAGGCACGTAATCTTGTTAGCCGCAATTAATTCAGCTGTATTGTTCTCAATGTAAACTCAATCCCATACCTGGCAACGCAACCCACTAAGTCATAAAAAAGAAAGAAAAGAGAAGAGAGAGAGCGAAGACGGTAGCCCAGAGCGTCCAAACAGCCTCCTGCTGAATAAATAAACGCTTGTGTCTGAAGGGGCCTGGTGCAGATTCACAGATGGGGCGTAATAGGCCGATGAGCAGTTTTGTTGAATACTTAAAGCAACCAAAGAGGTGTCTTGTTTGCTTCTCTCTGATTCTAAAAGCCCTAAAAACTAGCGTGTGTGTGTGTGTGTTAGCGTATAGCCATTAGCACTTCTCCACAAAGATCATTTATAGCAAAGATGACTGTGTAATTTGGTGCTAACTTAATTATAGGATGTAAAATATGGCCTTGGATTTGGGAGCGCCCCATTGGTCAAATAGTTAGAAAATGTGTGAGCTTGTTGTATTCAGAGTATACAAGAGGTGGAGGAAATTGGAAATACAAATGAAAGAAAATAACATTGGGGGACCTTGGTGTTTTTGGAATATTTGCTTGTTTTGTTTATCTGTGTAAAAACAAAACTGTAAAGGAAGGAAAGAAAAAAGACCAGAGCTTTCTAACTTGTGTTGTTAAGCACTTAAAGCAGTAGAAGTAGTAGTAGTAGTAGCAGCAGTAGTAGTAGAACTAGCAGTAGTAGCAGCAGCAGTAGCAGCAGCAGTAGCAGCAGTAGCAGCAGTAGCAGTAGCAGCAGCAGTAGCAGCAGCAGTAGTAGCAGCAGCAGTAGCAGCAGTAGCAGCAGCAGTAGTAGCAGCAGCAGTAGCAGTAGCAGTAGCAGCAGCAGTAGTAGCAGCAGCAGTAGTAGCAGCAGCAGTAGTAGCAGCAGCAGCAGTAGTAGCAGCAGTAGCAGCAGCAGCAGTAGCAGTAGCAGTAGCAGTAGCAGTAGCAGCAGTAGTAGCAGCAGTAGTAGCAGCAGTAGCTGTAGCAGCAGCAGTAGCAATAGTAGCAGCAGTAGCAGCAGTAGCAGTAGCAGCAGCAGTAGCAGTAGCAGTAGCAGCAGTAGCAGTAGCAGCAGCAGTAGCAGTAGCAGCAGTAGCAGTAGCAGCAGTAGCAGTAGCAGCAGCAGTAGTATATGTCACTTTGAGCTGAGAGCTGTCCATTCACCTCCAACAGATCAGAGAAAGCGTTCTAACACAGGATGGTTGAATGAAAGTAAAACATTCAGATTCGCGTTGACCCGAGGACGATGGTCTTCACTTCACTCAAATATAGAAACCAATAACATCTGACTTTGGATTAGAAATTATCTGAATCTTATTATTATTTCAAAAGTAGGAGCATGGACTTGGAAAAAGAAACGAGCAGAGGGTTCGAGACCTGGTTTAGAATATTTTAGTGAACAAACTGGACTGTATTTCTTCTCATTATGCGTGAACACAAAAATCTTTTAAGACTTTTGAATACAAATTTACAGTCTTCAGTAAG